>JBBMOL010000019.1:6725987-7976233 GCA_037954665.1 Laguncularia racemosa | reverse complement strand
GAAAAGTAACAATTTGTGAGCAATATTCTAAAAGAAACTAAACCATGACATGTATATGTGCCATTTTTCATGTCAGTTTTAAAACATCCTCTACAAAGCTAGCTCAACCATCATTCACCATTAGAAGAAAAAAAAAAGAAACTAAAATCATTAACTAAGAATAAAAAAAAATATCATGTCATCTAAGTTTTTTATGTAAGAAAATCTACTACTCAAGGTCCTCACTATATGCTGTGTGAATGCTATCGGTACATAGGTCTACAAGCTTTAAATTTATATAACAACTAATGTGCACAAACCATGATACAGTTGAAGCTTTGTCCTATAGCTGAAACCACACAAATATTCCAAGTATCTTGATCATTATTATGGTATCCACTTAGAAGGCTAAAGTTGAAACCCCATAAAGCCCATTGAGTAGCTTTGTTATATATAAACTTGTCAATTATTATACATTTAGTTGGTACATTTCTGTGGTTATATAAGCATAGCTATCCTTTTGTAGTGATGGATCAAAGAAGATTGTATGTCAATGATGAATGGAGGAAATAGAAAATCTCTTTCTGTCTTTTAAGTTTATGGGTTGAATATTCTCGTATTATATATCAAATGATATTTATACTACATGCTATTTCCTTACATGCCTATCATCCTCAAGACTTGTTTCATAGTTTAAACTCCTATCGACACCATGAATATATTAAGAGGCTTGTCTAGAGTAAGGACTTAATGTGTATTGAACAATTGAGATTAGATAGGCAAGCATTTTACAAACTTTGTGAAATGTTATAGGATATAAGAGGGTTAAAACCAACAAGAAACTTGCTTGCTGATGAACAAGTGGCAATGTTCTTGCATGTACTTGCTCATCATGTGAAAAATAGAGTAATTAAGCATAATTTTAAGAGGTTCGGGGCAACTGTAAGTCAATATTTACATAATGTAATAAATGCCACTCTACATCTAAATAATCATTTGTTGAAGAAGCTTAAACCAATTTTAGCAAACTACATCAATGACTGTGATAGTTTTTTATGGTATAAGACGCAATATCCATCATCTTAATATAAAATTTATCATGACATTTATAAATCACCATTCTAAATTCTATGCACCTTTGTGTTTTTATGTAGAATTTCATCGGTACTTTAGATAGAACATATATCCAAATTAAGGTACCACTAAAAGACAAACCTTGATACAAAATGAGATAGCAGCTTATGTACTAGGTGTTTGTTCACCAAATATGGAATTCATTTATGTGTTACCTGGTTGGGAGGGCTCTGTTGCTAATAGAAGAATTCTTTGAGATGCAATAACTAAAAGGAATAGGCTTAAATTTCCACAAGTATGATATGTTGATTTTTTCAAACTCTTACTTTCCTTTTGTTAAATAACCATCTCAAATAAATATATATCACTCTTTACCCTGTAGGATGCTATTACCTAGTTAATGGAGGAAATCCCAATTGTGAGGGTTTCTTGGCACCATTTAAGGTTCAAAGGTACCATTTAAATGAGTGGCGTCAAGCTCATTAGCTAAGATCCCTAGAAGAATATTTTAATTTGAAGTCAAAATGTGATTGAGAGGTGTTTTGGATTACTAAAGAAGAGATGGTGTATTTTGAGAAGTCCATTTGTTTATCATGTTAAAATTCATAACTATGTCATACCTGTTAGTTGTTTACTCCATAATTTTATTATGACAAAAATTACCCATGATCCCCTTGAGGACGAGTTGGATGTGGTAGAGGGAAATAATATACAAAATGAGGATGATTTCATCATGACATTAGGAAATAATGAGACATGGCATGATTAGAGGCTATATTTAGCAAATCAAATGTATAATGAGTGGAGCAGATCAAGGCAAAGCAACAATTGATTTTTTTTTTTCCTTTTCTTCTTGTAATATGGTTAGATTTCCATGAAATTTAATATAATTTTAATGTATGTTTCATTAAAATCTACGATGGTAGTTGAATGTATGCAGAGATGATAGTTCAAGCTTATTGGTACAAAATACATCACTAAGCCATCTCCCAATGAAAGACCAAAGGTTTTCTGCATCTTGATAAGTTATCATTGATATATGTAAGAGATAAAGCAACACGCCAAGATGCACAAACAATAGAGGATGTAATTGAAGAGTTGGATAGATAGGAAGTTACATTACAAGACACACTAAATGAGTTGCCCACCAGAGATCAAGCTTATGAGCCATCTCCCAATGAAAGTGGCACTTGTGCTTATAGAAAAAGGAGTAGAGTGATCAAAATTGGTCCAATATTAGAGATTTCATCTACAATCAAAAGCCTCAAAAATGGACTTGATGAAATGAGGAGTACTATGGACCACACAGTGAAGTGATTGATAGCTAAGAGGGCATCAAAGATGGCCAACAAGTTAGATAAGTTTCTTTAGGGTATTAAAGGACTCTCTAAAGCTAAGATGCTTGATGCTTTGTGCAAGTTGCCTAATAGGCTGCAAAATTTAGGTGTACTCTACAAGATCAAACCAGAACATTGATTGTCTTATGTTAGGAAGCTTTTACAAGACTATGCTTAATGCTTTAAGCCAATGTTCTTTTTTTATCTCTTCTTTCTTTCTTTCTTTCTTTTTTATTACATTCATGGTTATATCATGTTAATGGGATTATTGCAAGTACCTATATTTTGTGTTCATTGAAAGTAAAAATTTATGTTGATGAATAAAAAATGTTATTAGTTGTTAGTTTTTTCTATCTATTTAAAGCAAATATGTTAATTTTGGCAAGCATCTATTTTTTTAGTTATCAAGAGAAGATATTTATTATGATGTGTGTAGTTGATTTAATGTGTGAAGTTTGTTATATGGTGGTGTTGTAGTTGGTGTTGAGTGTAGTGAAGTGGTGCTATTTGTAGGTGGTTTTGTGTAATTTTTACCACAAAAGATTATGCAATGTGTTGTAGCTATGTGTAATAGCGGATTAGTGTTATGTGTAATGGTAATTATCTAATAATGATAGTCAAAATTTCTACAAAGTTTTTGTGGTGACTACCATTTTTTTACAAAGTTCATGGTGAATATCGATGACTATTATTTGACAAAATTTAGCAGAATTTCTATGTTGACTATTGGTGAAGGAAGATGTTCAGAATCTGTCAAAGATAAATTTCTCTTTTTTCACACCCAATAGGAACCTATGCCATATATATTTAAGGGAGGGGGCAAGAGAGATAATAATTTCTATTTTAAGCAATCTGAAAATGCAATTATGTGATTTTAATTTTAGCAATTAACCTTTTGGTAACCTAAATTCTTGACCCACTAAGATCAGCCTCACAGTTCAAAGAACCACTACTAGGGAAAATTGATGCAAGATAAGAGATGAGTTCAACCACAAATGTATCTTCATTGCCCTTCCCTGACTTACTATTCAAGCTTTCAATGAAGTTAAGAGTGTATAATGCATCAAACACAAAAAAAAAAAAAAAAGATCTATCACATAATTTAAAAAAAGGGACTAGCTAGAGAAGGAAAAGTCCACTAACTGATGGGAATCAGACTCCTACAGGACCTATCACCAGGGCTCGAGCTAAGGGTCTCCATAATCTAGCTTTGAGAATCTTGCTAGAGAAACCTAATCTTGATAAAACTAACCTACTTCCTACATCTTTACATTATAATTTTGGTTTATTTCAGCAGGTTCACTTATCAATCCTACAGGATACAAAATCGCCTATACTACTGAGTGAATCAGAGTTCTCAACGGAGCCTAATTCAAAAGTATCTTGAAGACTGGCATCATGAAGGCTCATTTCTTTTATATATTTCTCCTTTTATGGACTATTTTATGTTGTAATTTTTCCTTTGGGACACTTTCATTTTATTGTAATTTTCATTTAGGACTAGCCACCTTAAAAGTGGCAAACTTGTAATTTTGACCATTTTCTAACCATAGGAGTAGCAAGTATAAATACTTGTTTATAGTAGGGTTTGAGGAGGCCATTTTGTAGATTATACACAATCACTTAACGTGTGGGAATTAGGGTTCATCCTAGTTCTAATTCTCTTATCAATTTCAACCCAAGAATTGGAATTGTGACAAGTGCAACAAAGGGAAATTGTGAGTCATATCAATTTCTTTCGTTGTTGTTTTTCATTTTATCTCTAGTGAGTCATATCTAAGGTTGATTTGGAGTTTCTTGGACATATTTGTGATCACAATTTGTGAACAATTATCTTGTTTAAGATTGATTGTTCTTTAGTACTTGAAATCAATATCATTTCATTGTTGGCATGAATTGGAATTGAAGAGGAAGTTAATGTCACTGTTTTGATCAATCCATTTTGATTTGAATTCACGTGGATTTTAATTATTCTTGTTGTTATATGGTGAAGATTACCTATATGGATCGCAATTGCATCATTTGATCTTTGGTTTTCATCAAATTTCCAAAGGGGTTTCACGTAAATTGTTAACCAACTAGACTGATTTGTATTAGAGTTATGATTTGTTTTCTTTGATTCATTTGATTGTGCTTGGACTTGGTTTTGAGCACATCAATAACTTGTAAGTCTAAATACTAGAAGTCAAAATAAAGAATATAAAAATATCTTAGCTTAATATTTGAATGTGTTTTCATGTATACCTTTTATACATAAATTATAAAAGGAAGCTTGGCATGCTAAGAAATGGTTCATAAAACCATTCATCAATTTACCTTCATCATTTTTTTTCTTACAATATAGCATAGTTTGATCCTTTTTCTTTTCTTTTCTTTTTTTTTTTTTTGACCTTTTGCCATCACTTCTTACAATGTAGTTATAGTCTTAGAGCTATGTTTTCTCTTACAATTCCAGGCATCTACCTATATTAGTTTCTAGTACTTAAAAAAAAAAGAGAGAGAGAGATTGTATGACACGGCACAAATCCGCTTATCAATTATGATGGATTGATATAACAAACAATTCCATAAAATTACAATTAACAATGACTAATATTACACAAAGTAATTGTAATTGTAAAGGAATTAGTCGCATGCATGACTTCTACCATTTTCACAATTAGGTTCACGGTTATGAACTTAGCCATGGTCCCCTCATTCCTCTTTTAAAATCAACCTCACGGGCGTAAATCTCTTGTGAGAACACATGTTGATGTCCATGCTTAGGTATACAAGCATTTACTTGACCATGAACCCCTCTATAACATTTGAAATGCTTATTATCTTCATTCCCTAGCTTCCAAACTAAACTCTCTTAGTCTCTAGACTTCCGCTTATACCTTTTTGCCCTTTATGAACCTTGATCCCTATCATGATATCTTTCTTAAGACCAACACTTGACATTTGTCATCACTCACAATAGAGCTGTTATTGAAAGGTAAAAAATTTGTTTCTACAATCAAATTTACATCTTCTGTTATATTTTTTTTTCACACCATTCAACAAGAGATTCATAGGGAAAAGTTCTTTGCATTTCTACCACATCAAAACTCTTGTATTTCTTTTTTGCCACCATCACTTACCTCATGCCTACTCTAGACAAATGTCATAGCATTGGGAGGGAGAAAAAAAAATTCAAATGAATGATAATCAATTTATGCAAGTGAAAATGGAAAATTAGGTTGCTAACTCATGTATTTTGATTATCGAACAAAATACATGTCACATCCACACATTTGTTTCTATTGCATACAATATAAGATGTGATCATTCTAATAATAATCACCCCTAAAACACACGACAGTCTTCACAAATTGTTTCCTTACATCCTAAGAGTTTATTCAAGGAATGGAGCCCCCTTTTCCTTTCTTGTGAAAGGTGTAACTCATATTCAATTGTCATTATTCTATCCTTATGCTTTTCCAATTCACGTTCCAGCTTTTCAATACATCCTAAAACCTTTTTTCTTCACCCTAGTCCGTAAGCACATGTTAGAGGATCTATCCACTAAAAGAACATGCACCTATCCCTTATCTGCATGCTATAAAACAGTTATGGGTTACTCAACATTGAAAACAAAAAATCAATATCATTCACAAAGATTAAGCTAGAAAGGGAAAAAAAAAAACACTTATGCTTCATAAGGTTTCTTCTAGTAATGAGTGGATTTGTTGTTGATTTGCAATGTCTAGAAAGTTAGAAACATATCATCCCCAGGAATTATTCTTTTACTCTTTATATTCGATTCTAAGTATACGTTAACCATACTATTTTGTCAATAAAAAAATATATCTTATACAAACTATAATTAACTTAGATATAAGACAATCGAAACATAATGGAAGTGGTATGGAGCAAGTGGCCAAGAATCAAATATGTGGAATAGAACTTGGTTTGTTACTTGTATGTGTTACTGTATTTAGTCTACGTATGGAGTCCAAACCAGGGCGATAAAGGAATAAAAAATCTGTACGGCATTTCTAGGAATCTTGTTCACGTAGAGCCTTTTGCATTTTTCAACCAAAGTGACAAGGCTTATGGCTTGAACTTTATGAATTAACAAAGCTCTAATTGGCAAACACATTCAATGTGAGGCGTGTGAGGGAACATGTCCATGGGCTGCACGCTTTTTAACTTGTAACATCCTGATGTTATGCTCTACCTGCATTAGAAGTGTTTTTATAGTAGGACCAAAGAAGGTCAATCACAATCGAAAAGAGTCTGTTCCATAAGATGGAGAATGCATGAAACACGTACTGCCCTATGACATAGGTAATCAAGGTCCCGAGCAGAAGTGGCAGGGTTACACGTTACATAGACAATGCGAGGACCCTTGAGCTTCAACAGAAATTTAATCAACTTCATATGCATTCTAAGACGATTTGTATAACATTCTAAAACTTAGAATGTGACAACCCACCACGTATTATTATTAGGTGAAACTATAATAACTACCAAACGCATATAATGTAAAACTCCACATATCAACATTGAATGGCTCATAGGAGTCTCACTCTACAACCACAATAATCCACTAACCATGTCCAGTAAGAATCTACTCTCCTATTGCAAAACTCAACTTAATATCATGCTCCAAAACCTAAAAAGAGAGGATAGTTCACTATGTATTTCACTTAAGCTCGTAAAACTTACAATTAACTTAATGGATTTCTAATCCAATTTCGAAACCTTGAAGAAGTTTAATTAAGTTTATAAAACATTTGATAGTCCACTTGATTTGAGTAGTTACCAATAGTTGCTATGTCTTAAAACTAGGTTTCAAACACAAGCTTAAATTCTAGGGCCTAATGGGCCCACATAAAAGTATACAACTAGATTTAAATAGTCCATATAACCATAGGCAACTCCCAAATATAGTTCATACAAATCCAAAAGCCTTAATCTAAAGATAGTCAAGACTAAGAGCCATCATCCTCATCTGCTACCTCACTTGCGTAAGCCCAAAGCTTTTCTTTCGAGCTGTATTCCAAAACTTTGTACTAAGGATTCATAGGAGAGTCATCAATACCTAAAAAGGAATGAGTGAGCTACAAGAATTTAGTACATAGTAATACAAGGTGAGCTACAAGATTTCAATACATAGTAATACAAGCACATGCATAGATGTCACACTAGGCCTAATTCTAATGCAACAAGCAACTAATTAGTTAACATAATATTTAATCCAATTAAACAAGTAGCACGAGAATGCTCATGACTCCAAAAGAACGATGGGGGACCTAAGAGCCAATGCTACCACAGTAGCCATTGAGGTCAATGAGAGTAGCCAAATTTCACGTTGAGCTAAAAGCCAAGAATTGAAAAGTTGCCTCATCTCGATGTTATCACCGTTATGCAATCCTCACTTATCATTGTCTAGTGATATCATATCACTTGTCAAAAGCCACAACCCTAGGCAACTCCTAATATACCTTTGCTTCATTTACAATACTCGTTATTCGACATGATTTTACCTATCATCTACCCACCGAGTCATCTTTGATAACCTAAGCACCTAATCAACCATGTCATTTAGGGGGTTATACAACTGTAGTCATAATCCTTATTTAAAGGTGCCACCTGCTAACTCAAAGGACTAAGCACATGCAAAATGCAATTTGTTTAGTCGAGTTTAATTATTAGTCTAGTTAATTAAATTCTACCCTAATATATAACACGCAAAGGTTGAAGGTCTCCTAAAGCTGAAACTGAAGCCAATGTTGATTCTCGACAATCACAATTGTTTAATATTTATGCAATTGAAAAGAGAAATTACAAGTTAATAATTTAAGTTTAGACAACTTATTATTGTTGCTATTGTAGTAGGTTTGGGTTCGTAATATCTTACAAAACTAAGGCCCATACTAATTATGGGCTTAACAAGTGTATGAAGGTTCAATTAGCCTTTGGTCATATTTGGCCTATACCTTTTATTTTCTTTTTGTAAGGTTTATTAATTTAGCCCATTCATGTCATTTGTTAAGTATTAATTCAATTATTCAATTAGGTTTCACTTAATCTTTTAAGGTCATAGCCATTAAGCTTTGGCTTATTTTAGTTCTAAGTTTCTTATTATATTTTATGTCTATATCTATATGTCTTACTAAGGCCCAATTAGGGTATTGGACCCTAGAGCAAAGTGAACTCAATTAATTTTGGAATTTAGTCTACTAAGATAATTATTGATTAGTTAAATTTATTACCAATTAATTAAATTAATTACAAATTATTAGATAATCAAGTCAATTAACAAAACTAATTACCAAAGTTTATTATTTAGTTACTTTAGGTTTAATAGATTCAATATATATTTTTAAGCCCATGTCTTATTAATTTTAGACCCATATAAGTTATGGGCCCAAGAAAAGAATATGAGCCTAATCAATATAGGTAAGATTAAGCCCATAAATTCATTTAATTCATTTAGCCCCATTAAGCTCATCATGCTCTATTGTCTAATTTAATTTATCCATTGTCCATATTAATATTTTAGGCTTAAATTATTAATATAAGCCTATCTAATTAACTACTTAATTTACTAGATCCAATAAAGTTACTCTAATTTAGTCTAAAATACTCTAGTTTATTAACTAGGCCCATTTGTGTTTTCTAGGTTTAATTCACTTAGTTTAAGTTCTTTTAATTCATTTGAGCCTATTATGTCCAATTTGGGCCTATTTAGGTCCATATTGTCTAAATTACCTTATTTTAGGCCAATTATATTCTAATAACTATTTCTTAGGCCCACCAAATTCATTATGCCTAATTTAAGTCCATTTGAGTTATTTCTTATCTATTATTTCCATTTTGGTCTATTGAGACTCATTATATATGATTTAAGCCAATCAAATCTTAATAGCTACTACTTAAGACTAATTACTTTATTATGCCTAATTAATTCTATTTGGAGTCCTTAATAGGCATTGGGCTTCATTAGACATAAGGCTCATTTAGAGTGTCATAATTATCTAAGGCCCATTTAAGGTATGGATCCCTAATAAGAAATGGGCCTAATCAATTTTGGGAAATTCAACCCATTGAACTTAACCAAGGTAATTAAGTTTAATTGCCATTAATTTACTAAATTAATCCTAAAATCCAGTTAATTGATCAATTTTAATTAATTAAGCCTAATGCGACAATTTTATCAAAGGTTTTGTGAATCACTCATTAGAAAGGGTTTTGGGTCGATTCATGAGCCGACTTGAGATAGGTTCGGCCTTGAACCAAATCCATAATTTTATTTATTTATTTACCATTAATTATTATGTTAATTTATTATTATAACTATTTTTTTATTTAATTTCCAAAACTTACAAATTAGGCCACAAACACCTTTCTACCAAGATCATCTCACTTTACAAGATTAACTACCCATCTGATAAAGGCATATTTTATCATGTTGTATCTTGTGATCGGTATATATATTATTGTCAATTATTAGAAATTTCCAATAAAAAGATACTTAAATTGCATATATGTTAATATCTTAGGGATTAATGGACTTGAAGATGTACATGATGCAAAACATGAAGAAATCACAAGCAAGGGATGAGATATGGTCGTACCTTATGTAGTGTTTTTCCTTTCCACAATTATTAAAGAAAAACAAAGGACAGAGGCTTAAAAGGATAGCCCACAGCCGTTCTTCATGTGGTGGGTGTGTTTACCCCCTAAATACGGTCGTGCCTAAAAGAAGAAGGAAAGAAGAAAATGCGAGAAGCTTATGGAGTTATCCCACGGCCGTGGTTTATGTGGTGGCATTAACAACCACATTACACACGGTCGTGCCTCATGTGGTGGACTGCCGACTTTTCATATTCTTGTGCAATTTGTACGTTTCTACGGATGATAAAAGCAGGGGTGAGAAAGAAAAGGGAGAAACGACCGGGGAGAGGAGAGGAGACTTTAGACTTTGAGAACTTTATTTTGAGAAACTTTAGCTTTTTACAAGGAAATTGAAGATTGAATTCAATTAGGACTTCCATCAATTGAGATCAAGTCAGAAATCTCTAAAGAGTTGTTTTAGGATCTTATTTCCAGATTTGCTGCATATTGGTGACTTCTTATCCTAATCATATTTTGCATTTCTGTGAATTGGTTTTTATGTCTTTAATGGATTCTTTAACATTTTTCATTGAATTTTGTCTTGTTGTTATCTATTGTATGGCTGGCTAATTTCATTTGTGGGAATAGTGGATGAAGCCCTAGTTTGCTAAAATGATCAGTGTAGTTTGGTTATGAGATTGACATATATGTGGAGTATTCATGTTGTGAATTCCTATAATTTCAATTTAATTGTGATAAGATTAGATTGTTAGAAATCCAGTCAATACGAAAGTGGAGATAGGATTTGTTAGGAATTCTTAATTAGACTAATGAGACAGTGCGAAAGCGGCATTAATTGGTTTAATTAGGGTTCATATAGAGATTAAAGCTATGTTCTAATTAATTATTCACTAAGAGATTAGGGATAATTGTATTAGAGCATAAGGCGATCATAGCATTGAAAAATGTATGAGAGTATATTAGAATCCTCTGTTAAATAGAGATACGAAAGTGGACTAATTGATTTGAGGTTTAAAATGTTGAACTCGCGTGAATAACCACATATAAGTTAATTTCAATAACTTAACGGTAGTTTGATTAGCATGACTAGGGTGAATTCTAAATTCCCACTGTTCAATTGGAAGTATTTATAAGAATCTTATAATTCTCATTAGCATAGAACTTAATTTAATCTCTTTAGTTAGATATAAAAAAAAAAAGATTCATGTTTGAATTACCTAAATATCAGTATAAGTTATTATAGGTTTGGTAATCTTTTTAGTCCTCGAGGGAACGATACTCTACTCATCATATATTACTTGATTGTGACCTAGTATACTTGCTAGCGGTTTCACTTATACATTTCACGAGTGATCAAGTTTTTGGCACCGTTGCCGAGGACTATAAGATATTAGACTTTGTAGCTTTGTTGGTAATTTAGGTGCATTTTATTTTGTTGTTAGTGTGTCTTTACTTTTTTGTCTTTTCTGCGAGTGCGCATGCAAAGGAGTAGGAATCTTGAACTTCTGCCTCTAGATCCTGAGATAGAGCGTACTATACATCATTTGAGAAGAGAGAATAGACAAAGAGGAGAGAATCAAGAGGAAATCATGGCAGATGACAATAACAATCTTCCTATTCAGGCTGCCCCACGAGCACTTCGCGATTTTTCAGTCCCAACTGTTTAAAGACCAACAATTAGAAGGACAATTGTTCAGGCCAACACTTTTGAGCTGAAGCCGGCACTTATACAGATGGTGCAATCCAATTAGTTTGGTGGATATACACATGAGAGCCCTAATGAGCACATAGCAGGATTCCTTCAGTATTCTAACTTGATAAAGATGAATGGTGTTTCTGATGATCCCATAAGACTGCAACTTTTTCCTTTCTCATTGAAGGATAAGGCAAAAGCTTGGTATAATTCCTTACCTCAAGATTCTGTTACCACATGGGCTGAACTTCAATCAATGTTTCTTAGAAGATTTTTCCCACCATCACGTACTGCCAAATTAAGAAATGATATCACCAACTTTTCCAAGTTCAGTGGTGAATCATTATGTGAGGCATGGGAACGATTTAAGGAAACAATCTGGAAGTGTCCACACCATGGCCTACTTGATAATCTCCTGATTGAGGTATTTTATCTTAGTTTGGATGACACTATGAGGTCACTGGTAGATGCTGCAGCTGGAGGTGCATTGATGGGTAAAACATACACTGAAGCCAGTGCTTTAATTGAAGAAATGGCCTCTAGTGCACATAATTGGCAACATGAAAGAGGTAAGTCTAGAGTAGCATTTGTCAATGACATGGACACCATAACAGCTTAGATTTCTGCTCTTGCCGCCCAGGTAAGTAAACTCACCTTTGCACCATCTTTTAATGTTAATCAAATTGCTTGTTGTGAGTTATGCTCAGGACCACACTCAACTCTTAAGTGCCCGTCTGGAAACTGCTCCTCCTCATCCATGGAAAACAGGTAAACTTTGTAGGCAACCTCCAGAGAGGTACTCAAGGACCATATTCGAATACATACAATCCTGGGTGGCGCAATCATCCAAACTTCTCATGGAGGAATGAGAATCAAGCACTTAACCCGCCCCCTGGATTTCCCAGACAAACCTTTGCTCAGAATGCCAATTCTCAACAACAACCCACTCAAATGGAAGAGCTCATGAGGAGCTACATGCAAAAGACTGACACCCTCCTGCAAAACCAACAAGCTTCTATCAGAAACTTGGAGGGTCAGCTCGGTTAAATTGCACAGCAGCTAAGTACTAGACCCTCAGGATCTTTGCCTAGCAAGAAGGAGAGAACACCCATCATGTCAATGCCATCATGCTAAGGAGTGGTAAGGAAGTGAAGAAAGCTGAAAGGCAGGTAAAAATTCAAGAGAAAGATCCAGAGAAAGGTAAGCAGAAGGTGGAGGAACTCACATCCAAAGCGCCAGTGTTGCAGCCTTATGTTCCACCTATCCCTTTCCCAGGAAGACTCAAGCAGAGGGAGTTGGAAGCCCAGTTTGCCAGGTTTTGTGACATATTTAAGGGGCTTCAAATTAATATACCTCTCTTAGAGGCCTTGAAGCAAATTCCATCCTATGCTAAATTCATGAAAGAGCTGCTCTCTAACAAAAGATCCATGGAGAGTGTTGAGAAGGTAATGCTTCTTGGTGAGAGTTCAGCTGTCATAGAGAAGAAATCTGCTCAGCTACCTAGAAAGCTGAAAGATCAGGGAAGTTTCAGTATCCCTTGCACCATTGGTAATATTGATTTTGAGAATGTTTTGATTGATTCTAGTGCAGGTATTAATTTAATGCCACTTTCAGTTTTAGGAAGCTCGGAATAGAGCCACAAAAGTGCAAGAGGAGACCAATCACTGTGCAGCTAGCTGATAAGAGCTTACGGTTTTCCAAAGGTACAGTGGAGGATGTCTTAGTCAAGGTCGATAAATTCATATTTCCAGTGGACTTTGTCATACTGGATGTGGAAGAAGATGATGACATTCCACTCATTCTGGGTAGACCATTCCTAGCTACAGGTCAAGCTCTAATTGATGTAAGACAAGGTAAGCTCACCCTTAAAGCACTAGATGACCAGGTAACATTTGATATGTATGATCCCGTGTTTTTTGTCTAATGAGAAAGCAAGGTATTCCGACATATCTGCTGAGGGTGAAATTACTAACAATGATGTGGAGGAAGATGTAGGGCAAACTACTCTTGAAGCTGTCTTGAATGAGATAGATGATTGAGGGGATGAGGATGACCAAGAAAACAAAGGCTGTAAGCAAGTACCCCAGATTGAAAATGTTGTTGCTTTTGAGAAGACAGACCACTATGAGAAGCCACCAGTGTCGACACTAATGCCCATGCAGACACTTGAACCTAATGTCTTTTCTAATCAATTGTTTGATTATGAGTGTCTGAATTTAGGAAATCCATGGCCTCACATTAATCCAGCGCCTATGACAAGTGAATTGCAGCTGCAGATTCAAGGCCAATTGGATGAACATAGGGAAATCTTGGAATGGTCAAGGGCAGACATCCAGCAGGTAAGTTTGTTGATATCCACCTACAAAACATTAGTGGAAGCTGAAAAGAAGGGCACCATACCATGGAAGGAAGCTTGGAATCCTAATCTAAAACGATGGTGTTGGAGGAGTTGTTTAAACTCCTTGATGTAAGCTAACCCTGATAGTCGGGCTGATGACTATAAAACAAGCGCTTCATGGGAGGCAGCCCATGCTCAATAAGTATATACACTAGTGTTTTAATTTCGTTACAAAAAAAAAAAAAAAATTCGGCTGAGGAGTTTAGGGGGATGAGATACGGCCGTGGTTCGTGTGGTGGCCCTAAATCCACCACATTTCATACGGCGTGCCACGGTAATATGCAAATTACGGATTGATTCACCCCTTACACCACGGCCGTGTGTGAAAAAAAAAAAAAACTTGTCGATTACTTTTATTTTATTTTCTGTTGGAACTGTAATAATTCCTTAAAACACTATAGGTGATGTTAGACTGTGAATATTCTTGATCTATTTTATCTCTTTGTGTTTCTTTGTTCTAACTTCAAGAACTAAAGGAAAAATGTGCAGTTCATATGGAAAAGCAATGGCACTTTCATGATGAAATATTCCAGAGACTTTGCTACACTTTCATCTCAGGGAAGTTTCGTTATTCCCAAAGTACTTTTATGGTTTAATCAATTTTCTTTTGCAATTAGGAAAGACAATAGGGACATTGTCTGAATTAAGTGTGGGGAAAAAAAATAAAATAGGCCATTATTTATGATAATTTTGATGTCTGTTGATGTTAATTTGTGTGGAATGGATATTTTGGACAATTATACTTCACCATTATCTTGAACTGTTGTATTGAAAAGGTCTAATATGATCTGGAAATGTGGTATAAATTTTCTTTTATCTAATTGATTTGATTTGGTGCCTTACTCATTAGCTGTTGTAATTGGTTTACTTAGTTTAAATTTAGCAGTGGAATCTTTAAGGAAAAATTTGACCTTTTGTTTAGACTCTTGAATTTAAAGTTCGAAAGTAGGTCGAGTCCTTTAGTGCAAAACAAGCAAGTTTATTTCTAAGTGAATTAAGCTTGTATTTTGTCTTTTGAAGTGCTTTGAGAATATTTTAACTCTTAGAAAAAGAGGTAGAGGAAACTTTTTACTTAGTGATTCCTTATAAAAATAGTCCTAACTTAAAAAAAATAATTAATAAATAAAATAAAATATTTAGAGCCTTTACTCCAATGACTCGGGTAAGTGAGTTAAGAGTATCCTAACTTAAATGTTAGTGTGAGGAAGAGTTCGTAGGGGTCCCTTTAAAACCTGGTCACTTGGGTGATGAGCCCGGGATGTGCCGACTCAATGAACTCACAATAACGTGAAGGGCGGAAAGGTAAAATTTTAATATATTAATAAAAGCCAGTTGATATGGGCAGGCTTTAGTTTCTCAGAAGAGTAAAGTCAGACTCCACTGTCAATTGAGCAAATAAAAAAAAATAAAGAATGAAATAAGACTATTATAAAAAGAAAAAAAATCTAGGGGAAGAGTGAATACCATATGCTTTAACATTGTGTTATCTTATTCAGATAAGTAATTAAAGAGATTTTATACTTGCTAGTTGCTTTTGAAGTTTAAATGAGTGTTTTGCTTTATTGGACTGAGAATTTATCTTTTGAAATAAGAATTCGGTGGTTAAACATTAGGAATAAAAGTTAGTCTTTCCAGATTAACTACTCAATTTTTTCTAAGTATACCAGTTACATGTTGTCAGTTTAGTTAGAGTGGTAGGCACCATCTTTTCAAATCAATTATGAGGAAAGAAAATTTTGTATTCTCATTTGACATATTATTAATTGCTTGAGGACAAGTAGAAGTTCAAGTATGGGGGAGTTGATAAAGGCATATTTTATCATGTTGTATCTTGTGATTGGTATATATATTATTGTCTATTATTAGAAATTTCCAATAAAAAGATACTTAAATTGCATCTATGTTAATATCTTAGGGATTAATGGACTTGAAGATGTACATGATGCAAAACATGAAGAAATCACAAGCAAGGGATGAGATATGGCCGTGCCTTATGTAGTGTTTTTCCTTTCCACAATTATTAAAGAAAAACAAAGGAAGAGAGGCTTAAGGGGATAGCCTACAGCCGTTCTTCATGTGGTGGGTATGTTTACCCCCTAAAATACGATCGTGCCTAAAAGAAGAAGGAAAGAAGAAAATGCCGAGAAGCTTATGGAGTTATCCCACGGCCATGTTTTATGTGGTGGCAGTAACAACCACATTACACACGGCCGTGCCTCATGTGGTGGACTGCCGACTTTTCGTATTCTTGTGCAATTTGTACGTTTCTACGGATGATAAAAGCAGGGGTGAGAAAGAAAAGGGAGAAACGACCGGGGAGAGGAGAGGAGACTTTAGACTTTGAGAACTTTATTTTGAGAAACTTTAGCTTTTTACAAGGAAATTGAAGATTGAATTCAATTAAACTTCCATCAATTGAGATCAAGTCAGAAATCTCTGAAGAGTTGTTTTAGGATCTTATTTCCAGATTTGCTGCATATTGGTGACTTCTTATCTTAATCATATTTTGCATTTCTGTGAATTGGTTTTTATGTCTTTAATGGATTCTTTAACATTTTTCATTGAATTTTGTCTTGTTGTTATCTATTGTATGGCTGGCTAATTTCATTTGTGGGAATAGTGGATGAAGCCCTAGTTTGCTAAAATGATCAGTGTAGTTTGGTTATGAGATTGACATATATGTGGAGTATTCATGTTGTGAATTCCTATAATTTCAATTTAATTGTGATAAGATTAGATTGTTAGAAATCCAGTCAATACGAAAGTGGAGATAGGATTTGTTAGGAATTCTTAATTAGACTAATGAGATAGTGCGAAAGCGGCGTTAATTGGTTTAATTAGGGTTCATATAGAGATTAAAGCTATGTTCTAATTAATTATTCACTAAGAGATTAGGGATAATTGTATTAGAGCATAAGGCGATCATAGCATTGAAAAATGTATGAGAGTATATTAGAATCCTCTATTAAATAGAGATACGAAAGTGGACTAATTGATTTGAGGTTTAAAATGTTGAACTCGCGTGAATAACCACATATAAGTTAATTTCAATAACTTAACGGTAGTTTGATTAGCATGACTAGGGTGAATTCTAAATTCCCACTGTTCAATTGGAAGTATTTATAAGAATCTTATAATTCTCATTAGCATAGAACTTAATTTAATCTCTTTAGTTAGATATAAAAAAAAAAAAAGATTCTGTTTGAATTATTTAAATATCAGTATAAGTTATTATAGGTTTGGTAATCTTTTTAGTCCTCAAGGGAACGATACTCTACTCATCATATATTACTTGATTACGAGTGGTTTCACTTATACATTTCACAAGTGATCACCTTCCTAACCAACTTTGATTCTCAACTTATATTTTAAATTCAGGTATTGTGTGTTTCTTTTTTAGAAGTTTTGGTTTCAAAAATGGATTTACTATACAAAAATCTATTTGCAAACATCTTCAACCCAATTTGTGCAAAAAAAAAAAAAAAAGTGTTTTTGATGGAATTTAAGGCCTAAAACGGATCAAAAAGGGGTTTTCATCAAGAACAACTTGAATGTTCTTAAAAACATTTGAACTTATATAAAAAATTTCTGAAAAATCCTCACCCACACTTGTAGGTTTAAAATCAGTTGAGAATCACTCACTAATCGTCCCTAACTACCAACATTAGTCAAGATTACATAATAAACCATTTTAAGCATCAAAATCACATCATAATACAAATTCAATCATGCTGGAAATTTTGGGAAAATACACAATTTCAAAACATCCATCAATTTAAGCATCAAAATCACACTTGCATGCAACTATATCAACATATAAGTATCATATGACATTCTTATCTTCATTTAGCCTTGAAACCATCAATCATATCATCAAGAACATCATCAGATATAACAATCATACTTTAATTTAAGATGAACAAAGTTACACATTGTTGGAATTTGATGAAAATTAGTTAAATTCACATTTTTCACATTCAAAATTACATATTTATGCATCAAGCCCAACATACATCAAAATAAACATTCTTTAAGCCTAGAATTAACTAGAAATCACCAAGAATTCTCATTTAAAGGTAGGGAAATGGTGGAATTTTAAAAAATTTACTAAATGTAACCAGCTCTAAACATTTATGCATCAAGATCAAAACTTTAAACTTCCTACACATCATATATGCATCATATTTAATTCCAAACATCTTCAATTCCTAGTTCTTCTATTCCCAAGGGAAAACATAAGGAAAAGCTTAGTTAGTAAGGTTTAAGTGAGAAATCAAGGGTTTTTCTTCTTTGGAGTTAAGGTTTTAGAGCGCTTTTTACATCTTACCTTAAAAAACAATGAGAAAGTTAAGAGATAAAGAGAGGGAAGTGGAAGCATTTTAAAGGGGGATAGGTCTACCATCTATTTTTTATTTTTTTATTTTTCTTTCCTAACCTTAAAACGGTCATGGGCCAAAGTTCCAAAAATCCTCATTTACACTACTAAGTTACCAAAGTTGTCCCAAATAAGTTTCTACCAACTTTAAGACTCTTTTGGGGGTTTTATTAAGTTTGTAGATCAATTAAAATGTCTAGCCTAAATTTTTTAAAACCTCTCTCAAAATTTTACTTATTAATCCTAGCCTAGGAGTAAAATGGTCATTTTGAAAAAAAAAAAAATGATCCTTAAACCTTTAAAAAAAAATGTTCTTAATTGATTTTGAAAATTCCCTCATTAACCTAATTACTCTATTTAATAACTTAGGACATTTTATTAAAAATAAGAACCTACTGTTGAATTATTCTTGATAAAATCGAGCTTAAGGACAAAATAATCATTTTCAAATTTTAACTCCTAAATTTTTTAAAGCTACTCCTAAACTAACTTTTGAATTTTATTAACATGCCTTTAATTGCCTTCTTGAAAGTTCCCATCTTATTTATAATTAACTTAACTAACTTTGAAAAACTAGGTTGTTTCATCATCAAATCCTACTAAGATGAAATTCACAAGATAAGTTAGGTTCCTTAACTCAAACTTTGCTCATCTTTTTTGTTAGCTTTAATTTTATTGATCTCAATACCTTCTCTTGGAAATTGTTGATTGAGTAATTAAAAAATTTCCCTTATGCATAAGTCATCTATATGTATGCCAAAGTAACCAAAAAACTCAACTAACTTATTTAAAAATTGCATAGCTTAACTAAAATAGCATCACATGAATCAAACACTAAACTTTCAAAACAAGACAAAAATCAATGAAACTCACATTGATTCAAATGTAAGGTTTATAGATGATCTTTGGTCTTTATTGACTCTTCAAGATCCTCTTAAGATAATCCAATGTCCTCTTCTCTCTAGCTTGCCTTAACAAAGCTCTTAGCTTCACCAACTCCTCACAAGATGTTACTTATAGCTTCTAACTATGTGAATTGATAGCTATAGCACTAAGAGGGGTATTAGGAGCTTCATTAAAATTCAATATCAAAAGTTTATGGGAGTAATTCAAGGTAGGAACTAAGTAATTGGTAAGGAGGTCATGGTATGTAGTATAATACAAAGATAGGGACAATTAAGAGGAAGTGTTTGTTGGCACTTGATAAAGCATTCACTTTTAGGGATCTTGGGGTGTGTTTAGCTTTGATATTCAAAATGGTTTGAGAATGTTGGTTGCAATGGTATATTTATAGGAAAAGAGTGACAATGGACGGTTGCAGTTAGTGTATGTCAGTTGTTTACTATAGCTTCTTTTATGTTTAGCTTACACAACATCCTAAAGCTTAAGGTGGCAAAATGTAATCAAATATGTCATGATTTTAGGGCTTGACATTGTATAATTTGATAGGCTATAAGGCTTTGAAATGGTGTCCACTTGTTGAATGTAAATGATGACCAGACTTTGATGAATTAATAAGCTTTGAGAACAAGCATGTAAGGGTTGGGAATAAGTAGGGTAAAGACAAATGTTTCCAAGCTTTTAGGGACTAGGTTTTCAAGTTCTATATCTTATATTTTTATCCCAAACAACTCCAAAATATATCTCTTGAACAACTCAATTTCAAGTTACTTCTAAGCTTAGATGACTTATTGTCATGTCTTGATAAATGAAATAGGATTTAATGATTATGGGCAAACTTATGATGAACAAGCTAGTGGATGTAGTTAAAAAAGACTAAGGTCTAAAATAGACTAGTTAGTTTAATTGAGGGCCCATAAGTTATAATGCTTGTGGACTTTGAGAAGTCTTTAGTGCATGTGAATTAATAGTGATCTTCGTTTTTAGCCTAGTTGATTTTTTTCTCTTTACATATTGATAATGCATATCATTATGCCATTGGTGGATGTTTTATAGGCTTTAAATGTAGACGAGTATTTTGAATGGATTACTTGTTAATTTGTTTTATAAAACTGCTTGGATTTTCCTAATAAGCGCCAAAATCAATTGTTTGATAGTACTTTTAGTAAATAGCAAATAGAGTAGAGGCTTTTGAAGACTAAAGCCATATAAGAGTACAAAGTCTAAGACTTAGAGAAATTGCTAATTGTCCTTAACAATAACTCTTAAATATATGATGAACTATAAGCTTGAAACTAAGCTTATACCAAAGTTTTAGATTATGACACAATCATTCCATCATTATTTTATGCATATACGTTCTGTTATCCATGCATGTAGATTGTGCTTAATTGATAAGAAAATTAAACCCATAAAAAGGGTAAGTCATGATAAGCATTGGCTTAAATTAGTTTCACTAGTTAATTTTGGTTGTGCAGTACATGCCTTAGTAGTGTGCATACTTTAGATTGATAGAGTTTCTAGACAGTTTATGAAACAACCTATAACTTATCGCACTCCACTTATGCAATGGCATACAATATACCTCACGCTATCAGTATGTATCTTTATTGCATGCACACATTGAATTTATCTATAGTCACACATATTTATTTCATGAGTGGACTTAGGTTAATTAATTAGTTTATTGAGCTTTGCTCAGGGAAAATTAATTAATGGGCACACTCGAGAATGAAAGAATATAGCATTTTGAGACCTTTTAAGCCTTGTTTACTTGTAGGAAGTTAAAAGGATCCCTAATCAAGCCTCATGTGCTTAAGATGATTGGTTAAGTTGATGAAATAAAGAGCTTAAGGTCTAAGTTAGAGATTGATCTCGTAATTGATCCTATCGTAATTTCCTTATTAGTCTTTATCACAATCCAATTTGTCCTTGGCTTTAATATGCACAATATGAAAAAACACTCTAGTAGACTTTCTAGCTATGAATAGCTAAGAAAAATCATAGAAAGGGCAAGCGTTCTTCTACTTCCACCCACTAAGTTCTCATAATAAAACTAATCCTCTAATTTTTCTTGATTTATGAATCAAACTATTTGATGCTGCTATTAAAGTGTTGAAATAGTGCAATTTTGCTCTCAACTCATATGAACTCATAATTATATAATATTCATGATATTTATTTTTACAACATCTTAACAATCTAAATAGATTCAAATCTTTCTGAAATATGACTAAATTTGTGGTACCTATATGCATACACATACACACATATATGTATGTAATACATACATACATACATACATACATACATACATACATACTTTATTATTTCTTAATTTTGAGGATATCCTTAAATTAAAATTTTCTATTGAAGCTATTACAATCCTAAAGAGGCCTAACAAAGATGCCCTAAAGTAATCATATTGTATGTATGCTCACAATATGAAAGTCGCCTTACAAATTAGATGTTGCAAGACTCTATTTAAACCATATTCACTCATAATAGATATAATATAAATGGACTCAATTCTTTTACCAGTAGACAGCTTTGGTTATTTATAAGTAACACCGGTGTACAATTATCCTTAGAGAATGCAACGCATGTCTATGATTACATGTTGGGGTGTTCAAGTAATAGAAGAGTGGACAAGTTGGTCTATAATGAGTTGACTAGATTAAGAGGTTGTAGATAAGAAAGTTGAGATTTCACTTGAGCTTATGACCGAGCATTTTGCGCGAAATAGAATGTGGGCTTAGATCGGGTTTGAGCCTATAGTCAAAATGGCCTATCAACAGGTTAGATTATGGTGGCTCCTTGTATGAGATGATTGAGGTTTCATCGAGAAAGCGGACTCTACTATTTTTGTTTCCTAAATTAGGGGCCATTGAATCACACACAAGAGAGGAAAGAAAATGAGAAAGCAAACGTGGGTAGTGGTCGAAAGGTGGATGCTCGTGGTTCTTTGTTGTGGTGTTAAGTCAAGGTTACTCCATGGAAAGGGGATTAACGGAAAAAGACAAGGAAGGAGGGAAATGAAAGAAGAAGCAGCAGATGTGGCTGTGACTAAGGAAATTGAGTTGGAAGGAAGCTACACAACTAATCGTGAATTAAAAGAAATGGACAAGTGTTCTTAGTTATTTTAGTTCATCTATTTTTTGTACATCTAGTGTCCATTTTCCATTCGTCTAAATATGTATATTCATTAAAAATAAAATATCAAAAAAATGAAAATAAATATATATATATATTCCTTTACAAAATAAAATACCTAAAATACTATTAAAAATTCATACTTATCTATCTATTATTTTATTCATTTTTATAAAAGTACTAGTGAATATCTCATTTTCCAATACATAAAATATATTTTTTTAAATCATTTTATTTAAAAGTACATAAACTTTTACTTTCTAATTCCAATTTTTCAATCATCATTTTCATTATAATTATAAAAATAAAATTCAAATATGATAGTTTGTTAAACGTTAAATTTCATATTAGATACAAATAAGATACAAATTAACCAAAAAAAAAAAGGCAATTCAAACAAATCATTTTAAATTATTTCATGTACTAGCAACAAATTTTCTAATACTCATAGACAATAAAGAGTACCTACTGTCATACATACATATATATATATTGTTTGTGGAAGGATTGTAGAAGGACGTTATGAAAGTTATGTGTGATGATGTTTATGATGTGACTATGTATTGGCTAAAGATTGTGAAGGGTAAATAAAATTGAGTATGAATATTGTGTTACATCATGCATATGATATTGTTTCTATCATAACATGTGTATCTGTTTGCCAATATACATAGTGCTAGGTATTAGCTCACTCCTCATGGTAACCTTTTTTTAGTTACAAGTGCTATAGAAGAAATCGTAGGGTATGATGAGACTCTAGTAGGAACCAATCAGGATACTCAGGAGAATGTGGAATATATGTACTATGACGAGCAATATCCCAATGAAGAGAAAGGAGGATATTGAATATTTTGTAATTGTGACTTTAACTATTGTGTTATTTAAGTTTTAAACACTTCTGCTGTGTTTAATTGAGGAGATTGAATAGGAATTATTTTTTGAGGATATATATATTTCCTTCAAAAGTCGTTGTAGTGTTGGAGTCTATGAATGCTTCTGTTGTAGTAATTTGATAAGTTAATCACCATATTAAATACTTGAAGGTTAATGGTTGGGGAATTGTAGTGTTTGAGTTTTTACATATCTTCACAAATTAGATTATGTAGCGGGCCATAACGTTTTTGGGTTCCGCAGTATTATAGCTTAAGTGTATTAGAGCCTAGGTATGATGATCTTTAGAATTAAGTGGGGATCAATAGTATAGGTTTCAAACAATAGAAAGTCAGTCATAATCTTTAGATGAATTAGGTATTGGATCTATAGATGATGATACATTGTGAGAGTGGTTAGAAAATGGAAATAATATTACTAATTAGTGAACCCCTTCAATAATATTTAAAATGTTTTTTAAATATTCTATACTCTAAGGAATGTATATATATTTTTATATCTTTCCTCATTATTGTAATTTCTTTTGTAGAATGACAAGAAGAATCGCGAGTTCAGGATCATCGTTAGGAGCTAAAGATGGTGCTCTTGATAACAGAAGACCACCTAAACCTACTCAGTTTAAATAAGGAGGGACTGAGGTGAATGCTGCACAGATGCTATAGGCCATCAATACTCTAACAAGGGTAGTGACACAGCAATAGCAACAAATAAAAGAAATGCAAGTGCTAAATATGAGACAAGCTCAAATGATGGGGGAGCTTAAAGAGAGACCAACTAGGGAAGTGGATCGAGACCATTTCGCCAGAATGGTTAGGAAATTCAAACCACAGGCAAATAATCCACTAGATGCTAAACAATGGATTGATGAAATAGAAATGACTTTTGAAGTAGGTGAAATTTGTTGTGTATTTACTAAGGGGCTCATCTTCTGAATGGTGGTTAAGTGCTTCTAGACTTATTGTGAGAGTGATTATATGGAGTAGGTTTAAGGTGATACTGTACGAGCAATATTTCCCGAGAACTATTAGAGAAAGGATTCAAGCAACATATTACAACTTCTATCAAAGGAAAAGACTTTTAGATGATTATGAGAAAAAATTCAACTGTCTGATGAAGTTCATGTCACCTGCATTTAGAGCTGATGAGAAATCAATGGCTCACCAGTTCGTATTGGGATTGAAACCCACCCTATAGCATGAAGTGGTTGCCTTCCAATTGAAAACCTACTCTAAAGTTGTAAACAAAGTAAAACTCTTTGAATAGATCACAAAAAGAATTAATGAAATGAGGACTCTAGGAACTATAATGGTGCTAGGAAAAAGACCTATCCAAAACGTTATGACTCAAGAGAAGGGCAAAAGACTTCACACAACGTAGACCAGACTTGTGGCCATTGCAGTGCCTTCCTTTCAAGCAAAGACCTCATATGTGGGATAGGGTAACTGGTGTAGAAGATGTTATGGACTACGTGAGTTAAACGAATGCAAATGGCTAGAGGGTGCATGTTTTTCATGTGGAAAGACAAGACATAGCAGCAATACCTATTGGGAGAGGTCAATTCCATTTACATTCTGCTTCTCATGTAAATAGAGAGGTTATCGAATGGTGGAATGCTTAAATAATAGAAGACAGAATGTGCAGCCAACACCAGCAATAAGAAATCAGGTTGGAAATAATGATGGCTAGCCTCAACAAGTAAGGCCAAGACAAAGGGCACTAGCTTGAGTATTTACACTATAAAGGTAAAACACTCCAAATATAAAGACCTTGGTAGGTACACTATTAGTAAATTTTGCTAAAGCGTATATTTTATTTGATACCGGTACATCACATTCATATGTGGCTGATGCATTTAGACTTAAACATAATGTATGTTTTGAAAAATTGGCTGCTATATTGAATTTGAGTACACCTATGGGTGTGGGTAGAGGACTGAACAAAATATGTAGAAAGGTTTGTATAGAAGTGCAAGATAAAGTATTGTTTGCAGATCTTCTGGTATTGGATATGATTGACTTTAATGTAATTCTAAGAATGGATTGGTTAATCAAATATCATGCAACCATGGGTTGTCATGATATGACCATCCATTTTAATACACTAGAAGGGGAATAACTTAGTTTCCAATTAAAAGCATATAGACCAATAAGATTGCCAACATATGAACTGTGAGGTAAAAGTATGATGGCATCAATAACAGTTGAGGCTAAAGAGGTGATGAAAATTGAGAGAATGAGGGTTGTGAAGGAGTTTACGAGAGTGTTTCCAAATGATCTGCCAAGTTTACCTTCAATAAAGGAGATTGAATTCTGTATAGATGTAGTGCTTAGTATGGCTCCCATATTAAAAGCCCCGTACCATATGGCACTTACAGATTTGAAAGAATTAAAGATTAGATACAAGAATTGCTGGATAAAAAGTTTATCAGACCAAGTGTTTTACCTTTGGGTGCACCAATATTATTTGTGAAGAAGAAAAATAATAGTATGCGATTATGCATAGATTATCGGGAGTTGAAGAGGTTTACAATTAAAAATAAATACGCTCTTCCAAGGATTAATGACTTATTTAATCAATTGCAAAGGGCTCAAGTTTTCTCAAAAATAGACTTGAGATTCAGTTATCATCAGTTGAGAATCAACAAAGAAGACATCCAGAAGATAACCTTTAGAACTAGGTATAGGCATTATGAGTTCCAAGTAATGCCGTTTAGACTCACAAATGCATCAGCAACCTTCATGGACTTAATGAACCAAATATTCAAATAATACTTTAATAAGTTTGTCATCGTGTTCATAGATGACGTCTTAATATACTCTAGAAGTGAAGAAGATTATGAGTAGCATTTGAGGATAGTATTGAGAAAACTGAAAGCAGAAAAGTTGTATGCTAAGTTTAAGAAGTATGAATTCTAATTGAAGTAGGTCACCTTTTTGGGTCATGTGATTAGTAAGAATAGGTTAGCTGTAGATCTTGAGAAAATAAAAGCTGTAACCAAATGGCCCAGGCCGAAGACTGTAATAGAAATTAGAAACTTCTTGGGGTTAGTAGGATACTATAGAAGATTTTTAGAAGGATTCTCCAAACTAGCAATCCCTTTGACCAAGTTAACATAGAAAGGGGTAAAGTTTGTATGGGATGACCGATGTAAAGTAAGCTTCACAACACTGAAGTAGAGATTGACTTCTACACCAATGCTTGCTCTACTGGTCAGTGGTAAAGAATTTGTAGTGAATAGTAATGCATCTATTCAGGGGCTCGGGTGTGTATTGATGTAGAATGATAAGGTAATTGCATATGCATCTAGACAATTGAAGCCATATAAGAAGAACTATCCGACATATGATCTGGAATTAGAAGTAGTGGTGTTTACACTCAAATTGTGGAGAAACTAACTTGTATGGGGAGAAATGAAAAATATTCACATACCATAAAATTCTCAAGTACCTCTTACCCAGAAGGAGCTAAATATGAGGTAAAAATGCTAGCTATAATTGATAAAGGACTATGACTTAGACATTCAATACCATCCTAGGAAGCCAAACGTGGTGGTAGATGCACTTTGCAGAAAGAAGCAATGTAATCTAGCAATGATGATCACAACTCAGAAGAAAATATTGGAAGATATGTAGAAATTAGATCTAGAGATTGTGACTCAGGAAATTAAAGCTAGACTCGCTAGCTTACAAATACAACCAGTGTTAATTGATAGAATAAAAGTTACATAAGCTGAAGATATGGGGATAGAGGAAATAAAGCAAAAAATGGAAGAAGGAAGAGTTGTGATGATGAGATCCATGATGAGAGTCAAGCTGGAAGAAGGAATGTGGATCCTCTTGAAGTGCCGCCTGGACCGATCACAAGAAGTCGAGCGAAACGACTCAAGGAAGCACTTAACGGGTTGATAAAGGATGTCCATGAAGCCGAGAAGGATTGGGTCAATCATGAAGTTAGAACGGATTGGAACAACCATGGGAAGACCCTTGCTCTTATACAAGTCACACCGGACACGAGTTGAAGAGGGCGTGTACTTTCAAGGCACGGCCGTGTAGGACTCTCAAGATTGCCTAGAATCATACACGGCTAGATACACGGTTAAAAGGCACGGCCGTGTATGGAGTCAAGAAAATCTATAGAAAGATACACGGCTAAAGTACACGGCCGTGTATGTTGCCAGAAGTTGCACAGAAAGATACACGGTCAAAGTACACGGGCGTGTATGTTGCCAGAAGTTGCACAGACAAGTACACGGCCAATTTACACGGGCGTGTACACAGGCCGTGTATCCCCTGTCGGCCAGCTTGTTCTGTTTCGCGTTTTTATGTCACTTAACTAAACTACGTCGTTTTGGACTTGTTTTTACACGAATTGTAACCCTAGTATAAAAGCTCCTAAGGTTTAGAACAACTTAGATTAGACATCTTTGAACATTAACACTTTTGAGAGGCACCTCTCTTGGTTCTTCAAGAACTAAATCGAACTTATCGGATTGATTTCCATGGCGTTCATCCCGACTTATCAATCGGTCTTCCATCTCGATTGTGGCGTCTTCACTTTTATACCAAGGTTCTTGTCTCGCTTATAGACAACGGGTCGCGGTTTCCACTTTAGGTGTTTGGGCGTCTTAGGCAACGAATTTCCGAACGTATTGGTATTGGGTTTCGTCACGAGTTGGCGTGGTTCGTATCATGTGGAATTTAATGAAGATGGAGAGGGGGTGCTGAGGTATGGCCATAGGTTATGTATGCCAAGTATAGAGGAAATAAAGAACGAAATACCAAAAGGAGGCACATTCTTCAAGGTACTCCATTTAACCTGGAAATACAAAAATGTATAAGGATTTAAAAAACCATTACTGGTAAAGGAATATGAAGAGAGAGATTGCTAATTATGTATCAAAATGCATGACATGCCAACAGATAAATATAGAACATCGTAGACTCGCTAGCATGTTACAGCCTTTACTTGTACCATAGTGGAAATGGAAACATATAACCATGGATTTTGTCACAACACTACCCAAATCTGTGACAAAATTGGATATTGTATAGGTAATTGTGGATCAACTTACAAAATTGGCTCACTTTATACTAATAAGTATTAGGTATAAACTTGAGAAAGTGGCACAAATTTACATCAAAGAAATTTTAAGGTTACATAGGGTACCGATCTCTATAATGTCAGACAAAGATACCAAATTTGTGTGGAGATTTTGAAACAATCTGCACGGGGCTTTAAGGATAAAGTTACAATTCAATATGGCTTTTAACCCACAAATGGATGGTCAGTTAGAGCAAACTATTCAAATATTGGAGGACATGTTGAGGCATGTGTATTGGACCTTAGTAGAAATTGGGATGAACACCTACCCTTAGTAGAGTTCACCTATAATAATAGTTATCAAGCTACCATCCAAATGGCACCTTATGAAGTGTTGTATGGGAGAAAATGTCGATCGCCTTTACATTGGGATGAGGTGGGTGAGAAATAAATATTAAGATCTGATCTAATACAAGATGCAGTTAACAAAGTTAAATTAATCAAATAGAGAATGCAGCTCACCCAAAGCCGTCAAAAATCATATGCAAACAAAAGGAGATGCTCTTTGGAGTTCCAAGTGGGAGATCATATGTTGTTGAAGATCTCACCTACAAAGGGAGTGATAAGGTTTGGACTAGGGAGAGGGGAATTGAACCCTAAATATGTGGGACCTTTGAAAATCTTGAGAGAATTAGACTAGTGGCATACAGACTGGCCTTGCCACAAAGTTTGGTTAGTGTACACAATGTATTCCATATTTCCATGCTAAGGAAATATGTACCCAATCTAAACCAGATCACTACACTGGAACCTCTACAAGTGCAACTAAATCTCACAACAGTGGAGAGACCTATTAGAATTGTGGATACTAAAGAGAAAATTTTGAGAAGACGAGTCATCAAGTATGTTAAAGTGTAGTGAAGCAACCAAACAGAGAGAGAGGCAACTTGGGAGTTAAAAGAAGAAATGAAGAAAAGATACCCATAACTCTTCAATAATCTAGTAATTTTTTAAGACAAAAATTCTTGTAAGGAGAGGAGAATGTAAATATTTGGATTTTATTTCAAATATATATATGTAATTCATATTATTATTTAAAATCTACCAAGGATAAGACAGTGAATAAAATATATGGATGAGGGTAGTTTGGTCATTTATATAAACCTATTTATGACTTAAGGTTACACTTTTCTCCATTTCCATAGTGCAAGTCTCGAGACTCTTACAAAACCCTAATGGTGTTCTAAAGTAAAAAAAAAAAAAAAAAAAAAAAAACAATCTCAAAGGACGAATCCATTCAATCAAGTAAGGATTGTTAATCACTAGATACATGTATATGATAGTGGATTCATAACAATAAGATGGTTTGACGATGTAAAATCAGGAATCAAGAATTAAAGCAAGGAGTAAGGCAAAAAGTGTATAGGAAAAGACAATCCAAGAAGCTAAATCATGGCCCATAACGTGTAAGTACCAAAAATCCAATGTGATATGATAGAATTAGCATAAATTGGAGTTAATTCAACATATTTATTTAGAAAATTAGGTTAAGATTAAAAAGAACGAAGAGTTTTGAATTGGAAAAAGAGGATTCGTAATGAATAGAGAGATAAATGGCCTCCCAACACAGTCGTATCGTGTTTCATGTCAAATCCAGGCAATACAAAGAGATACACGACTTCCTAATACAGCCGTGTCATACCTTGTGTCAAAACCTAGAACATATAGAAAGGTACATAGCCTCCCAATACAATCATGCCATATCTTGTGTTAAACCCAGATTAAACAGAAAGATATATGGCCTTCTAACACGATCATATCTCATCTAGTGACAAAATATAACATACACAAAAAGACATACACCTCCAAACATGACCATATCAAGACTTGTGTCAAGAACTAGACTACTTAAAAAGGTACATGGCCTCTCAACATGGTCGTGTCTTGCCCATGTCAAGAAAAAAAAAAGAAAGAAATGTACACAACCTTTAGTACAATCGTGTACTACTTCGTGTTCACCTACACGGCTTCCAACATGATCGTGTTGAGTTGAAACGCATCCATTTCATTTTAATGTGTTGAGATAAAATTCTAAGACCATGCAATTGGGATTATGTATAGGTTTTGAGAATTTGTGAAGCAATAAAAATGGAAAGGAAAGTCAAGATTTGCAAAGTCAGATACATGTATACCATGTGTGTCGTTTGTGCTTGTTAAGTTAGATATTATGTGTGGATTAATTATTATTGTAATTGAATTTGATTATTTACGCATGTGTTTGTGATTTGCTGGGTTCGAGAAACCAAGTGTGAGTCGGTGTTCTCAAGGTAGCACCCTGATGATTAATATGTGACGTTGTCCCTAATAAAGCGGTATACCAAAATGATTTGAGTAGTATGTAAAAGGATGTTATGAAAAGACTCATGTTTGTAGAAGGATGTTGTGGAATGACTCATGTTTGTGGAAGAATGTTGTAAAAGGACTCATAAACAGTGGAGAGTACCTACTGTCATATATATGTATTATTATGTATGGAATAAACTCATAGATGAAGGAGAGTACCATTTATCATATATATATATATATATATATATGTATATATTATTTGTGAAAGAATTGTAAAAGGATGTAAAGAAAGTTATGTGTGATGGTGTTTATGATGTGATTGTGTATTAGCTAAAGATTATAAAAAATAAATAAAATTGAGTATGAATATTGTGTTGCATCATGCATGTGATGTTGTTTTTGTCATGGCATGTGTATATGTTTGTCAGTATACATAGTGTTGGGCATTAGCTCACCCCTTATGGAAACCTTTTTCTAGTTGCAGGTACTATAAGAGAAATTGTAGAGTATGATAAGACTCTAGTAGAGACCAATTAGGATACTAAGGAGAATGTGGAAAACATGTACTATGACAAGTAGTATCCTGATGAGAAGACAGGTAGATATTGAATATTTTATAATTATGTTATTTAAGTTTTGAAATCTTTCACTGTATTTAATTGAGGAGATTAAATAGGAATTATGTTTTGAGGATATATATATTTCCTTCAAAAGTTGTTATAGTGTTAAGAGTCTACAAATGCTTCAGCTATAATAATTTGATAAGTCAATCATCATATTAAATACTTAAAGATTAATGTTTAGATAATTGTAGTGTTTGAACATTTTTGTGTCTTCATAAAATGAGGGCATGTAACGAGCTATGGCGTTACTAGGTTCCAGGGCATTACAAAACAACAAGCAAGATAGCCAACAGACTTTCAATGTGTCTAGAAAAAAAAATGAAAAAAAAAAAGAAAAAGAAAAGTTAAACATGAAATAAAGTATAATTATTATTTTATTTTTTAAATTTATAAAAAAAAATAAAAGGAAATGAAGTTGATCATAGGAAAAATTATTTTCATTATTATTTCGCTGACTTTTATAATTATATTAGATTTTTACCTCTTTTTTCTAATTTGAAAAAAAAAAAAGAAAAAAAAAAGTGATCTTTAATGTAAAAAATATTTCCATTCATTTTCTTTCTTTTCTACCTATTCCTTCTATTAACTTCCTCTTCCACCAATCGAGAGTGCTAATTTAGACCTCCTGTAATCCATCTATCTAATTTATATCATGCTGTCATCCACAACTAAACAAAAACACATCAATATTTTTGCTTTGATCAAATACCAACAAATTTAATTCAAGTTTTATGTTTACGCTTTCATCAAACAAGATTCAATAGCGTTTTTGATGTGTTATTTCATTGACCGAGGACTCAATGTGACATATATACTCTAGCTTAATATTAAGAGGTAAAAAATTTACTTTCAGATGGATGGATGAACATATGTTTACATTCGGTTCATCAACTGAAAATTATCAGCTTATCATATACAAATAATATATTCAATTATTACATAAAACCTCGTTGAGTACCTCACACGAAACCACATCATTTGGAACTGGTATGTGCTTCTCTATGTCAAGCTTCAAGGAAGATACTCATTGTCATCCAATTTTCGGTACAATTTATTTCCAGGAATCCGGACTTTGACTGGATATCTTTCAAAAGGGCTAGATTGAATTAGTTTCATGCGCTCATTTCTTGATGAAGGAAACCCCCTTCTGAATGCTCATTGCCAACTCTTTCTTTGCCTTCTCCAAGCCAACTCTACAAGAGGACAACAAAAAATAATCAGTATTCAACCGATGCATGCTTATTAGTTGTAGCATAACAGAGATAGAAATTCGAACCTCTCGTATTCGCTCAGTGGACCAAGAGGGAGAACCTCCTCAGCTCCAGTACGCCCAAGTCTCACTTTGGTTGCAAAGTAAGGAAGTTCAGTCACCTGTTTTTGGAAGTGGAAAACAGTACTAACATCATTAGTACTGAAATCATTCAAAGATCTTGAGAAGCAAAAATCTGGAGAAAAAATGATAGGGGATAGGCAAAAGTTTTTTTTCCAAGGACTAAAACATACCTGAGAAGCAACAAAGGAACATTCAACAACTCCAGCTTCACCCCTCAAACCACGAAGGCATGCATCTGCAAATTTCACAGCAGCATATGCCTGAATTTACATTTGAGCCAACGAATAGTCAGATTGATGAATAGCAAGAGAAGGCCAAATCATATGAAAAGAAATAACACTGACCATAGAGAGAGTTGCAGAACCAGCCCCAGCTTTTGCCTGCAAGACAATATTCAAAATTTCTTGAGAGCTTTATACATACATAAATAACATATGTGTGGTATACATACATGCAAGAAAAAATAAATGAGGACAATTGGCTAAAAATATTATTAATGGAAAAGTCAAATAGACAAATAAAATTAGAGAAATGGCTGGATAAATATTTTGTGTGAAATTAATAGGATAAGTATGGTAGATATCTTTGTTTTTTGAAAAAGGGGGCAGCATGGCTATGTTAAACATGGTAACACCAAGTACAGAAGCAGCCATAAAACCCATGCACCAGGCTAACCAGCTCATGTTGTAATGTCATGTTGAGATGGCCTCAAATACCGGTTTTGGTGTGAAAGGAACCTGGGAACTCATGTTATTTGCCACATTATTGACAAGAATACAATGACTAGGCCATTCCTTTGATTACAGAGTAATCCAGGAGCTGAAATGAAGCGATTGCAAAGACAAACTGGTAGATAAAGAGGTTACATGGATTGCTTCACACATCGACACACCACCTATATTATACTCACCATGGGGTCCATGCCAGCAAAGCATGATGAATTCTAATGACATTAAATTTTATAAGCCCACCGAGAATCTCATAAATATTATGCACTCTGCTTAGTTCATTTTGCTGTAGTTCACACTTCTTTTTCACCTAATCAAAGTAAATCCAAATCTCAAATTGTTTCAAAGAGCATTAAATAGTATTAGAGTAAGTATTGGACAAATAGCATTAATACTTAGATATTCAACTTTGTCAAGGCACGGTTGTTTCCTTTTTCTTTGGGTATTAAAAATTATCCAGTAAAAAATCATGTAGATCTTAAAACTTACGATGCAGGAAAAGAAAACAAAATGGAGGGAAATAGGATTAATGCAGCCCATCACTGACAAATCGCCTAACAAGACAATTCTGGAAAAGTTGCTGATTTGCCATATCTAAGAATTTCCATAGCAAATATCTCCAGGAAGTGGAAAAGGTGCAAATGTATCTAAACAATAAGAAGTCTAAAGAAATGCATATGTAGGGAACTTAGATGGATCTGACTGCAATGTGATTTTGGTACCAAAAAAAGTCTATGAAAACAGAAAAGCCAAAGCAAAACTCTGAGACTAGAGGCCTCTGCAGAAAATTTGTGATTATAAATTTCGAAGGCTCATCTTTATCAGTTGACCTCAATGTTGAAAGCTATGTAAACAGAGAGGAGAATTACCTCAACAACTTCAGTCCCACCATTCTGAATGCGATTGGTAAGGTAGTCAATTTCTTGCTGTGTAAATGAGGAAGCAGGTTTAACCTGAAAGTAACGACATCAAGTGAGATTTCAATTTGTATATTTCATGTTGTTATTCTTTTCTTGGCCAGCATTCCATGTTGTTCTACAATAGGGATTTTTTGGCTACTCTTTTTGGCATTGTTTTAGCATCAAGTTGAAACCAGTGTTTGCACAGCAAAGAAACAAAGAAAATGAAAGGAAAAATATACATAACTTACAGTAACAGATACATAACAAATAAAAATAAGATACAAACAATATATATAGAAAAACAAAATTATGCATGTATTATGAACACTGCACACCTGAGAGAGTAAAGGCAATATTGTAACTCCTGCATGACCCCCAACAACTGGAACATCAACTTCTCGTGGATCAAGTCCTAATACTTCAGCCTGAACAAGAGGGGAAAAAATGAGAGCATTGACTTAGCAGAGGGAGGGAGAAAACAGACAGCAAATTATGACTTGTATAGTTATATTGTAAAGTATGGATAGCAACGAAACTAATGTCCTCCACTTCAATTGCAACACCAATATCATAGATAATGTTATAGTATCAAATACAAAAAATCTGTTACTTGTGTGAGCAATACTAAAAAACAAAAGAGTGCAACATACCACAAATGTGTTAGCTCTAACTACATCAAGCATAGTAACACCCAACAGCCGCTTTGGATCATAGGTGCCAGCTTTTTTGAAAACTTCTGCTGCAATTGGGACTGTGGAGTTGACAGGATTGCTGATCAGGTTGACAATAGCATTTGGGCAACATTTAGCAATTCCTTCACATAGTGTTCTAACTATTCCAGCATTGATGTTGAACAGATCATCTCTTGTCATTCCTGGCTTCCTAGGAACGCCAGCAGGAATAATGACAAGGTCCATTCCAGTGAGAGCCGCCTCAAGCTGCTGCTGTCCCAGAAATCCACGCACCTGAACATTGAAATAATCTACTGAATTTGCATGCCTCATCTGGTTTAGATCTCGATCTAAACCATTTGTATCTAATAAAGTAATTTCGGCTATAATAAATAGGGTCAATCAATATAATTTGAACAGACGTGAAGAAATCACTGAAGCATGCCTCTTTAGATGCAATAAACATTCGACATCCTGCTTACAACCTAGAAATGATGGTGTTGAATATCTAGTTTGCAATACAAGTTGATAGTTATGGAAACAGAAGCTTACCCTTCCAACCTTTAAATTTCTTTCATCTCTATTAACAAACAGTGAGATATATACACTTCCTATTTCCATTTGAGGAAATGCATTGATGTTCGACATTTTACAGTTGAAAAATCATTCTTCTTGGTTATGTTATTATACAAAACTAGTTGAATAAATAAGATATTCTGAAGTATTTGAAAAAAGGTGAAGGACCCCGATTGAATGAATGGAACCTACCACAGCACCAGTATCCATGTGGCTGATATCTGCAGTAACACCAGGACTATTAACAACATCGTAAAGATGGAGAAGGGAGACCAGCGGATTCATCTTCATCAACATGGCAAGGGGCTGCCCGATCCCACCTGCAGCTCCCAAGACAGCAACTTTAAATCCTGGTGCTGCACCTTTTGCCCGGCAATTCGCACGTTTTAATCCTGAAGATTCCTCCATCTGATATTACAACAGCACAATTAACATCAAAGTGGGCAGCAACCAAATTGCAAAAGAGTGCTTTAACATAGATACATTCCTAACTGGCAAAAATATACATTATACCAATCATATGAATTCGGTGATATGATTTAGCTGTAAGATAATGTATTGCACCAAATGGTAACTAGGTTGAACATTGATCCAACACAAAACTTTATATCGAAAAAGTAAAACCCAATATAAGCCACGCCAGACAATAACAAACGAACCAAAATATTCATTGAATTGCAGGATTAGAAGCAAAAAGATACCAAATTTGACATTCCTCTTTATTCTGAAATCAAAATTCACCATTAAAACACGTAAAAGAAGACAACCCAGAAAAGAGTATAACCTAAATCAATTAAAAAAAAAATCAAATTTGATGTAAAAAAGGGACCTGGAGATTGGGTGGGTGAAGATGAGCAGCAATTCTAGCAATACGTTGATTGGCTTCTACAGTAGGCTGCATCTTCAATTTCCCAAGAAAAAAGAGCAACAGTATAACTAGCACAAGCTTATACGTTTGATGATTGGGTAACTAGACGAGTGACTTGTTAGAGAAGCAAATGAATGAGTTCGATGAGAGTTATATCTTGTAAGCGAGAGAGAGAGAGAGAGAGGATGGGGTTGAAGATGACGTGAGAGAAAGCGAATTGGGAAGTGTGGAAATGAAATAAAAACTGATCTTATCTTCAAAGATTAAGGTTGTTGTCTTTTCTGCTCCTGGGAAAATGGTCGTGTTTGGTGTGTGTGTGTGTGGTGGATGATCGAGTTTTCTTCTCAGCCTCTGTTCTCCTACTCATCATCATCTACTTCTTTTTGTTCAGTCTTCACCGTTTTCATTTTAACCTTTTTCATTTTAACTTGATTTTTAATTTACCTTTTTGCACATTACGAGGAGGTTTCAATCTCAACCACTATATATAATTTAGATGCTTGCTATGGGATTCTACGACGTCGATCTTCAATCATTCCATCCCAAGCCGTGGTCATATTATTTATATAGTCAACATTAAAAGTTACAATTTCTCCCCCCAAAAAAAAATTAAAAGTTACAATAGTTTATTTTTAAGTAAGACAGTGAAATTCCAAACAGGAAGAATTAAACTCGATTCCCTTCCTTTTTTTAATTATAGTATATAATAGATGAAAATAAAAAAAAAAAGTAAAATAGAAAACAAAGTTGCACTTGTTTAAGGTGCAATTATTTTGCGAGAAAAAGAAAAAAAAAACTATTTTTTTCCCGGTATTTCCATTACTAATCAAGGAAGGGGATAAATTTGCTATCTCAATTTTTTTTTTTTTTTGTCTCAAGATTCCTACTAATCACACATATATATATATTTGAACAAAAAATTAATATAAAATATATAAGTTTCTTTAACTTCTCTCTATATATACATATAATTGACAAAAATATACTCAAGACAAGAAGTTTGAAACAATAAATATTTATCCAAAGAAAGTATACATGTAATTGAAGAGAACATACTCAAGATAAAAAGTTTGAAACTATAAATATTTACCTAAAGATGGTATAACTAAAAAGCAAAATAAAAAACAACAATCGAAACCAATATTATAAGATGCATAGATCTTCTACGGTCTTGTTTACTATTTTAATAAGACCGATTCAACATTCAATCTCACCATTCAATTATTTATATTAAATTCCCATCATTTATTACTATTAAATTTTTACCGTTAATATATAAATTAATAGCAAAATTAAAAACTAAATTGGTCTCGTTAAAAACACAAACAAGTCCATAAAAATTTCCATAAAATGCACAATAAGACAATGCAGATTTGTACAAATTGTTGGGTTGGTCATGTCAATCAAGTCCATCCTCAAAATAAAGTTAAACTCATAATATATGAACAACTATTAGATATGGCGTATTGAGATATGATAATAGAGATTTTAAAAAATAATTAAGAAAATCTAATGATACGAGATTAATTCATGAATAATATAATGTAAGAATTTAGATTAAAATCTTTTTCAAAGTTATCAATAGATAACTTATTCCAATATCATCCCACTTGGAGAAAACAAAATCTTCAATAGTATGTGAGAACTCAAAAAGGGTAATTTACCACTTCATTACATTCCTATATGATTGATCTAGCCATCACATTGATTGCACGCTTATTTTTTGTTTTTTAGCACTTTAAATACTTATTTTTAATTAGAATATAAAAATAGGCACATGGGATGCATGTAAAAAAGAAAAAAAGAAAATCCAAAAACATTAAGATAAAAAAAAAAAAAGAAAAGAAAGAGAAAAGATAAGAAAAAAAATCAATAAAAGAAAAAAGATAAGAAAAAAAATCAATAAATTGCTATTAGATCACTACAACACATCATTAATTTCACTCAAATTCTTTCTTTTTTTTCATTTTAAGGGTGATAGGTCAATCACCATCATGAATCACACAATCTCTAAGATAGCATTTGGTTGGCATTAAAATTCGGTACTAGACTAGACAAAATTTTTTGTTCCTCGTTTGGTTGCTACACATGAAGGAAGTACTAGACAAAACACCAATTACGTACTGAACAAAATCAGAAATTTTAGTACCACATGTAATTCGGTACTAAAAATGCGGTACTGGACTGCACAGACGCCTCTCCTTTCATTCGCAGCAACCGGTCTTGTTTTCCTCCAGCACTGCACGAGCTTCAAAACGAGGAAGTACGATAAGCCATCGGCGCCGCAAGTTCACCCATCACCATTGTGAAGCCCGAAGTCGCCATCAGGTACTTATGGTTTCATTTCTTCTCACATTGTTGGTTCCTTTTGAATGTTCCTCGCATGCTTGTTCGTTGTGTCCGTCAACAAGTCCCCCAGTGCTCGCATGATGTTCAAGATTTGTCGCTCGCTATCCATTGGGGGGTGGGGGAAGCTTAAACATTGTTTTGGGGTTCGAATGCATGGTGCACTTTAGGGGGTTTATTGGTTTTAGGGTTCGAATGCATGCTCTATAATGGAGAAGAGTTGGTTAAGGTTCGATTGCATGGTTCGCTTTAAGGGGTTTATTGGTTAAGGTTCAAATGCATGCTGAGTACACGGTTAAAGGCATGACCGTGTGATAAGCTTGGAAAATCCACAGAAGCACACAAGGCTAAGTCCACGGTTGAAGGCACGGCCATGTGTTAAGGTTAAAAAATTCACAGAAGCACACACAGTTGAGTACACGATTGAAGGCGCGGCCGTGTGTTAATCTTGGAAAATCCACAGAAGCACACACAGTTGAGTACACGGTTGAAGGCACGGGCGTGTATATGTCGTGTGTCGAGACCATGTGCTTGAAAAAAGTCAGGAGAATTAGCCATCAACTCATCTTCACTAGAAGTATTACCCATTCACAACTCACAAGTGAAGTCGGATGGAATGGAGAACTTCTTAAGGAAGAACAATGGCTCCTTACACAAGTTGTCTTATTGCCTACTCCCTAGTTGAATTTAGATTATGTAGCATATCATTTTGTCCATTATGTTTTGTATTATGAAAATAATCTTTGAATCCCCAACGTTACACTTATGGGTCTTTCCTTTGATATGTCATATAGATCATGGATCATCGTGGATTTCTGATTTGTCTTCTTAGATGGAGAGTCTATATCAATATGCTTACAATGGCGGCAGCTAGTTTCTATTATATAAACTTTGTTTTGAATAGGAGAGTAGAGAGGGGTGTATTGAACGAGTGAGCAATAGCTAGATATGAAACGCGTCGAGAGATGATTGATTCACTCATTAATGGGAGTGATACAAATTGTTTATGGGAGTTAAGGATGTGTAGGAATAGTTTTGCACATCTTTGTGAACTAATTAGGGTACGAGGGGGAATGCATTGTAATGGAAGAGCAACGATTGAAGAATAAGTTGCGATTTTTCTTAACATCCATGCACATCATACAAAAAATAGGAGTATTCAAGTCAGATTTCGTAGATCAAGTGAGACTGTTAGTAGAAATTGCCATCAAGTGTTAGCAGTTGTGTTAAGGTTACAAGATATTTTACTTGCAAAACCCAATCCAGTACAAGAAGATTGCATTCATGAATGGTGGAAATGGTTTAAGGTAATACAAAAAATCTTTTAGGTACCTTCAGTTAATCGACGACGGTCATGATTACTTATATTACAATACAATTTTTTTTTGTTTCTTTGGGAACATTTTAGGGTTGCCTTGGAGCATTAGATGGTACATATATTGCAGTTACGACACCAGTTGCAGATAAACCTAGGTATCGAACAAGGAAAGGGCATCTTGCAACGAATGTCATGGGTGTATGTGATCGTGACATGAAATTTATCTACATATTGGCTGGCTGGGAAGGATCTGCATCAGATTCTAGAGTATTACGTGATGCAGTCATTCGATCTAATGGATTGAGAGTTGCACCTAGTAAGCATTTTAAAAAAGAAAATTTTTTCATTTTATCTATCCAGTTGAAAATTTTCATGTAAATTTATGTGGTTACATTTCGTTGTAGGTTCATATTATCTAGTGGATGGTGGATATTCCAATACACCAGGATTCCTTTCCCCTTTTAGAGGGAGGCGTTATCACATTCAAGAGTGGGCTACAAGTCAACGTAGGCCTCAAAATCGTGAAGAATTATTTAACTATAGACATGCAAGGGCAAGAAATGTTGTAGAGAGATGTTTTGGAATTTTGAAGAAACGATAGGGTATTCTAAGGAGTCCATCATTTTATCCCATCAAAATACAATGTCTATTACACAACTTCATTCGAATGTACATGCCACTGGACCCATTAGAGCGGGCTGTAATTGAAGGTGATGAAGTTCCAATTGGATAAAATGGAATTGATACAATTGAAACAGTAGAACCTACTGAGGCATGGACTGAGATGAGGAATACCTTAGCACAAGAGATGTACGATGAATGGAGGGCCTATCATAGGAACTAGAATGTCACTAATTGTTGCACTTTCTTTGATTATGTATCTTGGATCAATGTCAGTACTGATTTTTCGTTTATTATATATTATTGAAATCATTTAGTTGTCGAATTTTTAATTTTATATTGTAATGTAAATTGAAATATTCTATCCACTGTTTATATGCATGACTTACATTTTATTTGTTTGGTTTTTGCCTTACACTATGGATTCGTTTACAATCATGGATAGTAGAGATAAAAAAACTAGACGTTCTTGGAGCCAAGTTGAGGAAGATACGTTATTGATGGTGCTAGAGGAGTTAGTCGTTGAAGGATACAAAGGAGAAAATGGCAGTTTTAAGAATGGGGCTCATGGAGAAGCTTTAAAAATGATGAGAAGCCACGTTCCAGAAATCAATCTCAATGTCAGGCAAATTGTTAACAAAATGAAGAGGTGGTCAATAAAACTGGCAGAGGTTGTTGACATGATAAATACTAGTGGTTTTGGGTGGGATGATGCCAAAAAATGTGTTATTAGTGATAATGATGCAATCCTTGCTGAATACATAGAGGTAAAATCAACATTATGTTTATTTTGAAATAAGCTCATTTTTTAAACGTTAATTCTTTGTTGTTATAATAACTATTTCTATTGTTTTGTAGAAACATCCGAAGGTTGCTAATCATGCCAACAAGGAATTTAAAGAGTTTGAAAAACTTCAAGGGATATTTGGAAAAGATAGAGCAAATGGCAAAAGGGCTGAGACACCAGCAGATGTGATACAGGACTTGCAAAATGAGGGTGAGGATACTTTTGATGAAGACATGGAGTCAGAACAAGTGCCACAATCTACTAAAGCCTCCAGCTATGCCTCACGTGATCCATCTGTGCGACCGACTCGCAAGCGTCCGATAGCAGAATATGCTATAGAATTTGCTGCAGAATTTATATCTACGTTTTAAAAAAGCATTAGTGATGTTAGGAGTGATTTTGCTTTACTTGCAGAAAAAATTGCTAATCCTCTCAGGGACAATATTGTTACAGAGTTGAAAACGTTAGGATTGTCGAAAATGAAGAGTTAGATGTTCTGATACAAATGGCGACAAATCCATAGTATGAGAAGTTTTTTTGGAGGCTCCAAGGAGAACAACGCTTAGCATTTGTTAGGCGAATTATTGGTTGATGTAAAACATGTTTGTAGTATTTATGTAATTGAGACTTCTTTCATTGGCTTTGTATTATCGAACCTCTCTACCCTGATTTGGTACCTTGTATGGTTAAACCGGTTTTCATATTTTGTAGAAGTTGTAACCTCATGTATCTCCTGTAATGGAGTTGGCAGGTTTTCTATCAGATGTAGTTGGCAGGTCATAATCATAGAAACTACTTTGACTATTGAAATGTATGATTATTATCTTATCTATGTCATTTATGCCTTGTCCTTATAAAATATAAAAGTGATTGATGTTCTAATCTAATCGATCTAATTTGTGGATGGATTTTGTAATTTTCAGGTCCTTCAATGACTTGTTTAAAGTAGTTGATGGATATGTGGATGTTTCAATGTAAAAGTGTTTCATGTCTTCAGTGACATATTCAAAATCATAAATAATGTATTATTTTATTAAATATAACATAACTCTTTTCCCTATAATATTTAATATTATATATTAAACCTTCAAATAATTTTTTCTTATAATAATATCGAATATATATAAATAACTATGATATAAATAAAAAGGGCAAAATTGTCAATTTTACTCTGTCTAGTCCATTACTTTGCAATTTCAAACACTGGACAGCACAAAAGCCTTTTTTAGGGCAAAACTGTCAAATTTACTATGTTCAGTCTAGTACTTTGCAATCCAAACACTGGACAACACAAAAATCCTTGTTTAGTACTGAACAAACCAAACGTGGTACAAAAATATATTTTGTCCAGTCCTTCTTTTTTAGTACTGTTCAGTACTCTTTGTTTTGTCCAGTATCAGTAACCAAACGGTACCTAAGTATTTTTATTATAGCCCTAAGATGGTTAACAATGCTTTTTAGGTTTTTTTTATTATTTTGTTTGTTAATATTACATGTCTTACTATTTGTTATTAAATTATTGAATTAAATATATTTAATCATATTATTTCACTAAATTAATTATTGTTGATCAATTAGAAGTTAACACATGACCGTTAATTAATAATGATAAATGGAGATAGATAAAACATAGGTAAGCAAAGTATTTAAAATAAAAACATAAGTAGTAAAGTTTCTAAAGGTTAAAACTAAGGTATGCAAGGTAAAATTTATTTATCTTTTTATTTATATATATATTATATACATATTTTGTCTTATATTCTAAACTAAGTTGGAAATTTTTAAATAATATCTTGTCAAATCTTGCTTTGTAATGTCTAAATTTTGATGCGTACTTCTAATTTAAGCATTATCTATCATCACATCCATATACAAAATTAATAATTTAAATAATGATTGAATAATTTTATTCTCATTCTTATTTTGACTTTAAATTAGGATTTTATCAATATTTTAAAGTGTACATAGTTTTTATTTCAATTATGTTACATCATAAAAAAAGGAACTTTTTGATAATTATTTATAGCATGGAATGTGAACCGAACCAACTTTTTCTATTACAAAAAAATTCTTAATTCAATTTGGTTCAAAGTAATAGAAAGATTGAGTTGTATTTTATGGTTTAGTTTAGATCATATAAATAAACTAAATCAAATCGAACCAAACTATATCAATCCTTGGTTGCATATTGTAGAGGGTTGAAATTGATAATATTAAAATATTGAGCTAGACCCATTGTGAATCTAAGCTTGACTCTATGAGCTAAAGTGATAGGATCCAAAGAACCAAGCCTATGATTTTGAATGATCAAGGAATACTTGACATGGTAAGCTTGGTGTAGGATCTATTGGATTAGCCAGTCCAATCCAACCTCTCTCAATAAGGCTGCATATAAAAAGCTTTCAATAGGCCTAGCCTCATTAGAAGCTTATGTAAGGGTCTATATGTTTATGACCATTGATCACCGTCAACATTCAACAAATGGGATTTATAGTTAAACTTTATAAAGACTCAAGATATCCTCATTTATAAATGAGAACTTTTAGAGAAACACCATTACTTCACCAAATTTTTCTCTTAAAAAATTAAAACCACAATATATTAGAGAATACCCTCTTGTCACCAAAGCACTTAAGCATTATTTAAGATCAATTACTCCTCCTCCTCATCCCTCATCTTCCTCATATGTATTGCTTCTTTTATTTGACTACATATAATATGTTCTCACATAATACACACGTAACCTTTGCACCCAGACTTATACCCTACACGTATCATATCAACTAAAAGCACATGGAAAATATATATCCCGTGTGGGAGCATGAAAACTTCGATGGTTCGTATTAGTCATCTATTTCTTCATGTAGTTGCCCAAAAACAGAAAAAATGTTTTTGTCGTGAAAACCGTCCATCCAATCTCATCGTATTTTGCAGTATTTTTAACTTTTCAAGGTTTTTCTCATGAAACAATAGAAGTATCCATGCAAATCGCATTTGGCTGTGGAAGAATTTATCTACTAACGAGAATGATACCATAATCATAGCGTTCATTTGGGAAATTAAATAAATTGTCACAGCCAACCAAGCGTTGCAAGTTGAATACGATACAAGAGTCATTTATTTCTTTATTTATTTTTTTTGGGGGGGTAGGGGGGGGGGGGGGAGTGGTGGGAGAGTACGGGGCACTTATATTACTAGAGCATCAAAAGGGAGGAAAATTACTGAAAATTAGGATCACCACTAGAGAAGGTTGCCGATTAAACATTAGAATCTTTTAAGTGCAATCATAATTTATTAAAATGTACCATTATTTGCAAAAAAAAAAAATGATAATATAGTTAAATATGTATATGTATCATAATCAAATAATGACTATTACAATCTGATAAATTGTATCATAATAGGAATAAAAATTAGTAATATAGACCAATATATACATGTACCAAAATCTATTATACGATACCACAATTTAACAAAAAGTTGGAAATTTTGGTAAAATATGGATAAAAGTTAGTAAAATAGGTGTACTAGAAAATCTTTAAAATACCAAAATTTAACTCAAGATACCATAATAGATAGAAAAAAAATGGTAATATAGGAAAATATGACCGTGTATTTGAATCTTTTAAGTCGTATCACAATTTGACAAATGTAATACAATATTTGGCAAAGTTAGTAAAATAGATTTACTGGAGCACTACAATTTGACAAAATATACCAAAATAAGTGGAAAAATTAGTCATATAGGCAAATATAAACAAGTACCAAAATCTTTTAATGGTACTGCAATCTAAAAAATTATACCAAAATATGAAGAAAAGTTAGTAATATAAGCAAAAGCACTATCACAATTTGACAAAATATACCAAAATATTTAGTAAAGTTGGTAAAATAGGTATAATAGAATATCATAAGGAGTATTGTAATTTGACAAAATGTACCAAGATAGGTAGGAAATGTTGGTAATATGGATAAATATGAACATATACTAAAATCTCTTAAGCGGTACCATAATTTGATAAATTATACCTATTATGAAAAGAAGTTGGTAATATAGGCAAAAACACTACCATAATTTAAAAAATATACCAAAATATTTGAAAAAGAAATAAAATAGGTGTACCAAAATATCTTAAGGAGTATCATACATTGACAAATTATATGGGTTTTTTAACCTAACACACATAAAGTTTATTCTTAAGATTTTATATATATGTGTGTGTGTGTGTGTGTGAGTGCATATGTAATTTACTATGTATATAATATTTTTTTATTATATATGTGTGTGTGTGTGTGTTTTTATGTTGGAAATATTAGCATTTTCTAAAACACTATATTATTTGTTTAAAGAAAAGAAACAAAACCGATCTAAACTTGTACAAAATAAATCGTGACTCAAGCCTACATAGATTTGAACCGAACTCAACATCAAGAGTGACAAAGCCCAAACCTAGATCAAGCATAGCAAGGTGCACACCTCCTAGCTCATGTCTAGAGGATGCACTTGACTCAACCAATCCACTAAAATAACATAATATGTAGAAGTAAGGTGTATAAAAAAATAGTAATGTTGGACAATTTAACTTAGCTTCATGATTGAACTACAATTAGTAGTCTTGCACACATGAAGACCAATCTTAGACTCATTTTTTCTTACTCGAATTCACTTCTAAATCAGAGACAATCACCCAAACGAGATTTTTCACCATGAAAACTAATTATTTATTAAAAAATTCCCAAAAACTTGATTAAATCATGATCAAAATGCAAGGAAAAGTGGCTACCTAATAAAATAAAAGTTACAACAACATATATATTTTCTCAACTTTTATGAATGAATTCTTGTATCTATGTGTAGTCTTTTAAAACAATTGGTTTACTAGTATACTAGAATGTTTTGGAGTTCATTACATGCAACTTGGAGTTAGATTTTGTCATAAAAAATGAATTTTTATGCATATACATGTGCTTATTAATCATTTACAAAATTTAAAGGACAATGAAAAACCTTAAAGTCTAAGTTTATTTTACTTACAACATAACTACTATTAGGTGGTGTTTAAGGTTGCTATTTGTAGTATTCTACGCCTAGTTTATAGTGGTGGTGGTGGTTTGTTGATTGGTGGTTGGTGGTGCTAGATATTAAAGCTCAAAGTAGCATAGGTAGGTTGAGTATTTTGATGTTTAGTATTTTAAATAAGTGTCTAAGGTTAGTGAGTAAGCCAATTTTTGTGGCCTTTTTTTTGGCCTAATGGATGGTGTCTTGGTTATAGGAAGGTGGTGGAGTGAGAGAGGGATTGGAGAGGGTTACAAATGTGATTTTAGTATCAAAAGTAAATGAGTTGATGTAAAGGAAATAAGAGGAAAAAGAGTGAGTTTGAGCGTGTTTTCAAGGATAAGGAATATGAAAGGAAGAAGAAGAAGGCACATCCCACATTCCTTAAAACACAATAAAGTTACTTCAATATATTTGGTGATGCCTAAACATTGATCAAATCAAGACAAGTGGACAATAGAGATGGGTTAGCAGGATTGCTTTTATCCTTATGTTTGATTTTTGTCAGGATTTGATTAGATTGTTAAGTATTATATATATCTCAGCTAGATTTCTAATATCTTTCAAGATTTTAACTCATTATCGCGTATAATCTATGTGCGTGATATAATTATTTTTACATCATTTTCTAAAATAACTTATATAATGTTGGTCCCAAATATATTAATCAAGAGGGGGTGAATTGATTAATAACTTAAAATTTCAAAATTTAACAATTTTATCAAAAATCTCTTGATAAAAGAATGTGAACAATAACGAATGAAAACAATAACATGCAACAATTAAAAGAGTAGAGAAGAGAAAATGCTCAGAAATTTATAGTGGTTCTGCCTCAAGCGTCAGTCCTCTCTTCCAGCTTTAAGCCGGGGTCCCGGTTGTCTTTATCGATTGTGTTTCACTATATCAAAGGATAAAGAGTATACAAAACAAACCTCTTCAAAGCAAAGTCTCACTGCTGAGTCTCTTTAGCTTCTTCACTAAGCTAATCACTCAAACTACAGTGATGAAACTACTCTCAATTCCTCACACAAGAAGTGAAACAACAAAAATATTAAGTCTTCTTTTTCAATAAAAGTAAGGACTCTTTTTTTTCTACACAACAAAAGCTAATTGTTTTTTTAAAACTCAAATGTGTTTGCTTGCTGTTCTCTTTCTTCGTCTTCTTCTTCCTTTGGATATATATCAGCTTCCTTGTTGAGAAACTCTCGGATGATAACGGTTGTGTTTCTTTTTTGAAATTCAAAAAGATTTGTTAAACAAAAATATCTCTGATGCTTTTGAGTCTCCTAGATTTTTGAGGTAATCTTCCGATAGATAAGTATCAAAGAAAATGTTTTTCCCTTGATCTCCTCCGGATAAAACTGATTTAAAGTAATCTCTTTTAAAGATAAAAACCATTTTTAACGTAATCTTGTTTTAAAGATAAGATCTAATTTTGACGTGATCCAAAAAAAATCTAACGTGATCCTTGTATAAAAAATCGTATATAAAATGTATAAAAAATCATCCCCGTGATATAAAATCCAACTTAAGTGAAACACGTCAAGTATATTACCCAAATATACTTGACACATGAAGCTGGGTCTTGATTCCTTTAAAAACATTTTTTTACTAAGCTTAAAAAAAAAAACTTTATGACAGAAAAAAAATTTCGTGACAGACATGAAGGTTCTAAAAAAGGCTTCTGACAAAAAATTGTCGTCTATCTCTTTTTTTTACAAAGGTTCTGAAAATGCTTCTGATCGATTAATAAGAAAAATATCGATATATTTCGAAACTTATAAAACACTTTCTGACTAAACATAAACATTCAAAATATGTTAAACCTCTTTTGTTATCATCAAAACTAGATTAGAACCAAATTAGAGAACTTAACATTATCCCCCTTTTTTATGATAACAAAACATTTGTACATAACACGAACAAATATAATCACACAAAAATCCAATAAGCAAACAACAACATATATATCAGACAAACAATAACATATATATCAAGCCAACAATGATGTGCTTCCTGCTACTCTATGCTTTCTTTTTCATATAGTGATTATGTGCTTTGTTTTTATATTTTCTCCCCCTTTTTGTTAATCATAAAAAAAAATAACTCCCCCTAAATTTATGCATAAAGAAAATAAAAGGTTTTTGAATCATGATTCTTAACAAAATAAGCCTATAAGAAACAAAATCAGTGAAGAGAAAAACTAAGATTTTTGGGATCGAGTGACCCGTGAAGTTGAAGTTTCCATATCAATGACATGGGCTTCCTTGCGAACATAGTCTGGAAAATATTTTGACAAGAACAACTTGATCTCCACATGAAGGCTGGTGACGGCTTGTGATGTTTTGTCAGTCTTTGAATCTAAAAGTTTGAACGATGTCGTGACTGATTCTCCAATCCTTTTTACCTGAGAAACAAAGTTATCAAAAGCATAGACGTTGTTGGATAAATCCTTTTTGGTTGCTACACTAAATTCATCATACAAGAATTTGTAATGATGAAATTCAGTGAGTATCTTCTCTGAATTTTTCTTGATGATCGAAATTGCTTATGATTGTTCTTTAACTTTCAATTCCAAAGTTTCTAAAACCTTAACATCAGACGTTTGAGAAACTGAAAATTCTTCTTTGATAGTTTCTTTCACAACCATTGAAAGCTTGTCTTTCATAGCTTCTTTCACAAGAGATTTCATTTGTTCCAAATTAACATTGAGCATTACTTCTTTGGTTCCACTTATTCCAGCTTGAGAATCACTAGGTTGTGGCTCTATTCTTGGTTTTGAACCATAATCTGGAGCTTCTTCTTGAATAAGTAACGAAGAGGTTCCAAATGGAACAGTTCGTTTCTTATGTCATTCATGTATGTAATGAGAACCATCATTTGCATACCACAAACAATCTTTAACATAAATTGACATATGATGAAGCACTTCTTTCCCAATTCGTTTCAATTTGATAGGTTCTATGGAACTAGGGAGCAAAACAATCCTCTTGAATTCAAAGATTTTCATCAGAACACTTCCAAAAATAAGACTTTCCCTATTCCTCCAAATTTGATCAATTATTTGTGATGCCATGTCCACATTTTTCTTATAGATCATAGCATAGATAATCTGTGCATGATCTATTGACATAGAAGTTGTGCTCCCTTTCCGTGGACAGATACATTTAATGATAATCTTATGTAGAATTCGTGGAAACAACTCGAAATCAATTATCATTGCGTCCTTTCCATAATCTATCTATAAACCTCCATTCACAGCAGCATACAACTCATTTCTAGATAGATTATGCATTTCCACATCATCATTGACATTTTGCATGTGTAAACACTTAAGAATATCTTCTCTAGAGATTCTGATTTCTTGATTACATACCTTTGAGAACAGAACATTTCCTTCCAATAGATTTAAATTCCCATAGAACTCTTTTATACACTCTCCATAAACAAGAACTTGAATAGAACATAGATTCATACAGCCAATATGTTCTAACAACTCATTCCAATAAAAACCATTATTTGTAAAGAAACTAAAGTCTACAAAACAACAAGAACAAACCTCGTTTTTCCTTTTGCTAAAAGACTTTCCCACTAGAAGTTGAGAGCTTTGTAAACTTTTCCTTTTGGTGTCTTTCTTTGTCGTCTTCCTTGAAGAAGTAGTTTCTTGAAAAACCTTTTCTTTTCCTTTCGTAGAGAGACGTTTCCTTTTTGAAGAGGTTTTCAAAACAGTGAAGGATTCGGAACTGGATGTTGTTCCCTTTTCTTTCATTGTAGGTTCGAGAGATTCATCATGGATGATTAAAGGTTTAATCGAGGGTTTTGTTTTGAAATTTCTTTGTTTGATTTGTTCGGAGGTTTTGGGGGCCATGGTAAACGCAAAAGAGAGAGAGGAAGAGATGAATAGTTGTGACCGAAAGATAGGGAAAAAAAAATAAAGATTACAATATTGTCCTTTGAAAAGGATTGCAAATGAAATAAAAAGGTTTAAAAGGTTTAAAAGATAAATCAGAAAAGAAATGAAATAAAAAGGTTTAAAAAATTTAAAAAGGATTGCAAATTCCTAACTCATTCTTTATAAATTCAAATTTTATCTTTTCAAGGGGTTTTGTAAAAATGTTTACAAATTGATTTTCAGTTGGAACAAATTCAACATTTATATCTCCATTATTGACGTGATCTCTAATAAAATGATGTCTAATTTCTATGTGCTTTGATCTTGAATGATGTATTGGATTTTTTGTCAAATTAATTGCACTCGTATTATCACATTTAATTGGTATAGTTTTAAAATTTATTCCATATCATTCAATTGTTGTTTAATCCATAAAACATATGCACAACAGTTACCAATAGAAACATATTCAACTTCAGTCGTGGATAAAGCAATAGAGTTTTGTTTCTTTGAAGACCAAGAAATTAATTTATCACCTAGAAATTAACAAGTACTAGATGTGCTTTTTCTGTCGATTTTACAACCGGCATAATCTACATCAGAATATCCTATTAATTTAAATTTTTTATTTTTGGGATACCAGATGCCTAAATTTGAAGTATGAAAAAGGTACTTGAAAATTCGTTTTACAGCTGATAAATGAATTTTTATTGGTGCACATTGAAATCTAGCACATAAACACACACTAAACAAAATATTAGGTCTCAATGCTGTTGAGTACAATAAAGAACCTATAAGACTTCTATAGAGTTTCTCACTTACCTTCTGTCCATTAGAGTTTGAGTCTAACCTTGTTGAAGTACTCATGGTGTTGTAACCTTCTTGTAGTTTTCATATCCAAACTTCTTTAGTATTTGTTTTGTGTATTTTTCTTGATGGACAAAAATTCCTTCTCTTGTTTGTTTTATTTGACGTCCCAAAAAGAATGTTAATTCTCCCATCATTGACATTTCGAATTCTACCTGCATAGTTTCAATAAATTCTTGACACAATAATTCTTTAATAGATCCAAAAATAATATCAACCACATATATTTGCACAATCAATATATCATTATCAAGTGTTTTTAGAAATAAAGTTGTATCAACTTTTCCTCTATGAAAACCTTTAGAGATTAAAAGCATACTTAACCTGTCATACCAAGCTCTTAGGGCTTGTTTTAAACCATATAAAGCTTTATTTAGTTTCAAAACATAATCAGATTTGAAAGGATCTTCAAAACAGGTGGTTGTTCTACATAAACTTCTTCTTTTATAAAACCATTTAAAAAGGCACTTTTCACATCCATTTGGAAAACTTTAAAATCCTTAAAAGATGCATAAGCAAGCATTAATCTTATTGCTTCTAGTCTTGCAACAAGTGCATATGTTTCATCAAAATCTATTCCTTCCTCTTGTGAATAACCTTTGGCAACTAATCTTGCTTTATTTCTTATAATTTTACCATCTTCATCTAACTTATTTTTAAATATCCATTTAGTTCCAATTATAGATTTCTCTGTAGGTCTAGGAACTAATCTCCATACATTGTTTCTTTGAAATTGTTGTAATTCTTCTTGCATAGAGATAATCCAATTGTTATCATTTAAAGCTTCTTTTATATTACTAGGTTCAATTTCAAATCACAACACAAAATGATTTTCAAAATTTTGTAAACTCGCTCTTGTTTTAACACCATAATTAACATTATCAATTATTTGATTAAAAGGATGTGCAGTTTTGTATCTCCAAGTTCTAGAAGTTTCTGGTTCTTTTATTATAACTCCTGAAGTACCTTCTGTATTTGCCTCTGAAACAGGTTTTGAATAACCAATTTCTTGAATGTTAACAACAGGTGCTTCTGACTTTGGTTCTGTATCAGCTTCTATTTTAGAATCTTTTTCTTCACCTGAATCAATATCCTTTAGATCTACATGAAATTTAACATTTATAAACTCTTCAATAGTTTTTGATAATTTATTAAAAACACAATAAGCACAACTATTTGGCGAGTAACCTAAAAATATAGCTTCTTCAGATCTTTCATCAAATTTACCAAGATTAAGAACATTCTTTTTCACAAAACATTTAGATCTAAAAATATGAAAGTATGAGACATTAGGTCTCTTACCTCAAGACAACTCATAAGCAGTCTTTGATATCATTGGTCGAATAAGAACTCTATTGATGATATAGTAAGCTGTAGAAACTGCTTCTGCCCAAAAATACTCAGCAATACCATTTTCATTTAACATAGATCTAGTCATTTCTTGCAAAGTTCTATTCTTGTGTTCTACTACTCCATTTTGTTAAGGTTTATATGGAGCCAAAAAATTATGAGATATACCATGTTCTTCACAAAAATTTTAAAAATTTGTATATTGAAATTCTGATCCATGATCAATTCGAAGACTAATTATGGATACTCCTTTTTCATTTTATATTTGTCTTGCGAATTTCTAAAAAGAACCGAAGCTATCCTTTTTGTGTCGCAAGAATCTAACCCAAGTGTATCTTGAAAAATCATCAACAATAACAAGTCCATATTTACTTCCACCTAAGCTTAACATTCGAGTAGGTCCAAAAAGATCTAGATGCAATAATCCAAGTGGTCTATTAGTTGAAATTACATTCTTAATTTTATGAGAAATAGAAATTGTTTTATTCTTTAAACAACTGTCACATTTTATTTCTTGTTTAATATTTATTCTAGGCAATCCTTTAATAATTTTGCTTAGATAATTTTTCTAAGTGATTAAAGTTAACATGTCCTAGTCTTTTGATGCCAAGTAAATGCATGATCATTTAAAGATAGTAAACAACAATCATTATCAATTTTAGCTGGTTTTATAAGATAGATATTTCTTTTCCTAATTCCTTCAAATAATCTTTCATCATTTTTATTAAATGCATAGCACTTGTCTTGTTCAAAAATCATTTTATATCCTTTATCACATAACTGACTAATACTAAGCAAATTATGTTTTAATCCTTGCACAAGATATACGTTCTCAATGAAGAAGGTAGGCATACCAATTGTTCCAATTGCAACTATTTTACCTCTACTATTATCTCCAAACTTTACATATCCTCTTTCTTCCCAAATTATGCTATTGAACAATGAAGCATCTCCAGTCATATGTCTAGAACATCCACTATCCAAATACCATGTTCCTCATATTATAGCTTTATGTTCCTGCACAAATAGAAAAGATTAAGTCCTTTTAGGAACCCAAACCAATTTGGGCCCTTTGAAAGATAAGCTCATTTGATTACTTTGATTTTCTTGTTGGCTACTGAGCTTGTTTCTTTTATAATAACAGAATTTTTCTATGTGGCCTAATTTATTACAGAAAAAACATGCATAAGAATTGTCATTCCTATACATGTTGTTTACCTATTTCTTGTAGTTCTGATTTGTATAACTTTTGTTATACCTTCTAGGATTGCTTTTGTAGTACTCATTGTATGAATACTTCTTATCAGCGTAACTTCTGTAATAGTCTCTAGTATTTCTTTTCTTAACATAATTAGCATTCGATAGATACCTTTTGACATTAGATTCATCACTCAGAACTCGAACCTTGCTAATATCCTAATTCATATCTTTCATTTGAAATTCTTTAAGATGAGATTAACATGTTTAGTTTTTTATCACTCTCATCAAATTTCTTGAAAGTAGTTTTCAATGAGTTAGATAAATCTTCAATTCTTTCCTTCAGATTATTTGTTTCTTCTTTAAGCAGATGATTTTCTTTTCTTAATCTTCCAAGACTAACATGTATAGATTTGTTTTCTTGTTTAAGGCTATCATTTTCATCAGCAATTACTGAAATTGTTTGTTTTAATACTTCTTTTTCATCCTGAAGATCTTTTATTTCATTTTCATATTTAGCCAATTTTGTATCAGCCCTTTTTAATGTCTTTAGTTATTTACTTATTTCTGTTAGCATGTCAGTATCATTCACATCATCATCATCAGATTCAGAGTATACCTCGGAATTAGCCATTAAACAGAGATTTTCTTCTTCCTCTTCTTTCGATTCTTCTGAACTTGAGTCTGTGTCCTTTAAGTTATCCCATGTAGCTAGCATTGCACGACCTTTCTTCTTGTAATTCTCTATTTCCTTGATCAGTGTTGGACACTCATATTAGATATGTCCTAGCTTTTTGCATTCATAGCATTGAATTTTCCTTCTTTTCTTTCTTCTTTTCTTTCTCCTTGTAGACTTTTCCTGCATATTATTTTTGTATTCAATACTCTTTTTAAATGTACTAAATTTCTTGCCTCTTTGTTTCTTGAACAACCTGCTAAGTTTCCGTGCTAGAAGATTAATATCTTCTTCTTTCTCATCGTTGCTGTCTTCTGTTTCTGTTTCATTTTGCATTATTTCCTTAACTTTAAATGCAATTCCTTTGGTGCTATTTTCTGCTCCTTGCGTAGTTTTTGTGTGAGATTCATATGCCATGAGCTTTTCTCTTAACTAATTGAGAGTTAGACTATTGAGATCTTGAGCTTCTTCTATGGTGTTTTCTTTACATCCCAAGATTGTGGTAATATCCTCAATATTTTCCTTACAAGATCAAGGTTTAGAAGTTTCTTTCCAAGTGATACAAGCTCATTTGTAATTGATGTAAACCTATTAAAAACATCTTTCACAATTTCGTTAGATTTAAACTTAAATAATTCATACTATTGAATTAAAGCATTTATCTTTGTTTCTTTGATGGTATTAGTTCCTTCATATGTCTCGGATAAAATATCCCAGATTTCCTTTGCATTTGCACAAGATGATAATAAGTAGAACTCTGATGGAGCAATGGTAGTTAGTAACAGATTTTTTGCTTTATTGTTCTTCTCTATGATCTTCTTCTCCGAATCTGTTAAAGTTGAATTTCCATTCAACGTGATCACATTGTCTCCCATTGAAATGACCTGCCATGAATCATAATCATTAGCTTTAATATAGGTTTCCATGCGCATCTTCCAATATGAGAAGTTTAAGCCATCAAAGTAAGGTGCTTGGTTGATTGCAACATTGTTTTTCGTTATTTTCAGATCACTCAAAATAAATGAGTCCTGCCCCGATACCAATTGTTGTTCCCAAATATATTAATCAAGAGGGGGTGAATTGATTAATAACTTAAAATTTCAAAATTTAACAATTTTATCAAAAATCTCTTGATAAAAGAATGTGAACAATAACGAATGAAAACAATAACATGCAACAATTAAAAGAGTAAAGAAGAGAAAGTACTCAAAGATTTATAGAGGTTTCGCCTCGAGCGTCAGTCCTCTCTTCCAGCTTCAAGCCAGGGTCCCAGTTCTCTTTACCGGTTGTGTTTTACTATATCAAAGGATAAAGAGTATACAAAACAAGCCTCTTTAAGGCAAAGTCTCACTGCTGAGTCTCTCTAACTTCTTCACTAAGCTAATCACTCAAACTATAGTGATGAAACTACTCTCAATTCCTTACACAAGAAGTGAAACAACAAAAATATTAAGTCTTCTTTTTCAATAAAAGTAAGGACTCTTTTTTTTCTACACAACAAAAGCTAATTGTTTTTTTAAAACTCAGATGTGTTTGCTTGCTATTCTCTTTCTTCGTCTTCTTCTTCCTTTGGATATATATCAGATTCCTTGTTGAGAAACTCTCGGATGATAACAGTTGTGTTTCTTTTTTTAAATTCAAAAATATTTGTTCAACAAAAATATCTCTGATGCTTCGGAGTCTCCTAGATTTTTTAGGTAATCTTCCGATAGATAAGTATCAAAGAAAACATTTTTGCCTTGATCTCCTCCGGATAAAACTGATTTGAAGTAATCTCTTTTAAAGATAAAAACCATTTTTAACGTAATCTTGTTTTAAAGATAAGATCTAAATTTGATGTGATCCAAAAAAAAATCTAACATGATCCTTGTATAAAAAATCGTATATAAAAAAAATGTATAAAAAATCATCCCCGTGATATAAAATCCAACTTAAGTGAAACACATCAAGTATATTACCCAAATATACTTGACACATGAAGCTGGGTCTTGATTCCTTTAAAAACATTTTTTACTAAGCTTAAAAAAAAAACTTTGTGATAGAAAAAAAATTTTGTGACAGACATGAAGGTTCTGAAAAAGCTTCTGACAAAAAACTGTCTTCTATCCTTATTTTTCACAAAGGTTCTGAAAATGCTTCTGATCGATTAATAAGAAAAATATCGATATATTTTGAAACTTCTGAAACACCTTCTGACTAAACATAAACATTCAAAATATGTTAAACCTCTTTTGTTATCATCAAAACTAAATTAGAACCAAATTAGAGAACTTAACATATAACATTATCATGTACAATCTACATGCATGATATAATTATTTTTTCACCATTTTCTAACAAAATTTTGCCAGTAAGCTTAAAATAAATTATATAATATGAAATATGCTAATTTTATTATTTTCATATTTTTACTTTATATTTTAATATACTTATATTTATTTCAACATTAGTAAACCATTTAATATAAAAAAACTCAATGTTTTCAAGTTCCAATTTTATGTTTAACTTTATATCATATTTAGACAATAAACTTTATATTTTTGCAATTTCTTAAACTATTTTTATTTAGCTATTTATTGTACCATATTCTAACCATGTGTCTATTTGATATCATTTCTTTACCCTTTTAACTCATGATTTGATAATTTTATTTTTGCTAATATCATTAGTATTCTAAAAATTAACTCCTTGAGAGTTTTGTCAAAATTTACTATAAAACCTCGTATCCCTCCAATTATTGTCTATTTAACAAAATAATTATTTTATTATTATTATTTTACACACACACACACACACACATATGTATAATATTCAAAAGATCTGGGTATTACAAATAAGGCATATCTCATAATATGATTGCTATAGATGCCTACATAGAGTTCTTACAACAAGTGCTCAACCTCAAAAGGTCGTAGGCACTTGAAGAAAGGTAAGTTATATGCTCTGCAATAAAGCTTCTCGTCAATGAGTGTACTGGGCAGCGTTTTTACATCAATGCCTTAGCCCTCTTCCTTTCTTTGGGGGACAATGCCATTTGTCAAGTATGCAATAATGAGATCCATCTAACATGGCACTTTATCTTCTACTATTGACTCTATAACGAAATCAACCAAGACTTGTGCCTTGATTGTCTTGCATGGTTGATATTAGACACCGTACACATTAAGTTCTAAAATGTATCAAACCATCCATCTCAATGTGTCAAGCTTTTGCAATATCTACCGTAAGGGCTTGACTGTAAGGGCAACTAGTGGGCTTCAAAATATGGGTGCAGCTTCCTTGTTGAGATGACCATGACTAAGGCAAACTTTTCTACTTTGGAGTACCTAACTTCTAGGCCCTATAAGACGTGCCTGACATAACAAAAAGAGGGGTGCTCTCTCCTATCAACTTAGGCAAAGACTAAGGAGAGGGTACAACTACATATGGACATATAAGTGTAGTTCCTCTCCAAGAGTGGGTTTAGACAGCACAAGCGATGTTGTGAGGAAAAGCTTTAGTTCATTAAATGCGGCTTAGCATTGATCTATCCATTGGAAATCTGCTAGGTTCTTCATGATCTTAAAGAATTCCTTACACTTATCTACAAACTTAGACACAAATCTACTTAATGTTACAATTCTCCTTGTTAACCATTAAACCTTGTCACAATTATGGGAGCTAAATATCCAATATGGTCCTGATCTTCTTAGAATTAGCCTTTATGCAGCAGGAGATGACCATGTATCTAAGGCACTTCCTTAATGTTGCCTTAAACATACACTTCTAAAGGGTTCAACTTCATGCTATATTATCACAATGTCTGAAAAGTCGCATCTAAGTCTATGAGGTGTCCTCCAAGCTCTTTACTCTTCACAATTATGTCATTAACGTAGATCTTAACTCTCCGCATGATTTGTGGCATGAACATTTTTATCATTAGCCACTGGTAGGTTGCCCCATCATTCTTAAGGCTAAAGGGTATGACCTTATAACAGTAGGTTCTAAAATTAGTGACAAAGGAAGTGTTCACCTAGTCAATTCATACACATAGATTTGGTTGTAGCCTAAAAAAGAATCTATAAAACTCAACAAAGCATGACTTGAGGTTAAATCGACTAACTGGTCAAGAGGGGAAAGTAGTCCTTTAGGCAAGCTTTATTGAGGTCAGTATAGTCGATGCTCACATGCCACTTCCCATTAGACTTCTTAACCAACACACAATTTTCCAGTTAAGTAAGATAGGGCTCCTCCCTAATGAAGTCTACCTTAAAAAGCTTCTACACCTCCTCTTCAATGGTAGCCTATCATTCAAAGGCAAAGTGCCTCTTTTTTTTCTTAAAGACTTAGTAGTTAGGCTGATGTTAAGGTAATGCACCATTACTTCAAGTGAGATGCTTAGCATGTCAAAGAGGGACCATGCAAAGACATCAATATTGGACTTGAGGAAGTCAATCAGCTGTTGCCATAGCTCTACCAAGACCGATGTGCCAATTCTTCTAGTCTATTTAAGGGAGCTTCCAATTTGCACTTCTTCAGTTTCTTCCACTAGTTTCCCCCTAATTCCTAGCTTCTCCTCAAACCTCATCTCAAATGTGAGGATTTCTCATGTCTCCCTTGCATATTCCCACAACCATAGAGGTAAGTAATTTCGCCTTTAATTGCTTAGTAGAGGCAATCATTCCCACGACGTTCTCAAAAGGTCAACCAAACATAATGTTATAAGGTGACCATTTGTTGATGACAGGGTGTCCACAAGCACCTAGGTAGTGTGGGTGCCACCACTAAGCTCTAAAGCAAGCATAATAATTCCCTCTTACTTAACAAGTTGATTATTAAAGTTATAAAGCTCATGGTTGTAAAGCTTTAACTTTACCTCAACCATGTCATTCATTTGGTTAAAGGCCTTCTTATATATGATGTCCACAAAGCTACCACTGTTAATTAGTATCTTACGGACCTCAAAGTTGGTTATTTGTGCCTAAGTTACTAAGGCCTCATCATAAGGAGTCATGATGCCCACCATTTCCTTGTCGAAGAATAAGATAGGAGTATTTACCCTCAATCTCTTACTCTGCATGCTGAGGACATTTTGATAATTCCTAAAGTGGGTGTAGGCTTTGATTTAAGAGCTAAACCACCCCCCTCCTACAAGGCCACCCATGATTGTGTTCATAATGCCATGGGTAAGTCTTGCATTGAGTGTTTGCACCTGATCGTCATCATCTCAGTGACCTTTTTCAGAGGTCGCTCAATGCTGGTGATGTACTCCCTAAGGTAGCCTTACCTGATTAAGTTTTTTAGGGCATTCTTTATCTAAGTACAATTTTCTATTGTGTAGCCCTTATCGTGGTGGAACTTTTAGTACTTGTCAGAGTTCCTCCTTGATAAGTTACTTCTCATAAGTTCTAGCCATATAAGGATTCCTCTACCTCTTATTTCCATGAAAATATCGACTCAAGACTTACTAAGTAGGTTGTGTTGCTTATAGAAAAGGATAGTGTGCTTTTTAGAAGATATGTTGTTATCACCATTTCAAGCGAACCCATTATTATCAACCTTGAGGCTAAGTCTGTCATTAGCTGTGGGTCGATCCTTACTACCATTCTTCTTTTCCAAGGAGTCGTACTTGGCCTATCTTCTCAATGTGAGGGAGTAAAAGAACTGGGGTCAATCTTTCACTGCATTGATGATAGCGTTTAGAGTAATACTCATATCCACATTAGGGATTTCAAGCATAGCCTAGTTGAACCTTGAGATATAATCACAAAGCATCTCATCCTACCATTGGCGGATCAAATTGAGGGTCAAAGAGTCTTTTCTAGCATCTTGCTAGTTAGAAAATGTTAATAAAATTGCATGTCAAGCTCCCTAAAAGCTTGGCTTGAGGCCTTTGTACAACTACAAGCAGCCTTTTTCAATGATTCTAAAAAGGCCTTGTAAGCTATGGTGATGAAGATGTCCAAAAGGTTCATTTGAGCAATGTAGTAGCTAGATGCTCCAATTGGTCAATAGTCACATCATAAAAGTATAGTTGAGAAATACAAATATGAATAAGGAGCTGCTCATCCTAGATCCCCTTAGTGAATGGAGAGTTTTTTATGGTGAACATGTACTATAGATTGTTTTTCTTTGATTCCTTGATCTCATTGAGGAGCTTATGCTGTTCGAATGGCATGGGACTTACTGAGGTCGTGGGTTCGAATGGCACACAAAACACCTTATGCTGTTCCCATTTTCTTTTCTTTTTCTGGTCACATGATAGTCACGTGATTACCATCTTCTACCTTCGAACGGTAAGCAATATAACACAATGGAGATAGACAGAGAGTAGAACAGACGTATCTAAATGGATTCAAGTTAAATCAAGTCGATTTTTATCGCATTTTGATGCAAATCTATCAATTAATAACTGAAAAACATATTTAAAACAAAGGATTTTACATCAGTTTTTAGAATAGGTTAAATCTTAAATAGATAAAATTAAAGCTTATCAAGGATCAAATTCGAATCTCATAAAAGGCTTATCAACTTCATCCAAAGCTGTCTATAAATAGAACAAACAGCCGCGGGTTCAGGGAAAACATCAAAATCATTCGATAAGCTCTTCTTAGGCTTGTAGAACAACATTCTCTTTCCCGACCACTCTAACTTCTCTCTACTGATTATCATTTTTCACACAACCTCGAAACAGAATTCAAATGACGATAGTCTCTAGGGCGCTCATAGATTTGGAAAAACCCAAACTTTAACTCCAACAACTCGCCAATTCATCATATCAAAACCTCAAGTTTTAGCCACAACAAGTTGTTTTCAAACCACCACACTCTGCACGACCTGGGTGCAAGCTGCTGTTACAATCGAGTTCCTCATCCCATCAAAGTCTAAGCCAGTGTTTCCTTCGCCGTCAATGATGGCCGGAACCACCACGGTCCGTTGCTGCTCTTTGTCTTCACCACCTACGTGCCAAGCATGTGAGAACCTGACCCGGATCCGTGACCCAACTCCAACCCAGCTCCAACCCACGGGAGTCTGGTAAGCTCTTTTTTTAATTATTTTATGTTTTCTTTTCATGTTAATAAAATAGATTTAACAAAAAAAATATTTAATAAAAATAGATTTGGAAAAAAAATAATAATAGTCATAAGTAATAAATAGATAAAAGAAAAAGGGAAATAAAATTAGAAATTTTGATTAGGTTGGCTTAATAATTTTGCATAGCATGTTAAAATATTTTTTTATGATTAATTTAACTACTTAATATGTTTTCTCAAATTATTATTTGAATTAGATAAATTTAACAATTAAATTTTTAGGATTTTGATAGATTCAACAATGAGAAAAATAATAAAAATATAATAAATAAATTAGGAGAGAACCATTGTATAGTGTAACCATCATCTAAGGTTTATTAGATTCTCAAGTAGTAACATTTTTAAATAATAATAATAAAATATAAAAATTAAAATTGAAAAAAAATTAATTAAAAAAAGAATCATGATATGATTTTTTTCCTTTTAAAACATTTTTTATTTTGTCACTTAGAAAAATTATTTTTCATGAAATAAAACCTTTAATTGGCATTTCCAAAATTATAACTTTAAGTTTTCTAAAACAAAACGGGAATGATAAAATTGAGAAATGTTAATTTTCTTTATATGATTTTTCATTTTTTTTAATAATAAAAAATTATACTAAAGACGTAAATAGTATCAATGTCTTTACAACTTATTTTTTGAATAATTTTTTTAATACGACATGTCACAAATTTTTTTTAAAAAGCAACATTATTTAAATTGGTAACCCCTCATAAACATATCACTTTTAACAATTGAGAGGAGTTGGGCCTTAAGGCCTAAGTTCTAATGGCCTAAGAACAAATACCATAATTTTATAAATTGTAATAGAATAGAGAGAAAAGTTAGTAATATATGCAAAAGTACTATTATAATTTGATGAAGTGTACTAAAATATTTGGTAAAATTAGTAAAATAGATTTGTTAAAATATCTTAAGTACCAAAATTGGACAAATTCCACTAGCTAAGCCGATTGTCTACAATTTAATGCGACGGCTGGAGTTTGATTTCACCTAAATCTAATAGCCCACATGTGTGACTAGAAAAAACTTGTACCAATCACATCTCTCAACAGACATCAGATGTATAATCAAAAGACATCATTGCTAATTGTTATCTCCGAAGGTGGAGTGGAGATTCTAAAAACACACGGTCAGTCTTAAGAGTCTCGACCTCGACCGCAACACGCTAACGAATCACCATACGTTGGCCATACGTAACCTCTTCCTTCTTATGACTTGACAAACAATTCCAAGCTATGCTTCTTCTCTCTCTCTCTCTCTCCACGATACACGCAAACAGCTCCAATGCTCCATTAAACATCAAACAAAATATAAAATCTCTAATCTTATTTCAAGCTGCGTTGGCATTCAGCTTCAAATGCATTTAATTATTTCATTTTTCCTCTTCTTTTCCTGTTAAAGAGTTTCAATGGGGCTTGGGGGGACTCAATGAGCTAGGATAAAATGGGTATTCAATGGAATGGAAATATATATTCTTGTGTTGGATTTTCCAAGGTAGTCAGATCACATGCAAGAGAAAATAAATCAAGTTATGAGAAATGCTAGAGATTGCTTTAATTTGGTCACTTCGATGTTTAAATTAGCACAAGTATTTGATAATATAAGGGAAAGAGAGTCGAGATCCCAAAAGTCCCTTACCTAGTAGCCTTCAATTTCTATTTATAAATATTAGAAACGATCTTTATATGAAAAGTAAATTAATATTCAAGATCCTTTTCAAATTTTGTGGAGAGCGTATCTTTAACCAATTTCTTACATTATCTATCTCATGCCTTCACACTTATCTATTTTGAGGAGATGTACTACCGAGTTGAGTTAGAGGTCAGTACATACAGATTGAATCTAGGTAGTTCTATGCAGTAACTAATTGGAAGAGGTCAGCCTAAGCATGTTAAACTCAGTCAAATGTTAAAGTAGGCCAAGATGGACTTTGGGGGTCCATGTCCAAAAAACTCTATTAAAACACACACACACACACATATATATAATGCTTTATTCCATCTTTAGTTGGATAATGAGTCTAGTAATTATAATTAATCTGGAATGAAAACATAATGTATAATACACGTGTCTTCTAAGTAAGTTCGACTAGCATATTAAACAAAAAGTAAATAAAGCTACATTTAGACACGATCACTAAGCAAAACCACATTGGACCCGAACACAAAACCACCCGTTCTGGGTCCCAAAAATGGGAAACCAAGCCTAGAACCTTAGGACTCGGTTTCGGGCTGGGTATAAGGACCCACCTATGAACCAATCTTTTTTTTTTCAAATTAAAAAAATATATATATTTTAAAAAATAATTATTTAAAAAGAATATAAACCCAAAATTCTTAAGAGTTTTTAACCCATTTTTTAAAAACTTAAAAAAGAGTCGCATTTGTTTATATAGAACAACACCGAAGTAAAGTTGTCATCTTAATAATATAGAACAAAAGTTTACAAAAGAAAATTGAAAGATAAAAGTTGGTTTTAGTCTTAAATTACTAAGGAATGAAAACTTCCTCTAATTAAATTCTATAAATATCCAATAAGACGGACTCTTTTGCTATATTAACAATACATTAAATGTCATGAATGAGAATTAATTTTTCTCATTTCACATGGAAATAGTTCAATTTTTTAGTATTATTTTCATTTTTAATATTATTTTAGTTTTAATTTAAATTTATTTCTTCTTTAATTTCTTTTTTTTTATGGGTCCAAACCACCAATTTCTATGAGTCTAGTAGGTTAACCCGCCACTAACTCATAGAACCACCAATTCCACAATGAGTCAGAAACCACCTCATCGCTCACTATTCCAAGTCGGAACCATCAAAGCAATTCCAGGCTAGTTCATAGTTCCAACCTGCACCCATGACCATGTCTAGCTACATTATTACAATTAGTTGTCATGTCACAATTGATGGCAGCTAAAATTGGTGGCTAGTAAGGATACAACAGTGTGTATTCAACTTGAGCTACATCGGTTAATTAAGGTTGCAAATGAGCCACGTTACTTAGCTTGGCTTATGCTTGATTAGTAAACAAGTTAAGATTGAATTCAAAATAAAGTTTGTTTATTTAAATGAGTGGAACTCAAGCTTTTATTTAAGTTCGTAAGCCAGCTCAAGAGTAAGCTCATTTATGTTGTTTATGAGTTGGCTTAATAGTATACTCGTTTATGTCATTATCAAGTTGGCTTGTGAGCTTTTAAACAAGCTTATTTGCATTGTTAATGAGTTGATTTGCAGACAACCTTATGAGGAAGCCTACAAACAAACTAATGAGTAGGCTCTTTTTTATATTATTAACAAGTTTGTGAGTAGGCCTTCATTTTTATTATTAGCAAATCAACTCGTGAATAAACTCATGAGTAAACTCTTGTTTATATTATTAATAAGTTATCGTGTTTAGCTACATTATCACAATTAGTTGTCACGTCACGATTGATGCTAGTAAGGCCATGGCAGTACTTATTCAACTTAAGCTACATCAGTTAATTAAGGTTGTAAATGATCCAAGTTACTCAGCTCGACTTGAGCTCGATTAATAAACAAGTAAGATTGAGCTCAAAATAAAGTTTTTTTTTTTTTTTAAATGAACCAAACTCAAGCTCTTGTTTATGCTCATAAGCCAACTCAATAGTAGGCTCATTTATGTTGTTTTTGAGTTGGCTCAAGAGTATACTCGTTTATATTATTAAAAAGCTGACTTGTGAGCTTGTAAGCAAGCTTATTTATATTGTTAATGAGCTGATTTGTAGACAACCTTGTGAGGAAGCTCACAAACAAGCTGATGAGTAGGCTCTTTTTCACATTATTAACAAGTTTATGAGTAGGCTTTCATTTTTATTATTAACAAATCGACTCATGAGTAAACTCTTGTTTATATTGTTAATAAGTGATCATGTCTAGCTACATTATTGCAATTAGTTGACATGTCACTGCTAATGGCAACTAAAATTGGTGGCTAGTGAGGCCACGACAGTACTTATTCAACTTAAGCTACATCGGTTAATTAAGGTTACAAATGAGCCAAGTTACTTAGCTCGACTTAAGCTCAATTAGTAAACAAGTTAAGATTGAGCTCAAAATAAAGTTTTTTTTTTTATAAATGAACCAAACTCGAGCTCTTGTTTAAGCTCGAAAGCTAGCTCAAGAGTAAGCCCATTTATGTTATTTATGAGCTGGCCCAAGAGTATACTTGTTTATGTTATTAACAAGTTGGCATGTGAGCTTGTAAGCAAGCTCATTTATATTATTAATGAGCTGATTTGTAAACAACCTTGTGAGGAAGCTCGTAAACAAGCTGATGAGTAGGCTCTTTTTCACATTATTAACAAGTTTATGAGTAGGCTTTCATTTTTATTATAACAAATCGACTCTTGAGTAAACTCTTGTTTATATTGTTAATAAGTGACTATATCTAGCTACATTATCACAATTAGTTGTCATGTCACCGCTGATGGTAGCCAAAATCGGTGGCTAGCGAGGCTATGGTAGTGTGTATTCAACTTGAGCTACAATGGTTAATTAAGGTTACAAATAAGCTAAGTTACTTAGTTCGGCTTGAGCTTGATTAGTAAATGAGTTAAGATTGAGCTCAAAATAAAGTTTGTTTTTTTAAATGAGCAAAATTGGAGCTCTTATTTAAGCTCATAAGCTAGCTCAAAAGTAAACTCATTTATGTTGTTTATGACTTGGCTCAAGAGTATACTCATTTATGTTATTAACAAGCTGGCTTGTGACCCTATAAGCAAGCTTATTTATATTGTTAATGAGCTGATTTGCAGACAACCTTATGAGGAAGCTCTTAAACAAGCCGATGAGTAAGCTCTTTTTTACATTATTAACAAGTTCGTGTATAGGCTTTCATTTTTATTTTTAACAATACTCATGAATAAACTCATGACCATACTCTTATTTATATTATTAATAAGTGAGCTCATGACTCATAAGTAGACTCATAAGCAAACTTGTTTATTTAAATGAACTCTAACTTAAGCTCATTTATTTAAACAAGTTTGAATTCACATTCACTTAAATAAACATGTTTGGACTTGTTAATTTAAATTAGTCGAGTTCAAGCTTTAAATTCCTTAATAAGCTCAAGCTTAAGCTTACAATTTTTAAGCTCAATAAAAGCTTAACTTGACTAAGTTCAAACTCAATAGTTTCTTTTGGATCAAGTAAATTTTATTAATCCAAAGAGAATGGTTTACATTGCCAAATGGCAAGATACAAGATAACCAAGGTACAAATATAGCAACAGAATGCTTCTAGGTAGTATAAACTCTATCTTACATTAATGTAGAATTACGTTCTAATTTGGTTTACAATAGAGCTTATAGCAGATAGTTTTCCTCCTAAGCGTACATTGTTGCGTATACGCCATATACAGTGTCCTGACACTACAAGAGCTGCACTCCATGTTTTAGCCGCTGGGGTGGGGGAATCCGCTATTGCTACCAGAGCACTCAGGGTTCCTTGCCATGTACTAAATGAGGAAGGGCATTGAAAACAGTCATAAACCAGACCCCATAACGCCAATGTGTAGCCACAAGTAAAAAAAAGATGTTCATGGCTCTCTCTACCTTGGTTACAGAGGAAGCATGTAGTAGGCACTGAGATCCCCCATGAGATCATTCTATCCAGGGTCGCTAGTTTACCTTACCAGGCTAGCCAAAGTATGAATGAGTGCCTTAGTAAGGATTTGTTGTTTCACACTACTTTGCACCATGGCATTGCAGTGTTTAGGGGGTAGAGGAACTCATAGCCACTTTTGATGGTATACTCTCTTAAACTTGAGTACTTCCAATAGAAGTGGTATAAGTGTGAAGCATTCAGGCGCAGAAAGGCTGGTATATGAATGTTGTTCTAAAATGGGGTTGCTGGTATTCGCCAGTCATTATCATTCATTAGGGAACATAGTCTCATTGTTAGAGGAAAACCCGTGTTGCCCCTCTCTCTGGCATTGAATAGCGTGTCCAAAGGCCCTATCGGGAGCCAGTAGTCTGCCTAAAGTGATATCTCTAACCCATTGTTAGGTTCCCATTGAAAACAATATCGAACCTTAGTCCTCAACTTCAACATCTTCCTCCAAGACCATGAGCATCGAGCAGGTGCCTTAATAGACCAAAAGCTTCTCCCTTTAAGAAGGGTGGAATGTACCCATTTAGGCCATATGCTCTTTGGTCCCTCCTTGCATAGGTGCCAAATGTGCTAAAGTTGGATAGCCTTATTCCACTGAAGTAGGTTCGGGATTCACAGCCCACCACACCGCATAGGTTGGCACACCTTCTCCCAACGCACTTTGGCTTTGGTATATGTGTTGGGTTGACCACTCCATAAGAAGTTCCGAATTAGTCGGTTGATCCTCGCTATGACGGACTTTGGGAGGATGAACACTGAGGACCAGTAAACCTGCATGGAGAATAGGACCGACTTTACTAGTTGGAGCCTACCCACGTAAGACAAGTATTTAGTAGTCCAGGTAGTGATGCGTTCTATAATCCTTTCCAAGAGTGCCTCACAATCTACTTTTCTAAGCTTTAAAGATACGAGTGGTACCCCCAGGTAGCGCACTGGCAGCTCCTTTACACAAAACCGAGTGGCGGAGAGGATATCTTCTCTAGTACTCGATGTGACATTTGAGAAGAATATGCTGCTTTTGGCATGATTAGCCTGTAGACCCGAGATGGTATGGAACTGTTGCAAGGTTTGCATGACCAGTCATGTGGACTCCACATTCCCATATGTGAATATAAGCAAATCGTCATCAAAACAAAGATGGGTTATTCTCTCAGTTTTACATCGCCAATGAACGATGAACTGGGGGTTAGACGTTAACCTCCTCAATGAAGTGGAAAGCACTTCCATTCCCAATACAAATAGGTAAGGAGAGATAGGATCCCTTTGTCTCAAGCCTTGCTTGCTCACAAAAAAGCCCGACAATTCACAAATTATGTTGACAGAAAACATAGGGGTGGTGACACACTGCTCAATGAAGGTACACATGTGGTGGGGGAACTTCATTGCTTTTAGGACTGCTAGTAGGAAATCTCAATGTAAAGTATCATAAGCTCTTTGTAGGTCCACCTTTAGAGTGCATCGTGGGGGTCCTGATTGTGAGTGGTATCCTGCCATTAACTCCTGTGCAATAAAGATATTGTCTGTTATCCTTCTTCCCGGGATGAAGGCACATTGTTCCCTTCCAACCAAATATGGGAAGACCTTTTTGATGCGTGCAACAAGGACCTTGGATATTGCCTTGTAGATTACATTACAACAAGCAATGGGCCGAAAATCCCCTATCTTGGTAGGATTAGCTACCTTTGGAACTAGGGAGATGATTGTTGCATTTATTTGCTTGAGGAGGTGACCTGACGCAAGGAATTCTCTTGTCGTAGTTATCAAGTCATCACCAATTATTCCCCAAGCCTCTTTAAAGAATCTAGCCGTATACCCATCTGGTCCTGGTGCTTTCTCATTAGCTTAAGATGTGAAACCCCATTTTATCTCCTCATCTGTGAATGGGGCCTCAAGCTCATTACTTTGCTGTTCACTTAAAATTCGCATCACCCTATCTCCGATGTCCTCTAAACATCCAATTGTGGAAGGTGTGCCATACAACTACTAGAAATGGCTGACTATTAGGTCCCGCACCTCTTCCTCTCCAATTGCCTCATTACCGTCCTCTCTTGGTAGTTGGTATACGGCATTCCTATTATGCAGATTTTTCATCGCTTTGTGAAAGTAAGAGGTGTTTTTGTCTCCCAGCTTCAACCACAAGGCTCTTGATTTTTGCTTATAAAAGCTCTCCTCAACACCTCTTAGGAGATAGTATGTTCTAAACGCAATCCTTTCTTCCTCCACACTGGTGGAGGTACCTGCAGTAAGCATCCTCTCTTAGACTTAGGCTAGGTGATCCTTTGCAGTCTTCACCCGGTTGGATAAGTTCGAATATTCTATTCTATTCAGTGCTTTAAATGTCATCTTGAGTTGTTTTAGCTTCTTTACCACCTGATACATCTTGGAACCCTCCACGTCTTCCTTCCACCCACAGCTCACAATCTCCTTGAAGTCCCTATGGTCTGCCCAAAAGTTGAAAAACTTAAACGGGGTGTTTCTAGCCCCACGTCCATGATCAAAGTGCATAACTGCCAAGGAGTGGTCTGATAGCATAGGCGGTAGGAATTTGGCTTGTGTTCTCTAAAGGGAACTAAACCAAGAGTGGTTAACCATAATCCTATCAAGTTTCCTTAGTATAGGGTTCGTCACTTATTTATTGGACCAAGTGAAAAGATCTCCTTATTGCCTCAAGTCTTCCAATTCCACTTGTGCAATGCAATTTTGGAAGTCAACCATAGCTTTAGTGAGCCGCATGTTTCCCCCCTGTTTTTTGCAGATGTATCTCGTGGTGTTAAAATCACCTAGGGCCGCCCAAGGGCACGATTGCATTGAAGGAGCTAACTCCCCAAGGTCTAGCCATAACAATCGTTTATCCCGACCACAATTTGACCCATAAATGAATGTTATAGCTAGAGCTATGTTGTGACATAGATCGGTGGTTGTGCAGTGCACATATTGTGCATGTTCACGCTCCACCCTAACGTTCCAATCCCTTGGCTTCCATGCAATCCAAATACGTTTTCTTGCAGCTGTATTGATCCACACCTGCCACTTATGCCCCATCATATTCTTAATGGTGTCCTCATTTGAAGGGCTAACCCTAGTTTCGAGTAAACCAATAAGACTTATTCCTTGGGCTTCACAAGTCTTTCGGACTTCCACAACCTTTATGGGGTCATTTAATCCCCGTGTATTCCAAGCTGCTATATACATGGGGATGGAGGTCCACTAGTGTTAAGTAAATGTTCTTCGCCTCTTGCACAGCTTCTTTTTCCGCCAGCTAGAGGAGGAGGATCCTTTGCTGTTCTTGGCAGAACTGTATGGTGCTCGAAGTAATTGAGGTATCAGTTTGGCAAGAGGGGTGTTCTCAATATCTTCCAGGTCCTTTACCTTCTCCCTCGCCCCTCTATCGCATGCCCCAGGTCCCTTCTTGTCCGCTTCTGGGTATGCTCGTTCGACCGTGGTTATGGAAGGCAGTACATTTGCTGTGTCCCTGCCATCAGGTAGGGTATCCAGTCCTGCCATGCTTTCCTTCCCTGTTTGCATGGCCACATTTGGCTCCATTGCATCCTCCTTGGCCAACTCAAATAAGGGGTCCAATCTAGATTTCCTTGTCTCCTCTAGTGTTGTGCATATATCTACCTTAGAGGTACCTACATCCTTTCCTCCCCTCTTCTTTTCCCCTCGCCCACTGCTACTTGGGGCGATTGGTTGAGGACCCGTTCCTGTCCCCTCCGCACTTACCTTCCCTTTCCCCGTTCCTTTTCCTAACCGGCGGCTCTGTTGCCAGCACTCTTCATTGGCCACATGCTGATCAGATGTAGCTCGTGGTTTCGTTGGAGGGACTTGACCACCACACTTATGGCCAAGTACATTACACTCGCCACACCTAGGGGGCAACCATTGATATTCAACATTGACCAACGCAGTCCTACCATCAGATCTTTCCACCTCCACGTTGGTTACAAGTTCCTCCCGCGCATCAATCTCCACCAATACTCTAGCGTGGTTAGCCCTCTATCGTGACATGGTGAGGGTATCGGCTTTGAGGGGTATTCCTACACCACTCACAATGTAGCTGACCCCATCTACGCTTAGGAATTCACAAGGGATGGCAGTGAGCTGTGCCCAGACCGGCACTTTAGTGGGCTGGGGTTTATCAAGTGGTAGTCCCCTACTCCATTTATGTAACATAAGAAACCTCTGAGCAAAGTGCCAATGCTTCTCCAAAATGGGCGTGAGGTTTACCCCTGGGCCAAACCTAAAGTAAAACACACCATCTTTGTTGCATAAGACCTCTACAAGTCCATGATCCTTCTATAGTCGGAAAGCCATGGTTTTAACTAGCTGGTATGGTATCCTCCGGCCTAGAAAGTATCCTACAAAGGTGGTCTCCCAATAGTTGGCGTCATGGTTCTCTACTGCAAGCGGGATAGTCACCCGAGTGATGGAGCCCTTGCTCGCCGAAGGGATAAACCGGAGCGGGAAACCACTAGTGCCCACAGTGGGGCCATAAGCAGTTGACTTGGGTGGCTTTGACGCACAGGCAGCTGCGTAGGACTTTGTATTGGTGGCGATGCTCGTGTGGTCAACGACTAGTGCATGGTGGTTCTCGGTCACTTGGTTTCCCTGGGTACCTGTAGCATTGCCCAAGGTAGTTTGGGTAGCAGACCTGGCAGAAGGTAGCAGTGGATTGTCATTGGTTGGATGTGCTGATAATGTGGGACAAGCTTGCTGCAATGTAGGCTACGTTGACTTGGCACAAAGCTCCACATTTCCATTTTTGTCTTTGCTTTTCTGGTTGCTTTTTTTGAAGAGCAAAAGTAACTTTCGCTTTTTCCACTTTAAGACAAACTCAATAGTTTTTCTAATGAGTCGAACCCAAACCTTAAATAACTCGACGCGGCTCATTTGCAGCTTAAAAATAAAATAAAATAAAAAGGGATAAGTTACACTAATATAAACAAGGTTTTTAGCAATTTTTCAACTTCCATAACCTATGTTTTCTCAAGGGCATACTTGGATAATTATAAAACATTTCCACCACACATTTAGAATATTGGATGCCACAAAAACCCCTTATTTCTAAATTTTATCATCTCCTTAATATACATTATTAAAAAATAAAATAGAAAAAAAAAGAAGAAGCCATTCCTAGTTTTAGAATGGAGAATAACACGGACTAAAAAAGTGATAGCAAAGAATAGATAGGTTTTATAGTGTAGTTTACCTTTTCATTTAATTAAAGTAACATATATTATTGTTTTTGTCTTTTCTTATAAACACAAAATAATATATATGAGTTTAAATATTTTAATAAGATGAATGATAATTATCTAATTTTAACATCCGCGGCCAAAATGGAGGCTACAATCTAGTATAAGCAACCGTATTCTACATTAAATGAAGCGGGAGAAAATCTTACAGTTGCTGCAATTGAGCAAATCTATATATATATTTCCCGGTGCTTAAATCAACATAATTAATATAAAGCAAATGATGAAAAAACGCATAAATTCCAGATAATTTTCGTCAATATTACATCAAACCTTGACACCCAATTCCAAGATTAATTACATTGCCAAAGGTAGGATGACTAGGCTAACAAACAGTTCTACCAAATTATCACTCACTGTGCCATTCCTGTCGATAACTTATTTTACTTTTAATAATTTTAATTTTACTATTTATCAAGGTGATTATAGTAAAAGAAATCTACTAATAGCTTTCATGACACCATCAATAGCTTTCATGAGAATTTGATAACAATTTTTATAATAATAAATTATCTCTAAATAACAATAAAAATAAAACTAATTAAAAGTAAAATAAGTTATCCATAGTGATGACACTTTTAAGTGACAGCACCATTAAATTCCATTCCCCTAGGTGAGGAGGTTCTCCCATCCAAAAGAGGCTGACATGCAAGAGAGAGAGAGAGAGGACACACAATCTTAGTTCTAACATGGCATCCGCAAGAAAAGAACCCAAAATATAACTGCAAAGCTACATCTAAATCAAGGAGGTACAATTATGCAGCATCAATACCGGCTCACAAGAACACAGTCAACAGACCGCTTTCCAAGGATGACCCAGATCCCCACTTCAAAGCAGTTATAGTTTTTATAGATTTCCAATATCAGTTGCCTTATCAACAACCTTCGACAAGAGGACAATCTTTCACAATAACAGCAAGTGTATAAGAGGCCACCGTGTAATAACGAAGCCGCATCAGTTATTCTCAACCAGGATCCAGAATATCGCTGGATCACAAGCAACTACCTTACATGACAGGATGTACCGAAGAAAAACCAGCAAACACCAAAATGGCAAGGATTTCTTTATGAGGAAAATACAAAGTTAATACCAGAGTAAACACCAAGTGCACATTCAAGCAACACGCAACATTAATTCAAACCAAGCATTTCATGTATGAGAGCAAATCCACAGGAAATTCAAGCCAAGTCACCAAATATAACCAGAGGACAGCAATACATCTAAAGGTCAGCCAACTGTTACCATTCTATGGAGAAATGGCCCTAAATGGAACAATCTCACAAGACTAAACACACCATTTATAATTAAGTCCTCTAGTATTGTCTTGTGGATAAATAGTCTGCTAGCATTGTTAAGCAACCAGAAAATTCAATAATGGACGATATAGGCCATCAATAAAACCACCTCTCCAACCATGGAAGAAATTGCGACTAAAGCAATGACCCTATCAAGTACATCTCAGCTGAACCACCACAGCAAAGATAATCACATAAGACAGTAACCTAGTTTTATAAGCACTTACTTACTTATATCATAACATAAGTAGAAATGGCAGTCCATAGCCATTGACACAAGTCAAAATGATAAAAGAAAAGCCACCATCAGAAAAACCCTCAAAGAATCAGCACACAAAAGCAGAAGGCATGACAAAGCCCAAGCGAGAGTGCATAAAATTTGGTAAATGAAGAGAAGATGCCTATGCAAAACAGCAAAGGTGGGATATGGTAAAGTCCTAAGATGTTTATATGCCCTCACATACCACAAGGGTAAAGGATAAATACTACATAAAGGGGCATCAGCAAACCATAGTAGAAATTTAAATATATTGAATACGAGGACAAAACCAACAAAGGCATGATAAGACAAGTTTATAGAGCAAGTATATGGCTTGTCTATTTTGGAAAAGAAACCAGATAGCTTTGAGCAACCCCATGGCCCTAAACCAACTGTTTTTTGGCCAAAGGTCCAAAACCACCTTAGTTGACAAGAAAGCCATCAATTGGCCAAAAAAGAAAAAGAAAACCAACACATGCCCCCAGAATAGTTGCAACAACTTCAATACGAGATTAGTCTCTTTGCAAAACCACCAAAATCATTGGGGGAAAGGAAGCTAGTCTGATAAAGAGGAAACTGCAGAAACAGCTTGAAGAGAATGCAGAACAAATCTTAAATGTGGGTTACAATAAAGTTTGAAATGAAGGCATGGCAGCAGAAATGATGCAGGAGGAAAAAAAAAAAAAAACTCAATTAATGGAAACAGAACTAAAAGAAAATTTGGTGAAGGCAGAACGAGAGGTTTGGTGGGATAGTGATCGGTAAGCTAACAAAAGTCAATAGGTAAAAAGAACAGCAAGAAAAGGAAATTCAAAGCTAAGGTCTTCACATGCTCTTCTAGGAAAGGATTTTCCCTCTACAAACTTATGTAGACCGCCATCAGTTTTGGCTCAAAGTTACTAAAAGCCTTTTACACATTTCCACTAATACATACCAAGAGCAAAAAGAATCAGTCTATTTAGTGGACCGTGATGGATAAACCTAAGACTTTCAACTGCCTAATATGGTGGAAACCATATCAGCGTCTGTACTAACAAATCAATTATCTCACAGGAAAAAACAAAAATTATTAAACACAGAGACGTGTGAGAATCTTAGCTTCATAGCCCATCAAATATTATCAATTTATATTTGAACAAAAGATCAAAAATTACCCCCAATTATTATCACCAATTGATCAAAAATTGTTGAAACAATTTCTTTATAGAAGTAAAGAACAGACTGATGAAACTTTCTCACTTCTTGCGCAAGTATAGAATGCCAACAATCACTGAGATACCAACAACAGCAACTGGAACAGCCCAGTACTGTTTGGTTAAGTCTCCAAGCTTCTGACCATAATTCGTCTGTGACTTCTTGGAGGAAATTTGAAGCTCTGGAATGGGAGGTGAAGTATCAAGCTCTCCAATGCAAAAGTCCTCCAAGAGATCCCTAGCTTCTTTGCTATGGCCTGCATCTTCAAACCCATCTGTTCCATCTTTGCCTTTAAAGACAGAGGAAGACAATTATTAGACCAAGTTCCAAGCTGTAAAAATCATGACTAACATGAAAGAACAACACCTGCATAAGAATTTTATGGGGAAAAGTGAAGTTTAACATAAAATTTTACCAGTTACATCAAGGATGACATCATCACCCCCGGGATGCTCATCCAAGTATTTTGACACATCATACACCTGCATTTGCAAGTCCTTTCATTAATATAGATAAAGAAGGCAACAAAGACTAGAATACATTCTTCCATGCAATTTCTCCTTTCATAAGAACAATAGAAGGAAAAACTAAAGTTAATTTGGGAAGTCAATCTACAAGGATACCTAAACAGATACTTTTATGTCTTCAGACATCAATTAGAGTGTGTATGTTTCAAACAAAATATTTCAGCACATTATTTGACGTTTCTTGTAATTCAATAGTAATTGTCAAAAAAAATTTATTTCAGTAAGTAATTATTGTCAAATATTAATACAACAATATTAAGAGGTTATGGTAACTTGGAGCTTTTAGCAGTAAATGGTGGTGACAGGATGCAATAATAGTAGCTGGCAGCTAAGAGTTATATCAAGTTCCACCAGAAAATGGTAATTAAACAAGTAAAATAATGTTCACTGTCAAAAGGAGGAAATTGTTTTTCCTCATTATCATCATGCCTTTTTGTTCTAGCAAATTACCCAACTAAAAAAAAGGCTCCAGCTTACTGCCAGATTCAGTCATTCTGCTACCATCACCCCCTATCACCGCCTATCACTAAAAGCTATTAGCAACTACAACTACTTTTTAATTCCCATAATAATTGATTACTTTAAACACCAGATTGTAAGGAAAAAAAAAACACTGGATAGTAAAAAAGCCTTAAAAGATTTAACCAAAAAAAAATGTTCTTTATGAAACAAAACACACCCTTACAAAGAAAAGGCTTTATGACGCAAAGTTTCTCTTTGATCCCAGTATTTCTTTGAAGTTATTTCAAAACATCTAACCATCTTAATATATTAATAATTTCCTTAAACATAAGTACTATTACCAAATTTCTTAGTTGATGAATTTGGCATAGATAACTTGAAGCTATTCTACAAAGAAGTACCATAAATTTGGTCTACTTTAGGCTCATGTTTGTTAAAAGTAGTTTAATAAGGCATACTTTGATCGCAAATCAAATTACTTTAGAATAAAAGATAAAATAAATTAAAATGTAAAATAACTAGCCAAAGAAGATCCTAGTTTGAGCGATTTCAAGCACCACAAAACAAAACCAGAAGCGAGGAAAGAATGCAAACTTTAAAGACATAAGATATGACTAGATTTTTTTTTTTTTTTTGGGGGGGGGGGGGGGTTGTATTTGGGGCTGTGAACAAGGGTACTAATTGATACATTAAGGATTTGTAGAAGAAAGGGTATATTTTCTTTAACCATGAATCTACGGCATAATACAGGGGAAGAGAGAAATGTAGGAGTAAGATAACAAAAAATTACTTTGCCATCAATAACTATCCAGCAATCATCCTTGGTATTATGCTGAGATGCTTCTTGCATTGAGTACATCTTTGTGATGGTTGGCATCGTTTTACTTTCCTTATTTCAGGTGAAGCAACTCTCTTGTAGAGGCACCCTGGTCTTGCTGGCTTCTAGTATAGTCAGTTTGAGATGGTTAATACATAGAATAAAGAATAAATCTTCACAAAATAACACCAGGAATGCTACTGTGTAAGGACATGAAATAAATAACATAACTTATTTGATAATTAGCTAATTGGCGTAAGTTTTAACTCCATGCACAGTTCGATGTCAATGTTCATAATAAAGCTATATATCTAACAAAGAAAGGAGAAGAAGTATGTTGTGAAAATAAAAAAACAAAAACCAAAGAACTACACTCAGCAAAATACTCAACAATGAATACAAGGGAGTTGTACACCCAACTGAAATCTACACTATATGCCACATCTTGATTGGCAAGTTTTAACTGTGCATTTTATATTTTGCTTTCAAAGACTTGTTTAATAATAACAATATATCTTAGTTTCCTCTGATTAAGACAAACCATTGGTCCTGAATAACCATCTTTTGACCAAACAAGATTCTCTCAGCTTGTTGCTTCATTCAAGAGTCAACTAAATCATAGAAGCACAAGTTTTCTGATCCTCATCATAAAAGATAATAAATTAAACTTGGTAGTAGCATAAAACCAGTGCAAGTAAGTTACTGCCTTCTTGCTCCACTCACAAGCAATTCCCTCGTAAACCATGTTGCATTCTATCTCCCAATAGAAGACCTATTTCAATAGACCTATGCAAGCAGTCAACCTGACAAAAACACAACAAAATGGAACATTCACCTCCGGAACTAGCCCTGTATCCCATTATCTATTTAGCACGGTCCTACCGGAATTGGAATTTCATGAATCGGAAATGGATATACTATTCAGTGGGCTTCACTTAGATTTTAGTTTTCCATACCTAACCCTAAGAGACCTGCAGGGGAGAAGTGCAGCAAGCGATGTGCTTAAACAGTGAAGAAAGGTGTAAAAGGTTAGCGGTACTTACATAAACGATGTGATGGAGTCGATGATATAGGTGTTTCACCCAGCTACGGCGTCGCCGATGGAGATGGCGGAGGAAGACGACGCCGGAGAGAGAAGTCAGTTCAGGCCAGCGTCAAAAATGTATCAACTATATGATTGGCTTAGCGGTAAGTGACGGTCGAGGGTAAAAAAAAAAGTAGAAGGAAGAAAAGGCTAGTACGGTGGTTTATTTTCCCCAAAAAATAGGAGGAAAATATTTCCATTTTCAAAGATAATTCCTAAAAAACACCTCTTAAGAATTTTCCTTTTTTTTTTCACATACCTTATATTAATTTTAAATTGGTTTAAAATCATGTCTAAAAAATATAATTTAAATCATAATGGTTAATATTATATCTTCAAAACACAATTTCATTACAAGTTTGCAATTATGTCAACTTTAATATGATCATTAGTCTTCTTCTTTGTTTGGCATTGAAAGGCCTCAACCTCTAAAATAACTTTTTTCTAAAGTTTTTTAAAAGCGAATTAATTATTAGAATTGTCTTATTTTTAAAATATATTGTGACATCGTTATGATGTTAATTTTTTCTTATAATCTTAATCATTCATTACACGTGTCAATATTTTAAAGACTAATTTTAGGAAACTTTAAGTAAAGTAACTTGAGAGTATCCAAGTTCCAAAAATCATTTCAAAGACAAGGCAATATGGTAAAAAATTTCCCTTCGCTTTCTTTAATTAAATTAATTTTAATGTTTTTACTTTTTGTAGAATCAAAACCATATTAAGCATAGCCCTCTTAATTATTTGGTTTGCTATTCACTTTAAATTAGAAATTGTCAATAACTCTCTCTATTTTCTCAAGTTCATGCTAACTTCTTTCTCTCCTATAGTTACTATGCACAGTTTTTTCTAATGTATTCTTTTATTCTTAACTCAAATTCTTGTTAAAATTGGGAAGTGTTAAGTATAATCAAGGTTTTGGAAACCAATGAATTAAAGGAGGAATTAAAAAGCAATCTCAGTGTTTTATTGAATGGGTTATGTGATTTGATCAGAAATTTTAATCAAAGTGTGTAAATCAAAGGGAAATTCAAGTTGGGTGCAAAGTTTTGTGATTTTGGTGAAATTGTTTTGATCCATTAATTGTCATGTGCATAAGGTGATAAACTAAGTCACTTTTTCTATAAATTCTTCACTCTATTAATAATCGCTTAGGAATTGATTATAATTGGTGATTTAGCACATGCATTAGGATTTCTATCATTGTGTTTAGAAGCAATTACATTGGTGTTAAGAGTTAGTAATTAAGGAAGTGAATGAAACAATTTATGTAAAATTCTATTTAGCATTGTGAAATTGTGGTTTCATTAACATTATTTTAATCAAAGTGTGAAATCAAACAATTAAAGTAAGATTGTGGTTGATTCAAACTAAGGAAGACAAAGGGTTGAAAATCAAAAGAAAAAGTCAAAACTGGAAAAAGACAAAGGAAAAGCAATTTATCAACTTACTAATTTAGCTTACCAAATTTCTTTTAGGGCAACATAGGCTAGAGAGGGAATTTCAATTGACTGGAATTAATTTAGGCTAACCAAATTCCAATTATGGCTAATTGAATTTAAAAATGATCAATTGAAAATTCCTATACGGACTTTCTTTGACTATTTTGAATATAAGGTTGATCTAAATTGAGTTTTAATGAGTGTTTAATATTGTAATTTGTATTCAATCAATTCCTTAGGCTAAAGAAATGAGTAGTAATCCTATGAATGTGCTTTTTTTAGATTGATTAAGATTTTAATAGCTTGCTAATTTTTTTTATTTTTTAGGAATAAAGTTTTTGACCTATTGCCTTGAAAGCATTAAGAGGATACTAGGTACGTAGTTATGTGTGTAGTTTAAAGAAAGAACTAAACTTAAAACTAATGAAAGCCTTGACTTTACTGTGTTGTATGTGTATACACCAATGCAAGGAGTACCGGAAGTATAAAGGTATTAGAAGTGGTGGTCATGTGTTAGCAATTGTAGTGTGGGAAAAGTAATATAGTGATGTAATGCTTAGTTTGGCATTAAACCGCACATGTAGGTAAGTAGATTGTAGACTGACTGATTATTATGATATAGGTTGGCCCTATAAGAAGAAGCGGCAACCAAGTTTTGGTGGTTGTATGTGACACCATTGCAAACACTTGTCATTAACCAGTTGCGTTAATAAATGATACTAGTAATGATCCCAAGATGAGATGACTTTGAGATTTAATATATATATCTATGTATATAATACATGTTTGTTGAATAGTCTAGACTACTAAAGGACTTAAAACGTTAAAATTGTATTTTTTTGTCATAGTTAAACAAGATAATCAAGTTAATGTTTGTTGTATCAATTTTAAGTGCATATGTGATTCTTGGCATATGCATGATTTTTCTATGGGAGTGGACATGACAATAATAGATTCAAGTATATAAATGACAAGATTATAGATTTATGTTTATGAAGAATCATGCTTCAAGGACTTTAATTAGTTCCTTTTTGATGTAAAAGATTTATCGTAGTTAGCTTTATTTGAGCTTATGTTATTTTCTTGAATCATGTGATGCTACATTTATTTAAGAGTCTATAGAATTATGTTACTATAAGTTTATGGATAATGTGTATACTCTAAGTCTTACATACTCGTAGTATGGTGTGGATATGAGGTGCAGTTGTCACACCTAGGTTTTAGGATATAACATGCATTTTATACACACTCTCTCTCTTAAAAAAAAAATGTAACTTGCTCTCTCTAAAATCTAACATACATCACAATCCTAGCTTAATTAAGACCCTATTCATTCTTTCTTCATGTCATTATTATCAAAGGAGTTGTTAATCTCAATTCTAGTAGCTTTTTTTGGAGATCTACATTATTTTTCTCTTTATCACATCTTGTACCAAAATGGTTACTTTTTTTTTTTTCTTCATTTCTATCACTTCTTTACAATACTTGACAACAATCATACATATAGATGATGAAATGCTACCTATTACATGTAATTTGATTTTCTTCCAATTTTTTTTTTTTAAAGTGGCATTCTATTATGTTAGTTAAATGAGCTATTTCATTTGCAATATGAATGTTGAAATTTCATCTTAGTATCAATTAAATGAGCTATTCTTGTCCATAGCAATTACATTCATTTCCTTAGTTACATGGAAAGATACCCAATTATTTAACACATTAAGCTCATTTTTGTATCCAAATTTTTAGTTGTATTCATTTTGTTGTCAAATTAATTTTTGTTAATAGCTCTATTTTCTAAGTTCAACATTGATGTAGCAAATTAAGCATATTTAGTTTGCACCCTTACAATGAACTGATCGTTTAAGAAAAAATTTCAATTAGTTATTCCAAGGTGACAATGCTCCTAAAATTAAAGTTGTTTGTTATGTGTATGAAAATATCGTGGATGGGAAAATAAGAGATGTTATGATAAGGATCCCATTAAGGTAGTTCAGGTTCCTATTGATACAAACTATGAGTGGCTATTAGGTATTATTGATAGGAATCTTTGAATTAACATCGAGATCCATTGAGTTGAGTTGATCCATGGATGCTCACTTTAAGAATGTACTGTGTTTCATTATGTTGCAATACCCACTAATGATGATGAACATGTGAAGCAAATGTTGGTGTCTGCACAAGCACACTATAGTATAGTTAAAATGCAGTGGAGGTGTTTATTCAAATAGACTAAGTTAACTTGCCTCCACTTAAAAAATAAGTTACGTCATAGACCTAATTATGGTGATCTAAATGAAACCTATGTGTTTGAATCCTAAGTTATGCCTATGAGTGAAAATCAAGAAAAATATAATATATAAGGTTAAATTAGCTCTTTAAGAGCCCTTCAAAGATTCTTGTGAGGAAAGTGATGAGGAAGGTAATGATGACAACCAATAATAGTCACGGGATCAAGGACCAAATAAAGAGCATTTCTTTACTTTTAACCATCATGGTGAGCCACTATGTATATTCTAAGTATGTTCATAGGATAGCTTTCCCCACATTACCCCATTTTGTCAATGAGCTGCTACAATGTTTAATTAGGCTTTGATTTTTAATTATTTAAAAGATTTCCCTTGCTATCTATATCCCTCATTCTTGGCCCAAATTTGTGTGTGTAGGCTTTGTAATTGATTCATTAGCTTTATGGCCTTATTTGCTAGAGTTAGCACCTAATTTACCATTTATCAACTCCATTTCTTACATTTCTCTTATAGTTCATAATCATTTGATCAAGATTGAAAATTTGCTCTCTATTTCCACTTCACTATGCATTAGCCCTAAAAGGAAATGCAAGTCCCAATTTGTGCTTTTTCGAATCGTCTTTCACTTATCCACCTTAAGCATTTCTTAACCTAATTTTAGAGAGATAAAACTTGATTCAACCCAAAATTGAGCCTCTTCTTCCATGGTGATGTCTAGGCCAAGCTTGGTAAGGGGGTATCATTTTGTATTTATACTTATCTCTACACTATCATGCTCATATTGTCCTAACTATTGATTTAAGGTTACTAAACCTCAAACCTAAAACACATGCTAACCAAGCACACATACAAGCATATTGGCTTCACATTTCTTACACCATATTTTGATCCTCACAAAAATTTCTAGAGCTAAATAAATACTAATTTTAATTTATATAACAAATCAAAGTTAGGTTTAAGATATATTACTAAACCTTTGAGATGGTGAACTTCCAACTTCAATGCCTTCCTCCCTTCAAGCCGTGCAGTTCCTCCTTTTTTCTACCTCTATTGGACCAATTTTTAGCTGATTATGCTCTTATGTACATGTCACATAGTAAATCAAAGGGTTTAGTGGAAAACTCCTAAAGAAAATGTATGAATAGTGAGAAGCTAAGAAGGTTTCAACCTACCTTTAGATCGTGAAGATGATGTTGCTTTTCCTCCCTCCTTCACTTGTGTGAGATGTTTTGATAGAATGGGATAGAGTGAAATGGAAACTTAAGTGTACAAGTGTATGTGTGTGTGATTGATAGTGGTGGTGTTTTAAGAGAGGTGTGTGTTGTGCTTTAGTTTTCCCATCCTTTTGTATGTAGTTGAGTATGTTTAAGAGGAAAATTTTTAGAAAATGGAGTGGGGAAATGAGGGGGGCAATTGGTGATGCTAGAGAAGAAAAGAAGAGAAACTTTGTTTGCTTGTGTGCTGTACTTTGCTCCTTAGATAAAAGGGTGAGTTGGATAACTCTAGGTTTAGGTGGTTAAAGGAAATGTCTTAAGTTATGTCAATCACCATTGATGGCAATAGCCAATCACATGTTGGCACTTACATTTGCTTTTTCTTGATGTGATTTTTTTTGTCTAATGGATATTTCCTTGTAGTTGGTTAAAAGCTTTACCTAATGGTCTAAGGTAATCCTAGATTATGTCAACTTACCAACTTTAGAGATTGCCCATTTTACATCATGTCCTTTGTCAATCATCACATCCACTTTTTCAAGATTAAATCTCCACCATTAGATCAAAATTAACATGGATTTATCAAAGGTAGTTGGTGGTTCACCTCTTTTATCCATTAGGTGCACACTTTTGTCCTTGCTCAATTCACGTATCTTAATTAATTAAGCTAATTAAGCTAATTTAAGATTAATTTAGTTAATTGGCATTTTCATAGGACATGAGTGCCTTAGGGTTGGTGCTAATTTAGGGTGAGTTTCTTAAAGTTTTAAGCTTATCCATTTGGTTAATCAATAACATTCGATATCAATCGGTGGTTAGTGCTGTGTATTGAAGTAAATTAAGGTATCTTAGCGTTGATGATCCCTTTAGGGTTTTACAACCTAATTTAGGTTTGCAACCTCATTTTGGGTTTTGCTTGACTATTTTAGGATCTAGGGTTTATGAATCGATTTAGAGTTTTGATTTTAACCTTTGGATTAGGGTTTTTGAGTTGATTATCTTAACGTTTCTAGGGTTTCCAATTTAAAATTGGTATTGAAATTTAGTGGGAAGTACCCCCTGAGATCCCTTACATTGATAAACTAGTGCAATATGAGCTAAGATGCAAAAAATTATAACTACCTTATTCTTACAAGTGGATATAGTTGTCAATTATAGAGGGCAAGATTTCAAATTATAATACATGTTTTGGACTCACAATTATATCATTGTAATCAAAAGCTACCATGTATGGGGGTGGGCAAGATGTGGTTTATAGTATACTCTCTTTTCAAAATGAATTGAATTGAATGTCTTTAATCAATTCGATTTTAGTTTGAATTATATTTGTTTTCTTCTTCTTCTTCTTCTTCTTTTTTACCATCTCTTTTAAGATTATGTTTTGATATATTTTATCTTTATTTGCATTTAAGATGTGTTTGTCTCGGAAAAATACTTTTCAACATTTGTCGTAGTTAAACTGACATAATTGTTAAATATTACCACATTAATCTTTAATACTAAAGTTGGCCAAGCTCACGCTATTAATATCAAAGTGAACCAATGTTTATTAAAACTTTTGTAATCTAGTGGTATGATTATTGATCTTCCATTGTGATGAATTAGATTAGATTTCCCTCATCCCTAGTAATTTTAATAGTAATTTTGAAAAAAAAAATGTACTAAATTTAGCATCAAACCTAACAATAATGTGCTTAAAAAAAAAAGAAACATAATCAGTATCTAGAAACTTTAAGATAGTAACACCAATCCGATGAGTTTTAATAAATCTTGCTATAAACTCACTAATCAAAGTTGTTTAACTATCCTAATTCTTGTCTAATTACATGATCCTATCATAGTGTAAATGATCAGTCTTTTTAGATTTCAATGGCTTAGCAGTGTGTAATTTAGCCACCCTACGAGTATTAAGTAAGATTTTTTTTTTCTTCAAAACCTCATTTCCAATGCCAATGGACCTGTTATTAAGGTGGTCCACGTAAAACTAACAAGACTGTTGCAGCCTGAAATCGGAGCCTGATCCATGAAACTTTAGGTCCTTTGCAAGATTCTAATGGGGCCCCATTTTAACCCAAACGAGTCTTCTACAATTACGAGCCCACGGTTTCGGTAAATCCTAAAGAAAGTAATTTGACAAATGGGTTCGAGCTCGGCACTAACCATAACCAATGATTACAACATGCCTACGCTAAGACTCTCTCTGTTTTAATTGGTTTGATATTTATTATAATCAAAACTCTAAATATGTTAAACATTATTAAAATATGATTCTTATTGGTAAGTGATGATAGAAGGTGAAAGTGATAACTAGTGACTCTTAGTAATAGTTAGACATTATGAAAAATCTATGTACAAAATCAAAACTCTAAATATGTTAAACATTATTAAAATAACTTGGGATTCTTTTTCCTAAGAGAATTCGTAACATTTTTTATTAGCATTTTCTTAGGCTATTGACCACCACCATGATCTACCATTGTTATTGCCTTCTGCCTGCACTCATAGCTAAAAATAAAACTATTTACTACCTAATGAAATTATTATGATGATATTTAATAATTTTAAAATTTAGTTAACATTCTGTGGAAAAAAATGAAAAAGTTTAATTGTAATAAATATTAAAAAAATTTCAGAAAACACATTCAAAACAAAGATACAATTATTATTTTATTTTTTCCCCTCCTTCCTAAGTATATAATCCTAATATTTCACTTTGGATTTGCATAAAAATAAGTTTGTTGCTTAGGAGAATTGTTCAATGAGGATGTGCTCATGATATCATAAGAAGAAAAATCTGAAGTAGTGTTTCCATTGCTTATCTATTACTTTTTGAAATAAAACATAAAAATCTTTATTTATTACTTTCTAAACAAAAATATAAAAATTCTTATTCATTACTTTATGTATCAAGTTTAATATACTACTTTGTACATCTAAACAATAAAAATCATAAAAATTCTTGTTTGGTACTACACATACCGAATATGACATAAGAGAGCTATGCTATCATATTTTTCTTGTTATATACTATCTAATTCTCTTCATATTGTCTAATAGTGCAATCCAAATGCTATTTTAAATATATTACATATAATGAACTTTAGGTAGCTTGCATTAGTGTTTGATCATATTTGATTGGAGAATATCTATACATATATGTGTGTGTGTCCTTTGTCTCTAAATCTAATGTCTATAGCTTTGATACAATTTGATACGGATACACAACACAATGATATTTAGGTAATTAGGATACAACACTATTTTGACATGGATTCATAATAACATTTATATTCCACTTTCAAATTGTATCCAATATTCATAATAATACAACGCAAAGAAATTTTAAAATAAATGAATTGGATCATCTCTCATAAGTAATAAAATAGAGTTGAGTTTCACACTGAGCTTATAGTTTCACTAAATTCTCTATCATCTTAGCCTTAATTCTTCGTACTTTCATAGTCTTACTATTGTCTCTTAGTCTCCTTGCTATCTTTAGACTAGCAGATCATATATGAGTATATAGTTATCTTCTCCTCTCTATTTACTTATTATATAATATAGATGATCGAATAGGAAATTTACGGAATAAGTTTGAATTGAGCTTAATTGAAGGATATTATAATTTATAATTATTTTATTTTTTATATGCATTAGTTAAAGTCTATTTGTTATTTTTTTTTTCTTACTTAAATCTTGTATTGAAATATACAAATAAAAAATTTAACTTATAGATAACATACTTGGGTGAAAGATTAACTTATAGGGTTTCTCTCTTATTTAACTAGTAGTAAGTAAATTCTTCAACTTAATTGGGTAAGAAAATACTGTATTTTTTCAAATAATCATATAAGTATTATTATTATTATTTTTTAGGGTGGAATCAAGAAACGGAGTATAATTATCTGGAGTTCAACAACAAGCGTAAAACATCCATTAAGAGTTCAAGAGCCATTGCCCCCCACTCTTCTAGACATATTTAAGTAGTCACTGATATGCCTATTACTACTTTCCAAGAATCCAATGTCCTTCAAAAGCACATCCAGAGTTACTGTCGAAGCTTCTCCCCCAAAAAACGTCTTTGCTAGTTCTTAGGGTCCGTTTTGCTGATCTGTCTGCTACTGTGTTTTCTTCACGAGGACACCCAGTAAAAAAATAATATTGTCAATGCTCGAAGCAAGTTCCATGCAAACCCATGGAAGTTACGAGCACCAATCATTTGTTTCCGCTTCTTCTTTCAGCAATTTGAATAGCAAAAGGGCTTTTTGACTCCACTATGACGTTGCCCTTCTGCACTAAGTCATTTATGTAATTTATTATTTACTATATTTTAAAGTACCCGTCCTACTATGATCTCTTATATTTGGTTCTAAGAAACTCATCTATTGCTTGTTCGCTGGCATGATTGAAGATCCACTTGAACATCTGTTTGGCCTTAGTGAAAACGCCAGTTTCTATGAATTTTCTTTTTGGATAATCTCATGATTATTGTTCATTTTTTTTATAATTCCAACAAGTTCAAATCAAAACGTACAGCATAATTGAAAAGTTTGCATTTATTAATGTATTGATTCAAACTAAACTATGTAGGTTTTGAAATCAAAGTCTTATTATGCGTGTTTATTTACCTAGATGGCATGTGTGACAAATTTATTAAATTTTATGTTTGTCTTTCTCTTTTGAATAATATATATATATATATATATTATATGTTAAACATGCGCCTTAATGAGCTAGACAACCCAGTATGTTACATATTAAATATCAGACACCAGTATCACAGCTTTACAAGTTGTTTTCAAAATTTTAATTTAGTTTAATTTAATTATATCTTATTTTATTAAAATGTTCGAATACGTTAAAGTTAGGAAAAGCAGAATGCTAGTATAACGCATATGCTATTCGATTGTTTTCAGCAAGAACCGAAATGCTTGTAAAATTAATGTGAACTGCTTTCAAAGATGGAGCAAGTCTTTATAAATAAAGCTTTTAGAAACAATCAAAAGCGCATATGTAGCTTTCATTAAAGCGAGCAATATTACTTTTGGGAAGCTTCTTGCTAATGCGTCCTTTACGTCACGAGGGACTCTTGTCAGGTGATTGGACATTCGAAGTTTTAGGGCATATTGGCATCACTTGAACGTCAAGGAAGGGGGACTGCCTAGTGCCTATGCTTTAAGCGATAAAATATTACCCACATCATCCTAGAATAAGAAAATGGATGATTTGATGTAGCAACCTTTTTTTGCCAGATATTTGGTGTGGTGCCTTAGAAGCAACTTTTCACATATGAAATCCGAATGACTCCTATTAAATTGACTATCTCTTTGATACCATTTGAAATGTTCTTGCGGAACATGTCTTGATTTAATTACACTTTAATTTCCTCTTGCAACCAAGAAATTTCATATATCTAGTGATTTCCAGGTTCATTTATATATATATATATATATATAAGATTTTTGGTGTCTTACGTCTATTTATAAACATTTTAATTTTAATTTTACCAAATCAGCTTTAAAGCAATAAAGTATTATAAAACGACAATGCTACTCCTCTTTTGAAGGGGAATTTATCAAATATTTTATATCCATATATCTATTAAGAAAATAATTTTTCCACACTCGCTTTCCTCGGAGTGTCTCTCTTTTCATTTTTGTTTTTTTTCCCTTAGCAGTCTTTTTAAACTTTACCCTCTTTCTCTCTTACATTTTTTCCTCTTTTTCTCAACAAAAATTTATTTTATTTTTCTTATTTCCTTTGTTTTAAAAGAATTCTAGAGGTTCATTGGAACTTTGGCTTGCCTTCTTCTCCTTCTTCAATCTCTCTAGCTTTCTTAGTTTAGTTTTATTCGCTACATGTGGCTTTTAATTATCAATCATTGATAATTTAGCTTTTAAGTTCGGGTTTTGATGGAAATCAGGCTTTATTTGTATAAGTTTTTCTTCATATTATATTGGACGTAATGGTTCGTATGACTATTAAATCAATTATTCCAATGGTTTTGTTGACGATATGCCTGATGTAGGCTTCAACATTTTGGTGTTAGTTTAATTTATATGCATGTGAGTCTCGTTAAATGTTTTTGTGATATTTTTAGTCACCATTTGATGTACAAATAATGTGGAATTAATAAACTAAAGGTAATCAGTGGCCAAACTATTGATTAGAAGTTGATAGCTTTCTTTAATGCCAAAAACAAGTACCCCCCAGCCCCACAAGTTCTTGTCAAGTATTAAATATGACCTGTAGCACTCAAAGGAGTAAAGACAACTGAGGAGTCAAAAAATGAATGCGTTCATCTTTTATTTAAAGATTTCATATCATAATTTACCGAATCAGACATAAATGACTACAAAAGTTCATGGAGGTTTGCAATTGATTTTACTATGATTGGATTAGGAATGTGATACTATACAACCGTCTTTCAAAACCAAGCATATTTGTCGAAAGTAATTTGTGATATGCCGTGGTTCATCAATGGTTACTTCCTTATAATTCGACGATGGGAACCTAACTTCAAACCATATATTGCTAAGTTTACATATGTCGCTGTTTGGGTACGGATAAACAAACTTCCTTTAGAGTATTATGCGCCCTTGGCCTTGCAACGTATACGAGCTACTGTTGGGCCTGTTCTGAGAATCGATACATTCATTGCCACTACGGACCGTAGAAGGTGTGCCAGACTCTGTATTCATACACACAATTATCATTAATAATATGAATTACAATACTCAATACGAGGGCATACGAACTTTATGTTACAGTCGTGGCCGCATTAGTCATGTGACTTCTTCTTATCCCATAATGACACTCAGTCATGCGCCAACAGTACCCAAAGAGCAGCCGGGCCCTTAGGAAGCTAAAACTGCAGCCACATGGTCAGAAAGCAACAAGTCGCCCACTACAACTTTGCGTTCACGTGAGCCCCCCCTAAAGCACATTGGAACCTCTTAGTCCTGACTCTCCTCTTCCATGCAATGCAAAAGAGATTGAGCAAGGTGCCATGCAATATTAAATTCTCCATCATGTGAACCTTCCAATCTTGCAAAAGACTACTGTTGCTCTTATGGCAGTTGGATCTTAGTGCAAAGAAGATGTCGGCGATCTCCAGCTATGACTCAATGAAAAGCCAGATCATCCCTTTCAACACCGACCGTTGACAACTCAAAATTGGAACCGCGTAAACAGATGCCACATGCACCCTCGAAAGCATTTGCCTAACAGCACTCAACTAGTTCTGTTAAGCTTAATAAACATGTATCTCACCTTATTGCTAGTGCCCAGATAGTGCTAGAGACACGAACTACAAATACAGTTGATGTTACCCAGGCACAAGAATGCCATTAACAAATTCACAAGCAAACAGTTCCTCCCATCATTGATCAAAATGCCTTAGCCAAGCCTACCTATAAAACTCAAAGTCCTCAGTTTCATCCTATACCCCGCTCCATCGAAGGCACTTTAGCTTTAAAAGCTAGCTTGATTTAAGAGTGCCTATGGATAAAAAAATTCTCCTAATATTCCAAGTGAAAGTACTAGAAACGGACTCGGATCTGCCATGGCTGGTATCCCACTATTGCCTCTTCTATGTCCACTATCAACTACACATTCGTTTGATGAGGGTGGTTTTAGGTGTGGGGGTTTGGTAGTAATGTGGTTACATGCGTACTGTGTGATCTTCGCACTATACATGAACCTAGAAAAGTAACGTGTAATGGCATGTAGAATGATGAGTAGGATGGGAAGGAGGAGTAGATAGTCTCAATTAGGCTCAAGCGTTTCGTGATAGGAAAATGTTCTTCACTTAATTCTCAATTTGATCTTTTGAGAGAGTAGTTTGGTAGAGCAACGGTATTTTTTTCCAAAAATATTCCTTTTTGAATGAGTATACCTAGGGTATTTATAAGATTTAATTATGAATTTCGTCCGATGGATAGTAATGGTAATTGATGGTTACAAGTGAATAAGCCCTCATGTAGGCCTTATATGAATCTAAGTTCATTAAAGGCCTTTAATGCACAAGCCTTGTTGAGGAAGTTTGGATTAACTCGATCGGTCCCATGGCCCCCCACTTTAAGCCTACCTACCAAATCTTCCCTAATCATGCCAAAGGTCACACCCTTAGCTCTTTGAGCCCTGTCACCTTGGCCTAAAGAGTTAAATCCAATTACTTAATGGGCATAAGGCTCTTGATTGTATTTAGTCCTCTACATTTTGTCATCTGACCAAAGTCTTTTGGACAAAGTCAAAAGGGTTTGAGTATTAAATAAGCCCTTCTAATGGGTAAGGAATTGCTTGGTGCATGTGCGCTTGTAGAGTAGCTATATAGTCGCTATACATGCGTTTACACAATTTATATTACAATTTTCTAGTGTTAATGCTGCATATAATTTACATTTTTTTAGTTCGCAAGTTTGCAGCATCGTTTAATTACATGTGTTACTTTTAGCCAATGAGGAATAAATGTTATATAATTTATATTTTTTTTCTTAGTGCACAAGTTTGTAGCATCGTTTAATTGCATGTGTTGCTTTTAGCTAATGAGGAATAAATGTTGCCTCTGTGACATCAAAAGGTGTCTACAATATGAATTTCATAATTTGAAGCCTTTTAACCATCTTTTCTTTTGCAAGAAGAGATTTTCCATATCATCAATGGGCACTCGAGAGATTTGAAAGGATGATATAATCCAAGTAAGTTTTTAATATGTGGCTTTATTTTAATAACAAAGTTGTATTTAGCTCTCATATATAGCGATAGGTAGGGTAGATCTTGTTATAGAGAGGGAACCTTATGACATGATTTGCCCCTTTGCAAGGGTTTTGAGAGTTATATTGTGGTATGCTGAGGTACCTTGGGAGTATGAGGGCAATGCCCTCGTGGTATAGTACATTTTTTTATTTTATTTTTTATTTTTTATGTAACTTGAGGGGAAGACGTGTATATTGTCTTCCTTCAGAATGGGTATACAAACCCTAGAAGAAAAGAAAAAAAAAAATAACTAAGGCCTCTTTCTTCCACATTTTCCTTTCTAGTGAAATGTGAGAGGAGTTAAAGGAAAGGAAAATGGAGGCCATCAAAATATAGTAGTTCTCTTACTTAAATGTGTTTGAAGAGGCCCTCAAAAAATACTTCTCCCTTTTTTTGTTCCCTTTGAAATGGGAGGTTTATCCACTTTATTAACGTTAACATTACTGCTTGCAGGAGCTAAGTTTAGGTCACCATGACTTAATGAGTTGTTGTCGAGTTGCTATTGTACTCATGGATTGAGGTGGTACTTAAAGATTGACTAGTAGAGCTTGAAAATTGGAGCTCGAGAACTGGAGCTAGAAGACTCTTTTCTTCCTTTTCCTTATCTATTTTCTAATTCTAATAGGTAGGTGTGTTGCTCTGTTTTCCATCTCAGTTATTTGTTATGTAGCCAGGTTTGTATATGGAATTGCATATCCTCGTTTATGAGCCATGTTCTCAAATGTGTGTGTTTGTTGCTTTATTCTAGCATTTAATTAAGGACTTGGCAATTTGTTATTCTTTTTCATGTTATTTTAGTATAAGGCCACAACAGGAAGCTATGATGAAATAAACTTCTATGTAACATTTATGACAACTGACTAGTTAGTAACTCTAGTTTGTTAACTACACTAAGTAAAATTCCCTTTGCCTTCTCTTAAGCTTCTGCCTCCCTTATATTCAATCTTAGCATTTGAGCTAGACAACCCCACATAGGATTTTCGGAAACTTCTTGATGTCCGCAACTTAAGAAGTGTATTATCCTCCACATTGGTCGCATTCTTCCAAATAGCTATATCGGATCCAAAGACATTCCCCTATTGCATAAGGATTGAGTTGCTAAATTTTTTATCACTTTTATGAAAAGGGTCTGGCAACACATCAAGAAGTGCGGGATTTTTCATTGGTTAGGTTATCTAGTGGTGGAGCTAATTGAGGCAAGAGATGGCATGGTAAATGAATCATCCATTACATCTGTTATCTCTATATACTAGGGGGTGGTAATGATTTCATCCACTGAATCTAAGGACACTCTGTAAGCTTCAATTTCTTTTGCATCTTACATAGGACTTCTATTAGTTTGTTTGTTTTGATAACCATTGCTACCACTATAGTACGTATTTGAATCTTTAGAACACTTGACCTTCCACCACCAAATGAATTATGATCAAGATAGAATTTAGCAAGTGTAGTAAGGCATAAGAAATTTGCATCATGAGATCCATAGATGCATCACTACCTTCATCCTCATATAATCTCTAAGATCCACTTCTTGAATTTTTTATTTTGAGGAGATGCTAAAGGATCCCCTTGTTTGGGGATGGGTAAGGTGAGGTGGGATGTGGGGGTGGATGGGTTGTGGTGTGGAACTCCCTTTTTGGATAAGGAGATGATAAATAACCACTAGACATCTTAAAAATTGACGATTGAAGACTACTGGCAAGACTTTTAGGGTAACGAGGATGGGAAGCCTGAAGATCATTCCTAGCAATGTAATTAGACTTGTCGGCACCTCTGAAATCTCTTGACGATGAAAGAAACTAAGCATAAGGAACATCAAGAGAGGAGGGCATAGTTAGGTAGGTCAAATCTAGTAGAGGGGTAAGAGGTATAGTAGATAGATCAGTGGTGTATGTTAAGAAAACAAGAGGAGAAACTAGTTGTGTCTCATGAGTATATGACCCGGTTGCAAACATTATTGATGAAGGACCATTCGGTAAATTAGTAGATAAAGACAAGAATTAGCTAGGTGATTGAGCCATTGAAGGGAGAGCAGAATTTATCAATGATTTTGGTAAAGAAGGAGGTGCCATAAGCGATGGGTGAATTGTTGTAGCTAAGTTAGCTTGCAATCTATTTTGCTAAGTCAAGAATGTGAGAAGTAGGAACTATTTGTTTCCCTCCCTTCTAAGAACCAAAACAACGAAACACACCCCAACATCCTCCATATCTCTTTGATAACCTTTCTTACTCTTGTTATGCAATTTTAGTAATATGACAATCGGATATCTTTATACTAACCAAGCCCATCTCAATAGCTAATGACTTTAGTGATGAAAGTAGATTTAATATGTGCTTATGGCCTTCTTGATTCATTTGCTTTATCGAATATGTAGGGTAGCTACTTCTTATTAGCTTTCTCTTGTTCTATTTAATACCAACCTATCTCAACTCTTCATGTGTAATATTTTCTCATCATGTTGTCTTCCCTTCATGACCAAAGTATCAAATTCTATAAAACTTAGTGTATACACATGTTTGCTTGAATTCTTGCTCCATTTTATATAATTTGATCCCATTGCATTCATTTCCTCATTTTTTAGCTCATGATACTTGATATATATAAACTTGCTAAATCCTATATCTCATCTTAATACATCATTTTGCAGGTGAAGAGACCCAATATTTGGGAACTTGTGGCTATGATAAGAGCTAGGTGTTAACAAACTCAACTCGCACTTGTAATGAGTAGTGGAGACACAACGATTTTAAGAGGTTTGACTTTTTGTTATTCCGTCTCTACTTACTCTTGAGTTTATATGACTGTGTGATTTTAAGAGGTTGGACTCTTTGTTGTGTCATACTCTATGACTCACAAGCTTGTAGCTCAATTTAGGAGCGATGTAGTGGTAACTAGAATTGCAATTATGATGAGCGAGGCCTCCATTGAGTGTGCCATTTACTCAAGTTAGTTTTTCCTCTCTTCTTATTCTTTCTGACATCTACCATAATGTGCTAAGCTTACTTTTTTTCTTTTTTCTTTTTCTTTTTTAGGATTAAAGGAAGACCTTCCTTTATTGGATAAATTTAGCTCGATAATTATTAGACGTCATTAATCCCTTACAAACACTAAAAGGTAGCTTTCAAACTTAAGAACCTTATATGCTTACTAGGCCATTTACATCCTACCACTAGTCTAACTACACATTTATCCCTTTCTCACTTACTTAAAAAAAAAAACATAGATAAAAGAGGAAGATAAACAATTTTGTTAATATAATCAAACCCAAACACATCATTGCATAGGGAACTCGACTAGAACGTTGAATTGGGTGCTTGGGACCTATAGGCTCCAATAGGATGGGAACCGCAAAACATAATTGGCCTTAAATCTTTTGATGGATAACACAACATTAGAATAAGTTTAACATGGCTTAAACGTCTTACTTGAGATCCATAGCAAATTGCTTCACCACAAATTGGTATAAAAACATTTCCAATAGCACTGCCATAACATGTGTAAACAACCTTTTACATATAAAACTAGGTCTTGCGTGGTTATGTTTGTGTTGCTTTAGTTCTTAAAAAGGAACTTAATCGCTTAAGCATAGGTTATCATCTTCCTCCTAGTGAGATAGGCCCATAGGGAAGGTACAACACATGTCACTAGAATAATTCAATCATTTGTAGGATAAGCTTAATTCACTGTTCCCATATCCTGCATGTTGTGACCAACTATCAAAGGTTTTCATGCCTTAAGTTGAAGAGCACGAGGTATCACTCGATTAAACATTTAATCTCATAAGAACAACCAATAATCGCAAGTAAATGCTATTTTAGCTTCCATAGGGGTATGTACTATAATATTATAAACAAGGCTATCCCCTTTTTTCTTTATACCCAATGTCCAACTGTTGTGCTATTTATTGTATATAGACTTCTAACATCTTTCATAACCAAGTGTCAATTGTTAAGTGTTGATTATTGAGTAGCACATAGGTTAAAAAGGTTTTGCTTTTCTCGTGTATTGGCTTGATGGAAGTGATGTAGTATAGTCATGAGTCCAATTTATATTTCTTCTCATGCATGCACTTACACATTCGATGCTTGACTGATTGATACTACATACATGAGCTTTCCCATTACACATGCGCTTGACATTTGATTAATTGACCTTGCATGTATGAACTTCCTTACTACACATGTACTTAATGTTTGATTGATTGACCTTGCATGCATAAGCTTCCTCACTACACCCCTCCAATTATAATGTATACAATTTATAAACATGCATATCACCTCTATCATGTACACCTTACTTCATTCCATAGAAGGGCTTCTAAATTTAGTTACCTTACTTCTTTGGACATCTACTATATGCACCTTACTTCACTTATGTATCCATGTGCACTTTGTTTCATTTATGCACTCATGTACCATATTGTCTACTTCTTTTTTATGATTCTCTAATTCTCTAATTAACAATTCATTTTATTAATAACATTTCTTCTCTTCATTTTACTAATAATACTCTCTTATATTTTACAAGTAACATAGCATCAAGTGATCAAGTCAATCTTTATTCTTCCTCTCCTCCCCCAAGTGGTAGAAAGTGTATGTAGTCATTGCTACCACTTCCATATTTCAGCTTAAGAATAGGTAAAGAGTCCAAAAGGAGTCAACTCTATATGAGTGTTCCTAATGAGAATAGTGAAGTATTGGTAAATTTAGATGGATGTGTTCCCAAAGTGCCCTTGCCTTGTGAGGTATGACCCGACACGATAATTTTGAAGGACTTTTTTTGGCATGAAATAGAGGAAAATGGCAAAAACTTATTTGTGCATCACTCTACAACATATGGACAAAGAGCCAAAACCTTTAGTGACTAGTTATGTAGATATTAGTGGGGGTTCTATATTGCCTCTTTATTGACAGGAACTGGGTTGGAGAATTGGGGTACTTGGGGGGCAGGTTGCTACACGATAATAGTAGGATTTGGCAAAGCTACTAATTGTTGCATAGCAGTAAAGCCAGCCATACCAGGCATACATTGGGCAAGCATCATCATAAATTGGTTCATGATCTTAGTGTTTGCTTGAACAACATGCACCACCAAGGCATTGTCAGGATGGGACTCCTAAGTATTATTGGTAAGATCAATATTTTCAAGCGAGAGTAGTTGCTTAATAACTTTAGGGTTAGCTTCATGGTCTTGATTTATATTATCACTAAGATCAAGCATATTTCTCCTTGGGGGTACCATTGCAAGGTTGCCAACTTCCCATTTGTAGCAGAGTCACAAAAAATGTAGGTGTGGGGGTTTGATTGCAATGTGGTCACGTGTGTGCTACATAATCCTCACACTATACATGAACTTAGGGGAGTGACATGTAATGGCACATAGAAGGATGATTAAAGATGAGTAGGATGGCTAAGAGAAGTAGTTAGTCTCAATTAGGCTTAAGCGTTTTGTGACAGACAAATATTCTTCACTAAATTCTCAATTTGATCTTTTGAAAGAGTAGTTCAGTAGAGTACCGACCTTTTTCCCCTAAAAAGTTTCTTTTTGAATGAGGATGCCTTAAGTATTTATAGGCTCTAATTATGAATTTCATATGTTAGATGGTGATGGCGATCGATGGTCACCAGTGAATAGGCCCTCATATGGGTTTTTCATAAATCTAGGTCCATTAAAGGCATTTAATGCACAAGCCTTATTGAGAAAGGTTGGATCGAACAACCAATCCAATGAGCCCTACTTTAAGCCTACCATGCTAAATCTCCCTTGATCATTCTAAAGGTTATTGACTTGATTCTCTAAGCCCTATCACCTTAGCTCAAAGAGTTAAATCCAATTACTTAATGTGTAAAAGGCCCTTGATTGCATTTAGTCCTCTACAGTAGTCATCTTTCTCTATTAGCACAAGTTAATGGAGGATCTTGTGTATCTGGTACATCATGTCACACTAATTAAGCTCTTTGTGATTAAATTGAACAAGATGGTGAAAGTCTCGCCTACGGGATTTGAGTGGAGTCAATGCTAGACTTCTACATCCAGTTTTACATCACAGTACCCAAAACTTTTGCTCGAACTGTTTAATGGAGCAATGGAGTGCCACATGCTAGTCCATCACTAACTTGATAATGAAAGAACTAGGCATGAACATTCCAAGTTTTACAATGTTGGTGACATACATCTTGCAGCATCATTAACTTAAGACAATGGTGCTGCTTAATAGTGAATATGAAACCATGGCATTAGTCCTCATTAAGGAAACATTGAAAATTGTAGTTCTTGAAATCAAGGACTGGATTAAGCTTACTAGCTAAACCATCTATTACCATGTTGTAGTAATATCTATAGAGAGGATAGATGAACCAACCTTTACTTGACCTTTGAAACTACTTATTTGGAACATCTATGGTGTTAACTCCACTAAGAATGGGTTGCCATGTGAGAGGTCTTAAAAGCTCTATAGCTAAATATGTTTGCATTACTAGAGACAAAGTTATGTGCTGTTGGATCTTACTCGGTCTTCTTCTCATCCCCATTTAATGGATTCATATGCCAAGAAGTAGAAGGATGGTTGGGAGGCATGATCTTACTATATAACTCCAACCTACTAGAGGTCTCACCTATCAACCAAATCAAATAAGAGATCCATGTCTCTATTCAAGTTGGTCCTTTTACCCCTAAATGGTGTTTGATTATTATATATGTACATCAATTATGGCAAGATAGGTCACTTTTTTGGGAACAATTACGTAGCCATGCTATTAATATTCAAAACAATTTGTGGTTAATCATGGGAACTTTAATGAGATAGTATATCTACATGAAAAATGGGGTAGCCAACAATATGACTTTTGTAGTTAGAACCTATACATGGGTTGTATGGTAGATTGTGGCATGCATGACCTTTGGTTTATAGGGCCTTGGTACACTTAAACCAATAAGCGATGTCTAACTACCCTAATTTAGTTAGGAATAGATAGAGCATGGGCTAGTAACACTTGGAAAGACCTTTTTCTCAAAGTTATACTTAAGCACCTTTAAAGATAGCCCTCAAATTATTGCCCTCTCTTTATACATGATTTAACTTTCCTTAACCTAATTTCACTAAGCCATTCAAGTTTCAGCCAATGTGGTTGACATACCCGAACTTCAAAGATTTAATGAAAAAGACATGAGAGGAACATAGTTTCTCTTATCTACAACTTGCTTTTACATTCCATGATGCTACCTGCATTTAAAATAAAGAAGTTTTTGGTATATTGAACTCCAAAAAAAAGTGACCACTAGCTCGACTAATAGGTATTAAAAGATCTTTGAGTGTCAAATCAAATGACTATCTTCTCTCTCTTGAGCATTCTTTGCATGCCTACTTAGACACTCTTTCTAATAGAGAGGAGATTTTAGGGAAAATTAAATCCCGAGCAAAATGGATTAAAGATGGGGAAAGGAGTACAAAATATTAACATTTGTTGTCCTTACTCGATAATTAAGAAATTGTTAATTTTGATTGGAGAAGATATGTTAGGGTTATCTCCACACCTTAGTACATTATTATATTATATAATATCAATATGAAAATGCAAATATACATTTATACTAAAATACTATATATTCTGACACTCTCCCTCAAGTTGGAGGATATAGATCATATGCTCTTAGCTTGTTACAAATATAATTCACTTGAACCCCCTGAAGTGACTTAATGAATAAATTAGCAAATTGGTCTTCTTATCTCACATATACCGTATTAATTTCCTTATTTAACAATTTCTTGTGTATAAAGTGACAGTTGTTTTCAATGTGCTTTATGTGTTCATGGAGCATGCTATATCTAAAGCAACTTGATTATCATAGATTAATTTCATTGGTTGTGACTGTAAAAGCCTAAGTTCTTCTAATAACTACTTAAACTAAAGAAATTCACAAGTTATATGGATGCCATTGCTCTATATTCAAATTCCACACTTGATCTTATTGCTACAATTTGCTTCTTGCCCTTCCATGTAACAAGATTACCACCAATGAAAGCATGATATCCTGTAGTTGATCTCCTGTCCAATGGTGAACTTGCCCAATCAGCATCTATGTATCCAACAATATGTACATGCCCATGATCTTTATATAAAATACCTCGACCTGGAGATCCTTTAAGATAATGTAGAATACGAATAACAGCATCCTAATGACCAGTGTTAGGTGAGCTTATGAACTGGATCACTACATTAACTGTAAATAATATATCGAGACATGTTACAGTGAGATGGTTTAGTTTACCAACTAACCTTTTGTATCTTTCTAGGTTATTTACAACATCTCTTTCATTAGGCAAAAGCTTAAAATTAGGGTCCATAGGTGTATTAACTAGTTTTGCTCCAACTAAACCAATACCAGACAATAAGTTAAGTATATACTTCTGTTGGGAGAGATATATACCTTGTTGAGATCGAACAACTTCAATGCAAAGAAAACATTTCAAATTGCCCACATCCTTAGTTTGAAATTTCTGCTGTAAGAAGTCCTTTAGTTTCTTAATACCTTCATGGTCATCTCTTGAAATCACAATATCATCGACATATACAACCAATATAATTTTCTTACTATCGTACTGTCGATAAAACACAAAATGATCTAAGTTACATCTACAAAGACCAAATTCCATCACAACTGAGCTAAATCTACCAAACCAGGCACATGGAGATTGTTTAAGCCCATATAAAGATTTCTCTAGGTAATAAACTGGAGCCATGTATCCCCTTAAACAATAAAACCTAGTGGTTGTTTCATATATGTTCCTCTTTCTCAAGTTCACCATGAAGGAATGCATTTTTAATGTCTATTTGATGTAAAGGCTAATGATAAGTAGCAACAAGAGAGATTAGAAGACGCACTGAAGTTATTTTAGCAACTAGTGGAAAGGTATCCCAATAATCAAAACCATATTTTTAAGTATAGCCTTTAGTAACTAGATGTGCCTTCAATCAATCAATAGTACCATTAGGTAAAACTTTCATAGAAAATACCCATCAACATCCAATTGTGGATTTACCATTAAGAAGAGATACATGATCCCATGTATTATTATAATAAAGGGCAAGCATCTCTTTTTGCATAGCGGCAAGCCAGACAGGATGAGCTAATGCTTTTGAAAGAGAGTTGGAATGGAAATAGTAGATAATGGTGCGATAAAAGATGGTGAGAGAAAGGTGTAAGTAAGCACATTTGAAAGAGGGTGGTAGGTGAGAGGATGGATTGATTGCTTACCTTTTCTTAATGCAACTAGAAGATTAAGGTCGCTTAGAGGAGGATTTGAGACCAGTGGAAAAGTTAGTGGAGATGGAGGATCCTATGGGCTACTATGCTGTCGATGAGCATAAACTTTCAAATATGGCTAATCAAGATGAGGAAACCCTTGAGTAGATGGCAAAGAATCAAAAGCACTCTACTCAATAGGAAATGAATTAAAAGAAGATGATGATGAGGGTAACATATAAGGAACATAGTGTATAGGGGACTCATTCCTGGAAGATGAAGATGATGTGGAAAAGTATGGAGTTGACTCAAAGAATGACACATTAGGATAAACATAAACCTTATGATGTTTTGGAGAGTAACATTGATACCTTTTTTGACTACACGAGTAGCTAAGAAAAATACAACAAATTGATCGAGGGCTAAGTTTGTCGGTCCCTAAAGATAACCAATGGACGAAACACAAGTAACCAAAGACATGAGGAGGCAAGGAAAAAAGTGACTGATTAAGAAGAAGAAGATGCAACGAAACCTTACCATGCACTGTAGATGGCATTATATTTATAAGAAAGCATGTAGTGAGAACAACATCAGCCTAAAAATGCTTAAGCATATTCATGTGAATCAGTAATGTCTTGGAAATTTCAATGAGATGCCTGTTTTTACGTTTAGCGACTCCATTTTACTATGGAGTATAAGCATAAGACGTTTGAAGAGTAATACCATGTTTTTACATATATGATTGAAAGGAGTTAGACATGTATTCTTTGGCATTGTCCATATAGAAAACATAAATAGAGGAATTAAATTAATTTTAAATTTTTGAATGAAATGAACAAAATATATCAAACAACTTAGAACAATTTTTCATTAAGTACAACCATGTTATTCTAGAATAATCATCAACAAATGTAACAAAGTATCTAAAACCAAAACTTAACTCACATAAGTAGGTCCCCATACACTAGAGTGAACTAAATCGAATGGAGCAGTAGCTTGCCTATTGACTCTTGAGCTAAATGAAACATGACTTTGTTTACCTAGTTGACACGATTAACACTAAAGACTAGGATAGGACTGTAGACTAAGACACATAAGATGTAGAATCCTTAAGGACGATTGACCAAGCTAGTAGTGCATCTCCATAGGATCCGGTGTAGTAATAGAACAAGTAGTAGTAGTAGCAATAGGTATTGAATACATATAGTATAGCCCATAAGACTCATTCCCTCCACTGATTGTCTTCCTCGTTCTCAAATCTTATATCACAAAGGAGGAAGGGAAAAACATGATGGAACAATTGAAAGAAGTAGTGAGTTTACTGACTTATAGTAAGTTAAAACGTAATTGGGGTATATATAAAACCAATTTCAATGGAAAAGATGAAATAGGTGAGATAATACTAATCCCTCTAACTGGTGAAGTAGATCCATTAATGAGAGTAGCATTTGGTAGTGTGGAAGAATGAGTAATGTGTGAAAAACAATTAAGTGTACTTGACATATGATCGGTGGCACCAGAATTAACAACCCAAGGATGTGGAGAAGCTTAGGTAAGACAGACAATAGGATTACCTAACTGTACAAATGATGAAGAAGTAGATGGCTGCAAAACATTTTTGATGTTGTAGGAGTCTAGCATATTCTTCTTGTGATAAGTGACAATGGATGGTTAAGTTTCTTCATTGTGCTTGGGCATTCGCAGGTGTAGATGAAATCTAATCAAGCATAATGGTTGAGATTTCGTACTTGGACATTTGTGGTGGCTTAGTGGTGGTACGTTTACATTGATGAAGAATTGTGATGGTGGCGTTTGTGGTGTTGTGTTGAGGGTTAGAGATTTGTGATGGTGTTGCTTGTTTTGTATTTATGGAGGTGGTGCTGGTTTGGTTTAGCGATTGTGGTGATTTTTGGTTGGTTTTGTCAATGGTAGTGTTTGGTTTAATAGCGGTGGTGAGTTTCTATGGCATAGTGGTGGTGGTGATAGTAGATTTCGATGGATTTTGTTGATGGGTTGTGTTTAGTTTAATGGTGGTGGTGAGTTCTAGTAATAGAGAGGTGATGGTGATAGTACATTTTGGTAGTGGGTTCGTTTTTAGCTATGCTTTGATAGCATGTTAATTTTAATTAGAGAAGATATGTTAGGGTTATCTCCACACCTAGCACAATATTATATTATATAATATCAATATGAAAATACAAATATACCCTTATACTAAAATACTAAATATTCTAACAAAAATGAAATCTACAGACTTCGAGACTCAATGGAAAATTGGATCTATGAGATGAACTAACTATAGTAGCACATCAACACACATTTCACAAACCTATTCTTCACTAAATGGATGAGTTGCTCTACCTCTAATCCACTTCTAGCAATCTTACATGGTAGCTTAACTGATATACAAATATCAACACTTTCAAAAAACCTCCATATGGATAAGATCCTTTAAGCACTTGGAACTAATACTCTTACAAATTTTCAACCTACTAGCCTATGTAAATGCTAATGCATCGATTAAGGCCACACCTTGACTCCATCATTTGTCTAACCTAAGGTCACTTTTTATGTAAAAGGAAAGCCTTTAAATAGTGTCATCCTCATGCCAAAGCTTCTTCAAAGTTTAAACAAAAAAAGAAGGGGGGGGGGGGGGGGTTGTGTGTGTGTGTGGGAGAAGGGATGGATGGTGATAAAAATTGGTTTGGAAAAAGCATTTGATAGTATTGAGCTAGACTTTATCCATTGGTGTCTAGAAGACCTCAACTTCCTAAACCAATGGATAAATTTAGCTCTTAGTTGTATTTCTTCAACTACAATTGAGATGGTATTAAATAGACACACCTTTCCCCCTTTTATGCCAACTAGGGGAGTTAAACAAGGTGGTCCACTTTCACCTTATTTATTCATTTTAGCTATGGAATTATTAAGCAGATATATCAATCTCCAAGTGACATTGGGACTTTGGAAACTTGTAAAGTGTCAAAGAATAGATATCTCATTCTCTCATGTCTTATTTGTAGATGATATTATCCTTTTAGTGGAAGTAATAGCACAAGACTTATAGTGGCTTTCTCAAAATAACCTAATGCTAATAGGTAATGGAGCTATTACTAATTTTTTGGCGACCAATGAAATGGCACACAATGTATGCACAATACAATGTATGCACAATACAATTCAAGGTCCTATTCATCAATCAACATTACAACTAATAGTCAAAGACTACTATGTTGATGAGCATACTTGAGATAACTCTAAGATTGGTTTTGAAATATCTTATCTTATAATCAAAGAAGTAGGATCTCCAGTTTTTCATCATTTTATGAATGACTCTCATATTTCCTCTTGGAATTCTTCTTTAGCCTCTACATTACAAAGATCATACATAATACTCTAGCATCAAAAGAATTACCTAACTTCTTATGATTTGAATTGGATCTAGAAGGCTACACTAAGTCCTAAAGTTAAGCTCTTTCTTTGGAGATTTGCAAATGATGGATTACCAACAAGGGCAAAGTTGCAAATTATTTGCCCTGATAAAAACTTCATATGTTCATGATGTCAAGTGAATTTCGAAGGTGCTAAACAAATATTTAGGACTTACCTATAGACTTAGGAAATTTGGGAGCAACTGTAAATTCCTATTGGTAGAGAGGAAGGAATCTCATTCCTTGACTGGGTTAAAAATAACAGTAAGTAAACAAAAATACAACTACTTGATAGTATCATTCCTAAAAGTGTACTATTTCCTTTTGCTCTTTGGTTGATATGGCTATCTGAAAATAATCGATTATTTAGGAAACCATCACAAGAATCTAATCTACTTGCTTGAATTTGCCTTAAAGCTAGTGAATTTTGGGTGCAACACTGGAAAGATCACAAACTTTAGAACTCAGTCTTGCAAGTCGTTTCATGGCAATATCCCCTAGATGGCTAGATCAAGTTTAATGCTAATGCCTCAATTTCTAGTGCATTTGATGAAGCTATACTAAGAGTACTTCGGGATGAGATGGGTCACTAGATCCATGGATTTGGAAAGAAAATAAGAAAAATAGATCTTATCTATTGAGCTTTGGGGAATATATTAGGGGATCAAGTATTGTAATCCGATGGGCTTTACTAAAGTTGAGATAAACACAAGCACAACAGTAGTAGCACATTTGCTAGAGCTCAACACTAATTTGACTTTTGAAATTAACTACTTGTTTAGTTGAAGGTAAAAGAAAGGAAGTAAGTAACTATTCCTTTTTAAATATTTGTTATCTTGTCTACTTGAAAAAAATAATAAGGAAATTTTAATTTTAGGATTTCTTTATTTCCACTTCATTAGGAATAGATATTACTTAAATTCAAAAATTATGTTTATTATACCCTTATTAAAACTATAATTAATAATTAAATAAGAGCAAATTGATAATTTTATTTATATTATCATATTAATATTACAATTAATGAGATAAAATAAACACTATAATAAGTATTTTCTATAATAAAAAGTTACTTAATATAAATATTATAATAAAAATTCATAATCTATTATCAATAATAATAATTTCTAAAGTATAACTTTTTTTACTCTAAGTACATTTCATAAAAAATAAGCGGGCCATAAATTTGCTAACGTTTTCATTACTTGCAGGCAAGAGCCCCAGCGCCTCAGTGAGGCTAAAATATCCTACACGCCTAGAGAGAGTAAAATGCTAGCGGATCGCATGCATGAAATTCAAGATAGAGATATGTTAACATTTGTTTCTCCAGACGGTTTAAAGACTTATCTTGTAAAAGATGCTGCAAGATATGGCAATATACGAAAGACAAAAACTGAAGCATCCTTATGAATAAATAGAGAGGCCGCTGCTGCATAAACTGCAGCAGTTTCTCAGTTCATGTAATGTTTGCTAAGTACTTCTTGTGTCGTTTTATGTTTCTTAGAGTCTCCTGTGAGGGGTTTTCGTTAACTTCTTGTCTTTGTGTTGGTGATGGTGTGTCCTGGAGATACTCGATGTAAATCTTTCTTTGTTTGATAAAATTTTCCCATTCCACCCCCCCCCCCAAAAAAAAAAAATTGCTTCTCATTCATTAAAAACAGAGAATAATAACCAAAATTAAGACGTATAGAAAAGGAAAAGAAGAAGAAGAAGAACTTCCGATTCTGCTACTCGCACTATGAAAGTGCAGTTTAGCCTATATACGATGAGGGTGAAAAGTGCATAACTGGCGGCGGCAAAACAATGGGATGTTAACTCGGGTTTTAACATGTGATGGACCAGTTTTTCAAACATTAGCTTCGATGTATGGGATTTATTAGTTTTTGAAAAATCCAATTTGTAAAAGTAGTATAAAATGGTCACATGATTGAAGAATCTATGGACGCATCTGCATTCATGGTAAAATTAAAAATGTTTCATAGCCAAGTCAAAAGAGGACTCCCCATCACCTAACCCCACACTGTCACCCCATGCGCCATTATTGTACAGCGATTTGGATTCTTTTTTCACTGATGGGTCCAGCTTTCAGTGAACCTAATCATTGGACTATTCAAAGCATCGTAGAAATTTCCTGAAAAGCATTCCGACAGGAAGTCTTCCACTAGACTACAAGCTTGGAAAGAGAAACTAGCAAGGATTGAGAGGTTGACGTGACGGGATGCTGCACTATGATATAGAATTTTGAATATTTTCTGATTCCTTTGACGATGAGATAATGCCTAACAGTAAATATCGCATTTGGGTATAGATTTACATACTTTATACGTTCTTTAAAATAAAAAAAAAATGTATATATAGACTATTATTAACAAAAAAATGATATTAATTTTTTATATAAATAATATTTATAAGATATCTTCATAATAAGTTGAAATTTCTTTTTTTTTTTCTTAAATTGCAATATTGTAAAGGCATAATGAAGCAAAATGAGATAGTGGATAGAGAAAGTTGTATTTATATTTTAAATTAAGTTGTATTTTTTTTTAATTATGTATCTATGCACATATTTTTATTCAAATTATATTAGATGCTTGGGTCAATAATAATTTAGAGGATTGCTTTGCAAATAATTGATGTAGAAATTATAACAGCCTCTTATTAACTATAACGGGTCAGAACAAATAAATTTCAATGAATTGTAATATTATATTTGCATATATTAGAATAAAAGAAAAAAGGTGCATCCTCCTCCCTTCAAAATTCGTTACCGCCCAAATTATCGAGGATTAATTATATTTTTATTTTTTATTTTTTTCGTGGAAAATCAACATTCTTATATAAAAGAAGATTAAACCACGAGATGGCTTTGAGTTGTTTACATAAAAAACAAGCCCCTATTGAAGGATTATTAAAATTGATCAAATTACTCTGTTTGCGCGAGCTTTGACCGGCGAACGGCGTTATTATCCCTAAAAGCATGTGTAAGGATGACAAACTCAAAATCTCCAAAGACTTTTCCATGCTCAACATGACAACAATATGCAAAACATTTATATTAGCATCCTAACACTACAATAAATTCAATGTAGTGCCCCGAAAGTCTAACCGCCTACTACTTGCCATGTATCCTTATCTCATAAAAATATGTTAAGACTCTAAATTAACTCTGATATATTTTAACGTGTAACTCTTATATAAAGACATTTCATCCATTTTCAAATTTCAAATAATTTCATAAACCATATCAAATATCTAATACGGTAGAAGTCTTTGAATACTAAAATAACATTCTTCAAAAGATAATATCTATTACAGTCAAATAACATAATTCTCCAAATCCTAATCGTTATAGTAGTAATGGAAATTTTCATCTTCTTCTCTCTATGATTCACTCAAACCCATGTTATCTTTTAGGTTATTATCTCCTTCAACACCTACATCTAAAAATATTCTTTGAATGGTGAGCTAATACCCAATACACATAACACAAACACACACGCATGAACAAACATGAACAAATATCATACACATCATGCGGTACTTAAACACAGATAACCTTTTCATAATATAATTTATGTCTACAAGCAATAACAAGATACTCATGACCCCCTTAACACACTAGAACATGACTTGATGATGGGAATTGCCACCATGGGCCCCACACTGATGATCGCTTAATCCTTAAACTTGGTGATGGTAACTATCACTATGGGCCCCATATCCATAATACACTTAATTTTGGTGATGGGAACTACCACTACGGCCCTACACCCATGTTTACTTAAACTATTTAATTTTGGTGATGGGAACTGCCACTACGGGTCCTACACCCATGTACACTTAAACCTCTTAACTATCATTCAGCTCAGATCATTTCCAAGCACGACTCCACTAGGAACAATGTTACACAAAGATCACTGGGGTGCTTTTTAGGGATTTGCCACTATGGGCCCCTAGGCTGAGCTAAGCACATACAACATGCAAATTAAACACTTAAGCCAAATCATCTAGTTAAATCAAGTTCACTACATAAACTAACTTCAACAAGCATAAATCAGCATACAAGTTATATGTACCTTGAATAATAGCCATAAGCACTTTCAGTCTTGGACTTAAACTAAATTGAAATCTGTACACATCAACCAACTCTTCTTAGTACTTAATCTTAGATTAATATCTTCTCTTAATTCTCTTAATCGTATTCATTTAAGTTCTCTAAGGCCTTATTAGCTATCTAGGTTGTGTGGAAATTAGCTTAACTACAAGTTAAATGGATATATAATTAAATTATATTTTATTCAACATGATCATGTTAAGGGCTGTGTTACTTAACAGGGGTTGAAATACGACCGTGTTAAAGGTCGTGTATCTTTCGGTGTAAAGTTTGGCTTCAACACAGTTAGAACATAGCCGTGTTAGGAGGTCGTGTTCTTTTTAATTTAACACGATCGAAACACAATTGTGTTAGGAGGCCGTGTTACCCTTGACTCAACACGGTTAAAACACGTCTGTATTAAAAGTCCGTGTATCTCTTGGTGTAACCTTCAAACTTAACACGATCGAAATATGATTGTGTTGGAAGGCCGTGTATCTCTTAGTGAAACCTTCAAACTCAAAGTAGTTGAAACACAACCATGTTACCCTCGGTAATCTCTACTAACTCTTAATTCTTCATTCCAAAATTTCCTAATCCCAATTCTTTCTATCCCTGTACTCAATTTACTCTCTAAAACATTTAATTACTTATAAATTACAAGGAGTAGATTACTTACATCCAATTTCCTACGATTTAAATCCTTAAGCCCTTTAAGTCTCTTCCCCGTTATGCCTTTCTCGAATTTTTGAATCCTCGTGTGATTAGATTGAACCAATTTCCCTTAATCATCTTAGAGTTCCTAGCAAGAGCGTCTCCTCCTTTTTCTTGCTTTTCCATTGTGTAGTTACTAATAGGGTGAAAAGAGGAGAGCTAGGGTTAACATAGAGTATTTATACTCTAACCATAAAAGACATATCTATCCCTCAATTTTTTATGAATTCCCCATCTTGGCCTTAGTTTTACGTTATAATGTTATAACATATATATTAGTACATCATAAAAAAAAAAATATTTAGGTATTACATCTCCCCCCTTATAAAAAGTTTCGTCTTTGAAAGTACCTGATTCTGGAAGAGTTCTGGATACTTCTTCTTCATTTCTACTTCCAGTTCCCACATTGCTTCTCTTTTTGTTTGGTTAGTCCATTGCACTTTAACATAGAAGATTTTTTTTTTGTCTTAGTACTCGTTCCTTAGTGTCTAGAATTTTGATTAGCCTTTCCAAATATGTCAGGTTTGGCTGCACATTCAGTGGTTACAAAGCCACTATTTGATCCGGCTCGAGTACATACTTCCTTAGCATAGATACATCATATACTCCAGCCAAATTTGGTAGAAGAGTTAACTTGTAAGCCATTGTGCTTATTCTCTCTAAGATCTCAAATGGGCCTGTGTACCTTAGGTTTAGCTTTCCTCTCAACTTGAATCTAATCACTCCTTTTGTTGGAGAAATCCTCAATAATACCTTATCTCCTACTTGAAATTCCAAAGGGCATCTTCTCTTGTCTGCATAGCTCTTTTGTCGAGACTGGGCTGTCTGTATTCTTTGCCTAATTAGTTTCAACTTGTTTACTTCTTCTTGTACTAACTTTGGTCCCATCATCTATCTTTCTCCCACTTCATCTCGGTGTAGTGGGGATCTGCACCTTCTTCCATAAAGAGCTTTATATAGTGCCATCTAGATGGTTTCCTAGCAACTATTATTATAGGTAAACTCCACTAAAGGTATATGCTCATTCCAATTTCCTCCAAAATCTAGCGTACATGCCTTGAGTAAATCTTTCAATATTTGTATAGTCCTTTTTAGACTGACCATCTATCTGTGGGTGGAATGCTATACTGAACTGCAGTTTGGTACCCAATGCTTTATGTAAGCTGTTCCATAATCTACTCATAAATCTTGTGTCTCTATTAGAAGTGATTGTCACTGGCACTCTATGCAGTCTGATTATCTCCTGTACGTACATATGAGCCAGTTTTTCCTACTTGTATCCTACTCTGATAGGTATAAAATGAGTAGACTTGGTTAATCTATCTACTATAACCCAAACTGCATCTTACTTCTCTCTGGTGTTTGGGAGGACTGTAATAAAGTCCATTGTCACATGCTCCCATTTTCACTTTGGTACTAGAAAAGGCAGTAATTCTCTAATTGGTCTCTGATGTTTTATTCTGATCTACTGGCATGTGAGGTATCTGGCTACATATTCAGCTATTTCTCTCTTCATGTTTCTTCATCAATAACAGCTCTTCAAGTCCTTATACATTTTGGTACTTCCAAGATGTATGGTGTAGGCGTAGTGATGTGCCTCTTTCATTATCTCTCTCTTCAATTCTACATCCTTTGGCACATATAGTCTCATTTTATATCTTAAGGTCCTTTTTACATCCAGGTTGAATTCCAGAGCCTTGTCTTGTTCATTCTGCTCTTGATCTCTTGAATGTCCTTATTTTTAATATAACCAGCTTTAATTCAATCCATTATGGTTGGTTGAATCCTTAAGGTAGCCATTTTTGCTCCCACTTTTTGTGTTAAATTTCTAGCTCCAATTTGCACATGTCTTCTAACAACTCTTTTTGTGAAGTAATGAGAGTGGCTACATTACCCTGATTCTTTTTACTAAAGGCATCTACCATTACATTGGCTTTTCCTAGATGGTATTGTATCTCTAGGTTGTAATATTTGATTAACTCCAACCATCTCCTCTATCTCATGTTCAACTCTTTTTATGTAAGCATGTATTTTAAGCTTCTATGGTCAGTGAAAATTTTGCACTTTTCCCCATATAAGTAATGCCTCAATAGCTTCAAGGCTAGTACTATAGCTGCCAATTCTAAATCATGAGTTGGATAGTTTTTTTTCATACGACTCAGTTGTCAAGATACATAAGCTATTACTTGACCACCTTACATCAATACACACCCCAACCCTTGAATCGAGGCATCACTATACATTGTAAACTCTTCTCCACTCTTCGGTAAAATCAAAACTGAAGCCGACACAAATTTCTCTTTGAGCATCCGAAAACTGGCTTCACATCTGTCATCCCATTCGAATTTCACATTCTTCTTCATCAATCTGGTGAGAGGAGTTGCTATTTTTGGAAAACCCTTCTACAAATCTCCTGTAATAGCTTGCTAGACCCAAGAAGCTTCTTACCTCTATAACTGTCTTCGGTCTGTGCTAGTTTACTATTGCTCTCACCTTTTTTAGGTCCACAGATATCCCATCTATGTTAACCACATAATCCAAGAAGACTATTTGTTCTAGCTAGGATTCATATTTATTGAATTTAGCATATAACTTTTCATCTTGTAACTTGCGCAATACCAGTCTTAAGTGTTCTTTATGCTCTTTAGTGCTTTTAGAGTATATCAGGATATCGTCTATAAAGACGATTATAAATTTATCAAGAAAATCCCTAAATACTCTATTCCTTAAATCCATAAATGCAACTAGTGCATTCGTTAGTTCAAAAGGCTTCACCAGAAATTTATAGTGCCCATATGTAGTCCTCAATGTTGTTTTTTGGATGTCTTCTTCTTTGATTCTTAGTTGATGGTAGCCTGATCTCAAGTCTACTTTAGAGAACACTTGGGCTCCTTGTAACTAGTCAAACAGGTCATCTATCTTGGGACGAAGATATTTGTTCTTGATTGTGACCTTATTTAACTCCCTATAGTCTATATAGAGTCTTATGCTTCCATCATTCTTCTTAACAAATAGGATTGGTACACTCCAAGGAGAGACACTAGGTCTTATAAAACCATTATCTTGCAACTCTTGTAATTATTTCCTTAATTCTTCCAATTTCATCGGTGCCATCCTATAGATTAGTTTTGATATGGGTACTGTACCCTATATAAAGTTGATGTTGAATTCTATTTCCCTAGCTGAGGGTCAACCAGGAAGATCTTTTAGAAACACATCGGGAAATTCCCTCACTATTGACACTCTTTCCATCTTAACTTCTTCACTGGTTTCAATAGATATAGTTGCTAGTATACTTTTTCCCCACGTCTCATAAGTGGGAAATCTAGTGGATCTCTGCACTTCTAACTTGTATTCAAAATATCCATCTCCTGGTATATTAAAATGTACCACCATGTTGTGATAGTCAATGGTGACATAATATTTTGATAGCTAGTTGACACTCAAAATAATGTCAAATTCTATCATTTCCAGCACTAGGAGGTTTGCTGGCATCACCCTACCATGTATTTCTATTTTCACTCCTTTGCATATCCTACTTATTCCTCCTCCTACTCCTAAGGGAGTACTAACAGCCAGACAATCATTCATGTGTTCAACATTTAAAGCACATGCACATATAAAATTCTTAGACACACAGGATACATATGCACTAGTATCGAACAACACATATGCATTGCAGGAGTGTATTGGAAGCATACCTGCAATGTTGTCTACGTCAGGGATATCTTGGTGCTGCTACTGGTGAATGGCAAACACTCTGGTAGGAACTCTTTGTTTAGGACCTCTTGCCTGTAGTCTACCCCCTTATCCTCTCACTAAAGGTCTAGTTTCCTATTAAACTGACTTTGTTTGATTTCTGATTTGTCCTTGAGGACAGTTGACTACCTTGTATCCCTTTGGTTACACAGATGACAAATGATTAGGGGGATTGACCTCTCAGTACAATATTGGTTAATGTGCCTAGTCTTCCCACAAGAGAAACATGCCCTATCTGGCTATTTGCACTCTCTTAACTCATGAGGTCCATAACATCTAGAACATTTAACATTTGGGCTTGCTGTAGTGGGTGCCAAAGGCATTTGTTTGCTTTGTAAAGAGCTACAACACTCGGTGTTCCACTATGCAGCATGTGATGTCTTTTACCACTGTTTTGTCCTGTTCCACCAAAAGGTAGGTCTTTTTCCCACAACTATTACTGCTCTATGACTACTCTATTCTTTTATGATCTTTTTGTTATACTCGAGATACTTAGCCTTGTTAACCATTTCAACACATGTATTTACCTGAAAGGCTCCTACTACAAGTTGTAGGTCTAATTCCAAACCTCTTAAGAATCTTCTAGCTCGAAACCTATCATCTTTACATACATTTTTAGGAAGGAATTGGATGAGGCGATTCAACTCTGCCTTATATTCTTCAACTGTTTGGTTTCCTTATTCACGATTGTAGTATTCATTCTCCATTTTGTCTCTAGAGTTGTTGGGGAAGTATCTCAGATAAAACAACTCCTTAAATACAACCTAATTCATGCATTCCTTTGCAAGTCTAGGAACCAAAGCCCACTATTTTGCTACAGTTCCCTTCAGTATGAATGCAACATAATTTACCTTCCCATCTTCTGATATCTGGAAGGCAACAAATGTCTTCTCAATTTCTTATACCAATCCTCAACCTCGATTGGGTCATCCACTCTAGGGTTAAATTCTTTAGCTACTCTTATGAACCTATTAAAGTTGATGGGTTCATTAGCATTCCTATGCTATAAAACATTGGGGGCTTAGTGTTGTTGTGCTAATAGTCCCACCAGATGGTTCATAGTATGCAGTAATTGGACTGTTTCTTCAACCATTCGACCTCTTTTCCCTTATGGTTGTGGGTTTAGAATTTCCTCCTCATTGGGGTTATCACGTTTAGCACCCCTTTCGACTCCTGATCTGGTGATTCTTCTTGGAGGCATTGTTTTAAGAAGAGACAACGGGATCTACTTGAGTCAATATCAGTCATGGTTAATTTCATAGTGTGTAAGTATATGCACATATACCACTACACATGGGCCTTCTCATATATAAAACTTAGCAGTTAGAAAAATGCAATTAAAGTAATACTAGAAAATAATTGCATAATTAAGTAAACGTCCTATATTTTACCCACTCTCTTCATGTCTCACTATCTTATGGATCTAATGTTTAACTCCTCTAAAGATCATATCTTATAGTCTATTTTTTAAAACTTATATATATTGATTATTGCTTAATTCTAAGGATCATTACCTAAGCTCTTTCGGATTAATGACCTATGCTCTATAAATCAAAACTTGAGTCATAAGGATCATTAACCTATTCTTTATAGATTCAAACTTAAATATCTAAATATCATAAACCTAAGGTTCTAATATTTCCTAAGTTGTAATGCCCCGAAACCCTAGGCCGTGCTACTGCTCGCCACATGTCTTTATCTCATAAGAACATGTTAAGGTTATGAATAAACTCCTATACATTTTGACCTGTAACTCCTATATAAAGACATTTCATCCATCCTTAAATTTCAAATAATTTCATAAACCATATCAAACATCTAACGCAGCGGAAATCTTTGAACACTAAAATAACATTCTTCAAAAATAATGTCTATTACAGTCAAATAACATAATTCTCCAAATCCTAATCACCATAGTAGTAATGGAAAATTTCATCTTCCTCTCTTTATAGTTTACCCAAACCTATGTTATCTTTTGGGTTATCATCTCCCTCAATACCTGCATCTAAAATATATTTCCCAAAGGGTGAGTTAATACTTAGTACGTATAACACAAAACACATGCATGAACAAACATGAACAAGTATCACATATATCATGTAGTATTTAAACATAGACAACTGTTTCATAATATAATTTATGTCTACAAGCAATAATAGGATATTCATGACCCCCTTAACACACTTAATACACTAGAACATGACTTGGAGATGGGAATTGCCACTATAAGCCTCACACCCATGATCCCTTAATCTTTAAACCTGGTGATGGGAATTATCACTACGGGCCCTACACTCATGGTACACTTAATTTTGGTGATGTGAACTACCACTATGGCCCCTCACCCATGTTTACTTAAACTACTTAATCTTGGTGATGGGAATTGCCACTACTGGCCCCACACCCATGTACACTTAAACCTCTTAACCAACATTCAACCTAGTTCATTTCCAAGCATGACTCCACTAGGGACAATGTTATATAAGGATCATTGGGGTGCTCCCTAGGGATCTACTACTACGGGCTCCTAGGCTAAGTCAAGCACATACAGCATATAACTTAATCACTTAAGCCAAATCATCCAGTTAAATCAAGTTCAATGCATAAAATAACTTCAACAAGCATAAATCAGCATACAAGTTATACGTATCTTGAATCTTAGCCTTAAGCACTTTTGGTCTTAGACTTAAGCTAAATTGAAATTTGTACACATCAACAAGCACTTCTTAGTACTTAATCTTAGATTAATATCATCTCTTAATTCTCTTAATCTTATTCATTTAAGTTCTCTAAAGCCTTACTAGCTGTCTAGGTCGCATGGAAATTAGCTTAACTAGAAGTTACATGGATAAATAATTAAATTATATTTTATTCAACACGGCCATATTGGGGGCTGTGTTGCTCAACATGGGCTAAAGCACAATCGTGTTAAGGGTCATGTATCTTTCAATGTAAAGTTTGGCTTCAACATGATTGGAACACGACCGTGTTGAGAGGCCATGTTCTTATTAATTTAACATAGTCAAAACACGACCATATTAGGAGGCCATGTTACCCTTGACTTAGCACGGTCGAAATACGACTGTGTTAAGATGACGTGTATCTCTCGGTGCAACCTTCAAACTCAACATGGTCGAAACACGATTATGTTGGAAGGTCGTTTATCTCTTGGTGAAACCTTCAAATTTAACACAATTGAAACACGATCGTGTTACCCTCGGCAATCTCCACAAACTCCTAATTCTTCATTCAAAATTTTCCTAATCCTAATTCTCTTTATCCCTAGACTCAATTTACTCTCTAAAACATGTAATTACTTATAAATTACAAGGAGTAGATTACTTACATCCAATTTCCTATGGTTTGAATCCTTAAGCCCTTTGAGTCTCTTCCTCGTTATGCCTTTCTCGAATTTTCGAATCCTCATGTGATTGGATCGAACCAATTTCCCTTAATCGTCTTAGGGTTCCTAACAAGAGTGTCTCCTCTTTTTTCCTGCTTTTCCACTATGTAGTTATTGATAGGGTGAAAAGAGGAGAGTTAGGGTTAACATAGAGTATTAATACTCTAACTGTAAAAAGACATATCTGTTCCTCAAATTTTTATGAATTCCCTATCTTGGCCTTGGTTTTACATTATAATATTATAACATATATATTGATACATCATAAAAAAAACATTTAGGTATTACATTCATTCTATAGCTACCAATAAAATATAGTAGCAAAATATTACTTTTAGCTATCAAGTTAGTCATTGATAGCAAATATATTGGGAGGAAAATTTTAAGAATGGAGTTGGAGGGCAAGTTTTTGGCTACCAAGTTAATAATTTAGTAGCTAAATATAATATAATTGGCTACCAAATCTTAAAGTTGGGAGCCCAAAGTCTCTTGAAAAAAAAAAAAAAGAAGCTCAAATCACTAAAAATATAGCTATCAAAATAGAATAGTGTCATTTAGTATGTAAATGAACTTGAAATGGAATTAAGATTCCAATTCTATTAACTTTTCTATGTTTGAAAGTATTTTTAAAAATTTGGATTACAATTTTGTTCAATCCTTATAAATAAATATTTATGTAAATAACCTTAATCCTAGGATATATACTAAAATCTCCTTTATGTAAATTACCGACGGTCTTGAAGAAAGGATGGCACCTTTGGCAAAAAAAAGAAAAAGAAAAAGAAAAAAAGAAAAGAAAAGAAAGAACGATTCCAACATTTAAGCCTAAAAGTATGGAACATAATTTTAATCTTTATGATCTGAAATACTCGTGAAGATTTCTTTCATAGCCATTATACATATATTATATCAAACTTGCTAACATATATAACGTATAAATTATATATATAACGAAAGTAATATATGTATATTTCTATTATCTATTGTAATAGACAATTTCGAAAGAATTACCTTTTCAATAGTACTTTTTCCTAATAGTGCCTCTTTTGGTGTTAACTTTAGGTAATGCACTTTTTCGATAACATCTTTTTCTATCAATAGTGTCTCTTCGATATGGAATTTTAGTAGTATACTTCTTTGGTATTACTTTTTATGTTGAAATTAACTCTTTACTAATATATTTTTCTTTTAATAGTGGCTCTTCAATATTTTATTTTATTTTTTTAATATTGAAGAGGTATGTTACACCAAAAGTTAATATAAAAGAGGTGCTATTAAGAAAAAAAGGTAAATTAAATTTTAAAATTAATGGTGGCTTTTCAGAAATACTAATGATTGAAAGTTAAGACCAAAGAGCAATATTAAGAGAAAAATATTATATAGGAAAGAGATACTTACTAAGAGTTAGCACCATGAAGCATTACTAAAAGAAAATAAGGTCATATAAAAAAGGTATGCTAATAATCTTTTTTTTTTGAAATTTTATATACTAGGTAATAGCCATCATTATATGCAAATTATCATTTTAAAAATATAATATATTTATTAGTAAAATTATAAAATTATTTAAAAAATCATTAATGTTAGATATTAATAATGTATACCTATTCTATTTTATTATAATATATATAATTTTAGAGGTTTTCTATTAACATAACTTTTTATTATTGCATTTTTCTTTGAATGGTGTCCTATTGGTGTTAACTTTTAGTAAGTACCTCGATTATTTCATGAGTTACTAGTTCTTTGCAATGTCGTCAATTGGCAACAAACAAATCTTAAATTGGTATGCATAGTTACATATAGTATTATTGAAATATATGTTTAATTGCTTTCTAGTTGAAAATATATTTGTTGTTAAGTAATAAAGTCTCATATTATTTTCTTTTCACTATGTAGATTTATGGAGATGTTATGGCTGAATGATCTTATCAATGTCAAGTTCAAGAATACCATGTCAACATTTAGAATAAATTTTGGTTGTTCGGTTACTAGAGATTAAGTTATGTTTATGATTTATGTTGTTAAAGACAATTTGAACTCACTAATTTCACTTTATTTTGAATTATGTTTATTAGAAAAGCATGTGCAACATATTCATAGAAATGATTTAAAGTGTTATAGTATACAAGAGGCTTTTTGCAAATAAAGCGGGTGACAATATTATGAGCATGTTAACAATAATATAAGAGACAATTTGCTTTACTAAATGAAACAATGATAGCTAATAAGTGTGTATTTAGAAACAAAATTGTATTCCGTAGCTAATAGCATTAGTTTTAACCACCAAATCTTGTAATCTGGTAATATTTTTAGCCATTAAAGTTCAATAGCAAAAGGCATGACTTTTCATTGCCAAGTCATCTTTGGTAGCTAATAGATGACTTTAAACTAACAAATATCATTGTTTGCTATTATTTTATAATGGCTTTAGATACTAAAAATTGGTAGCAGGATGTTTGAATTTTTACTACCAAATTATATTTGGTAGCTAATAGGATGAATTTTAACTGCCAAATTTCATTATTTGCTATAATTTCATAATACTTTTAGCTACCAAGATTTGGTAGCAAAAGGCATAACTTTCTGCTACCAAATTATAATTGGTAGCCTATACCCTTTAGCAACTTCTTAGTTGTTACCAATTTGTAATTGGTAACTAATACTTTTACCTACCAATTCTTTGCCTTTTAGCTACCAATTTTGAAAATAGCTATATGTTAAATTTGTCAATTAATTTGGATCCAAAATAAGACATCAAAAGAATCAATCTTGATATAATTTTAGAAATATCCAAAGATGAAGTAAAATAAACTTTTCTTTGCAATTCTCCAACTAAGGGTGTAAATGAGTTGAGTTAAAATGGTACAATATTGAGCTCGAGCTCGATTAGGAATCTCAAAGTTTAAGCTCTACTCAAACTCAATTGAGCTTAAAATTTTAAGCTTAAATTTGAGCTTGACTCGAAATTCAAAAAGTCAAGCTTGGTTCAATTAAGTTTATTTAAGCTTGATTTATCTAAAAATATTTTTTTCTTCTAATAATAATAATATTAATATGTGAATTCAAGTTGAACTCAATTTACACCTATACTTGACTCAAACTCAATTAGGCTCATGAACTAGTCAAGTCAAACTTAAGCTCAACTTGATTGTTTTCGAGATAATCTCGAGTAAATATCAAACTAAACTCGAGTATCTTGCGAGTAATTTGACTTGTTTACACTTCTACTCCCAAGGATTTTCCATGATAGTTAGTTATACCCCTTATACTAGTCTTTCTTTCATTAGTGTTGATGGAAGCGTCACAATTAAGTTTTTCCCATCCAAAGGATTTATTTGCCAATGACTAAATTTGTTTAGAAATATGGTAATTCTTGAAAAAATATTTTGTAATATCATCTTCCACTACACATGATGGACATGATTTTGATGCCTCACTTCCTCTTTTAAACATGTTACACCTAGTTGGTAATCCATTGTGTGTAGTGGTAGAAGGAATCGAAGCTTCGTCCATCTCCCTAATCCCGACTTAAGGGGATTAAGGTAGCCTTAGCTACTAACTTTTCTTAAAAAATGAACGAGAAGTCAGGTTTTGTGGGGATATATGGAGTTTTCCATATCTACTTAAGGTTACTAATGAACACATCAAATATATTTCGACATTGACAATAAAGCTGGCCAAATTCCCTTAGTAGTACACTCAATCTATTTTAACCAACCTATAGCTAGTTTAGATTGATCTTAACCAATGCTCTAATGCATAACTAAAACATGCAGTTTCATTTTTTTAGTTTAGTTAATTTACTCATTTGCCCATGTGGGCCTCCATCTAAGGTTTATCACATTTGTACATATTTACTAAATTGCCATTAGGGTTTTAAAAGTAGTATAAATAGTGACACTTGTAAAAATGCTGACATCCATTATATTCATCATAAGTTCATTATTGAATATAAAAATCTTTTTTATTTTTTTCTTGTTTAGATTATCAAGTGGAGCCCCTTTCCCTTTTTAATTCCCGAGTTCTTATTAGTCAATCCTTGACTATGGTGAATCTTATATAAAAGATGGTGTGTTATATCTATCTTCAATTTTGTGAGTTACATTAAACCCTATTCTAATCATAAATCCAACTTGTGTTTGTTGTTCGTGAATTGTATCTAATTACATTCCATTCATATCCTTATTTTTACTATTTATTTTCCACTATTGCACAGCATATCATGACAAGCAATATAATCAAGGATAATTATCAATTATTATAGGTAATACAAATTATTTTCTTTACCATGTTTGGGTATTCACACTTCATGCTACATCGTTTACTCTTTAATGGTTTAGCCTAGAGTAGGTCTTTAGTTTTCAACTTCTAGGTTGACTTAGCTAGGCAAGCTTTATTCCTCTTCCTAATGTTCAACTTCGTTGTTTACTTAACTTCCTTTCACGCTACGTTGTTTACTTAACTTCCTTTCACGCTACTCAATGAAGTTTTCGATCCCCACAGAAATGTCCTATATTATATCTCTAGGAATGAGGATAGCCTACGATTAGTAACAGATCATACTCTCCCTGACCGATGTGACCAACACTTTTCTACTTACGATGCTCACCAATTTAGCCTTCCACCTTAAGAGTGTGTCTCTTAGCTTCTCAAGCACAAAATTCATGTCCTTCGACTTGACGCTTCTAGCTAGATATTGGAATAGGGAAACCCAGATATTTACCAGGATCCTTGCCATATTCATTGCCCCTTTTTTTACACATCTCACCCTTTTATCTCCCTCGAGACATGTCCAAAGAAGATAATCCTTCAATTATGATAATTGACTTTCTATCACAGTGCCTTTTTGAAATTATCCATAACGTTCATCATGACTTTCGCATTATCAACAGTGGCCTCGCCCATCGAAAGAAATCTGTGAAAAAATACATGATAAAGGGATAATGTTGATCCTCTAATTTTCATCGGCAAGTTAAATTGAATAAGGAATTATACGTTTATTATTTATTAAAAGAGCCAACTGTATAGTTTTAATGACATACCATCAACTGATTGGATGGAAACAATTTCTAGACCAAATTGGTATATTATCAGAATGATGGACCAATAATAACTAGTAATTCGATCCATAGTAAATGATGCTTGAAGCATTCGGAGCTTAATATATATGTGCAAAATATGAAAAAAATTTAATTTGAAAGTAAAAAAGAAACTATGATATTATATGGACATCCCAATGGCATAAATACGAACACATTTGAGAAGTTTTTTTTTTTTTATATAGAAATATGTCTATCTTCATATTGATTTTTGGATATTGAGAAAATATGATCCATAAAGTTCAATTTTGTTCAATGTATAAGCTCTAACAACCTACATATCAATATTCAAATTGAAGATGTAACTAAAAATAAGTATTTTTCTTCTAAAAGTAGGCCATTCGAAAATAGTTAATTTTCGTGATTTTGTTAATCCTTAATGAGGTCAAAGAGAACAGAAGGATCTGTCACTGTCCAACGGACAATAAAGAGACGGGATTTGAAGTAAGTAATTAAATTAGGTAGATTAGCTCAACTAACATGGCTTGATGCCATACAGAAAACATTCAAGACCAAGATCTTCGATTAGTTCTTGGCCAACAATCTTTTTTTTTTTTTTTTTTTAATAATATGTATACTTTGCTAACAGTTGACTTTCATGATTTGGCCATCCTTATGTTTACCTCATTGCTTAGGTAAAAAGATACTCTTGTTTGGTTCAAGATCAACCACTCATTTCATGGATTCATCGAGCCAAGATATCTAGAATCTGTATTAATTAAGGATTTGTATATTTTTAATTTACGTTCTTTTTTTTTTTAATTTATTCTCTTAAAATATTACTACATGCAATAAATAGTTAAAATTATAAGGAAGTTAATGACGTGATAATGACTTTATGAGATTATTCAAAATTTTAAATAATCTCGACTATTAATTTATAAATTAAGAAAAACAAAATGTTACAATGACATTATGAGATTATTCAAAATTTTAAACAATCTTGATTATTAATTCATAAATTAAGAAAAACAAAGAAAATGAAAATTGATAGTTTCCATATCCATTAATTAATGCGGGTATTGCTTTCCTTGGTTAGATTATTAACTTCTTCTTTTTTTACATTTATTGAAAAGTTAGTGTTTCAATGATTTAAATTCAAGCAAATTATGAATATAGCTTCTTATTATCTTTGTGTTATGTGCGTGTAAGCTCCTTATTCTTAAAATCAAGTATTTAAATTCTTAAATATTTTTAAAAAGCGTTTGTAAATCTTTTATTTTTTACTACTTTTCTATGGATAAAATAATAAAAAATTATGAAAATCTAAATAGATATATATATAATATATATATAAATTAAAGAATAAAATGCTTATCTAGTTCGAATATACTTTAATAAGGATTTAAAGTGTAAACATTTAATTTTAAAAATAGTATATATAAAGCAAATATAAATAAATATATCTATAATGCGAGGGATTTACTCATTTTATCATCAATACGTTTGGCTCATCATGGAAGCCGATTGATAACATAACATCCTCACCTAACACATATGAAATGAAAAACTATCAATTTGGTTGGATCGACTTCTGACTTTCTGAGCCATTCAATTTACAATAATGGTCTACTCGTCTTGGGATCTTGAATTACTCGACTGTCTTTTTAACATCAAGTGTCAAGGTTTGACCATCAATATAATTACCTAGCTCATTTGGTACAACGATTATTATTTCAATCTGTCTCTCTTGCATGATCTGAAATCAACCAATCTATATTAGTTATTGAGCAGGATTCCACGTTGAATCTCTTTTCCTTTTGACTCTGTATATTATTCTTGCTGTTAGGTTTTAGGATTTCAATTATATCGTTTTCATACTTACATTAAAATTTAATAAATAATTATAACTCAATTATCATAAATTCGCGTGCTACATTGGATGGATTGTTATTATTATTATTATTATTATTATCTCATTGAAACGGTGTTAGCTGCCAGATAGGAATTGGGATCATAAGCCATATTAAATGGTCGGACAGAAGTAGTTCCATAAGACATCGACGGCCTATGTGGGGTCGTTGAGTGATTTCTTATAGCTGACTACACATAAAAGAAATAAGGGATGCGCGATGGCTTATGGAACCAGCACAAGGATCCATTTACTCGCAATGCTGGAAAATAGATGGGTCATCGATTATCATGGTTGTTCCGTCTTAAAACTTAGAATGATATAATTTGTTATGTGATTTTACTATGTTAAGATTCTCTTTTGCTCTTATAACTTTAAATCTATTCAACTTCCAACTTCAATTTATTATTTACTACTCTAATAAATAGAAATAAATAATTCATAAACGAATCATTTCAACCATAAATTTAATTAGAAATAAATAGCAAATTTTAGTTTAGTTACATATTCAAACTTTAGTTATCATAAATATAAGTATACCTAAACAATCTCTAGGCTCCTAAACTAAAACATCTCTAAGTCTTTCAAGAGTCTTTCAAGTACTCTCTCATTGTTCCTTCCCATAGTAATAATAATAGTTTCCCTCATTCTCATCTTGATAATAGTAGTATACATTTTCATACTCGTCAGACTCAGCATATTTGTTGTACTACTTTTAGTTGAAAAAGAAAAAGAGTTAAGCCTAAGAGCAGTATGTAAGTACCACAAGTATATGCGTGTGTGATTCGGACATCATGGCGAACACAGGTTGACACATGGGTGGATACACGGTCGTGTATCACATCAGATCTTCACAGAAGCTTACACGGGTACAGGCACGGCCAGGGACACGGCCATGTGTTCTATAAGGATCCTCACAAAAGCATACACGGGTTCGGGTACGGCCATGGACACGGCCGTGTACTGCGCTCGTCACATGCCCAGAAACATACACGGCCTAGAGGCACGGCCGTGTATACGATAAGAAATAGACGTGTGTATTATTATTTATTTCCACGTGTACGTTTATATTTTTCCCTTTTAGATCTTTTACGGGGAAGTATATATATACCTTATCAGAACATTTTAGGGTTATGTTTTATTATATCATTGAAACACATTTCGAGAGATGGTTTTCTCTTAATCTTCAATTGTGCGTAATTGAGTTAATTCTCGAATAGACTCTGATTCGTCTTTGTTTATTCTTGAGTTCCAATCCTAAAATTGGTCTCGGTTTTATGCTTTCCTCGCTGCGTCAGTGTGTCAACCAGATCACATCATACACACATAGGGATGTAACATAAATATCACAAACAATTCATTTACTCACTTTGATTAAGCCGTCAACTATTATAGATGTACTCATGATCCCATCACATTGTATATAGTAAGTCATAAGTTAGGAATTGTCATTTTAAGAGGCAATTGATATTTCATGAACAAGGGTGTGTTACTATTTGTACAACAACTATGAACAATGACACAACATTGGCATTGCATAACTATCAAACATGAGCTTGTTGAAGTTGTAGTAGCTTACCTCATATAAATCTTTATTCACTTGGTGCTCCACCCCTTCTAAGTCATAGTGCTACAACACCTCCCACACTACATTCTTATCTCGAGGCAGCATCACGCCCTTTATCAATGCATTAATAACTTGAGCAATCTTTAGTCTCAAGTCCCCCATGTATACATCCCACAAAGGTAGTAACCTATGCCCTTAAGTGACTACCTCTAACCCTAAAAGTAGGTGTTTGAGGTCACTTGGGTAGAGTCTAATTGTTGATGACATGCTGTCATGAAGTTAGGCACAAACACCCTTAACCCAAACACCATATGTTGCCTATACATTCACTTGCGATACCTGCTCCTCCACTTGTGACAACCTACGTTTCTATCTCATTGATAACTTCAAGTGGGCTAAAATCCACTCGCCTTTAGATTTGTTTAAGGTATTAGCCATTTCATCAAAGTCGCCTACCACCACTTTTGATGCTATAGCAAAAGCAACCAGTGCCCCCTCCTTCGATCCCTCCTCCTCCAAGGATCCCTCCAACAAGGCCTCCACTTCCTCACAAACTATACACAATGCTTCCTCTTCCTCTAGTGCAAACACCACCACCACAAGATCAGACTTAAGCCCCAATGTTTCTACTGCCATTTTGAGGGGGAGAGTAGGAATAACTGAGGCTACACCTTAAGAGGTGCCCTTCATAACTAATGGAGCCTTTCTAAAGCTTCGAAGTTAGCCATTGGAAACTTACCAAAAAAAGGTGTTAATAAAGAAAGTATTTTGACAATGGAAATCCTCTCAAATGGCTCTTAGCTTAAAAGAATGAAAAAGCACAAAAAACCCTTCTAAAAAATCCCTAGTAGACTTTATATATGGGAAGCCATGTATAATAAAGCATGGTTGGCACACACCCTAAAACTTCGCACCCACTCTCAACTAAATTCACCAACTTGTCCTTGGTCACATGATAAAGGCTAGATTTTGTTAACCAAAAAGCTATCAAAGTCACATCTACATATACCCTACCTACTCATGTACAACACGTAGTCTTAGCATAAAATAATAATGGTGCATGGGAGGCATGAAAAGACTTAAATCTTTTATGCGGAAAATTTTAAAATCAAAATAAGCAACATAATTGAGTCTATCACCACTATAACTCAAAAATAAGCATGATATGTTAGCTCAACAAAGGTCTTGCTCAACTAAGCTCAATACACAGACTTATAATTGGGCCTAAAGCTCACCAACATTGCAGCTCAATGAAAGCATTGCCCAATCTAACTTGGCGTAAATCCTCATAACTTGGTATGGATCTCACTTAGCCTTATCTACCAAAATATCTCTGCAACCCAATCAAGGCTTTGCTTTACCTTGTTTAATAGATAATGCAATAGCTCAAAAAAGACATCATTAAGTCACTGACTACTAAATAACTCTACAAATTAATAAGGATTTCATTTGGACTCACTCGCCAGGTAATGCGATAGCTTAGCAAGAGCCTCATTCAACATCATATGCCGAAGAATGTTGTATAAAAGCCTCATATGGCCTCACTCACCATGTTGCCACTCCATGATGATCATGCTACTAATCCCTTGGGTAGCTTTGCCAAGAAGGCCCTCAATAATAGCTAAGGCTCAAGCTATGTGGTCCTTTCCTTATCGACTACCCACTAACAAGAGTAAGGGGAACAAATGTTGGTAAGCATTTTTAATTGGGCCTCTAGCTATTAAAATGAACACTATGCCTCGGCTCAAGGCTTTTAGTCAAGCCCATAACCCTAACTTTGATAGGAAGAGGGTAGGCTACCAAAAGAGTCACATTAGATAGGACCATTGACGAAGCCCTAATTAGACTCAACACTTGAGAAGCCCATCAATATATATTAAAACACAAGCCATAGGTACTTAATGCCTTAGGCTAAAGGGCATGGGAAAAAGTTAATCAACTGTCCATCCCTTAAAAGGACCTCGCTAGGACAATAAATTTTGAGCACACAACTCTCCCTCTCTTTAAATGTTGTCATTGTGATCTTTCTATGCTCTTTACAGTTGGTTGACTTGAGCATTGGAGCGACAACATCGATGTTCTCTCCAGTACCCTTTGTTAGCTTACTAATAGGAATCATATACTTATAGGACCCATCACTAAGGCAAGAGCCAAAGGGTTACAAAATTTAGCGATGATGGTCTTTTTTGAACAATTAGACCTCGAGAATATTTATTTAGTATCTTCCTTTCTATTACATATTAGTTGTGCATTCCAGCAGATACATTTGTCGGTTTTTATAGGACGGTAGATAAATTCGCTAAAACTTAGTTTGTGGGTTACTCATTGACCTACATAAATACTAGTCCAATAATTGCTCCACGGAAGTGAAGAACTAGCCATTTTAAGGGTTTATTTATAATTGTCTTTTGTTGCTTAAGAACCAGTCACTTGTTGGTTTAGTTTGTAAATTGGTTTTGTTGTTTTTACCCTAATTGGAGTAAGTATAAATACTTGCTAAGTAGGTTTTAGAGGAGAATTTTTGAACTTGAGAAAAATATACCCATCTTGCCCTAAGGAGAGTTCCTTTTCATGCAAACACACTTTTATCAATTTCAACTGAAATTGTGGTGAGTTGGCTTAAGGAGTATTGTGAGTCATATCAATCCTTCTTAAGTTACTTCCAATTATTTTCTAGTACATCATATTTAGTTGTAATTAGTTGTGTTATTTTGTTCATATTCATGTGAATTAAGGTTCCAAATTTTAGATTTGATTCAATTCCAATTTAAATGGAATTTGGTTCATTTTAGTGTTATTCTTTACATATTATACTATTGCAATTGATCCTTATCATAATTTGGCATTAGATCAATTTCATTCACGCAATTTAAGGGTTCATGTGATTATTGGTGTCATGCAATTTTATGGGTTTAATTTGGTGTTCACATAATTGTCTTGGTGTTTTTGCAATTGGATTATTAGATACATCATCTTTTTGGTATCAAATCAAAGGTTTTTGAGAAGGTTTGCGTGATTTCAATTGGGAATTAGGATTCTTGAATTTTCATTTCTTAATTGAAGATTATTTAAATCGGAATTGAAGTAACTTAAGTGATTGTATTGTAATTTACCTTCATTATTATAGAAGTAGAAGTAGAAATTTCAAACGTGAACTTTCTAGTCATCACCTTTGCCATGAGTGCTTGTTTGAGGAGGAAGGGAATTGCATGTCTTGAAGGATTTTGGAATTAAACTTCACTTTCATTTCCAAATTTGATTTCAATTGTGTGGAGGATTTGGAAACAATTTAAATTCGAAAGGAAACATTAAGTTTAAGGAGTTATTATGTATTGTTAATCTTAATACACTTTGACTATTTTTGAATTATCTTCTTACCATTTGGAGAAGCCTTCATTAATTATTCTACTGTTGTTGTTGTTGTAAATTAGGAAGTGTAAGAGTGGTGCAAAAGTGTGTGTATTGTAGTTAAAGAAGTGCTACACCATAGTTGTGTGTGTGTGTGTGTGTGTATGTGCTGTGTGAAGTGTGCGTAGTGTAGAAGAGTGCGTGTTGTGGTTCATTTTTGAATTTCAAAAGCAATCATTAAGTGTGGAAGTTATTGTGTATTGATCATTTAAATACACTTTGACTAGTTGGAATCATTAGCTTGCCATTTAGAGAAGTGTCCATAATTACTTCTAATTGCATTTGTTGCCGTAATTGTGGAGTGTGTCGTGGGTGTATGAAGCTTAGGTGGAGTGCACTTTGTGTTGTGAAGTGAGTGAAGATGTGGAGTAGGGCGCTACACTGTGAGTTTGTGTGTGTGGCGTAGAGTGTATGTGGTGATTGAAGCTTATACCATGAAGTGAGTGTTGTGTATTGAAGTGTGTGTGTGTGTGTGTGAAGTATTGTTATAAGGTTGAAAAAGGGGTGTTGTGTGTATTGCATTTGACGTGAAGTATATTGCACTTACCTTGAATTATTTTTGTATTTCAACAAATCAATTCATCAACCATGTCGAATGATACTATGAATGGAGGACTTGGCAATGAGGTCAATAGTCAAGATGGAGGTGATTTGTATTTATCTATCAATGTACTGCACCGAACTTTGACTTTGTTTCCTACCATTGATGATGAATAGAGGGAAAATCTGTTTCATACTTCTTGCAGAGTATAAGGTAATCTATGTGCTATTATTATTGCCGGCGGTAGTTATACTAATGTAGTGGCTGCATCATTAGTATCGAAATTGAAACTTGTAACTACCCCATATCCAAAACCCTATAAATTGCATTGGCTGCGTAAGCAGGGGAGTCTTTATGTTACTCAGAGGGCTAAGGTATCTTTCAGTATAAGGGATAAATATCATGATGAGATTGTATGTGATATTTTTCTCATGTGTGCATCCTATATATTGCTTGGCAGGCCTTGGTTGTTTGACAGGAGGGTTTTGCATGATGACTATAGAAATACTTATATGCTCCAGCAAGAGGGTAAATGTATAGTGTTGAACCTAATGTCACCATCAGAGGTCCAAGAGGTTCAGAGGTAAATAAGTTAACCTTCAGGGGACCAAAAGGTTTAGAGACATATAAGCAAAACTGGGAAGAAGAAGACCTTATTGATGGGACAGTTTGAGTTAAGGAAGGCTATAGCGGATGATAGACCATTATATTTATTGCAAATGAGGTATATCCTAAAGATGGAGGGGCAAGAGCATCTACCCCTTGTGGTATCTCAGGTATTAGATGACTACAGTGATATTTTTATAGATAAATTGCCAGAAGGATGCAGAGTCTTTGCTACATTTAATGTTACAGACTTGTCACTCTATTTACTTGATGATGTTCATGAAGACCTATTAGATTTGAGGGCAAATCTCCCTAAGGCTCGAGGAGATGATAGGAATCATATACTTATAGGACCCATCACTAAGGTAAGAGTCAAAGGATTACAAAATTTGGCGATGAGGGTCTTCTTTGAACAATTAGACTTCGAGAATATTTGTTTAGTATCTTCCTTTCTATTATATATTTGTTGTGCATTCCGGCAGGTACATTTGTTGATTTTTACAAGATAGTGGATAAATTTGCTAAAACTCAATTTGTGAATTATTCATGGACCTACATAAATCAAATAAGTACTGGTTTAACAATTTTTCCATGGAAGTGAAGAACTGGCTATTTTGAGGGTTTATTTGTAATTATCTTTTGTTGCTTAAGAACTAGTCATTTGTTGGTTTAGTTTGTAATATGATTTTATTATTTTTATCCTAATTGGAGCAAGTATAAATATTTGCTAAATAGGTTTTAGAGAGGACTTTTTGAACTTGAGAAAAATCTACCCATCTTGCCGCGAGGAGAGTTCCTTTTTTTCACGCAAACACACTCTTATCAATTTCAATTAAAATTGTGGTGAGTTGGCTTAAGGAGTATTGTGAGTCATATCAATCCTTCTCAAACTATTTCTAATTATTTTCTAGTGCATCATATCTAGTTATAATTGGTTGTGTTACTTTGTTCATATTCACGTGAATTAGGGTTCCAAATTTCAGATTTGATTCAATTCCAATTTGAGTGGAATTCGATTCATTTTAGTGTTATTCTTTACATATTATACTATTGCAATTGATTCTTACCAGAATTTGGCATTAGATCAATTTCATTCAAGCAATTTAAGGGTTCACATGATTGTTGGTGTCACGCCATTTTGTGGGTTTGATTTGGTGTTGACGCAATTGTCTTGTTGTTTTTGCAATTGGATTACTAGGCACATCACTTACATATGTTTATCTTGCAAGCCATTTCCCTTAGAGGTCCAATAGAGACAAGGAAGCTAGTCCTAGGGAGCAAGAATCGCGCATTAACAGATTTATACCCCTCTAAGTCAAATTATCTCTCATTGGAAGGGCTATATTTAGATAAGAAATGAATTCTATAAATTTACTTTCTTTAAGTTTTCTTAAATTTAATCCCTCTAAAATACTATATATAATCAATTATTAATATGATAAGAAAAAAAAAGAAAGATAATATCGCAATGATATCATAAGATATTTTAAAAAATCTAAATAGTCTCAATTATTAATTTATAAATTAAAAAATAAAAAATAAAAAAAAAGTAAATTTAAAGAATCAAAATCTCGACAAACATTACCGGTCAAAAAGCTGGATGTTTAGGTTTGTTGGTGTTTTCCGAATCTATTTATAGTCTTGATCTCCAAAGCCAATGTTTCCGTTGTTTCTAAGGGCTTCTTAGGTTGATTTTGTGGTCACCTCTCCGCTAAGTATTCCATTGCCAGGTTGATCGGAGGAATTACTTGAATGGATAAGGAAGACGTTCCCAAGAATGTTAAAATATTATTGTCAATGGAGTAACCAATGCATCCTTCCTTCCATGCATTAAAGTCTCTGCAAGCCCAAGAGTCCTTGTGAGTTGGCCCTAAAAGTGAATATTCTAAACATAATTAAACAAGTTGCAAACTAGATTTGAATCTATTATATATGCTTGAATTACAAACTTGAAATCCTTTTCAATTGTTTGGGGAAAAAAAATTCTAAACGAAATTCCATACGTTAGAATTATTTTTTAACCTTACAAAATACTCCATCAATACTATCTTTATGTTATATGTAGTTACATTATCATGCTATAAAAGTGTTAATTTATGATCTATAACCATCTTTTAAGAAAGGTATGAAAAGTACTCTATTATTTTCATTCAAATAAATATCTTTAAAAGCATTGTAAGTTTTCAACATTGGCTTGTATAGATAGTACTCATCTTTAACTAACTAATCCTCCATTCTACATGTAACCAACTTACAATTTTTAAGTATTTTCTGAATGTTGAAAAAATATAACCAATTATTTCTTTTTGGCAAAAAAAAAAAATACGGTATTTTTTCAAGGAATTTATAAGACAATATCGGTGTTAGAAGAATATAATTTAGCTTCATTAAATATATGAGAGATAAATAATTGAATTCATATTTAAAGTGTTGAATGAAAAACCAATATTTAATCAAACCGCTCTTCCAAATTTGTTTCTTGTCCTTTTATGATACCGACTTTACGTATAATATGTGATCTATTTTTGTTTACACAAGTTCTCCACATCCTTCTTAGAGTTGATAGTTAAACTTTAGTTAATCTCTTTGCCCCTGGTAGGGAAAAAGTTTAGATGTGTACCTGATTAGCATACATGAAGAAAGGGAATTTTTATAATCGTTTGGAAAACAACGTGGCTTCTAATAAGAAAATGATAAGCTCGTGTATGTACTAAATGAAATAAAATTATAATGTTTTATTGTTAAGAAATAAAATTTTAATAAAATTATTATTCGTTGATATTATTTGCTTCCAATAGAAAAATAGTGGTGAGAGATGGATTGATTTTTTTTTTTTTTCCCTCAAAATAATTAGTGGTTGCGCTGTACTTTGGAGACTATTCTTAGTAGAACCCTGTTCTATTCACAGTGTCTTGTAAATCGCGTCAATAGACAAGGACGATTGAGTGTGACCGGCAACGTCAAATAATGTGGCACGAGGGTTTGACATTCATTAATGGGGGTGAAGAAAGGTGAGTTGCATTGGAAGATGTGAGCGATAAGGCCAAGCAGCTCACAGAATACGATGAAATGAATGGATATGCATATGCTTGCCTGCCTCATCCAGAAGACCAAGACGTTTATATATAATATGAAGGATTTTGCTTCCCGATAATACTTTTGGATCCTACAAAACGCAGTTCTCACCTCTTAGGATATAAAGATTTTTACAAGTTAAATATGTTTTAAGTATTGCAATTATAAGTATACAATTAGAGGATATCTATTATAATAAAGTTTATGCAATACATGCAACTATACACCGTGCCCAACACCTTCGTGATTTGAAAAAAGAAGCCTACTATCATGAATTTGTAACACTTAAAACATTATATTCTCTATTTATATTAAAAAACAAATGTAGGTAACATGAGGAGGTTGAAGATTCTATGCACTACCCAAAAATATGGAGAGAGTCGAGGGTGGTGATAAACATCTAGTCGATAAATGCACCGTAAATGTGATGCCAACTCGCTTACCAAATCATGACATGCCCCCTGTGTTGGGCTAAACTAATAATGGCCCTTACAAAGTGGCTGGGTAGGTAAGTGTTAATTAAGCTTCACTCATGCTAATTACTCAATAAAGTGGCTTCATTAAGTTGGCATGCAAATAGATAAGGTCAAGAAGGCAACGTGCTATGCTACGTCATGCTTTTGTTCCCGAGTTACACTAATATGGGGTGCATAGCAACTTATTAAGCTAGACACTTTAAGAAATCCTTAACATATGACAATCTCACGATAAATGAGAATCTTCTTTAAATGTGTGCTTTCACTGTATGGTTTTTATCTTTGTTCTCTGTTTCTTTATCTTGTGTAGTTTGGGGGTGCTTAAATGTTCAGGTCTAAGCCTTATCAACGAGCTATTGAAGAGGTTGGAGGGCATCACTCCTCCAATGTGACTTAGAGAGGCCACATGCTTAGACTTAGGGTGGTTAGGGAACATAAATCTTTAGGGGCACTTGAATGCTCGAACTCAGGTCATGTTAACAAGCTATCAAAGAGATCGGAGGGTGTCGCTCCTCTAATAGGACCTAATGAGGTCGTGTACTCTAGATGGTCAAGGAGCATGATAGATTTTGTTAAAATCAAGAGTCCATTGCCCAAGGCAATACCATAGGCCCATAGTGCAAGTATGGACTTGATAGCATCAAGAGTTCATTTGCTAAGGTGCTAGTGTCGGGGCTATAGCTATGTCTCAAATCTCTCGAACTATGTCGAGGTTAACCTACAGTTTGACTTGATTTGTCATCAAGTCTAAGCTTTGAGTCCTCATGCTAGAGAGTTTTAGCATGATTGGGAAGACTTTTTTTTTGACCTAGATGTAAGTTTGAAGGGGACTTCTTCAATGCATCCTTAGTTTTGTCTAAAGCTTTTGTTGCTCATCCAATCATTGGTAAAGATTCTAGTTTGATTGTAGCTATAGATGTTCTTGAGGACAAGCTTGATATTACTAAATATAAAGCTTTGTTAGTGCTTGAGGCCATGCTAAGGTGATAGAAGATCCCATGCTTGATGAATAGTTCAAGCATGAGGTGGCATGATCAAGGAAATATTAATTGCATATTTGAGGTTCACTAGGTAGATGCCCTTTAAAACTATCATTGATAATAATTCCTCAAGATATGCCATCCGATAGAATTTTACTATCACCTTAATAGTTGCACGAGTACGATGGGAATGAGTAAGCTTACTCATTACCATATCCTTTATGATGAGAGCTAGACCTTTTCATCTCCACATCTTCTTTGATGAGTTTAAGGCCTACTCATTATAATGTCCTATATGATAAAGACAACTTCTCAACTAAAGAAAGTAGCCTTTACAATGTCCTTTCTCTCTTGTCTTTTTTGTCAAACATGTTAGGGCTAAAGTTCTACTAAGTTAGGATGAAGTCCATTTGTTGTATGTACTTCCATGCCATCTCTTAGAATTCTTTAAAGTTTGCTGGCTTACTCTTTACATAGATGGCACCAAATGTTGTTGTTGAGATTTCTCTTAGGTAGAAACATTTGTAAGAGAATAAATGTATACTCAAAGAGACACTAAGGGTGGTTCTAATGTGGCCACTTTAATGCTTAAGTTTGCATAACAAGTATAGTGAAATCAATAAGCTTAAAGAGATAGCAAGGAGCTTAGATTTTGAACCCGAAACTAAATGTCTTAACCCCTGTTTATAGGTAATGGAGGCAAAACAACTTGATAGGCATAAGAATGGCATGGTAGGTGCACATGGCTTAAGGCTAGTGCAATTTCTTAGCAAAGTTGCGTCTTTCCAATGTCTCTTGTCTATCAATGTGGCCGACTCGAGCTCAAGCTTATACTAGGCTATAGTTTGGAGCTTGAACAATCTCTAGCTCTTAGACTAAGATTTGGGAACTTAGACTTCAATCCTAGAAGCTCAATTGTGGGCCTACATAGGATGGATTAGGCATAGGAGGCCTTAGTTCAAAATACACGATTAACAATAACAATAGTGTAAGGGGATGAGGAGGAGATTCTGAGAGGTGCAAATCATATCTAGAACATGATATGTATAGGATTAATTAATAGATAAATAGGATGTTGAAGTCTTTAAGGATGTTCATAGAACTATTGGGAGTGCAAGATAGAGTGCCTAAGAAGAATGACTAGAAAAGTTATAGTAAGGTGAGTTGTAGGTTTGGTTCAAATGAGTAGTCCAATGTAAATAATTTTGTTAATGGAAGGACAATTAAGTATGATTGGCCTAACAAAGGCTTAAAGCATATTAAATTAAAAATCTCACTTTCAACATCAATAGTAAAGTGGGGTAATTCCTAGATTAAGGGCTAGAGGTGGAAAAGTGTTTCACTATTATGATTGTAATGAGCATACAAAAGTGAAGATTCCCTTATTAACTTTTACTGATTATGCCAACTTATGGTGGGTAAATTATAAGAACAAATGTGTAAAGATGGTGAAGAGATTTTAAGGACATGGTGGTTGATGAGGAAATTGATGATTAAGATACTTATGCCTAACTATTACAAGTAAAAAATATTCTTACAACTACAAGATCTTTAGCATGGTAATAGTAAAGGATTCCTAGATTAGGTGCCATTGTGGTTTGCACACTAGTAACCGACTTTAGGTCATGCATCTAACAAGTGTGTTTTGTTTTTTACTTTTTTTTTTCCCTTATGAAGAAGATGGGGGTACTTTTTACTCTTTATCCCAATTCCTATACCTTTCACAAAAATTACATTTTTTGTTCAAGTTTAACCATATGAATGAAGTATTTCATGGAATACTCATATTAATTCCAATAGCATTCATTTTCCTTAACCAAACATTGAACTAAATTGGAAACATTTCAAAATAAGGGAAGCAATTTTGAGCTATCTCATGTGATGTTTATAGATGATATTGTTTTGGTCACCAAGGTATTAAGAAAAAATGTACTTATTGTCAAGCAAGTGTTAAATATTTGTTCAGGTTTATTAGGATTAGAGGCTAATGAACGTAAATCATTTATTTTTGTTTCAAATAATGTCATACAAAAGTTTTAAGAAAAGAAAGGAACTTCCTATGGAATGGGAAGGAGCAAAGCGAAAAGGTACATTAGATTGGATGGGAAAAGATAACAAAACTAAAGGATATTGATGGATTAGGACTAGTAAATCTTAACATAAGAAATAAGATTTGTGCAATCAAATAAAGTTGAAAGCTTAAGAAAAGAACTATAATATAGGTTAATTTATTGAAAGAAAAATATAAAAGGTTGTAGGAAGGTGATAGACTCAAAAAGTTTTAGCAACTATCCCCTTTACTAGGGGTTGCTTTAGATAATTAAACTTTGGGGGAGGAGGAAGGTTTTACTCTTTTAAGGAACAAAAAGAATCAAACTATCATTCAAAGATTGTTAGATTGTAGATAGGAAATGGAATGAAAATAAAAAAAAAAGCTTTCAAATTTCAAATATCATAGAACATGTACGACCTCTTATGTTACATAATTTTGGAATCAAATTAGAAAGAGGTTTCTCTAAATGTGAGGCTAATCTGTCATTACAAGACATTTATGGAAGTTTAATGGATAGGGTTACACATCAAATCAAACTGAACTAGACCAAATTACAAAATGTGGTTCTCTTATATTCCAATTGGTTTATAAATGGTCTAAATAGTTTATGGTTTAGTTTAACCTCTCGAACCACTTAAACTTGAACCAAGCCAATTCTTATTAAAAAAATAAAAAAGTGGTATTTTATTAGTTTTAAATCCTTTTGATATTTTAATATAACCTTATTTACCTTTTCCCTTTTATTGTCTCTCATCTCACCCTTAGCTTTTGCAACCCACTCCTTTGTTTTGCTATTGTCTCTCATCTCTTAAGTAGACTCGAATGTCGTTATTAGGTTTTCATGGTTCGATTCGATTGGGTTTATGCGCCAAACCAAATCAAGTCACATTTAAAATGTTTTGGTTCAAATCTTTAATGAACCAAACTGCTTTTAACGGTTTGAGGTTTTGAACTAAATTGCTTGAAATGCGGTTTAGTTTAGTTTGGTTCAATTTGAACCACTTTTAAAAATATCTTATTCTAGTTGAAAATATTGATGGTTATATGAGTTTTCAATGAAATATTAACATTTAAATTGAGGTCCATTACATGAAAATGTAAGTCATATAACATTATGGCACGGTGACATTACATCATTAAGTGATTACGAAGGCACATTAGTTTGCTTAAGAGATGTGAGACAAAGGTAAAGGAAAAGAAGTGAATTGTGGGGATTGAGAGTAGAATGAATGTTGACAAAAAATAAAGAGTAAATAAGGTTATGTAGAAATGTATGTAGGATTTAAAACTAAAAAAGTTGCTTTATGTTTATTTTTTCTTTAATGAGAATTAGTTTAGTTTAGGTTTAAATGGTTTAGTTTGGTTTGACCCTTAAATCGAACCGTAAATCATGTGGACTATCTCTAAACCAAACCATGAATCAAACCAAAATATAAAAGAATCTCATTTTACAGTTCAATTCGAGTTTTAGTTTGGTTGGTTCAATTTGATGAATAGCCTTAGTTGTCACTATTTAAGACGTAATGTCTCTGTGATATAATGTTATATAGTTTTAATTATTGTATGATACTCCTCAATTTAAATATTAGTGTTTAGTTGAAAAATCCAATGATTATTATTATTAAATAAAAGAAGGAAAGTAGTATAAATTGAACTGAATTACATTTAAAGTAATTTCATTTAAAAATTTGAATCATTAAAAAGCAATTTGGTTGATGAATTAGAAGCAAATCATTTTAAATGTGATTTAGTTCAATTTGGCCATTGAATCAAACCAAACTGAACCATGAACACCCCTTTCAATGGATAAGCATCAAGAGAAACAAAAAAATTAGGACTAGATTGGGAACAACATATTTCCTCAAAAAATTAAATTGCTCTTCTAGAGAGTACAATATGATAGCTTACCCTCATTTAAGAATCTTAAATAGAAATATTATGGAAAATGCTTGCTACTCAAATTGTAATGAAACAAATCAAGATTTAAGGCACATTTTCAAAAATTGCCCTTTAGTTAATAATACTGTGATGATGTGGACAACTAATCCATGTAATGAAGATTTGCAAAATGAGGATATTTGTACATGGATTCAGTTAAATTGTCACAATCAAAGAAAATAAATGCATCAAGTGCATCCACTAAAATCAATCTTATTTGGATTTATGCTTTGGAATTTTTTTTAGCAAGAAATCATAGGATTTTTCGACCAAATGAGTAGATGGAACCTCTCATGCAATAGATTAGAAGGGGACCTCATGAATATTGGGTTTATCTAAAAAGACATAAACAAATGTAAAATATTGACTAGTGAAACTTAAGCTAGAAAGCTTCAAATAATAGATGGATCAAACTAAATACAAATGGATTGGTTATTACCAGCAATAGACAAGTTGTAATTTGATGGGTGCTAAGAGATTAGCAAGGGAGATGGATATTGGGCTTTACAAAGAAACTATGAAAAGTAAACATTTTAGCAGCGGAATTGTAGGTAGTCTTTTGGGGATTACACTATTACTTAAGCTTAGGATATGCAAAGATTGCAATTAATATAGATTATCAAGTTGTTGTAGCTCTTTTAAATGATTATACTACTTTAATGATCAAATTTTACAATGTTCTAATGACTTATATACCATGCCCTAAGGGCTACCTTAGTTGTAATAGCCTAGTATGTATTATATTGAAGTTAATGATTAACTGTATTACAACATACAAAGACTTTAATATGATAAGATGTTCCTACTTTAGAAAGCACCAATAAATTATCAATTCAAAACAAATATACAAAAAAATCCTATTCTTAATTGAAAATGCAATAGAATATAAGCTCTTACAAAACATAATCAACTTTAACTATTAAATATTACATTCCTCCATAAATAAATACGAGTCTTTCTAATCATAAAATTTTAATCCTTCTTCTTCTCTTTCTCACTTGCCCACCCAATGCTATCTTATAGAAGCTCATTGAGGCCTTGGTTTTATTAGGGTAAAACTAGTACTGTACTTACAAAAATTGAAGACTATAAGGGTATAAGCTACATCCAACTTAGTGAGTATACTACCTCAAAACCACTTTGTATGCAAAAGCAAACAAGTTTTCACAATTATATGAAATGCATGAACAAGCATGTGTAAACATTATATGTAGCTATCCAGAAACCATATGAAATATAAGCACATTTATATATTTTACCCCTCATTTAACTTTAGATTGAGGATCTTGTAGTTCCATTAAAGTTTACGTCATCTAACAACATATCTCTTAGCACACATTTTTAGCTACTCAAAGCCTCAAGAATTACATGTTCCACTCTAGGCTAATAATATAAGGCTTAAGAGGAAAGATCCCTCAACTAACCCCTCAAGTGAATGAAATGAAAAATTCTCTTCCTATCTACTGTACCTCCAGATGTATATAAGCCAAAAATAGAATAATGAACATAAATTCTATCAATACATGATGAACCTAAAAAATCACTAAGTTTGTATTGATAGAATAAGATCCCGACTTAAGATATCCTTTCATTACCCGTGTGATTGTGATGGCAAATAAGAAAATAAATGCAAAGGATGCTATGCATGACTCATTTTACTTTATAGTTTTGATATTCTTAACATGGATTTATAGGTTTTCAACCAACTATCACACATGCCACAATTATTCAAAGTAATAACAATCAAATGTAAAGTTCCTCTTTTAGCCAAATTTCAACCAACCAACTAACCATTCCAAACACACATATCACATGTATGAGGTTCATTGATTTCCAACTTTAATAGCAACTACTCTTACAAACACAAATGAGTGGAAATAATTGATGGTACTTACCTAGCCATGTTTCAAGAGTTGTAATAATGTTCGAGTAAAGGCAAAGTTTTGTTTGATGGCCTAAATGAATAAACATAAAGGGATATGTATATGAATAACTAAACCACACTAATTAGTATCTCGATCCTAACCCCAAGTCTTAGAGAAGTCTTTTGAAGTCTTAAGTTATAATGGTCGAAGTCCATAAGTCACTGATCCATGCTCTTAGGCTCAAGCATATAATCTTCATTTGGATCCTTGTTATGATAAGTCCTATTATCAAATCATATCTCATACGTCTAAACATATGTCTAAGTGTAGGGTTAAGTCACTAATCAATATTAAAGAAAGTCATAAATAGTCATGAATCTAAAAATTACAAATAGGTCTAAAGTGCTCGAGAAATTATTAGAGTCTTTTAGGAAAAGCTAGATACTTCTTATGATATGATTTTTTTTTCTCAAAAGTTTTATAGAAAACTTAATTAAGTTAGACATTAAGATTTATGGAAAGGTTTTATTAAGTTTCATAATTATTATATTTTGAAGGAATGACAAAAGTACTCTAAAAGCTATTCTAACATATATAAATAGAAGAGATATGAAATAGTCTTATGATTTTAGAGACAAAACCCTTAGATAGAGGCTTATTCCAACATAACTTAGTAAATACGAAGGTATTGATATATTAATTGAGTATTTTGATATGAAGATGATAGGAATAGGTAAAGATAGTGGTATAGATTACCTTTTTGATAAGAGATATGGAAGATAATTATGAAGATGACCTTATAACATAAAAGTTAGTTAAGATTAGTTCCTAAACCTCTAGAAATCAATTCAAATTCTAACTAAAGTACTTGAAAAGTGAGATATTTTGACCCTTTAAATGTTAGACAACTTGAGAACAAGTAATCCACTACCCTTAAGAAGAAAAGGAAGCTTTGCTTGTTGATTTGAAAGTAGTTTGTAGTTTGGAATGTTGGGGATTGGTTGATTACTTCCTTTTGGTAGTTAAATGAGAATGAAGCACGAAAGTGATAGAAGAAGAAAATAGAAATGAAAGTGAAAGTGAAAAAGAAGCAACTGGTATGGAAGGTTAGGAAAAGGAATGGAAGTTACCTTCTTTGACTAGGCCTTACCTCATATAGGAAGCCAAGTTTTGTTTGCTTGTGAGAGTGGTAAATTTGCCTCATTTTGACACCATCTAAGAGGAGGTGTAACTAGCCAAGCTTTGGAAATTTTTGGAGGATTAATTTCACCTTATTTAGTAAGCTTGGCAATGAGTAAAAGACAAGAGTAATTTAATCTAGAAGTTATGCCACTTTTCAAAGAGAACTTATCTAAAATTGGGAAAAATCAAACAAGTAATCATTGAAATATTTTAAGGTAAAAAAGTTTGTATATTATTGTACTTGATTTAGCTAGAAATAGCAGTGAATATTCCCCTTACAATGATGCCTATAAGATAGAGAATTGAAGTGGACCAAGTATCTTTTTTCCTTATCTTGTTAATTTGATGGTATTTGATTTAGTTTCAAGTTTGTTTAATTGAGTTTAACTGAAAAAATCCTTCTTTTAGGTACTTAAACCAGAAGAGTTTTGATGATCTCTAAATTCTTAATTAAGGTAACTAAGTCTAATAAGGTCATCTCTTGATGATTAGAAGAGTTTTAGGGTTTTTATCTTTAGTGTAACTAATGTTCTTATATTGAGAGTTTAATTGATTCTCAAATCATGATCTACCCTATTAATCTTGTAGTTTAAAGTCTTACTTAACTAATAGTCATTTTTGAGTCAATTTTGGATCAAGTTTGAGACAAGTCAACATAAGTCAACTTAAATAGCTACAAGGTATCTACAAGTCGATCTTAAGTCAACTTTGAGTTAACTCATATCAACTATATTTGACTTTTATGATCCATCACCCTTGGGATGTTTAAGAGAGTATGGATTGTATGGTTAAAGTTTAATTAGATTCAGACTTGGTTTAGCAGATGAAAATATGAATATAAGATGTAAACCTTTGAATAGAGAGTTAGGGTTTAGGATAGTGCAGTTGACAATTTTTAACTGAACTTACTAAGTCGAATTCATCAAGTCTATTGTTAAAGTGCATCTAATGAACCTGCAGCATCTTAACTACCCATTCCATCCTAAGTCAACTTAGGTTTTACTATCTTTGAAAATTCTTAAGAGTAACATTATAGGCAAAAGCTCTCCTTCTTATTAGAGAAGAAGATTGAAGCAATTTCTAAGGAATTGAATGGGGTTGTGGATGGCTAGTTAGATAGATGCAATAAGTGGATGAAGACGAGCAACTTTTTGTCCGTCCACTAATAGAGTTTTCGAAACTTTTTGCAATAGAATGTTTCTAGTTATGGTTAGTATTAGAAATGTAAATATGAAATGAATGTAATTCTAATGAGAGAAGTTGGATGTAATGTAATTGCTAGGGAGAGTGCATAATTATGTACATATATTATCTATGAACGAATTATCTTAACTAGAAAAAAAAATCATAGAATGAATAACTTTGCACCTCATAATTATTAGTTTTTTCATTTGCATTTTTTTTTCATATTTATGGCATGGATGATAATTATATGACAACTACTGATTTTTTTTTTTATCTTAAAAAGTTCATTTCTATTTCTATTGATGATATATAAAAAAATAGCGTAATGAAATTATTCAATCATAATATTTAAATCTATTTTTAATTAGCAATTAAAAATACATGGTGATAATTAGCAATTAAATGCAACATAGATTGTATACCGTAGTCATTTAATGCTTGTAGTGGGATGGATGAATTCCACATTCTTTAGTTTAAGAATCTAGAAAAGGAAAAGTTTAATTTGAATTGATATGCTCTACAGAGTGCATGGTGTCAATTAAGGAAAAAAAAATTTGAAAACTAAATAAATGACTCGAGCCCACAATGTTAGGAATCTTTTTATTTGGTTCAAAATTTCTTACATGTGACTTTTTTAAATATTAATCATAATGTTGTTAGACCTAAACTAAGCTTTGAAATGGACAAAGCTAGAGATTAAGGTTTGAAGGATTGAATCATAGATTATTAAATTTTATAAACATTTATATTTTAAATATATGTATGTAAAATATTAAATTTAACTAAATCATCTACTTAATTAAAACTTGATGAAATCCTTATTAATTTAAATGAAAATAAGAAATACAATTCAATAAATTACACATTTAAATAGATGCATAAACTTAAAAGGAAACATAAATATAAAACAAAATAACCAAATTATATATTTGGATCAATGGTTTGATCATGTCTTGTAAATCATTCCTAGTCGTACTAAGTGAGAGGAGACAGTCTAATTTTTTAATATGAACATTCGATAATTATGTATATCGAATAAGTAGTTTTGCTATTTTGCCTTTATGTAATACTATTTTTATTTTAGTATTTTAAAATTAAAAGAAAAGAAGATATTATGTGTATAATGATTTGTTAACCCATTCGGATCCTTTGGATCCCACTTCGATTGTCTAGGTTGCTTGGATCTAGATGGGTTTTCACCAATACAGTTTTCCTAAGATCAAACCTAACCATCATTTGCCAAGGATCAGGACTGGATCAGTTCAACTAGTTAGACCAAACCGAATCTAGCCATTCTTTAATCCATACAATACATCACTTCTAGTAAAATCTTTGTCTCTAGTGATGAATGTCTCTTTTGGCATTTTTTTTTTTTTTGAAAGAAAAATGCATTAAATTGAATCAAACATCAGTAGAAACTGAAACATATACTTTATAAGGTATTCTACTAATCATGCACTTATTCAAATGGTTAACAAAAGTTGGTTTTGGTTTAAAAATATTGAAAGCTTATCTTCTTCTAAAACTGTTATGCACAACATCAGCATGATAGTTAGTGAGTGAGTTATTTATAAGGAGGGGGGCGGTTGCATTGACATCGTCTTTGAAGTAACACATTAGCTGTTCTTTGACTCTACATGCACAGGAAAGGGGTGATGACAACAGATAATCAAAGCTATGAACTCCCGCTGAGATCTTAGTTCACATGCACAGTCTTCTTGTCTTCGTCAATTTCACATGCAAGTACAAATATATATATGAGGAAACTGGAAAAAGGAAGACATGAAAAACTAAAAAATAGGGAAAATGAGAGAATATGAGGAAACTAAAAAAGAGAAACTATCTGGTGTATAACCAAATTGTCAGTATTGGCTTAATATAATAGATATATAAAGCATATTTGGGGTGATTACAAAGTATATTTAGAATAATTATACGATTTATACACATACATAACCGTATAATTTCACATATAATTATCATGTTCCTGAGTTTCCTAGTTTTGAGACTTTTCTAAACGGAAAATTTGATTTGTTTTATAAAATCCTTTTAAATGGAATCAAATCAAACCATAAGTCATGCTTAACCGTGGACAGATGCTTCCCCTTCTAATATCCGTGGATGGATTACTCAAATAAAGAAAGTGAAAAACCATTATGGAATAGGATTAGGGGAATCCGTTGCCAATTTTTTTAAAAAAATTCATAAAATAAGATATCAAAAAAATTATTTCAAAAATAAGTTTTAAAATCACATATTTAAAATATGTTTTTAGATCTATTATTTTAAAATAATTTTTTTTAAATATCTTATTTTATAATTTTTATTAAATAATTTTTTTAATGGATTCCCCAATAAAATTACCTCCGGACATAGTGACCGAAAGAAATCCATTAAGGAATAACGCATCCTTTCGGGCAATAAAATGCAAATTGATGTCACGCATTATCTAATATTTTCCCTTATTCCTTTTTAGCACTTTATTCGATCTAATCTCCTCATTATCAATTGAGTTACATCTCTTTATAGTCGTCGTCTTCTTCTTCTTCTTTCTTTTTCTTTCTTTTTTAATATAAAAATTCGAATTTACTTTTCTGCTGGAAATACAACCTTAGTTTTGATTTTCTACTGGTGGCAGGCATTTGATAAGTTTTTTAGGACAAAGTTATGGTTAAAACAATCTCAAATGATATCGTTATTGAGAGTATTCATAATTTTTTAATTAAAGATAAAATTATGAAAAAAAAATGCAATAACAATTTCAATTTTGAATAACCCTTTTAATAGAAATGACCAAGATATATTTGAATTTAAAATCTCGATAATCTTCAATAGAAATTCTTGTATCTTCTTGTTGCAGAGATCTTTTCATAGATTTGAATATCTGAAAAACTAGATAAGTTCGAAAGATAAATTTATTGTGATTTTTCTAGATAAACTTCAAGAAATTTTATGATATCTCTCATGTTGAGGCGTCTTATCTTCTCATAACAATCATATCTTCATTGTAGATATATTTTTATCTTTGTAACAACTTAACCTTATCGTCCTTAAGCGTATATCAAAGAATAAATTATAAAGAATTTCTAGAAAACTTCTTCACAACATACTAACGAACTAGTAGTCAAAATTAAAATGGAAAACAAATAAATTTTGAATAAAACTTTTGATAAAAAACTTGAAGCGATGAAATCTCCAAGATGATAAATCTCACTTTAGTGAAACATATCAAGTATATTACCCAAATATACTTGACAAGTGGAGCTAGGCCTTAAAAAAATTATAAAAATATGTTAATCTTTTTGTTTTTAATCTGGAAAAATCTGTGTTCAGACATAAAGGTTCAGAACATGCTTCTATCAAGCATATACTTTTTCCTGCTAAAGGTTCTAAAATAGCTTATGACTAGAACCATATACTGCTTGTGCCGTTTTAAAGGTTTTGTTAAAACTTCTGAAACAAAATCTTGTAATATCTTCTTATAGCGAAGGTTCTAAAATAACTTCTGTTCAACTATTAACAAGATTAAAGACTTTTTATGAAGTATTCAAAGGTTTTGAACTACCTTCTGTTATTTTATTTTTATTGAAAACTCTACCTTTTGTCTATCTCAAAAATCCATTAAACAACTTCTATATAAATTGAAACTATTGTACTAAAAAATAAACATATTAAATATTTTAATCCCCTTTTGTTATCATCGAAACTAAATTAAAGAACTTAACATTCTCTCCATTTTTTATGATTACAAAACATCCTTGTTAAGAATAGAACATCAATTTAACATTATTCAAAGTTTGCCATTTTTCTCCCCCTTTTTGTTATCGTTAAAAAGTAAATCTCCCCATCAATTACTGCATAAAATAGATAAAAGAAGTAAGAAAGAAAATAAATGTTATTCAGAAAACTAGAAGGAAACAAGAGTTAGAAATAAGAGTTTAGATCAGTAAATAAAGAAAAAAAAATGAAACTAAATTTTTCTGGTAGATTTTCTTGGTGTAATTTACGAAGGAGGAGGTTTGGAAGGAGTTGATTTTTCTAATGAAGAGTTTAAATCAATTACATGTGCTCCTTTACGAACATAATCAGGAAAATGTTAGGATAAAAACATTTGGATTTCTCCTTGCAGATTCTTCACAACTTGGATAGAGCGATCAGATTTAGAATCTATAATCTTAAATTAGGAAGTGACCAGATCTCTTATCTTCCTCATCTGATCAACTAGTTTATCAAAAGCAACCACATTATGGTTTAAATCACTCTTGACCCTGTTGCTGAATTCATCATAGAGAATCCTAAAATGTTTGAATTTAGTGAGAATTGCTTTAGAACTTCTTTTAATCTGTTTCTACAGAACGTCTATCTTTCTATTGTCAGAAGTTTGAAGAGAACTTAACTCCTCTTTCATGGTAGTCCTTACAATTTCTATCATTTCAGTTTTCATTATATCTTTGATGGAAGTCTTCAATTCCTCTACATCAAGTTTTTCAGTTTCATTTTTTATCCCATTTCCTCCTGCCTCAGTTTCTTCCAACTTTCTCTTTTCATTATGATCAAGAGTAGGTTCTAACACAACCTCTGGAGCTCCTTCTTGCTTTGTAGCAAAAGAGATTCCAACTGGAACTTCTATTTTCTTATACCTTTCATGTACATAATGTGATCCATCATTTGCATACCAAAGAAAATCCTTTACATATATAGACATATGATGGAACACTTCCTTACTTATTCTTTTTAACTTCAAAAGATCAAAAGAACTAGGGGGCAGAGCAATCCTCTTAAACTCAAACAATTTCATTAAAACCCTCCTAAAAACTAAACTTTCCTTATTCCTCCATATTTGATCAACTATCCTTGAAGCCATGTCCAAATTCTTTTTATGAACCAGTGTATAGATAATCTGTACATGTTTAATGGACATAGAAGTTGAACTTCCTTTCTTTGGACAAATACACTCAATCAGAATCTTATGTATTATCCTAGGAAATAACTTGAAATCCATTACCATGGCTTCTTTGCTATAATCCATTTCCAGACCTCCATTTACAGCAACAAAAAGTTCATTCCTAGGTAAATTCAGTACCTCCACATCATCATTAACATCATGCATTGAAAACATCGAATCACATCATCTCTAGTGATCTTGATCTCTTGATTACAAATCATAGAAACTAACGCATTGTCTCTAGAATATTTTAGATTTCCATAAAACTCCTTTATGCATTCTCCATATACCAGAATTTGTAAAGAACACAAATTTATACATCTTATTGGTGCTAACAACTCATTCCAGTAAAAATATTACTCACAAAGAAATTAAAATCGATAAAATTGCATGGACAAACCTCATTCCTTTTTCGTCCTACGGCAATGTCCAATGAGGGTTTTGAACTTTGTCATCTGCCTTTTCTAGAAGATTTCTTAAGTGCCTTTGACATTCCTTGTTCGATCTTTTTTTTTTTTTCCCGTTCTTGGTAAGTGAACTACTCTTTTTCTTTCCCGCACTCTTTTTCAAAGAACCAAGAACAAAATCGAAATTGGTTGAACTTTGGTTTTCTTCCATTACAGGTTCTGTAGTAGGTTCTTGAGAGTTTTCAGGTGACTCGTCATGGATCACAAGAGGAGCATTTGATGGTTTCATTTTGAAAGATTTTTGTCTGATTCTCTCGGATTTTTTAGGTGCCATTTTTGGTCGAAGTTTGAAGATTAGAGAGAAAAAAAAAATTCAAAGTTGAGGAAGGTGAACTGTTGAGCGAATGAGAGAGAACAAATAAATGACAATTTAAAAGAAAAAAACTAATGGTCTTCCTTTTTGTTTTAAAAAATTGACCACACATAAATGCACATTTTTTGTTTTTCTTTTCTCTAAAAATTAAAAGAAGGGGAGTCTTTATAATTACAACAAAAGGGAAAAAAAAATTAAAATTCACAAAATGGATTGCAAATTCCCATTTCATTCCTAATAAATTCAAATTTTATTTTTTCAAGTGTTTTAGTAAAATTATCTGCAAATTGATTTTCAGTTGGTAGAAATTCAACATTTATATTTCTATTATTCACATGATCTCTAATAAAGTGATGTCCTATTTCTATATGCTTTGACCTAGAATTATGTATAAGATTTTTTGTTATAATTTATTACACTCGTATTATCACATTTAATTGGCACATTTTTAAAATTCATTCCATAATCATTTAATTACTGTTTTATCCATAAAACTTGAGCACAATAGTTACCAATATAAACATATTCCGCTTCAACTGTAAACTAGGCAACAGAATTTTGTCTCTTAGAAGACTAAGAAACTAATTTGTCACCTAAGAATTAACAAGTACTTGATGTACTTTTTTTATTAATTTTACAACCCGCATAATATCAAGTAGAACTTTATTGCAGCAATGGTGGTCAGCAACAGATTTTTTGCTTTATTATTTTTCTCAATGGTTTTCTTCTCCGAGTCTGATAGAATTGAATCTCCATCCAAATCGATTGTTCTATCTCCTATGAAAATAACCTGCCACGAGTCATAGTAAAAATAATTTCAATTTTTTGCAACTTTGTAAAAACACTCTTGAATGGAAATTCTAATGGCGTAAGTAACAAATAAACAATAACCATGCAATTAAATAAAAGAGAGAGAGAGAAAATCATGCTCAGTGATGTATAGAGTTTCTGCCTTGCACATACGTCCTCTCTTCCAGTTCCACGCTGGGGACCCAGTTGTCTCTACCGGTTGAGTTTCACTATACAAAAAATCAAATTGAGAGTACAAACACACCAACACTTTGGCAAAGTCTCACTGCTGAGTCTCCCTAGCTTTCACACTAAGCTAATCACTCAACTATAGTAATAAACAAAGAGGAGAAATAAAGTATTCTCTATAATTAAGTTCAATAACAATTAAATGAGAAATCTTTTGTGCGCCTTTTGAAGGATAGTAAGATGAAGATATTTCTTTCTCGTGTTCTTGATTGATGATTTAAACTCTTGAAGCTTCTTTCTCTTTTAATGGTCAGCTAGCAAAAAAAAAAAAAAACGCAATAATAATTTGAATTTTGAATAACCCTTTTGATAGAAATGACCAAAATTTTCTTTTAGATATTTAAATTTAAAATCTAGATAATCTTCGATAGAAATTTGTCCTATGATGTGTATCTTCTTGTTACAAAAATATTTTCTTAGATTTGAATATTTGAAAAACTAGATAAGCTTGAAAAATAAATTTGTTAAGATTTTTCTGGATAAACTTTAAGCGATTTTATGATATCCCTTATGTTCTGGAGCCTTATCTTCTCATAATAACCATATCTTCATTATAGATATATCCTTATTTTTATAACAACTTAACCTTATTGTCCTTAAACATATATCCAAGAATAAATTATGAAGAATTTTTAGAAAACGTATTCACAACATACCAATGAACTAGCAACCAAAATTAAAGTGGAAAACAAATAAATTTTGAATAAAAATTTTGATAAAAACTTGAAGTGATGAAATCCCCAAGATGATAAATTCCACTTTAGTGAAATACATCAAGTATATTACCTAACGATTCTTGATAAGTGGAGTTAGGCCTTGAAAAAATTATAAGAACATGAAATTTAATCATTTTCTTTGAATCTAAAAAAAATCGTGTTTAGATATAAAGGTTCTGAACATTTTTCTATCAAGCATATACTTCTTCTCGTTGAAGGTTCTAAAATAGCTTCTGACTAGAACCATAAACTGCTTGTGTTGTTTTAAAAGTTCTATTAAAACTTCTAAAACAAAATCCTGTAACGTCTTCTTATAGCGAATGTTCTGAAATAACTTCTATCCAACTATTAACAAGATTAAAAACTTTTTATGAAGTATTCAGAGGTTTTGAACTACTTTCTATTACTTCATTTTTATTGAAAACTCTTTTATTAAACTTCTAAAACACCTTCGCTTTGTCTCAAAAATTCATTAAATAATTTCTATATAAACTAAAACTCTTGTACTCAAGAATAAATATATTAAATGTTTTAATCTCTTTTTGTTGTCATTAAAACTAAACTAAATAACTTAACAGAGATAATACATAAGTAAATAGAAATGAGGATAATAAAATAGTAAGATAATATATTATATTAAACTAATAAAGATTCATTTGATTCTACACCCACTAATAACAAAATTATTATATTTCAATTTCACATAATGCAAAATATTTATTCAATTCCCATAACCTTCCGCTCCCTAAAAAAAAGAAAAAAAAAATTCCAACATAATAATCCCTTCTCTCTCGACTCTATTAGTCTAACTGCCCTGCCTGCATGTTCTTAATAACCCCTTGTCGCAGCCCCAGAAGGTAGATGGCCAAACAAACAAAGACCTGTGTCTGTTTCTCAATATATGTAACCATGTAGATCGATGCCTCTTCACGGTTTCAGTTTCACTATGCCGGTACATGAACATGCATGCGATGCTGTCGTCAAAATAAACCCGTGCGCCCCCTGCCGGTGTCCGCTTGAGCAAACGCTATCCGTACCAGTGATATAGTTACTGCCCTTTAGAAGTCAACATCAAATCAGCACCACACCCGACTTTTTTTAGTCCACGGATAGAGATCAAATCTCCCTCCACTTCACGCTTCCTCCCTCCCTCCCTCTGCTTCACCTGTTGTCTCTCTCTTTCACTCACACCTTTTGTACTCTTCATGTGACACTTTTTAGTAAACCTTAAACGAAATCCAGAAACATGTCCAAACCAACAAGAAGTAAGTAGGTAACGCAACACAGCGCCCCCACCCCCCCAATAGACACACGATCCAAGCACACGCTTTCTCTACGATGCATAAGCAGAGCCAGAGCCAGAACCAAAACCAAAACCAAAAACAAACAGTCCACAGAACCCTTCTGTTTCCTTGTCTCTTTCTCACCTTATATCTCCAACTAGGAATAGTCCTATCCAATCCCCAGGATTACCAAATCCTAAGGAGGGTCAAGGCTACCTCCCTGGACGACCCGAATGACTCGCTTTCCGACTGGGTCCCAAACCCTGACCTCAACCCCTGCAACTGGACCGGCATTACTTGCGAAGCACCGAACAACACCGTCGTCTCCATCGACCTCTCCGGTCTCGACATCGCCGGTGCATTTCCTTACTCCTTCTGCCGCATCAGAACACTAAAATCCCTCTCCCTTGCGAACAACTTCTTCAATGGCTCTCTCTCCTTCCCTTCCCTCTCTATCTGCTCCCACCTCCAAACCCTCAGCCTCACAGAAAACCTCTTCGTCGGAGACTTACCTGATTTCTCTCCGCAGTTTACCGACCTCGAAGTTTTGGACTTGTCCTTTAATAACTTCAGTGGTGAGATCCCGGTGGGTTTCGCGAAGTTGCCGGCACTCAAGGAGCTTGTACTCGTCAGCAACTTGCTAAATGGAACTGCTTTTCCTTCACTGCTGTGTAACTTGACTGAGTTGACTCGGTTGCACCTCGCGTCCAATCCGTTTCAACGAGGTCCTATTCCGGAATGCATTGGACACTTATCGAAGCTCGAAGACTTGTGGCTTTCCCGTACGAATCTCGTTGGAGGAATCCCACATTCAATCGGAAATCTCTCTCGGCTAACCAATCTGGATTTCTCGTTGAACGGACTCTCCGGCGAGATCCCAGCATCGATCGGGGAACTCCGGAGCTTGAAAAATCTATTCCTTTATGACAACAGTTTCTCAGGCGAGATTCCGGCGTCAATTGCTAACTTGACCTCGCTTCAATCGCTCGATCTCTCGCAGAATAATCTTAACGAAACATTGCCGGATTCACATCGCTGAATTGCCGTTGATTGTTCTCCAATTGAACGATAATCTCTTGACCGGAGAAATTCCTCAAAGTCTCGCTTCAAATCATAATCTGACTTTCTTGAGGCTATTCAATAACAGTTTCACCGGTAGGCTGCCAGTAAATCTCGGTATAAACTCAAAACTTGAAGAGATCGATGTTTCAACGAACGGTTTTACCGGTGAACTTCCTCGGTTTTTATGTAAGAATAAGAAACTATCGAGGCTTATTCTATTCAATAACGTGTTTAATGGAAGTTTTCCGAGTGAACTTGGTGATTGTGACTCGATGAGTTACGTTCGAGTTGAGAATAATCAGTTCTCCGGTGAGGTCCCGACCAAGTTTTGGGGCATTCAAGGATTAACTCATCTCGATTTACATAACAACCGGTTCGAAGGTAATGTTCCAGAGTCAATCACCGGCGCGAACAACATTTCGACGCTTTCGCTCGCCGGGAACAGCTTCTCCGGTGAAATTCCGGAGAGTATTTGCGAATTGCGCACCCTTTCGGTTCTCGATATCAGCAAGAACCGTTTCACCGGTGGAATGCCGGAGTGCTTGACAGAATTGAGGAATTTACAGAAGCTCGATATGCAGGAGAACCTATTCAGTGGTTCAATCCCGAATCAGTGAGTTCGTGGACGGATATGAGCGAGTTGAACTTATCACACAATGAATTCTCCGGGGACATTCCGCCGGAATTAGGGAGTTTACCGGTTTTGAATTACTTAGACCTCTCTGTAAACTTGCTGTCCGGCGAAATTCCGGTGAAGTTGACTAAGCTTAAACTCAACTCGTTCAATTTATCCTATAACAAACTCTACGGAAAAGTCCCCTCGGGTTTCGATAATGAATTGGACATTTCGAGCTTACTGGGTAATCCGAATTTATGCAGCCCGGATTTGAGGCCCTTACCGGAATGCTCGACCCACCGACCCGTTTCTTTCTACATAGTGTTAGTCTTAGCTTTATGTGCTTTTGGTCTGCTGGTGTCATTTATTTTGTTCCTTAAGAAACATACAAATGTACTCGGAGGCAAGTCCAAGGGCCTATGGAAGATCACCACATTCCAACGGGTCGTGTCGAGTATGGATACATTGTTCGATCAATTGACCGAGGACAATTGCATCGGTTCGGGCGGTTCGGGCAAGGTTTACAGGGTGATGTTGAAATCGGGCCAAACCGTGGCGGTTAAGAAGCTATGGACCAAGGCCCAGAGTGCGGATACCGAGTCCGTGTTCAGATCCGAGGTGGAGACATTGGGTCAGATCCGACATGGGAACATAGTTAAATTAATGTTTAGCTGTGTAGGAGAGGAGTGTAGGATTCTGGTGTATGAGTACATGGAGAATGGGAGCTTGGGGGATGTGCTGCATGGGGAGAAGTGTGGTAGGTTACTGGATTGGCACCAGCGGTTCAAGATAGCATTGGGTGCTGCGCATGGGCTGGCTTATTTGCACCATGATTGCGTGCCTGCTATTGTGCACCGGGATGTGAAGAGTAACAATATCTTATTGGACGAGGAGATGAGGCCAAGGGTTGCTGACTTTGGATTGGCCAAGGCATTATCGCAGCAAGTTGGGGTTGCCGGGTCTGAGGGTGGTGAAGTCATGTCAAAGGTTGCTGGGTCCTTTGGCTATATGGCACCTGGTAAGTTCCTTTACTGCAAGATGAAACTTCCTCAATATGTTTTCATTTCACTTTTTTTAACATTGATTACTATGTATATGAAGCGAACAGGTTTTTTTTTTTTTTTTTTTCCTTAAAATTTCTGTCTGATATAGTTTGTCATTGATATTTAGATTGATTCCTTCTACTGGGTGGCTATTGAAATTGCCAATTGGGTCAACGACAATAGGCAGTGTAAATATCAATAATTATATCACGACTTAACTGTCTATAGCAGCATCAGTCTTATTGTCTTTTGGGTTAGGGTGGGGGATAATGGGTCCATATGTCGTTGTGAGATTGGAATTTTCCATTTGCTCATCACTATCATTGCAATTTCCTTCCCTCACGTAGTTTTCAGTTCCGATAAAAATGCAGTGTTCCTGGGTAACTTATGCTTTATGGCCATGTCGTTTTTAGATAATGATTTGAAATTAGAATATGGTTCTCGTTGCTGTGAGAATTAAAGTAGAATAAATACCACTTGTAGGGGGACCCTACCCTAGTGAGAAATGTTGGCATATAGATAAGGATATGTTACCAAACCTATGGCTTTTGCTAACCACAGCTTATCATTGAGATAAAAGCTTCAACTAATAACAGTGCAAAAATGAGTGTAAACTGTTGACACACTCCTTAAAACTATTGGTGAGTTGTGGATGGATTTACATAAATTTTTGAAGTATACAAAGAATTGTTAAATCACTCTTGGAGCTCCAAAACCGTCTCTAAAGACCATAAATAGTGACTTTTATGTGGTTTTATCGGATCGTGTGTGCACATTTTCATAATGGAAATTTGAAGTTACACTTCCCGACTTTATGAAGTCTATCCACATTAGACCAATAGTTTAAGGTGTATTTGTAATTTGGCATAATCTCCATCTTATTTTATTTCTCACATATTGTATTGGTGTTTTGCTTACAATTGCTTCTCTGTTTACAAAATTAGACACCCGTTTGTTTTGTCTTGGAAGCTCAACAACTACAAGATGGGGTTATATATTTAATTTTTCAGTTGATCTTACAGTATTCTTAAGTTTGGTGACTGATAGAATCATAAAATATAGCGGAATCAATGACCCGTTAGCTGTTAAGCTAATCATAGATAGAGAGTTCAACTACATGGAGCTCCTTGGTATTTTTAGAAAGAATACTATTAAATGGATGACCAAATGATAGGCCAACAACTCCATCCTTAGTTAATCAAACTTGAATATAACGTTGGACAATCAAGTTTTCCATAAGCAATGAAGACGAGGAAGACCTAAACCCAGCAGAGATTAGCTAAATCATCTTATCTGATGTACTGGAAAATTGAAGGGATTATTATCTTTTCTGATAGCAGAAAATCTGATCAACTTATATTGTATGGCGTTGGAAAATTTATATAAGTTAAAATCGTTTGTCCCTCTTAACTGTGTCACGGTTTCTTCCTGCAGAATATGCTTATACTCTGAAGGTGAATGAGAAGAGTGATGTCTATAGTTTTGGCGTGGTGCTGCTGGAACTGATTACTGGCAGAAGGCCAAATGACCCTTCCTTTGGTGAAAACAAGGAAATTGTCAAATGGGTTACAGAAAATGCTCTAACTTTGCAAGAAGAAGGAAACTGCGAAACCAATGGCTGTTTTTGTGATGTAAGTCAGATTGTAGACCCAACGATGGACTTGTCGGAGAGAGACTACGACGAGATTGAGAAGGTCTTTGATATAGCTCTTTCATGCACTTCAACACTTCCTGTCAATAGACCCACCATGAGAAGTGTTGTAGAGCTACTTAAGGACAAGAAAGTTGCCCGTTCAAAATGAATTTGGTGCGAGATTATTAAGGTTGCTCTATGCATTGGCTAGTATAGTGTACATAAGCTGTAATTTTAGCTTTTGTGGTACCATGATGTTCTTATGCTTCCTTATAACCCATGCAGACGACAATGAAGATAAAAAGATAATGCTATGGAATTTCAGTTTACAAGTTAGTGAGTGTTTGATTTGCAATGAGAGTTCCTAAGTCATGTTAAGAGTTTGGATTGTGTAATTGCAGTATTTCTTTAAGGAATGTAATAAAGATTAAAAATTTGGTTCTGATATATAGTCAGAACAGCCTTGATTGATCATCCGTTGCTACAGCCGGTGTCAAATTTTTATTCCCTTGAAGCATGTTTATGCCTGATGGAAGAGAAACAGCTAGTTAGTTTGTATTGTTTTCTGTAGTTTGTATTTCACCGTGTCCAGGTGGCGTGCGTGTAGTGATCTGTTTATCTTGTTTGTATGTGTCAATGTTTGTGTGGTATCAAATGAGAGAGCAGTTAGAATAGCAATTTCTTAATTGCTATGGTTGTAAAATCTATCATATTGGAAATAAGAAAAGGGTCAACATTCACCGTTCGAATATTTTCAGAAAACACTATGTTTCTTAAGGGATCCGAGGTTCTCTCAAAGTATCTCAAAGTAGCCCTAATCCTTACTCTAAGTATAGGTAGACTTGGAAGAAAAGCGACTGAGGGTAAGTAGGCTTACAAGGAAGAATCTACTCTTAATTGCCCTATTACTAGATCGTTAAGTCGATCTGCTAGCAAATTGGTATTAGAGCTTTGTTTAATGGAAGAAACTAAACAACTACAACAACAATTTAAGGCCTTCGTTCTGATGTACAAGGAGGATCGAGAGAGAATGGAGACATGATAGCAATAGATGAGCATGGAGATTACTAATTGGACTCGTGGAGCTTTTGGTTCATGAATGGTAGAAGGGCAGACGGATGGAGGAAGTGATTGTAGGAGGCAAGAAAAGGGTGTGGATAGTCAGGGAAGTCGTTTTGGAAGGGGAGTAGTTACTCCAAAATATTCAAAGGTTGATTTTCGCAAGTATGAGGAAACATTGATCCAATTGGATGGCTAAACAAATGCGAGCACTTCTTTCGTCATCAAAAGATTGCAGTGATAGAGATAGTGGAACTAGCTGCGTTTCATATGGAGGAAGATGTGCGACTTTGGTTTTTGAAGTTGGAATGGGAAAAACTGAAAATTACATAGGAAGAGCTTAAGTTGATGTGTAATCTTCATTTTAGTCCTCCCTAAAGCAGCAACAAATTAGGAGAGCTTTCCAAACTCCAACAAATGGGAATGGTTGAAGCATGTTAGAGAAATTTTGAAAAATTAGCTGCATATACAATGTCCTTGTTACCTAAGGATGAAGTTGCCATTTTTATTAGCAAATTAAAGGAGTATATAGTAGTAGAAGTTGAGTTAGACTAACCCCGGAATTTGAATCAAGAAATGACATTGGCTTGCTTGTATGAGAGGAGAGGGGTTAATTTCATGAAGGAGGAAATTAGATCTACTAGACGAACCTTTGTCTTTAACAGTATAGGAAATAAAAGTCCGTATATTCACAGATTGAGTAGAGCAAAGTTGGCCAATCAGAGAGCAAAGGGTCTTTGCTTTAATTGCGATGAACTATTCATAGTAGGGCACAAATGTAAGAGACTTTTTTTGTTAGAAGTGGGGGAGGATTCCAACTTTAATAAGTTGTTGGAAGAATCGGAGAAAGAAGAGGACATTAAAGGGGAGTTGGGGGATTTCTTTACAAGCCATGGTGGGACTAACTCAACCGTAAACAATGAAGGTGTAGGGACTACTTAAGGGCCATCCGATATTACTCTTTGTTGATTCTAAAAGTATTATTAGTTTTGTGAGTATAAACTTTATCCAATCGCCTATTTTATCGGTGGAACTTAAGGAATGTTTAAGAGTGGTTGTGGCAAATGGGGATCAGGTCTAAAGTCAAGGTATCTGTAGAAAGGTTGAGTTGAGTATTGGGGAAAACGTATTTTTCTAGGACCTTAATTCCCTACTGTTATGTAGGGTAGAAGTGATGCTAGGAGTGAACTGGCTTAAGTCTTTAAGACCCACTGCTTGGGATTTTTCATCAATGAGGATGAAGTTTATGATGAATGGGCAACAAGTGGTATCAAGTGGAGTAGAAGCCAAAGAAGTTCCTTCTACAACTGCCCTATTGCAACATGAGGCAGATAGGGAAAGGGATTTAAAAAGGATGTTAGAGAAGTTTTCTAACCTCTTTCACAATCCTATTGGACTTCCATTTTGCAGAGATCATGCAACCACTAGATTAGACTAGTTCAGTGGGCAGCTTCAGTAGCTATTCATCTTTATCCATATCCGCACAACCAAAAAGACGAGATTGAAAGACAATGCAATGAGATGTTAGCTAAAGGAGTGATTAGACCTAGCAAATCTCCTTTCTCTTCGTTAGTTCTATTGGTGAAAAAGGCAAATCAATTGTGGAGGTTTTACGTTGACTACTGAGCCTTTAATGAGAAAACCATCAAAGATAAGTTTCCTATATCGGTTATTGATGAACTGTTGGAGGAATTCTATGGGGCATGTTATTTTTTGAAGCTAGATTTGTGTTCCGAGTATCATCAGGTTTGGATGCATTAGTTAGATGTGGACAAAACGATATTTTGAACTCATCATAGCCACTTTGAATTCTTAGTGATACTGTTCGGCTTAACTAGTGCCCCTTCAACATTTCAAGCACTTATGCATGTGGTGTTTAAGGGGTACTTGTAGAAATTCGTACTAGTATTCTTCAATGACATCCTTGTCTATAGCCACTAATGGGTGGAACATCTGCAACACATTAAGATCGTATTCCTTCTTCTTTGAAAACACAAGCTTTACTTGAAACAATCAAAATGCATTTTCGTGCAAACACTAGTATCTTATCTAGGTCATATTATTTCAGGGGAAGGTGTACAAGTGGATCTTCAGAAAATTGAGGCAATGGTTTCTTAGCCAAAACCCATCTTAGTTAAGGCATTAAGAGGATTCCTTGGATTAATGGGCTATTACCATAAATTCGTAAAGGATTATGAATTGATTACTGCCCCATTAACCTAGATGTTAAGGAAAAATGGTTTCTTGTGGAATGAGCAAGCCAAAGCAACCGTCTTGGCACTATGAGAAGCAATGACGAAGGCCCCGGTGTTAGCTTTACCCAACTTTGATGTGGAGTTCATAGTAAAATGTGATGCTTCTGATATGGGTATTGGGACTATTCTACAATAAGAATCATGACCTATTGCTTTCTATAGCCAACCATTTGCCCAAAGGCATTTGAAGCTACCAGCATATGAGAAGGAATTGATTGAGTTAGCTAAGGCCATTCATCATTGGAGAGCTGATCTTTGGGACCATAAATTTCAAGTTAGAATAGATCATTATAGTCTTAAATTTCTACTTGAATAGTGAGTTACCACCTCCTCGCAGTAGCATTGGATCAGCAAACTATTGGGTTTTGACTTTCAGAGTGAGTGTAAAGCTAGTCAAGAGAATCGATCTTTTGATGCTTTATCACGCAAGGATAAATAGGAAGGAGCATTGTTAGTTGTTTCGTGTCCATGGTTACAGATTTTCGACTTGATTAAGCAAGAAATTTAGTCTTAACTCAAGCTGCAACACATAGTCAAATAGATTGATAATCAAGAGCTTGGTTTGGAGTGGAGCTTTAAGGATGGTTTAATTTTCTACAAACAAAATTTTTTTATCTTGCTAACCTTAGCACTTTATTCTTCCATCATTGAAGCTATCCATAATTTGGCCCTTGAAGGATACTAGAAAACATTGTTCCAGGTGATGCACGACTTCTTCTAGCAAGGCCTTAAGAAACAAGTACAAGACTTCATTCAATCTTACTTAACTTGTCAATGTAATAAAAGTGAACACCTACACTTAGTTAGCCTTCTTCAACCTCTCTAAGTTCTACATTAGGTTTGGTCAAACATTTCTATGGATTTTGTAGACAGATTACCTTTGTCTTATGGTAAATTGATGTTATTAGCGGTAGTTGACTGTTTTTCTACATATACTCATTTTGTACCTTTATCTCACCCTTATACTACTATTTCTATTGCACAAGATTTCTTTGATTCCATCATCTAACTTCATGGCTTCCTAGCAATAATCATAAGTGATAGAGATGCTATATTCACAAGCGTTTTCTGGCAAGGACTCTTCAAATTGTGTGGCATCAAATTACTCTTTTCCTCTACTTACCATCCTTAAAATGATGGTCGAATGAAAGTCACTAATCGCCCTATCGAGATGTCTTTGAGATGCTTTATGGGAGATCATCCTAAGAAATGGATTGAGTGGATTCCATAGGCCGAGTGCTACTACAACACCGAATATCATTCCACCTTAAAGTTTACTCCATCTGAAGTTGTGTATATGACTCCTTGATTATTGTCTAAGATCTGCTAAGTTGGAAGCGGTGGAACTAGCTCTATTAGATAGAGGTTAGATTATCTAACAAGTTCGTGAGAAGCTCTTGCAAGCATAGCAACAGATGAAGAACACCTATGACACTTAACATCATGAGCTCTAGTTCAACATTGGTGATTTGGTATTGCTCAAGTTCTAACCGCATCATCAACAGTCATTGGCAGTCAAGAGATATAGTAAGTTGTCTCCTTACTTCTATAGCCCATTTGTGATCATGGACAAAATTGGTACGGTTGCTTATTATCTGCAACTTCTAGACTCTATGCGCCTCCATATGATCTTCTATGTTTCTTGCCTAAAGAAATTCCACGACCAAGCTCCAACTTAACCTTTTTTACCAGCTATAGATAAAGGATGTGCCATTCCTAGTCTGCAGGCTATCTTAAACACTCGAACATCAGCTAATTCCACCAAACTTCTTGTCCATTGGGAGGGTTACTCTCCATTTGAAGCTTCTTGGGAAGATGCTGAGGAGAGTTATGATACCCTCTAGCTTTATAGGTTGGTAATTGGAGCCAAAAAGCTCATTATTGTAAGGTTTAAGCTTTTCCTAAACCTGATCCTTCATCTTATCAAAACCTTTCTTATATCTAAAGTCTATAGAGCTGCATTGTTGATAAAAATTTTGTAGATGTAGAAATCGGCAATTTGAGCTTAGATCACAAAGGCATCTTCGTGGGGGAACATTATGCCTTTAATGTCATCATTAGAAAGGTGATCATAGTGTCCAATTTTAGCCGCTTCGCCTAAGTACTAAGTACATTCCAATAGATTCTAGATTGGGCATATGCCTTACTTTGCAAGATAGATCATCCTCTCATAGTTAGTCGCCTAACAATCACATTTATTGTGCCTTGGATGGGGCAAGCTTGTTGCTTTCACTCCATTTCTTCTCTTTCTTCTCTTCTTCCTTTCTTCGAAGGCCTATCATTCTCTGTAATGTATTCTTGTAAAAATCATCATCGAATTAGGTCTTCAAGAGCATACTTTAACTATGTGCAATTTTTAAAGTGTGACCCCTATCTCTATAGAAGTCATGGTATTTGTCATAATTCTTCTAGCTAGATTATTTCTTATATTTTCTAGCAAGTTGATAATGCCCCAACAGCGTATCTTCATAAAGATGTTGGTGTGGAACTTATTAAGTGGGATATGCTACTCGTAGAAAGGGATGGTGTGTTTTTTACCACTGTTACCATTTCAAGTGAACCCATCACGGTTTGTGGTGGGACTAAGCCTATCTTTTGTAGAAGGTCAATTCTTACCATTCTTCTTCTTGTTGGATGATTCCTACTCAACTCGACAAGTAGCCAGTATGACATCTTCTTAGGCAATGTATTTAGTGGTCCTTTCATGAATTTTTTTTTAAATTTTTAGGTTTGTGTAGGGGGAAGGAGTAGAAAAATGGAGATCGGTCCTTTACTCCATCGATTGCTACATTGAGCGCTACACTCATATCAACATTAGGAATCTTGAAAATTGCTTTGTCGATTTAAGGGATATAATCTCTAAGTGTCTTATCTTGTTTTTGTTTGACATGATTGAGAGTTAAGGAATCTTGTTCAAGCATTTTGCTTATTAGAAAGTGTTGATAAAAGTGCATGGTAAGCTCTCAAAAACTAAAGATAGAGTTTAGCTTAGGGCTTCGAAACCATGTGCATGCTACCCTCTTCAATGTTCCTAGAAAGGCTTTGCATGCTATTACATCAAAGACACTAAAGAGGTTCATTTGAGCTTTTAGTAACTCAAATGCTTCGTTAGGTTAGATGTCTTATGGTAAAACTCCAATTGTGGAATTTAGACATGTTTAAGGAGCTACTGATCCTAAATTTCCAAGGCGAAAAGGGAGTTCCCGATAGTAAACATGTCCCATGGGTTAGGCTTCTTTATATCTTTTAGCTCATTAAGGCATTTGATCATATTGTCTATGTCATTAATAAATTGCTCAACCAAAGATCTCATAGATTCTGCTTCAAAGCTATCATTCTTATTATTATTTTTCTTGCCCCTTAAGTTGAAGGCTCGATTCAGATTTGGTGGTGCATTCCTATGGTGTTGCGAAACATTGTCGCCTTGCTACTCACTTCGTGGCTGAAAATGTCATTAGGAGTAGTCATTGATTTCATTAACCAAGTCTCAAACAACAATTTTTTACTTGCAAATTGGCAAGTTCCCTCTCAAGTTTGGCATTCTTATCTTTATCCCCCTATTGCACATGAGATGGTAATGGTAACGTTATAAGGTGGTCGTTTTCAACGATTGGTGGATTGCAGTTATCAGGGGAATTCTTGTTGGATTTTTTTTTGCTAATTTTATGCCAACCATAGTCGTACTAGGCCTTGAAATGGTGAGCGCCAATTGTTGATTGCAGTTGCTGCCTTAATGTGGTCTTGGGCTAGATTAAACTATCGAATTGATGAAATCTAACCTGAAAAATAAAGAAACGTGAGCTATTAGAGCATCAGAGGTGTCTTCGACGCTTGGACTATGTTGCTGAAGACAATAAAGCGGCGTAAGGATAAGATAACCAAAGTGTATGAGGAGTCTCAAATGATCAAACTTAGATGGAGGGACCTCCTTTTATAGTGCTATAGGGATGTTTTATTTTAGGCAAGTAAATCTTCTTAAAGATGCCCTAGTTATAATAGGGAATATTCACTTTTGAGCATTTTCTTTAAAGGATCTAGGTTACTTTCCTAATTTATGCCAACTAGTTTAGGCACTTTCCTATTCTATGGTTATGCTAAAATAAAATGGGCCTCGAGGCCTTAGGCATATAACAAAAGGATTACATTCTAATCATTTAGTTGTTCTTAAGTTGAGTATTATAATTGAAATGAATTTACTTCCATGCATTATAGATAAAATCCTGAGTTGAAGCAATTGTTTCCTATATATTATTTCATAGGAGCTTTAGTAGTAAGCTCACATAAAGTGGCAACAGCATATCAGAAGTGATCAAGTGTACTTTCAATTGAGTAGCCCCCATCTTGCAAAGCAAGGTGTATGCCCAATCTAAAAGCTATCAGAATGTACTTAATACTCAAGTGAAGTGCCCCAAAGTGGACACTACAATCACTTTTTCTGATGATGACATAGAAGACATAATTTTCCCCCACAACGATGCCCTTATTATCCAAGCTTGAATTGCTGATTTTGATGTTCACAAAATTCTGATTGATAATGGTAGCTCCATAGACATTATATATAAGAAAGCATTCAACTAGATGGAAGATTAGGTTAAGGTAAAGCTCAAACCGTGCGACAATGAGCTTTTTAGCTTCAACACCTAGCCTATAAAGCTAGAAGGTATCATAACTCTCCCCATAGAGCTTAAAGACAGACTTCATAAGATGTAGATCTTGGTTAATTTCCTTGTTGTTAATGCTTGGTCCCTTTATAATGTCATCCTTGGGCACTTATTGCAAAATACCATAGAAATGGTAACCTCAATGAAGCATCTGAAGACTAAGTTCATAACTCCTATAAGCATTAGCATTTGCAGCAATGACCAGCATGCATCCAAGAACTTGTATTTGCAAGCCCTATCTTAGTAGGTCTTTATAATGAAATCTGCCATTAAGGGAAAACTAAGATTAAGAGGGGAACTTGGTAAAGAGACAGAAGACATCCAAATTGGCAACTCACTAGAATAGACCACAAAAATTGGTACAACAATCCTAGTCGAGCTCCATTAAAAGTTGATTGCTTTCCTTCGACATGCTTGGAATCCCCTTGAAGGTGATTACACACAAGTTGAATATTAACCTTGATATGAAGGTAATCAAGCAAAAGAAAAGGCATTTTTCCTTAGAGCGGTAGGTGGCCATAAAAGAAGAAGTATAGAAACTTTTGAAGGCTGGATTTATACGAGAAGAGCCAGCCTTTACATAATTAGCTAATTGCGTATTAGTGAAGAAGTCCAACAAGAAGTGGCAAACGTGTATCAACTACACCGACTTCAACAAAGCATGCTTCAAGAATTGTTTTCCACTCCCTTAGATCGATCAATTAGTTTATTCAACCTTAAGCCATGTCTTACTAAGCTTCATAGGTGTCTTTTTAGGCTACAATAAAATTCAGATGCTTGAGCCTGACCAGGTCCACATATTCTTTGTCACCAGCTTCAAAACATATTGTTATAATATTATGCCCTTCAAGCTTAAAAATTCCGGTGCCATATACTGAAGATTGGTGACAAAGATGTTCATGTACCAAATTGGTCAAAATGTCGAAGTCTATATCGATGACATGATTGTGAAGAGTAAAAAGCCTCATCAGCATCTTGCCAACTTAAAGAAGACGTTCTAAACATTGGAACAATATAGCATGAAGTTGAACCCTTAGAAGTGCATCTTTGGTGCAAAATTCGATAAATTCCTAAGCTTCATGGTTACTTCATGTAGGATTAAAGCTAACCCTAAGAAAGGTTTGAGTTAGTAGTGTTATGCTCCATAGGCCCTTAGCATGTACAATTTTCGCCGTATGTTGCACAAAAACTTAGGGATAACCCCTCTATTCCCCTCTGTTATCCAAGAGTTTACCTTACAACATATAAAGCATACTCACATAAAAAATTCCTAAATTAGGGTTTAGCATTTTTCAAAGAATATAGAGATATATAGATAAAATATTTCAGAGTAACGGAATATTATAATGTCCACGGGTACATTTATAGTATCAAAGATCGAAGTCCTTAATAAATTTCAATCTAAGCTACATATATGAAATTAAAATAAGAACTTAGACAAAATACATATATTAGTGATCTCTCCACTCCAATCCTTCACAGTTCCCTTGCATCCCATACTAACCTTTAACATCAATTGGCCAGGCTCTATCTAGATAGGTGCCTACAACAAGGGAAGTCTGTGGGGGTGTAAGCTATAAAATTTAGTGAGTTAGATCCTCTTACTGACCCAACAATCAAATAGTAAACAAGTTATTTAATTCAAACATATGCCATGCATCAGCAATCAAATGAATGCAACAGTATATATAGTGTACCGGACATCACATATGGCACAAATTTGATGCCCTTCATTGCCAAGGGTTGGGAAATCACGAACTACACGTCGACTCCAAGCTCTAATGACCCCGAGTTATCTTTCGAGATGATTCGTAAAGTCTATATATATTTTTGAAATATACTTCAATAAACTTGAAAATACACATATATGTACTAAGCCTTTCATGGGGTATAGATCGTGAAAGGCTCGTAAATTAATCACCCCTAAGCAATGAATCCCTAGACTAGGAAATCCTAGTTCTCAATAAGAGGGCAGCATTTCCTGAGTTCCACTCAGTTTCTAAAGGTCAAGACAAGGTATACTTATGGAGTACATCCTCCATGGAGCCTTTCCGTACCATCGCATGATACCGACAAACTTCTTACATGCAGGACTCTATGATGCATGATTCATTTTATTTAAGGTCGAATAGGCTTAAGTCAAATTATTTGGCATCCACAACAATTTATATAGACACTCGTAATTTCTATAAGCTAAATGTAGGGGAAAATAGAAATCAATTAGCCGAGTATAGTTAAGTTCAATCGAAACTCAAATACGACATTCAAGCACATGTAATACCTTATGTTACCCCTGCATATAAATCCAATTCATATATCAAATATTTACAATATATAGGTGCACTAATTATAAACACAAGCAAGGTACAGTAATCATCGAATTTTTCACTCACCCGCCTATATGGTCTTTAGTTGAAATAGTCAGGTGATAGATCATCCTCGAATAACACGTTACCTGATAAGACAAAATATTTCTATAACAGAAACTAGCCTATACTAGTTTTGCTAGTTTTAGTGATTTTTTTTTTTATTTTGAAGGTTTTAATATTTTCTACATAACTTTTTCAACTTAACTTCATTTTTCACGTATTTATAGTCGTTTTAAAGGGTTTTGAATGTTCTTTTTATTTCCAAAGTCATTTTGATTATTTGGACTTCAAAACATCACGCTAGTGCCCAAACAGATCCAGTGCGCCTAGTATAGGTTTAGTTTAAGGCTCTTTTTGGTCTAATTTCATCCACTAACCTAATGGAATTAATCCCTAACCATTTAGAATATTTTTAGGGCTTCTAAATGGAATTTCTATCTTCTATTTTCTTTTGGAAATTCTAGAATTTAATACAAGGATTTTGCATGCCTTTTTCTAATGCTTTGGTTTCACTTTTCCCTCTTTGTTTGTGTCGGTTTAGTGTTTTCTTTTGAGAGTTCTAATTCTAAATTTTTCCTAATGATATCTTGGCATCTTTAGGTTCTGGAATTAAATATGTTTCCATATCTAATTAGGTCTTGGTCATGGCTTGATGCTCTTCAAATTGTTTTGCACATCTTTTCAATTTTTCTTCTCCTAAAGGGTCCATTTTGTCATCCATGCATTTTCACAATTTAACAAGCATAACATACATAAAAAAATATACTTGATTAACTTCTTAACTTAGGCATCTAGAAGCATAAGGGATCTCCAAATTTTGATCTCAATTTATTTTTCTAAAACCGCACTCATACATTTCATGTTTCAAGAGGGATCCTTATGGTTTTACATCCCATTGTTGATTTGCATTTCCAACTTAGTTCCTAAGCTAAATATACTCTAATTATACATGTAAAGTTACAAAATCCAAGCAGCATAACTCTATTCTCATATGTGGAATCAAAATATTACAAGAAAAAATAATGATATCAACAAGAAGGTGGAAAGGTCCTATTTGTTGGTGCTTAGGGGTGCTAGGTTCCTTCTCCTTTTTCTTCTTCTTGGGGTGACTTTAAGTCCTGAGTTTCCTTAGATCTTTACCTTCCCTAATAACCTCTTGAGTGGTGTTGATGCTACTAACAATTGGGCTTGAATGGAGGTGGTTAGAGGCATGATTAGATGGTGTAATCCAAAGGTGTGCAGTAGGGGACGATTTAGGGAATCTTCTTTGATCTATTTTTTTTGTTAATTCTTAAGGATTTTTGGAGAGTTCTTAAGAGTATTTTTCTTGTACTAATTCTTCAAAAGGGTGGGAGTTTCAAGTGGGGAACAACTGATGATAAAATTAGATTGGAAAGCTAGAAGGAAAACAAAGTTAGTGGCTGCGGTTTTATGTATGTTGCTTTGATTTTTGGAAGCTGTCCTTGAGAGTTTTTGGGCAAGTTCTTGAGAGCTTTTGGTGGGGAAATTTTCCTAAGGAAGGGAAGTTCACGTGAGAGAAATGGGGTATAAAAATTCAGAGGGTTGGGTAGCAAGCTTGGGGAAGTATCCATTGGTCAATAGCATTGGTTAATTAGGTAATGGCTTTATACAATAGGTAAAGGGTCAAATCTTAGAGGGACATATCTACAAACTAGGGAAGATTAGCATTAGATTTTTCTCCCCTTTGTTTCTATTTAGATAGCTTTTAGTTACCATTACATTTGGTTAGGTTAATCCTATTAGTTTCTTAGTTAGTTTCTTGATCCTTCTAGTTGGCAACCTACGTAGAGCAAGGTAGATTTAGGGCTTGTTTTAAGCTATTTAATTTCCTTGTTTTCTTTTGGTTAAATGAACTTTAATTAGAGCTTTTATGGGGGCAATTTCAGGTCAAGTTTAGGCTTAGGATCAAGTCATTTGATGGTTCAAATGTGGCCTTATTTCCCTTCCCTTTCACACCACTTATAGGAATTGATTGGGTTTATGTTTTTTCAAAAAAAAATTTGCTTGATTTGATTATTTAGTAGAGTTGGTTTCAATTAAATTTTGGGTTTCTTTCGACTAATTATAGGGTAATTCGCCATCATTCAAGTTTTAGTTTTATTCAAATCAAGTCTCGGGTTTTTTCGAGCTTAACATTAGCTTTTCTTAAGTCCGAAGGAAATCCTAATGTTGATAGTTGGTTCTAAGATTTTGGGAATTGAATTTGGGCTTTTCAAACATCCAAATTCAAGTTTCATTTTATTAAGGTGATGTTTTATCATCGAAGTTTGTTAGGTTTCGAATTCCTTATGTTTGTATACACTAGTTGATTTGTATATCGCAAGGCAAATCCAATTTCAAGTTAGTTTTTCTTATTCATTTTTTGACATGTTTCTTGAGATTTTTTTTTCCTTCATATTTATTATTGAATTGAATTTTTTTAGGGTTTACAACTAAGGACAACATGTTTACTTAGATAGATCAAATACAAACCAAAATTGATGGAATCTAAGAAAAACTTAAAGAGTTTGAGGTAGTAAGGACTAATTCTGCTCTCATTCCATGATTGTTGTTTTATTTTTCTGTTATATCTTTTGATTGTCCATTCCTTTCATGTCAAACCATTAGGTTGTACCCCATTTCCAGTTTTCTTTGGACTTTTATGTTAGTTAGTATTAGATTTTAGTAATTTTGGTAATTATAAAATCAATCCCCTTTACTCGAATCTTAGGAAGGGATAATGTATATAAAGCAAAGAAAAAAAAATTACACTATTAAAATAATTTTATAACTGCCATGCCCTAAGTTTGAATTTTTCTTTAACCTATATTAATTCTAACTCACTTAACATAAGTTACTTAATATAAAATAGAGAAAAGAAAAACTTTTTCAAGAACTTTTAAAAAATAAGAGTCACCAGCAATCAAAATTGGAAATTAAGAAATTAGGTTTAATTAGGTAGATTAAACCTAGTTTTAGCTACTAACCTGTGAGTTTCCTAAAAATGTTTTTTAGAATAATATTAATTAGGGATACTAGACTCAGGGGCTAACCTATTAAAATCTGTATAGTTAACATGTGTCATTTTTTGAAAATAATAATTAAAAAATCCCCTTCACTTTTGTACTTCTTAAATAGTAAATATTCACAAACAAAATAGATAATTAAAAAGAATATTTTTTTTTCAATTATCCTTTTTTTATGATTTTTGGGAAAACAATTTTTTATTTTATTTTATTTATAAAATAATTAATTTTATTTATAAAAACGAGCTAGGTTTATGTTTTTTACCATTTTAATTTTTATTAAGAATTATTCTAAAAAGAATATTTTTTTTTAATTTTTGAAAACCTAAAAAAAAAAACTAACTTTAGACAAAACACCAATAAATTTTTATTTTTCAAAAATCATTTTTCTAAGTGATAAAACCCTTTTTTTATTTTTTTTTAGAAAAAAGCCTAAATACTAGCTGTTTTAAATAAAAAAAAAAAAAGAACTATCAAGGAAACCTAGTTGACCATTAATGGTGGTTATACCATAATACCTGAAGTCTACATAATAATTCCCATCTTATATGAATTTTACACAATTTAAAAGTAAAAATATGTAAACTTTTTATTTCATCAAATATGCAATATGCAGCATGATGAAAAAACAATAGATATTAAGAGGTTAGGATACTCATTAATCAGCAAATCCTAAGAAACCAATGTAAGCATGCTATTCAATAAAAACTAAACTAAAGCTTTATACTTGCAACATGTAAAACAAACTATTAATAATCAATTTATTTTATTTTATTTTTTCAAACTTTTTCCATCTTTTCTTTTTTTCAATTTTTATTGTAATTGAAATAACAAAAATAAATGAATAAATAAATTTAACATAACTACCAAAGGAGCTAGGTTCTGGGTCGTACATGTGGGTTAGCAAGCAAATCAAGTTGAATCATGTGTGCAACATGTGTAGAGCGTGGAAAAGGAGAGTGGCAATGGTTGAGCGACTTGGTTGTGTGCATTTGGCGGTTATCAAGACTTTGATGGTTGTTAGATGGCTTACGGTAGCGGTAGGGAATTACTGGTGTTGATAAATTTAACCCAAAACAACTGATGGTAGTTGTTCCCAATTAGCTTGCAGTGATTGATCATAAGGTTTTTGATCTATGGTAATTATGTATGAATCAGGGTGAAAGATTAGCTTTTATCAATCAATGAATGCTTAGGAGTCCATCAATACTAAAATCTCATTTCATTTTACCTACAATCGAAGAACTTTTAAAGGGAAGCTAGTCATGGGCTTTAAATAGCTGAAAGAGAGAAAGCTAGATTTTGATCCTATTGATATAATATCAAATAAATCCAATCGTATTGTTGGACTTGCCATTCTCTATTATATGTAGGCATGCATGGATGAGCGTGAAGTGGATCAAATTTATCCTAGTTATAAAACTCATTCCTTTTTTAGATTCAAACCTCATATGTTGTTTTTAATGTAAATCAATTTGTTATTTTGAATAATCAACATTTTAGATTGAATTGTATCTAAAAATTGAAGATTAGGTTGTCACGACCCAAAACCTAAAGGTACAATAGCTTGCTACGTGTCTCACTTAAGTGAGACACGCTAAGGCCCTCTAATCAATTAATTATTATGTTTCCTTTTCTAATTTGTAAAATCCTTCATTAGATTTTGAAACACTTTGCTGGTTGGTTAGAAGGTTAGACTTGACAAGTTTTATTTTATGAAAACATCAGTAGAGTTAATTCTAGTTACTTTTGAAAAACATTTGATTGGTTTTCCAAATAAAAATCATAAAACCTGCATAAAGTTCTAAATATCTAAAAGATAAACCAAGGCTAAGTAGGCTTAAAATAAAAGTCTAAATGTTCATAACAAAGTCCAAAGTCCCAATACAATATATAAAGTAGTAAATAAGTTTAAGTCAACTAAAGTAGAGTAAAAGTCTAATGAAAGAGATCAAATCCAATTAGTAATGGAAATATTGCCTGTCCTCACACACATAATCCCCATCAAGGTCCTCATGCATTGATCCATAACCAAAATCATCATAATAAAGTCAGCATAGACATTATCACTTGAAAAAGATAAGAAAGAGGGTGAGTAGTATGTGCAACCACAAACATACACCATGCCACTCATATGTAAGCCCAATTACTAATGCAACAAATAAGATTCATTAAGGTATTTAATTTAAGTGTAACAAGTAGTATACTTTTGATGTCCCAAAAGTTGGAGTATCTTATGACTCTGCAACACCATGGAGAGCAAAAGAGTCTAACCCACAGAGCACAATCAGAGGTTGGCATAAATGGCCAAATTCATGTCCAAAAACAACCAAAATATAGTATTTTCGTATGGAGCTCACCATGAGAATCTACACTAGCGAATACAATTCGTAGTTAATGTATCATACGTTAGACCCATAACTTCATATAACACCTACTTATACATCTTTTTTGTATTCACTAATCATACCAAGATATTTCCTTTCTATCAACTATCTATTGCACCACTTATAGTAGCCTAAGTGCATAACTAACACATTATCTTTGTATTTACAACTGCAATTGTAAACTTAGTTTAAGGGTGTTGCTCACTAACCTAAAACAATCAAGCATAAACAATGACACACTACACAAGTTTATTAGCTAGATTTTTATGTTTTAGTCAAGTTATTCTAACTATAATCACACACATCATGCAATTTCAACTAACTATGTACCTATAGATCTCATAATCATGAATTGAATGCCAAAACCTGAAACCAAAACTAAATGTATATTTAATCGAGATTTAAAAGTTAATTACTTGTCTTTAATAAAGCTTAAAACTTTAATTCATTTCATAAACCCAAAAGAGTAACTCTAATTACAGCACTACAGTGAAATTTTAGGTTTTTTCAAGCATAGCCCATAAGAGATAACTAGGTCCAATTATGAAAGACCATTATCCACACTTAGTGAAGTTCTCAAGTAATTTTATATTTAGTCCAACTAGATAGTTAAGCTCTATCAGATTTTAGAATTGAAATTATTTAGGCCCAATCTTAAGACAATATTTATTTAATTAATTCATTAATATTTCAGAATTATTTTAATTTTAATAAAATTTTATGATTTTTCCATCACTCATGAGTAAACCAGGTTAGTTTGTAAACTGGTCATGTGTGGATTGGTTCGACTCTTATAAATCGGCCACTTGATAAAGGGGAACCTATTCCTTTATTCATTTATTTATTATTAATCAAGAAAAACTATGTTTTCAGTATATTTACCATAAACACCTTTTTATTTGGAACTACATGCCCAAAAAGATCCAACTACTTTCCTACAACCTTTTGATTCAAAATTTTCAACCCAATTGTCTTATTTATGTACCATGATTTTTGGGGTTTCATAATCATGATATAATGTTGGGTGATAAATCTATTCAAATCATCTGTTAAATCAAAACTCAATTACAAACTCATTTTTTTATGAATTTGAAGATCCAAAAAAATATCAAATAGGTGTTTTAAGTTGAATATGATAAAGAACATGAAGAACTTAGTTGAATGTCAATTGAATTTTCAAAAAAAAAAAATTTAAATACAAACACTTTTCCTTTTATTATTATTATTATTTTGGCAAACCCCATACACGATACAAACACTTTTCCTTATTAAACACTTAAGTTCTTAAAATTGAATCCTTTCATATTTAATCTATACTATTATATTAAGCCTGGCTATATTCGACTCCACACCTTCAAATCAACAATTTTAGCCCAATATTCCATGTTTTTACCCTTGAAATATGTTAAGCATACATAAAAATATCAAGGTTTTTAGTGATTTTACTTATCTTAATAGTTATTTCCACAATTTTTGCCATTAATTACCCCCACTACCTAAAACAATTTCATTTTACACACTTTCATCAGTTTACATGCTCAATTGACATTGAGACTTTTCCTCCTCCAGCAAATTAACATCCTTTCATCAAGCACAAGCCTTTAACTTCTGCCATGGAAATTGACGTTGAGACCGTTCCTCCTTTGGCAAAGATTAGATCAACAATCCCTTTATGAGATAATGTAGACAAACTTGTGTGCGAAAATCATACTACGGCAGCGCAATTGCCGAAAACGTCTTTAGGAGGAAGTAAAACCAACCATGGAAGGCAATTCTTTTTTATTAAAATGCTAACTATTTTTTAATTGATTTGTGGATTGAATAGTTCTTCTATTTTCTTCTTTGAGCATTCATTTCCTCAAACTACATAAAGTGCATACCTATAGTAGTAGTAGGGGATAAGGAAAAAAATAGCCAAGTTATTATTGCTATGGACGAAAAACAAGATAAAGGGGCAAGTTGATTTATTTATCATAGGGTTCTACTATTCTCATTCTTCAATAAATGCTAAATAGTAATATAAACTTGAATGTTTTCTATTTAATGTTTCATTTAGTTATTTTAGTCTTATTTTAGAAACACATGTGAGTACGTGTTTGCTAGTAATACTTTGAATCTTCAAATTCATTTCAAGAGCACCCTTGAATGTTCATTATTGTATTCATCATGTTTAATTAATTTTCCAAACAATTTCTAGAAAATTATTTAACATTACAATTTTACTCCTTTTAAGCCTCAAATCATCAAAATTCTACTCTAATCAACAACATATTCATTATATATCAAGAGTCATGACTAATAATCATTAAACACCACTAGCATGTCATAATGATCCACCTTAAATAGAAATTCTAACAACTTTCATATTCTTTCAACAAGCTCATAATCAAATCAAACAATTTCATTAACACATTCAATATATCAAATTACCACTTTTAACACTAAATTTCTAGCATCCAAATATAATCAATTTTACCCATATTAACATGCCAAAATAACTCCAAATTAACCTAATTCACCTCTTTTAATTACCAAATCCTCAAACATCTTTTAGGTGCTAAATTAAGCATTCTAACAATCAAATTACCCAATCAAAAAGCAAAATCGACCCACACACGCATCCACATGCAACGATCACATCTCATCATCTTCCATATTTCAAAATCTCACCAAATCCAAAAATTACACATATTTACATAACATGAAATCAAAACATCTTAACATCAAAATTCATCAAAACCACTCCATTGCCCATACATGCAACTCACACCACCCCCATACTAATTTACTATTATTTCCTCTTCAATTTCAAATGAAACACCACATCTAACAACTTGAATAGTGATTAAACACACTAAAGTAGTAAAGATTAAGATCTACCTTAATTGGAGCTTTATCATCTTGAAGAACCTTAAACTAACCCACTTAATATGCAAATCAACACTTCTTGATCTCTAACTTTTTCCAAAACACAAATTATCACCACCAAATTAATGTTCACAATCTATAGATCAAAGGATCTTCTCCAATATAATTCAAGTCTAAGTTTTTGGAAATTAGAAATACACTTACCTTTATAAAGCTCCACATGGACCTTAAATGGAGCTAGATCTCTATATGATCTTCCTCTAGTTCTTCAATTTCCTTCAAATAATGATTGATAAAATTAAAAACTTATCAAGATAACCTCAAATTAATCTTTAACTTGAACTTGATTTAAGTTTACATACCAACTTCGATATAGAACCATGATTATAACCATTCAACACACTTGGATCTCCCTGTAATTGATTGAATTGAGCTTAAAATGTAAGAGAATTTTCCTCTTTTCCCTCTACATATGGCGTGAGTGTTAGAGAAGATTAGGGATTGCTTCTTTTTCCATTTTGTTCTATAATCTCTGACTTCAAATGCATAAGCTTATATATTCCCTTAGGCCTTTAAATACACTAAATTACTTAAGTGCCTATCTTAGCTTTGTTTAGATATAATAAGGTCATATAAGTAATTCAGTTGCCAACCCATAATATCTTAGAGTCTTTAATGACTAATTCACCCCTTGCTTATCTTAATTAGCCTATGAATAAATAAGATGGCTTTATTAATTTTATTTTTCCCACCTTGATTCCGTTATTTTAATTTCCATCACTTTTATTTTGATTAGGATATTTTAAGGGAAAATATTGTTAACATTCAAATCCAATTTCTCTCTCTCCTCCATCCTCTCTCTCTCTCTAGCTTAACACTTGTGTGCCTTTTGTGGAGGCAGGGGATGATCATGTGCCATGCGCGTAACCTCCAACTGAATGCAAAAAGAAAACGTACATATAGCGCATGTAAGGTAACCCAAAATCATGACCTATGACATGGCCAAGCCCATAGCCAACTAGGTTGGGCTTAATTCTTAATCAAAATATACTAAAACAAAAACTTAGGCCATTTTCACTTAAATTGGTATAACCTAGAATTGGCTTGAAAGACTTAACATGCATTTTTTAATTTTTAGCCAAAGAATGATATTTTTATTCTTTTTCCACATTTTTAATTTTTTGTATTTTTTATGGTCTTTCCTTTTTTATCTTCTTCTTTTTTTCATTTTTCAATTTTATTTATTTCATTTTTTTTCTTTTTTTCGTAAACCTAGCCTAATTTAAAGAAAAATAATTAACAAAGGGGGCAAAAACGAGGTATCAACAATAACACAATAAAGGACATTGATAATAAGGTAAATAAAATGGAACAATACTAATAAGTAAAGTATTTTAAGGAATAGTGACTTTCCATAAAAGTAGATAAATGTGGGAAAGACATCCCATATCCCTTCTATACATAGACCTTCACTTTCTCGTCACAAATCACTTTAGCAAGTTTTTCCTAGCTATGATAAGGAGAAGAAGAAGATGAAAATATCCTTGATTAAGTAAGTACCTAAACCCTAAGTTCCATTTCACAAATAATAAAATGATGAATCAAATAAGGAATTGAGAGCTTACAACAACACAAGAATTAGCTTTTGTAAAAGTTATAGTAATCAATAAATTAGGGTCTTGTAAAGAACATTGAAATTAATAAAATTAAGATTACATGAAATAGATTAATGATTTGTGAAACTTGTATAAGGAATTTGTAAATCACAAATATAAACTGTAGAAAAATTACGAATAACTAAGTTATTAAAATCAAAACACAAATATAAGAATTGACTAAAAAAAATAAGCCTTTTAGTTATAAGTTTGGGATTTTGTAAAAGAACAAACCATAATTTGATAAAAACCTTATAATTAGGATTGAAAGCTATAAAACTAACAAGATAAGAAACAACGAAAACAAATAGGATAAAGGACCAATTGACCACCTCTTTAAGTCGGTCAACTCCTCCCCTTAGTTTAGCCCCATTCTCTAAGTTAACCAACTCGACTCCTATTCATGAAAAGCCCTTTGTCTAATTAATTTGAAACTATAAAAAATTCAATATATGATTAATTAATTAAATTAAAATAGGAAGGAAAAAGTATATTTCTAGTCATTAATGTTTGACCAATTTTCAATTTGACCCCTAAACCTTTTTTTTTCCTATTTAAAACCTCAGTGTTTGCAAATGGGGACATTTTTTAATATCGTTAACTTTTCCATTAACAAATGATAAATGGAAGTTCTTCATTGGCTTATGGAATTAATTTAATTAAATAATATAATTAAATTTAAAAAATTAATAAAAATATTTAAAATAAATATGAAAATTAAAAAAAGGAAAAATGTGGAAAATGTAAAAAAAAAAAAGAAGCATTGGTCACTCCTAAGCCTTAAGGAGGTTGAAACAACCACTTAACCGCAATTAGGTTGTGACCCACATACAAACGCAAGTCATTCAACCCATAAATAGTGGTATGTAGCTACCCACTACCATAAAAAGAAAAAGAAAAAAGAAAAAACTTAGGTTTTGACCTACTAGAATTGTTGAGGTGGTTTTAGTCACCTCCATCCTTATTGTGGTCAATGCTATTTTTCTTTTATTTTTCCGGTGTTTTTTCTTTTTTCTTTTTTCTTTTTATTTTACAAGTGGTCATTGACCATCTTCAGCCTTGTGGTGGCAAGTACTATTTTTTTTTTGACATAATTTATTTAGTTATTATTTTAGTTAATTAATATATATCATGATATTATTTAATTAACTTAAGTATGTAGACCAATTAGGTGTCACTACATATCATTTGCTAATGAAAAAACCAAAGTGTTAGAAAAAATCCAATATTGTAAATTTTGTTAAACATTAAGGATTCAAATTGGAAAAATAAAAAAGAAAGAAAAAGAGAGAGATTAAGGACTTAACTAGAAACCAATTAAATATTCAAGACTAAAAGTATTCTTCACCCAAATAGGAAAAACATAAAAAATAAGAAATGAATAAATTAAAATGAAATTATGACTTAATCATTTAATTTATTGTTAATAGGATATTTTGGACAAGGATTCTAGAACGGGGTTTTAGAAAATTGAAGGAAAATGCTATATTTCTTGTTTGTAGTGTATGCTTGTGTAGGTTAGTCGAAAATAGATGAATAAATATGAACTATTAAAATATGTATGTTGCTCATGCAAAAGACTCAATTTTATATAAAATTCTAATATGGAGAACCAAATTTATAGTTCAAAATAAGATTCTACTTTGATTTGAAAATTTTATATTATGTTAATTACTAAATTTGATTCAATTCAATTAATTAGTTTTAATTATATATATATAATTAGTGTTAAAATAAAAAGTAATAGACTTAAGTTAGTAAAAATGTCAAATAAATCTGATTTGAATTAAAATATGCAGTGGAAAAAAAAAGAAAGAAAATCTTAATAGTGAAGATTAAGATATTAATTACTGATAAACAAGTTATTTAAAAATAGATCAAAATTATATACCACTCTATAGTAACATATCAATATGTTAATAGTTATGCTTTGTAACAATTAAACTTATTTGATTGAATTTATTTGAAATTCAACATTTCTATATTCAATTCATTGAGATCCATATTTATATTAATAGCTATTAATAATAGTTAAGATTAATTGAAAAGATCTTAGGAGCTTCATAAATCCCTATGTGTATACAATGTAATTTCTATTCACTTAGCTCTAAGGTTAGATTCAATTTTGATAGTTGGCTTTTTTTTTTTTTTTTTGACATGCTTGGTATTGATTCCAAAATCAAAGAACATTGAAAAGTTTTTTTCCCTATTCTCCAAAGGTCACTAATTTTCTATATATCTATTTCAATTGAGAGAGAGAGAGAGAAGAGTTATACATGTTTCTCTAGAGCAAATAGCATGTGGCAACCACTAACAATGGGATGGTGGTCCTAGACTCCTAGAATGTGGTTACATTAAGCACAAATGTCACCATAGTGATTGAGTGGGTAGTCAACATAAAGGAACTATAGTTAATTTGATCAGTTGAGTAAGAATGAAGTTATAATAAGGTTAATTAGTGTAGTGAGTTGCTAACTGAAACATTACAAATAAACTGTATTCCCAATGATCTTGATATGGATGATGAATTTAGGATAGAGTTTCATGGCAAGAGACAAAGAGTAACACTTGGTAAATCATTTGTCATAGATAATGAGTCTATAGACCCTGCCGTATTATTTGTCACAAGTGATGAGTTACAAATTTATCACATCTAAAAAGTGGAACTTGAATTATTCCAATCCTCAATTGTTAAGCTTGTATCGTGTGTTTCACTCAAATATATATCTTAATAAATTGGTTTGTTGCAATTAGTCATCATGGATTGCACATGTTTAGTTGGTTCGACATTTGTGTGTGAGAATGCAATATAGTATTTGATGTGTTTTTAGTCATCCTATTTGGGAAAATTGTTTTTCAATTAATTATAATTGGACTTAGAGACTTAGAGAACATAGAAGACAAGTCTAGCATATTCGTATTCCTGTTTATAGAGAATTGGTCATACTCTTTGCATTTAGGACATTGGCAACTATATTATAGAAAAAAAAAATTCTATCAATATTTTCTAAGGGTGATAAATGTGCGGTTTTCAAAATTCAAAACATCTTTATAGTATTAGTAGTTTAAATAATATCATTGTGATCTCTTACTTTAATAATGATATTGGAATATTGTTGCGTTCCTAACTAGTGACCACTATCGGCATGGGATATTATTAGATAATTAGAAATTTTCATCATAATTGTATGTATCTTTTGTACAAGCAAAAAAGGAAAGATAGGCAACCAACTATTCCTATTTCTCTTCTCCTCACCCTCGCATTTTCCTTATTCCCGTTCATCTTCTTCAACCCACAATCAAACCCAATCTTTCTCACACTACTAAACAAAGCTTAACAATAGGTAACTCTTGATTCATGAAAGTGTAACCCCCCCTAAACTTAGAACACTACAACTTACCACATGTCCTTATTGACTAATAATATGTTAAGGCTCTAATAAACAAGTTTACTAGCTCCACTAATACCAAAATTTATCTCTAATGAGAATCAAACAACATTGAACATACTCTATATACAATACTGAATGACTCATAGGTGAGTCGTTCTAACCATAAGTGTAATAAGAAAGAAATGTAGACTAAGTCCTATGATATAAGAACATCCAATGCTTGGCCTCAATTAGATCATCCACCTTAGGGTTAAATTCCCTTGCCAACCTCACAAACTTGTTCTGGTCAATTTGTTCTTCATGTTTAGCATATCCTAGTCTAATACCCTACTACTACTACCTAATCAAAGCGTGGATTATCTCCATTATGTAGACATTCTGACCAACTATCTACCCCTAATCATCCTATGGTAGCTACTTTTGAGGGTGATGTTCATCTGGGGCATCTTACCTAGCACCCAAAGTTGAACTTAATCTTAAAATCCTTCTAAGCATTCTATAAAGAGATAAAGAATACATAGAAATGATTAAGCAACCAATAAGCAGATGCATGTAAAACAAAAATTAATTTAATTATCCTATTCACTAATGGACTTGTAATCTACACACTCTCTTCATACCTCATCATTTTACTAATCCTATACTTAAGTTTCCTAAGGACTCATAACCTAAGCTTTGATACCACTTAAGTTGTAACACCCTAGACTCAAAGTGCTACAGCCTACCATGTGTTTCAATTGACTAATGACATGTTCAAGCTTTAGTAAACAAGTCTACTAGCTCTACTAATACCAAAATTTATCTCTAATTAGAACTAGGCAACATTGAACATACTCCATATATAATACTAAATGACTCATAGGTGAGTCATTCTAACCACAAGTGTAGTAAGAAAGAAATGTAGACTAAGTCCTATGATATAAGTACATCAACACATTAAACATAAAACACTTGGAGTCTCATCTCCACATAAATATAATCAACTACAACATAATCTCCTACTAATGACAACTTAGCGGTCATCCTCATAATAATAATAATACTCGATGCTCTTTCCATCTTGATAGTGTAACATACATTCCCATGTTCATTGTTTGCAACAAACTCATCATAATCACTTACAACTGAAAAAAAAAAAAAAAGTAAAAGATTCAGCTTAAGCCCAGTACATAATACCACATACACAAATGCATGAACACGATGACTAACTCACATACACTTAATGCAAACAAGGGAATCAACCAACCATTTTGTGATCTTATTTAATGCTAGGACAATCAACAATGGAGTGATGCTGACTCCACCCACACACATACACACACACATATACATCCTCAGTTAGGAACTGCCTCTACTAGCCCCTCTAATTAGTGTTAGGAACTGCCACCACTTATCCTAACACCCTTAGATCTACTCTAAATCATCTCAATACATGACTCCACTAGGGATAGCATCACATACCAACCATCAGGGTGCCTTTTAGGGATCTCCCACCTCCAGCCCTTAAGCCAAGCCACTCATAAACATCACATCATATAATGTTGGTCAAATAAGCATTAAATTCATTTATATCACTAGCTTATCACACTTATGTAGCAATCAATGTGTCATGTACTTGAATGAGTAGAATCTAGCAATTCTTATTATGAACCACAATTTATACTTGAATAAAGATATAAATACTTCCACATTAGATCCTAAAAGCTATCCTAATCCTTATTTAAAAAAAAAATAAGTCTAAGAAAAGCAAGATGAAGACCCATCATAGGGTATACAAGTTAAGAACATGGTCATGTTCTTTAGCTGTGTATCCCCTTGTACTTAAGAACCAACTAATGCGGCTATGCTTAGGGGTAAATACAAGTACACATTCAAGTAGTCTAGCTGTGTACCCTACTACACAACCCTTTGCATAAACACGGTCAATTACACAAGCGTGTACTTGGTGTGTTCCCCCTTATTCAATCTTTCATGCTCTCCTACTCCCAAAATTTATTCTTGATCCATCGCTACATGTTCTCCCTCATTCAACATTTCATCCTTTCCTATTGCCAAAATTTGTTCTTGATCCATCCCTTCTTCTTCCTATGCCCCTTATTGATCACAAATCCATGCCTAAATCCTTTCTAATTTATCATTTATACCTACACAACAACAATCATATTCAATTCCAACTACAATTCAACTATACATTTATAAGAACTTCAAGAAAACCACTTTAGGGTTTGTAAGACTTACTAAAACTTATAGGACCATAACATACTTGCATAATTTCCGAGAGTTTCCAAAGTAAACTACGACCTAAAAGAATTTTAACACATTAATTCTTATACCAATTAAAATATTTCTACCCTATTTTCAATTTAAGACTTATTGACTTTAGTCTACACCGATCCTCCTTGAGTTGGAATATCACTTCCTTGGTTGTTTTCCTTGATTTTGATAATTGGGTTAGATGCAACTACTAAAGGGCTTAATGTAAACCAATAGGGAGGGAAAGGAAAGAAAAGAGAGAGAGAGAGAAAGGGAAGAGGGAAGGGGAGTATGAACATATAGTTTTTAGGGTGGGGGGGGGGGGGGGGTGGTTGGTGTTAAAGGGGAGGTTTTAAACTTATACAAAGACAAGTTTCTCCTTCCCTATTTAGGAGTAATTACAAGATTGTCATTATTATTTTATTATTATTATTATTATTATTTCTATTTTCAATATATATATATATATATATGGGTTATTTCAAAATGGAGAGGCTTTATCTTCTTCACCCCTTTTTATGTTCAATGCTTCGATGGAATTAAAAAAGATGACAAACAATTTGTATTCATAGGTTTACAATTGAAAAGTAGAACAATTGGTCAACTTAGCAACTCACACTTAGCATATTGTGAAGAAAATAAAAAGATGGTCAACTGTGAAAAAGTGAGCCAAAACCCATATATCTCACTATTTCAAATCCTTTAGCATAAACTAAAGGCATGGTGAACATCTCTTGGTTCTTATAGTTTTGTGATAAATGCTAGATTTTGGTTTCACTTTATGTTCTTGTCTTTTATTGTTGAAGATAGGGCATAGTGAGTTTTTGGTAGGTTAAAGGGGATGTTTTGGCAAAATTAGTTCAGTATACAAATGCATTTACAGTCACGAAAAAATAAACTATAAATTATCAAATGTCAACTTTTTGCTCCTTATATAAGTGGCCTACTTGTTAATTTTTGATTTTATCTCTTTAGACAATCTATTTACCTTGATGCTTTAGCTATTCCTCAATTTTTGGTGTTGAATGGCTTCTATTTATTGAGATTATTGTGCTCTAATTGCATATTTACCAAACTTATTAAGTTTAGTCTAAATAGCAAAAATTGAAGCAACAGTATATATAAAGTATTGGTTAAATGATTCTCAATAAGTGAACGATGAGATTGATTAGATTATTGAAGAGCTTTCTTCTAATCTACTGATTGCACAATTTGTGTCCTTTTATCAAATTCAATTCTTTTTAAGAGATTAGTCTTAGGAGGTAGAAGTTCCTCTATAGTCTATGCTTGACTTTAATAAAGATTGCATTACTCAAAATCAAAGATCTTCTTTCAAATCTATAAAGTGTTGTTAACACTTTCTCTACCAAAAAGCTATATACTTAACTACCTAAAGGAACTTGCATACTCTAATTTCATGGAAAAGGATTTCATAGAGTATGGTATCTATTAATTTCATTTAAAACTTGATGAGTTACATTGACAAAAATCATAGTTTGCTTCATTGTAAGTATTGATTAGTGACATTGGCAATGTTGATGTTACTGCTAGAGCTAAGAGTAGCATATCATTGGATTGTTAAAAAAAAAAAAAAAAAAAAGCTTTAAAAATTGCTACTTTCTTGTCATCTATGTTTGTGCTAGGATTTAGTGGCTACCACATCCTTAAAAGAGGAGTTGTTGACTAAGACCAAACCCATAGCATTTGTTCCCTTTTCTTATTAATCCATCTATCTATCAATATTAAGTTCTTTCTCTTTCTTTTCATTGAAGTGAATGTTAACATCTCATCTATTCCTTTTCATTAATAGTTCTTCTTTACTCTTATTTGCAAAAAAAGAAGAAGAAAGTAATTTTTGAGATTATAATGACATGAATGGTAAAGAAGCATCAGCAATAGTAAAGGTAGATGAAACCTAACCCCATTGCAGAGTTTCACATTCAAGCAAATGCATCCTATGGTCACTTACCCCAACTACAACCCCCCCCCCCCCCCTAAAAAAAAAAAAAAAAAAAAGAACGAATGTGTCATTTCTTCCTTATCCAAGAGATTTGTTGTTTCACATCCTTAGCATGATCTCAAGATTGGTGATAGTATTGTTATCTATGTTCTATGCATTGGCATTTATTGAGAATCTAAATAAGCAATTTCTTATGTTTTATGGTCATACTTTTTTTGTAAAGCTTGTAATTAATAACATGATGGGCACTGTTTGTAAACCTTATTGTTATATTTTTATATAGACAAAACTATTTAAATCTTATTGTTATATTTTTATATAGATAAAACTATCTAAATCTACTAGTTATTACTTTAAAATACACTAGCTCATTCAATCTTATTATATATCCTCCTAAGGCCTTATGTTCTCAACATTTATAACTATGAAATTACTTATAACATTAATAGTCATGTATTCTACTATAGCTTGATTGCAACTAGCTTGTTACTCTAACTGATTGTGAGATATGTATAGTTTGTTGAGATCGCTAAAAGAATCAAGGTTAAGCATGAACTTGAGAAGAGGGTCAGATTAATCAAGGTGTAATGTCCCGGAACTCAGGACGCCATAGCCCGCTACATGTCTTTACTAGGTAAAGACACATTAAGGCTCTTATTAGCCTACAAAATAACAAAGAAGTACTCATGAACCCGCTAAACCATATATATATATATATATTTAATACATAGTACAACATTAGAAACTGCCACTATGGGCACCAACACCATGAGTCCATAATTCTATCTAGATCATTTCAATGCATGACCCCACTAGAGACAGCATTACACAAAGATCATTGGCGTAACCCCCTAGAGATCTGCCATTATGGGCCTCTAAGCCAAGTCAAGCATAACCCACAAGCAGCTTAATCAAATCCATTACAAATTATTCCAATTCCACAACTATCTCAACAATCACAAGTAACAACAAAGATTACACGTACTTGAAAAGGCGATCTTACACACGACTTGTCCTTAACTAACAGTTAAGTTGAAATATGTCAAAATGTAAAGAATTTACTCTTAGTACTGCTCTTGGTATCGTCTTAATTACTCAATTTTATTTACTTAATCATTATAGGATCACTTCTCTTACTCTAATGGAAATTCTAAGGTTGTACTAGGTATTTAAGTTTAATGGAATCTAAATAAAGAGAAAATAAATTGATTAAAATAATTTCGCAAGGTACATGGCTATGCATTAAGCTATGTACTTTAGTACAATTAGGTATATAGTTGTGTATTGTGGCTGTGTACCTTTTGGTGAATTTTCATAATTTGATACGCCCAAGTACATGGGCATGTCCTTTGTTCGTGTACCTTTTGTACATATTTATATTTGTACACGGGGTAGGTACACAAGTGTGTACCTAACCGTGTACTACACTATTCCTTCATGAATCGCTTTTCCTCTTCTTCAAATTGTTACTCAGCCTAATTTCTATGATTCTAAGTCTAATTGGTTCTATAAATTTGTTAATCCTATTAAATTATATGAATCCGTGCACTTACTTGTTTCAATTTGTGATTTGGTTACTCAATTCATTTGAGCCCACTACCATTTTGTCTCGCTCCTCGTACCGAACTCTAACAACATGTCATAAATTTTACTTAAAACCATAATTCCATTATCATAAGCTAATATCTTGATTATCAAAACCTTTACCTGATGAATTTGGATTGATCTTGGTAGGTGTTTGCTAGGTCACCTTAAAGGTCTCTAAGAATGTCTCTTTGTTTGTTGTTGCGCAAATGGTAAAAAGAGGAGCTCTAGGTCAAACGAGACTTATATATCCTGACAAAGAAAAGATCGAATTGCCTCTATATCATTAGAATATTTACTTATTTAACCTTGGTTTTAATTTTTATAATCATTAAATAATTAAACATATAACCATGTATTACATTCTTCTTCCTTACAAAAACTTTTGTCCTTGAAATTACCTAAGTCTAGAAAAAGTTTTGGATGTTTCCTCTACATATCTTCTTCTAATTCCCATGTTGCTTCACATTCGATCTGATTTGTCCATTGTACCTTGACGTAGGGAATCACTCTCCTCTTTAACACTTGTTCCTTGACATCCATAATTCTTACTAGTCTTTCAATAGAACATAATTTTGACTATGCATTTAAAGGCTCTAAAGCCACTATTTGATCCAGATTTGGCACAAACTTTCTCAACATAGATACATAAAATACATCATATACCCCATCCAAACTTAGTGATAGAGCTAACTTATAAGCTACATTGCCAATCCTTTTTAGAATTTCAAAAGGGTCTACATATCTTGGGTTTAACTTCCCTCTCAAACCAAACCTAATCACCCCTTTAGTCAAAGAAACTTTTAACAGTACCTTGTCTCTTACCTTAAATTCTAAGGGGCATCGTCTCTTATCAACATAGGTCTTTTGTCAGCTCTAAGCTAGTTGTATTCTCTATCTTATTAGTTTTACTTTATTCACAGCCTCTTGGACCAATTCCAATCCCAACATTTGTCTTTCCCCCACTTCATCCTAATGTAATGGGGATTTGTATTTTCTTCCATATAGAGTTTCATAAGGGGCCATTTAGATGGTTGTCTAATAGTTATTATTATAGGCAAACTTAACCAAAGGTATGTGTTTACTCCAATTACCTCTAAAGTCTAGCGCATAGGCTCTAAGTAAGTCCTCTAAGATCTGGATGGTCCTCTTAAATTGTCCATTTATCTAAGGGTAAAACATAATTTTGAATTGTAGTTTTGTGCCCAAGGCTTTATGTAAGTTATTTCAAAATATGTTTACAAATCGTGTATTTCTATTAGAGGTAATTGTGACCGGCACTTCATGCAACCTTACAATCTTCTGTATATACATTTTGGCCAATTTCTCTAGTTTGTATCTCACTTTAATAGGCAAAACGTGAGCAAACTTTGTTAACCGGTTTACTATCACCCATACTACATCTTGTTTCTCTTTAGTTCTCGAGAGGGTTGTAGTAAAATCCATCATCACATTTTCCCATTTCCATTCAGGTATTAGGAGGGGTTATAATTCTTCAACCGGCCTCTGATGTTCAATCCGAATCTGCTGACAAGTGAGACACCTTACTACATACTCACCTATCTCCCATTTCATGTTCTTCTGCTAGTAGCAACTCTTCAAGTCATTATACATCTTAATGGTTCTAGGATGGATTGTATAGGTAGAGTAGTATTCCTCTTTCATGATTTCTTTCTTCAATTCTATATTCCCCGACACACACGATCATGTTCCATACCTTAAGATCCTATCTAAGTCAATATTAAATTCAAGAGCCTTGCCTTTTAATAATTTGTTCTTGATTTCTTAAATGTCTACATCCTCTACTTGAGCAGTCTTAATTCTATCTATCAGAGTTAGCTAGATGCGTAAAGTGGCATCTTAACTCCAACTTCTTAAGTCAAAATATCTAGTTCCAACCTACACATATCATCCAACAATTTTCTTGGCGAGGTGATTAGAGTAGCAAGATTACTTGTTTCTTTTGCTAAAGGCATCTACCACCACATTTGCTTTTCCTGGATGGTATTGGATTTCCAAGTCATAATCTTTAATTGACTCTAGCCATCTCCTCTAGCACATGTTCAACTCCTTCTATGTGAAGATACACTTCAAACTTCTTGGTCAGTGAAAATCTTGCATTTCTTCCCATACAAGTAGTATCTCTATAGTTTTAGTGCTAATACCATCGCCACTAGTTCCAAGTCATGATTCGGGTAATTCTTCTCATATGGTTTCAATTGAACGAGATGCATATGCTATGACTTGCTACCTTGCATCAAAACATAACCTAGCCCTTAAGCTAAGGCATCATTATAAATAATGAATTCTTCCCCACTCTTAGGTTGTGCTAAAATTGGTGCTAACATAAGCTTCTCCTTGAGCTTCTAGAAACTAGCTTCACACTTATCATCTTAACCAAACCTCATCTTCTTTTGTGTTAATCTAGTGAGAGTAGTTGTTATCTTAGAGAATCCCTCTACAAACCTTCTGTAGTAACCTATTAAACCTAGAAAGCTTCTTATGCCTATTACTATCTTCAGTCTAAGCTAGTCTACTACTGATTTTACCTTTTCAAGATCTACTAAGATTCCATCTTTATTAACAACATGACTTAAGAAAACCACCTACTCTAGCCAAAATTTCCATTTTTTTTTTAATTTAGCATATAGTCTCTCTACTTGCAACCTATCCAACATCAACCTTAAATGTTCCTCATTGCTCTTAGAATATATCAAGATATCATCTATAAAAATGATCACAAACTTATCTTGGAAGTCCTTAAACACCCTATTCATCAAGTCCATAAAAGCTACGAGTGCATTAATTAACTTGAAAAGCATCACCATAAACTCAAAATGCCTATATCGAGTCATAAAGGTTGTTTTTTATATGTCCTCTTCCTTAATTCTCAATTGGTGGTATCCTGATCTTAGGTCAATCTTAGAGAATACCTAAGCTTCTTGTAACTAGTCAAATAGGTCATCTATCCTAGGGAGAGAATACTTATTCTTGATGGTGACACGATTTAGTTCTCTGTGGTCAATGTACAGTCTTATGCTTCCATCCTTCTTCTTGACAAAAAGGATTGGCTCACCTTAGGGAGATGTACCAGGTCTTATGAAACCTTTATCTTGTAAGTCCTGTAGCTATTTCTTCAACTCTTCTAACTCAATCAATATCATCCTGTATACTGGTTTTGATATTGGTATAGTATCTTGTACTAAATCAATGTTGAACTTGATCTCCCTGGCTAGACGTAAACCAAGAAGGTCTTCTGGAAATACATTTAGATATTCCCTCACTACTGACACCATTTCAAATTTCATTGCTTCACCAGCCTCAATTGTCACAACAGCTAACATACTCTTTCCCTACAACTCATAAGTAGGTAATCCTATTGGTCTTTGTGCTTCCAACTTAAACTCAAAGGAATCTTTCTCAAGTGTGTTGAAGTGTTCCACAATGTTATGGCAATCAATGGTGGCGTGGTATTCTGACAACCAATTGACTCCTAAGATTATATCAAACTCCACCATCTCCATAATCAATAAGTCTGCTGTCATTATCTTACCATGTATCTTTATTCTTACTCTTCTACAGATTTTATCTAAAGTCCCTCCAACTCCTAAGAGAGTACTAATAGCCAAATGATCATCCATACATTCAAAAGTCAATTCACACTCATGTATAAACAATTTAGACACATAGGAAATAGAGGCACCAATATTAAATAAGACATAGGCATTGCAGGTGTATGCTTGAAGCGTACTTGCAATTGTGTCCATGTTTAAAAGGTCCTAGTGTTGCTACTATTGAAGTGTAAACACCCGATGGGAGCCCATTGTCTAGGGCCTCCAATCTGTAGCCTACCAGCCCCTACCAACAGTTGAGCTAGGGCTATTTGATTTCCTATTTAACTTTGAGTACAGTTAACTACCTTGTATCTCCTCTGTCTACACACATGGTAAAATACTAGTGGGACTGACCTTTTTTTGCAATTCTATCTTATATGTCCCGTCTTCCCACAAGAGAAACAAACATCCTCTGGCCATTTGCAGTCCTTCAGTTCATGAAGCCCATAACACCTAGTGTGTCTTATTGTTGTGGCTGGTAAAGGAAGTGCCAAAGGTACTAGTTGGATCTATAGATGAAGGGCTGCAATTACCTAAGATCTTCTTTGAAACATTGGGGGCCTCTTTCCCTTATCCCGCACCATCATACTAGTGGTTAGTCTCTTACCTAAGGTTACTCCTGACCTACAGTTAAGTTGTTCCTATATAATTCTTCTACTCTGCTCTAAAAATTTTACCTTATCAGCCACTTTAGCATATACGGTCAATTGGAAAGATCTAACTTCATGTTAGAGATTTGGCTCCAACCCCTTCACAAATCTTCTTACCCTAGACCCATCATTAGTATGGACTGCCATGGGTAGGAACTAAATTAGGTGATTCGATTCCACATCATATTTCTCAACTGTTCTCTTCCTTTATTCACAATTGTAGTATTCATTTTCTATTTTGTCCCTAGTGCTGCTAAGGAAATATCTTTAGTAGAATAGTTTCCTAAACCCCCTCTAATCCACACATTCTCTTATCGGCCTACGAACTGATGCCCACCAACTTGCCGCAATCCCCTTCAACATGAGCGTAGCATAATCTACTTTCCTATCTTCTAGAACCTGGAAGGCAGCAAAGGTCTTCTCAATTTCTTGCATCCAATCAGGTCATCAACTCGAAGGTTAATAACCCCACTAGGTTATTCATAGTTTGTAGAAGATGGGCGGTTCAGTCTGCAACTTGACTTAATCCCTCTCGTGGCTATTGACCTTGGAGATTCCCTTCATTTGGGTTTCTACGCCTAGCACTAATATAAGGTAAGTGTGCTTATTAAATTTTGTAATATAGTGTATTAAATACAATATTGTCTTATAGAAATTACAAATGCTAATACTAACCTATACCCTATTATCTAATTGGTAAATTATAGAAATTGATTAATCTAAAAACTATAATGGAATATTAACTAAAGAACTAAGATTTTATTGAAAGATAGAAAAGCAAAGCAATTTCGAATTAACTTCATGATAGTAAAACTAGTATCTAGACTTTGTTTTCCCTAAGAATTATTATGTGACATTAATAAAGATTATTCAAATCCTTCCTAAATTTCATTGACCAAGAGAATTTCTACTTTAAGCTAATAACTTTCTTAAGCTTATTAACCATAATCTTAAAATTAACTATTTGAATCTCTTCACAATAGCATAATTCAAATACCACATTAAAAAATAATAAACTCCCGTAACCAAATTTAATTAAATCTAGAAAAATATGTAACTTATCTCTAAGATTACATCAATTATCTTCAAACATGTTAGATTTAATTACACATTAGATTTCTCAATCCTAATATATAATATTAAATAAATAGAATAATACTCTAAAAATATTAATCTAATTAAACATCAAGAATACATGCATGAATAAAGAAATATAAGAATTCATTGAATAATAGAAATCCCATTCACATAATAAACCTAGGTTCCACAGTTTAAATACTAAGGAAAATTAAGCACTAATCATATTGAAAACTGAATTCTTCAATGATGTATAAACATTCATTATCAAGAAAATGAACTAAAACTAAGAAAAACTCTAATTTCTTGAAGTGTAGAAAAGTAGCCATCTTGTCTCTCTCTAAAAACCCTTAGAACAACTTAGAAATAATGTCTCTCTTCTTTGATATCAAGTCCTCTTCTATTTATATTATGAGCATCAAAAACTCTATATTTTAAGCCAACACACTATCAACACAATTGTGCTTTAGGTCGTGTCCAATTAGTCAATCAGAATTGTGTAAAACATGACATTCCAACAAACACAACCTAAAATGTCTTTCTAAGAATGTCTTTCTATTTGTTGCTATGCAAGTGGTAAAAAGCGGAGCTCTAGGTCAAAGAGGGCTTATATACCCTGACAAGGAAATGATCGAATTGCCCCCATATCTTTAAAATGTTTACTTATTCAACCTTGGTTTTACTTTTTATAATTATTAAATAATTAAATGTATAACTGTGTATTTACATAAGGTCACCCTAAAAAACCCAATTTAAACATACTTTTATACATACAGATTGTCAATCATCCAAGCCATGGATTCAATCACTTTTCCTCTAGGTTAATCGAGTCTTGTATTAAGAACTACTTCCTCACTTTTGAATTGCTTGCATTTCTACTTGATTGATCTGTTTTGCATGTACTCAAGCAGCAACCAAACCAAGGGATCTTCTTATGTTTCTTTGTCAAAAATGATGTAATAAACAAAACTTAGATCAAAGATGTAGGTTACACTTGTTGATCTACCCCTTTATATTTTTTGAATCTGCTATGACCCAACATACAACCATTATACCAACGTTAAAGAGTTGTGCCCTTTGCCTTTAGAAGATTTGCCATAATAGTTAAGTGAGTCTAATGCATTGCAACTAGATGAGAAGGTTTATTCAAGCCAATAACTTGACATGGAATTATCTCATTATCAAGCATTACTCAAAGATGAGAAGGTATTTTTTGCTTGTGATACTAAAATCTTTTGTACTTTCATTATTGAGGAAATGTCATGTAGCCTTTTTTTTTTCTTTTAAAATTGAATTGTTACCTTACATGTGGAAGAACTTTTAAGGATTTATAAATACCATAAAGTAGCTCACTTCTTGGAGTCTATTGGTACTGTATTTGATGATATTAGCTAGTTTTTTTTTTTAAAAAAAAAAAAAACCTTTCTAGCTTAAGAGTTAAGACAAGTTATTGAAAGATTCAATAAAATTTGTAAAATGCTAAGTATAGTGCTCAAATATGGAGAAAGCATTGTGTCCCAATTTTGAGGAATATATTATTGATAATTCAAGCATCAATTAGGATTTTGGCTAAGTATTAGACCTTTAGGATTTCCAATTTTGAGTTAGATTTATGATGTAAAATATGTTGCTGCATGCATTCATCCCTAAATTAATGTATTTTTTAATCATATTTGTAGAAGCTACTCAATATCACTAAGTCATTTTGGACATAAGGGTTTTATTTTTAGGATGGTTGCCTAAAAACTTTGCTAATAATTGTAAATTGCAAGAGATGATCAATAAAGCTATTAAACTATTACCTAAGCCGTAGAAACTTGATAAATCACCTCATCAAACAATCATGTCAGCTTACAATATCTTCTAAATTGAGTTTTCTAGTATAAATTAAACTTTTCTTCTTGTGTCAACTATTTAGTTGCTAGTGTTTCTATTTTATCCCAAGCATTCTTATTTTTCACTATTGCATCAATTGTAACCTGTAAGGATGTATCCAACTCTTAGTATTTATTTGGATATTTCAAAAATGATATTAACCATGTGGAAAAAAAGTGTGGATCAAGCGATAAATACAATTTGAATGCCTTACAGGCCTTTTTCTTTGAATAATGGGGAAGTACGATATTATCATTGCTTGGAACTATTTTATATATAAATTACTTCTAGTACATTTGTTTTACTAATTTTTCTCCTCATCCAAGTACCATTTGTCAAATTATGATAGCGCTTAAGAGATTCTAGCATATGTACATATTTGCTTGTATTATTAACTTTTCTCATATTCTAATACAATTTGTCAAATTGTGAGTTCATAGAAGATTCTGGTTCACTAATTTTACTAACTTTTTCTTCATTTGGGTGCAATCTATCAAATTGTAGTAGCGCGTAAAAGATTCTAGTACACATATATATATGCTCGTATTACCAACTTTTCTCAATATTCTAGTATAATTTGTGAAATTATGATAATCCTTAGGAAATTCTAATATACCTATTTTACTAACTTTTTTCCTTATTCAAGTACAATATGTTGAATTGTGATAACGCTTAAGAGATTCTAATACACGTACATATTTGCTTATATTATTAACTTTTTTTTACTATTCTAATACAATTTGTCAAATTGAATTAGTTCTTAAGAGATTTCAGTTGCATGTATTTTACTAACTTCTCTCCATATTTTGGTAAAATTTATTAATTTATGGTAGCACTTAAGAGATATTGATACGTGTACATATTTATCTATATTACTGACTTTCTTCACTAATATAGTAGAATTTTTCAAATTGTGATAATCTTTAGGAGATTTTGGTACACCTATTTTACTAACTTTTCTCTTTATTCTAGTAAAATTTCTCAAATCCCGAAAGCATTGAGGAGATTTTGGTACACTTACATATTTACCTATATTACCAATTTTTTTCTATATTCCGGTACAACCTATGAAATTATAGTTGTCCTTAGGAGATTTAGCTATATTTATTTTACCAACTTTTCTTTTTATTCTAATACAATTTGTCAAATTATGGTAACACTTTGGAAATTTTAGTATATATACATATTTGCATACATTACTAACCTTTCTCCTTGTTCTAATATAATTTGTCAAATTGTGGTAATCCTTAAGAGATTTTAGTACATCTATTTTTCTAACTTTTTTCCTTATACTAGTAAAATTTCTCAAATTGTGTTCATACTTAAGAGATTTTAGTGAACCTACATGTTTATCTATATTACCAACTTTTTTTCTTATTTTGTTACAATTTGTTATATTGTGATAGTCTTTAGGAGATTCTGATACACCAATTTTACCAACTTTTCTTGTTATTGTAGTATAATTTGTCAAATTATAGTAATTTTATGAAATTTTGGTATGCATGTATATTAAGCTATATGACCAATTTTTCTTAATATTCTATTATATTTTGCCATATTATAGTAGTCCTTAGGAGATATTGGTACATTTATTTTATTATTATTTTTCTTATTTTGATATAATTTATCGAATGATGATAGCTCTCATGAAATTCTAGTATACATGCATCATTTGTCTATATTACGGGCTTTCTTGCTATTTTGATAAATTTTGTTGAATTGTAATAGCCTTACGCGCTTGTGCTATACATAAATATTTAACTACAATACCAATTTGTTTTTCAAATCTGATACATTTTGTTAAATTTTGGTAACAGTTATGATAATCTGGTATCTAGCCAGCCACCTCCTCAGCCATGAATTCAAGTTGCCTGCAGGTGACTTATCCTAATGACACCCCTGCACTTGTGCAAATTGTACCCCAAAAAAAGGTAAGAGAAAAGACCGAGAAAATCAACCTGCCTCAATCTGTACGGTCCGACTTTGAGTTCGAACCGTCCACTCCTGATTTAAAGCCATCTGGACTCACGCCGGCGCTTCTCTCCGGTATTCACCATCGTACCTTTTTTCTCTCTCGCACACACTTCCATCATTACAATACTGTCAATCGATAGTGTTGTAATGCCCCAGTTTCATTTAGATTACATGATATTAACTCTTTCGATGCATGTAGAGAAGGTGTTTGACAAAATGCTTATGCTTTGTTAGGTTGATTGCTTCAATTCTTAGATTGGAGACCCGTAATTTGCTTCTTGAGTCCTTACGTTGTCATTTTGTCTATGAATATTAGAAGCATCCGCTAATATGTGTAAACTGACACTTCTTAAATTACTGTGCAAATTCCGAAGTTCTTTGGTGAACGCTTCTTATTTTTGACCCTCAGCAAGGGTCTTGCGCCACCTGCTAACGCTTTGTCAATTTTTAATACATGACTCTGCCTCGTGATTAGAAAATAATTGAGTGAATTTAGTTTTATTCTCTATGCTCTTTTAAGTTATAATCTGTCATGTATGATGATTTTTTATACGGTTCTACACTGTTGCTGATGAGGACAGAAACTTTTACTGGTGTCCCGTTATGCTTTCTTAAGTTGCAATTTGCGTCTTTCTAAGTCTGTTTGTTATTGTTATTGCAAAGGTTACTAATTTTAACGTGTATAGTTATATTATGTTTTGAGTGAACTAATTACAATTCGAGCAACCAAATCATGAAAAGAAGTTTAGCTGACTGAATAATAAAAAGTGATGTTATGTCTCAGGCATTCATTTTTTAGCATGTTTGTGTTTCCAGATTGGTGAGTGCTTTGTATAAATTAATAGTAGCTAAGATTGGGGGAACTTGGGAAACCTTGCTGCTTCTCATCGGGAACAACAGGAGGATGTGAAAGAGATGCTGAGACAATTAAGGAATTGTAATCTTGGGATAGATATGCAGAAATTGTTTTCCAAGAGATTTACCTTCTCCAATGGAACTTGTCTCGGGTTATTTTTTCCCAAGCCTTGCTACCCTGTTAGTAAAAAATTTCGTCTCTTGTCTGGTCCAGGAGGTGATTATCTGCAACCTGCTACTCCTTTCCTGACAATTCCCTCAGCAGAAGCCAATTTGGAAAAACAATGTGCAAAACCTTCCAGCCGTAGTTCTTTGTCAAGAGACACAGCAACAACATTTGTGCTTCTGAACCGTGAAATCAATTCTGAACATTGTACATCTGAAGAAAAGCATGATGAGTTTGCAGTCGATGTGGAAAAAATATACAGAATTCTCAGAAAATTTCACTCTAGAGCTACCAAATTGGAATATGCTTTACAAGAATCTGGCGTAGTAATGAGATCAGGTTTGACAGAGCGTGTATTGAACCGATGTGGTGATGCAGGTAATATGGGTTATAGCTTCTTTGTGTGGGCTTCTAAACAACCAGGATATAGACATAGCTATGAAGTGTACAAAGCAATGATTAGAGTTTTAGGCAAAATGAGGCATTTTGGTGCTGTTTGGGCATTAATCGAGGAAATGAGAAAGGAAAGTCCTCACTTCATATCACCTGACCTTTTTATTATCTTGATGAGGAGGTTTGCCTCAAGAAGGATGGTGAAGAAGGCTATAGAAGTGTTAGATGAGATGCCCAAATATGGTTGCGAGCCAGATGAATATGTCTTTGGTTGCTTGTTGGATGCACTATGTAAAAATGGGAGTGTAAAAGAAGCCGCTTCATTGTTTGAGGACATGAGATTTCGATTCAAACCAACCATAAGGCATTTCACATCACTGCTGTATGGTTGGTGCAGGGAGGGGAAGCTTATGGAAGCAAAACATGTTTTGGTGCAGATGAAGGAAGCTGGGCTTGAACCAGATATAGTGGTGTATAACAATCTGTTAGGCGGATATGCACGGGCACAGAAAATGAGTGATGCATATGATCTGTTAAAAGAGATGAAGCGAAAGGGTGTCTTGCCAAACGCAATGTCTTACACACCTGTGATACAATCCCTTTGTGCCCAAGAAAAGATGGAGGAGGCAATGCGGGTCTTTGAAGAGATGCAGCAAAGTGGCTGTGAGGCAGATGATGTTACCTTCATTACACTGATAAGTGGTTTTTGCAAGTGTAGTAAAGTGGACAGAGGCTATGTTATTTTAGATAAGATGATACAACAAGGTCATGCCCCTGGTTCACTTGCTTATTTGCATATCATGCTAGCGCATGAAAAGAGGGAGGAGCTTGAAGAGTGTCTAGAACTTGTTGAGGAGATGAAAAAAATCAGGTGTATACCTGATCTTAGTATATACAATGTGGTGATTCGCTTGGCCTGTAAATTAGGAGAGGTCAAGGAAGCAGTTAAGCTGTGGAATCAAATGGAAATGAGTGGATCTAGTCCTGGTCTTGATACTTTTGTCATCATTATTCATGGATTCATAGCGAAAGGTTTTCTAATTGAAGCATGTGATTATTTCAAGGAAATGGTTGCAAGAGGTCTTCTAACTGCCTCCCCATATGGTATTTTGAAGGACTTGTTGAATTCTCTGCTGAGAGATGAAAAACTTGAAATGGCCAAAGATATGTGGAGCTGTATTGTTAGCAAAGGATGTAATCCCAATGTTTATGCCTGGACAATCTGGATTCATGCACTCTTTTCCAATGGCCATGTGAAGGAGGCCTGTTCGTACTGTCTGGACATGTTGGATTCAGATATAATGCCACAGCCAGATACTTTTGCCAAGCTCATGCGAGGTCTAAGGAAGTTGTATAATAGAGAAATTGCTGCTGAAATAACTGAAAAGGTGCGGAAGATGGCTGCAGATAGGCAAATTACCTTTAAGCTGTACAAACGGCGTGGTGAGAGAGACTTGAAGGAAAAGGCCAAGGCAAAGGCAAAGGCAAAGGTGAAGGCAAAAGCGAAGGCGAAAAGGGATGGGAGAAAGGGGAGGGCTTGGCAGCGCAGGTGGAGTAAGGGCCTTGCTCAAGCACACAACTTTTCCAAGGTCGGTTGACATAAGTACTTGCTTTGGAGGAGGAGCTTGTGCTTAATCTTGTTATACAAATGCAAGTTTTTCATTTTCTCAGCCATTCAAGATGTCAAGCTCATTCAGGTTGGACCCTTATTAGGTTCTCTACTTTACCATCAACACATCTGGTAATGTAATGCTAGTTTGATTCTTTGTGCATGCTTTTGCATATTTCTTCTCACTAATATATTGTTCTGTTCTTGAAACATCTCAGCATTGGCATTTGAATTCATCCAAACAGAACAAGATGCATAGGGGTCTTTGTTCTATCCATTACAATATTAAATCTTTAATGGATGGCCAGATGACTTGTAAACCTAAGGAACGCAGTTGTTTTGGCAAGAAGCTCTTGGAATGCTTTCTTGTGAACATATTGATAAGATATTCAGCAACAACTTGAGGTGAGATCTCTTTTGTGTGCAATCATTTCATTACATTGATCATATGCGACACTTCACATACATATTTCTGTAGAGGAAACCCTTATTAAGACATTTTATTTCATAATTGAAAATCCTTGGTGCTTGTGCTTTCAAGTCATGAAAGTTATGGTGCTGTCGATTCCTGCTGCCTCTCGTGAAGAGAAGCATTGATGCATTTGAAGTATTTTTTTCAGGCCTTTCACATTTTTGAGGGTGAATCAGCATCTCCTATTGACAATACAAGTTTTCCTTATTGCTGCTGTGTATTAAAATAGATCACCATTGAAGTTGTTTACCCATGGGAGAGTTGTTTCCCGATATATTCTCCAAGGTGGTCAACATTGTTGGTAGGCAGAAAGAACTTAAAGGAAAGCTGACTTGTGACAATTTTTTATGTCATCATCTACAAACCACCACGAATTGAAGATAAAGTTTGAGAGATTGTTGTCTAAATCTAATTGTTAATCAGGTTGATGAGAACAAGGATTAGGTAGATGTCTATATATTAACTTCTATTCATACCTTCACTGCCCACCAATACTGTTAATTTTGTAATTAGCATGTTAAGTCTAACAAGTAAACCTTTTGCCATTCACATGCAGAAAAGAAATTAAGTATTTTTAATAAATCAGATTTGTTGTCCCCAGGCAAATTTAAGGGCAGTAGTAGTCTAAAAGAGCTTACATGAGGAACTGTCTCCTGAAAGCATTAGGTGGTGGAACTTTTTTTCGCATTGTTCCCTTAGTTCTGTTTGCTATCATAAGTGATTCCTATTTCGCCACTGGTTATGAAGTTTCAAGAGTTTGGTTCCGTTTAGATGCATTTGTAAATTATTACATTCGCACTACCATTTTTTTGTCATTAGCGGTCCCTTATGTGATTTCCTTTGAAATCTTCAGGCCTCTCCTATGAGACACTGTGAGTACATTACTAAATTCAACAAGGCTACGCTTGAGATCCTTAATGTAGATATAAGTATTGCCATGAATGCAACCATCAATGGAATGAAGGACCGCTGTTGGTTCTTTTACTCCTTGACAAAGAAGAAACCCAAGGACTCCAATGATTTCCAATACATACATTGCCTAAGAAGATGCCATCCTAGCAAGAAGGTAGGCCAAGCAGGATTCCTTAGAGAAGAAGGGAATAAAGACCGACCATTAGCAAAAGATCAACTCAATCCTAAAATTGATAGCAATGTATTTGCTCGTGATGGTGATAACAATATGTCATCCAAAAAAAATGCGCAATCACTTTCTACGAGCAGCACACCCAACTAACCAATAAGGGTATCTTGACTTGGCTTGAGCGTATGAAAAACAATCCCTCAAGATGAAGGCCTAATAATTGTGAGATCTATAGGGACAAGACTCATGCAACTAAGAACTATACTCAATTGAAGAATGCCCCTAAAGACTTAATTCATTGCGGCTACTTTAAAGAGTATATATTGAATAGAGAATGACCCCAAAAGCGAACTTGTCGTGGCAATAGTGAAGAAGATTAGGTGACTAAAACCTAACCTACCCACAACGCAAGAAACACAATCATGGGAGGTTCGGCAATAGGAGGGTGGTTGAGCTCTCAAAGCAAGGCCTATGCCCATTCGAAGCACTACCAACAAGTCTTAAACCTGCAAAACAAAAGGTCAAGGACAAATACTACCATCTCATTCTCATAAGATGATATGGAGGGATTTAATAGCCCCTATGCTGATGCTTTAGTGATCCGAACATAGATTAAGGATTTTGATGTCCAAAGATATTAATAGACAATGGCAGCTTTGCAAACAATAAATTTAAGAACACCTTTGACCAAATGGGGGATAAACTTGAGACAAAAATTGAGGCCTTATAACCACGAGCTATACGGCTTCAACAATCTAGTGATCATGGCTAAAGGCATCATAACCCTCTCAATGGAGCTTGACAATGGTGATCACACCGTTGAGGTGTTGTTCAACTTCCTCACGATCAATACATGGTCACTTACAATGCCATTTTGGGTCAAGCCTCACAAAATGCCCTAAGAATGATTGTGTCCATGAAGCACCTCAAGGTGAAATTCCTAGCCCTCATAGGTACCGTAGTATCCAAATGCAACTAGTAGCTTACTTGTGCTTACTACCTACATGCATTATCCTAAAGGGATATTTTTACCGTAGAGATGGGATCAGAGGGAAAGTTGGACACAAAGGGAGAATTAACAGAAGAAACATAGACCATATGGTTAAGAAGCGATCTTAAGTACACCACATAGATCAGGATATCTGTCTTTGCGAAGTTAAGACAACAAATGATTAAAGATTCGAGCACAGAGATTGTTAAGCAGAAGAAGAGGCATTTTGCCTTGAAATGGTATACGCAATCAAAGAAGAGGTATAGAAATTGTTGAAAGCTGATCTCATAAGGAAGGAGTCATATCCAACCTGCTAAGCAAAGTGCGTGCTGCTTAAAAAGTTTAATGGGAAGTAACGTATGTGTGTTGATTTCACAACCTTAAAAAAGCTTGCCTAAAGGACTACTATCCAATCTCTACAATTGATTAATTGATTTATTCAATCACAAGTCATGCATTGTGAGTTTCATGGATGCCTTCTCAAGTTACAATCAAATTTGCATGCATGAAATTGATCAGGTCCACATCATTTGTCCCAAACTTCAGGACGTATTACTTATAAGGCCATGCCTTTTAGCCTTGAAAATGTTGGGGCAACCTACTAGAGGCTTGTGACAAAGATGTTCAAATCATAGATTGAGCGGAATGTGGAGGTATACATAGATGCATGATCATCAAGAGTAAAGAGTCCAAAGAGCACTTAGTAGACCTAAAAGAGACTTTCTAGACATTGAGGAAGTATAATAGGAAAATTACAAGCGAGGGAATTGGAGTTAAGCTTAAATAAATGATCAAACTTTTGAGTGATTAAAATAGAGGACAAAGTTACACTGAGTAGTTCAAATATTAGATCCTATTATGGGACCATTATGGATAGTAATGAATCCTTTGATGTGATTCGAGTTGCTATTCATTCTTCAAGACTTAGAAAGTGTGGTTAATATGTTAAGAAACATCAGAGTAAAGGAGATCATTGTTTTTAGCATGAAATTGTGAGAAATGGAGATCCAAGAGGTACACAACTAGGGTTTACACCCATGAACTTTGGTGTGTTGAAGATCACATACATAGCCAAAGGAAATACGACAAATGGGAAGATCAGAGAGGATCATGGCCATGAACATGACCTTGAACCTGACCGTGAGCATGTACACGACTATGAACATGCCCATGAACATGCTAAGATAACTATTTTATATTTTATTTCATTATTTTCTTAAGACTCTCAATAATTATGATGTTGCCACTCTATTAGGTTTAATACTTAAGGGCTATTTTATTTCTCCATTAGCAGTAAGAAGAGAGACACTTTGATATTCATTATGTTCATAAAGTTGTAGAACCTTTCTTTCTATTGAAAGATCTTTCATAAACTCTAGTTAAGTGAGTTTTTTTTTTTAATATAATTAGATTGATTTGAGAGTCCATTAATCTTCTAATTATATTGATTATTGGTTTCTGTTATCGTGAGAATATCGAAATAGGATTTAGTATTTAGTTCAATTATCTATTGATAATTGCTTATGTTTGTTTTGGTTTCTATTATTTATACATATAAAAACACAAAAGGCATCAACTTTAGGTTTGATAGTGCCTAGATTTCAGGGCATATCGTTTTTTATTCGAACCACTTAACATGTTTACTAAATAGTAATGGATTCTTTATTTGAACTACTTAATATAATGTTGACTATTATGGAAGAGCCATTGTCCCAAGTTCAAGGGCTGAATCAAGAAGAAAGTCAAGTGGCTGAAGCTGAAGTTCAAAGGGATTCAAGTCCAATAAGCCTACCTTAAGGACTAATCATAAGATCCCGAGCTAAGCAACTGCAACAAATCCTAATTTCTCATGTACAGGGTTTGGTAAACATCACAAGTGAGAAGCTTCAAGGAATCCAAAGCTTCGGGGCGAGGGATGATCAAAGGGAACTTAATGTGATGGAAATCAAGTGGGAAGAACCGGTCCAGGATCAAGGCTACCAGCCTTGAAGCCGGTTTTGAAAGGAGCTCTAAACCTGCAACTGTACGCCGTTAAGAACGCCGCCGACCTTGACAGCCGACCATCTTTTAATTACGTTGTATTTTTTCTTATTCCGCGAATTACGATGTATTGCTTGGATGTCTTCATATTTATACCGAGATAAGATGATGAAAAGTCAGTTTTTGTCATCTTTGAAATATCAGAAAGCTTGTCGCTTCAATTCCTTGCTTTCTTGATTGAATGCATGCTAAGAAACTTTCAAGAGAGAGTTGATCGATCTTTTCTTGTGGAGAGTTTCGAGGTTAGGACTTGATTAGTTCTAGCTTATTCATCGATCCGTCTAAGAAAACCTAAATCTAAACTATCTTAGGGTTTGATTCCAATTAGATCCGTGGGTTTTCGTGTTGTTGTTGTAGGGGTCCGTAATAGCCAAAGGGGTTCTCCAGCGCAACTGTGGTGGTTCCGGTATCATTGACTTTCTATTCTAACCATTTGCAAGTTAGATCGTCTATTTTGAATTTAACCTTAAATGTTAATTCTTTAGCTTATAATTTTTCTAAATATAATATGAAGTTGAATCCCCAAAAATCCATATTTAAGGCAATATCAAGAAAGTTTCTTGGTTATATGGTCACATCATGTGGTATTGAAGCCATTCTAAAGAATATCCATGGCATACTAGACATATAACCCCTCAAGATAGTGAAGGATGTCCAAAAGTTGACTGGCTGAATTGCTACACTAAATAGATTTATGTCTAAGTTAGTGGATAGATGTTCCAAATTCTTTAAGGCATTGAAGAATCCAGTAGACTTGCAATTGACAGTCTAGTATTAAGCTACTTTTGACAAACTGAAATGGTTCCCCATTACTCCAACAATCCTCTTTAAGCCTATTTTTAGAGAGGAATTATATTTATACCTTTTTGTCAGTAGTCGTGCCTTCGCCTTCATCCTGGTTTAAGCTAAGGGGAGAGAGAGCTTACATCAAGCACATCTTGTAGGACACAAAGGTTAGGTACTCAAAGGTGGAAATTTTTTCCTTCGTAGTAGTGATCTCAGTAAAGAAGCTTTAACCTTATTTTGAAGCACATAAAGTGGTTATCCTAATCAACTAGCCAGTGCGATAGATATTACATGAGCCTGATATGTTGGGAAACATGGTTAAGTATGCTCTTAAGCTCAATGTATATGGCTTCTAAGCACAAGTTCTAGCAAACTTTATAGCAAAGTCAACCATAGAAGAACAAGCATCGTGAGACGACGATAAGTTAGTACAGACTCTTTGCATAGATAGTTCGTCCTTGAGGGGGGAGTGGAGTAGGACTTATGTTATAAGAACCATATGGGGTAGAGGTGCAATATGCATTGAAATTTGGATTCCTAACTAGCAATAATGAAGTTGAATACAAAACCCTCATTGTGGGAATGAAAATGGTAAAGGAGATTGGAACAAAAAAAAAATTGAAATCTTCTTTAACTTTCAATTGATTGTCCAACATGTTAAAGGAGAGTACAATATCAAGGAAATGACTAAGTATCTCAAGGTAGTAAAAGCACTTTACTCAAATTTCCCATCATAGACAATTACAAAGATCCCCTAAGTAGAAAAATCAAAGGTGAATGGCCTTTCAAAGCTAGCCTCAATGAGCCTCTTCAACTTGGACATAAGAGTTTTCATCAATTATTAGCTGGAGAAGAGTATAAACAAGTCTCAACATGAATGCCTTGTCAACAAGATGCAACTTATACACCTTGAGCCAAGCTGGATGGATCCCATCATTGCCTACTTAAGAGATGGCACGCTACTTGAGGAAAGGAAGAAAGCTAAAATGCTATGTATAAAGCAACCCAGTATATCTCAGTAGATAGATAACTCTACTAAAGAGAGCTTAGCTTGCCTTTCCTTAAATATCTACACCTATTTCAAGTTGAGCACTTATTCAAAGAGTTGCATGTTAGAGTCTATAGTGACCATCTAAAGCCTACAGTTGCATGCTAGAAACACACCCTGGTATATAGGAAATTAAGCAACAACCTCCTGCTTATCACAAGTCCTTGGTCCTTTGCCCAATGGGGGCTTGATTTTCTCAAACCCTTCCCAAAGGCTATAGGTCAATGCCAATATATCATTGTAGCAATGGACTACTTCACTAAGTGGGAAAAAGCAAGAGTAGTGGCAAGAATAATAGAGAAAAGTGTCAAGGAGTTTGTCTAAAGGCCAATAATATGTAGGCTTGATGTACCATACATCTTGGTAACTAATAATAGAACCTAGTTTGACAATGCAAGATTCAAAGAATTTTGTTTAGAATGGGGGATAAAGATCCACTATACTTCAATGGTCCATCTATAATCTAATGGATGGTTAGAGGGCATGAGCAAATCATCCAGCAAAGCTTAAAGAAAAAGGTGGACCAAGTAAAAGGGGAATGTGTAGATGAACTCCCCAGCATTTTGTGGGGCTACAAGATGACCTTGAGGATGACAATTAGGGAAAGCTCTTTTAATTTAGCCTTCAAAACTAAAGCTTTCATACTCATTCAACTCAAGCTTCCCAATGTCCAAACACAAGAACTAGATCTCTGCATTAATGAGATAGGTATGTACACTAACCTCGACCTTCTAGAAGAATTAAAAGAGTAAGCAAGCCTCCATGTAGTAGCTTACTAGTAAAGATTAGCTAAGTACCTTGACAAAAAGGTCAAGTACAAAGCTTTTCAACATGCTAATCTAGTTTGTCATAAGCTTGAAGCCATAGGATTAAGAGAAGGGCAAGGCAAGGTGGCTTCAAATTGAGAGGATTTGGTTAGGGTTAAGGAAGTAATAGGGCATGAAGCGGACAAGTTAGAAAGGCTCAGCAGGTACCCAATCCCAAGGACATGGAATGTGGACGACCTTAAATTGTATAAAGAATAGCTATGAGATCATTTTTGTTATAAACATTTTTCAATCAATAAAATGCACGATTGCTCCAGCTTTGTATAAGTTATTTCCTTCTTTATACTCCATATTTGTTAAGCACATATATGTGTGCACATTAAACATAATTGCATAAGAACAACTAATGATTCAATAAACTTCTAGCCTAACCAAGGTAAATGGACACTAAAGGCCTCCACTAAAAAGTTATGTAAACAAGATGCCCAACCTTTCTAGGGTTTTGTCGATCAAGCTTGTATCTTGAACTAACAAAGTGGGTTGCCTTTGTCGACCAAACCTCTGTTTGAACATTAAAGGTACTCCTAACAAGGAAAATAAGCCCTTGGTCTTACCTAAATTCTATTTATGATATGTTTTGATCAACAAATGTAGAACATAAAGTTTCTAACTCAACCACAATACGAAAATAAAAGAAGGCAAGCAAGTAAAAGACTAATTCCCATTCATTATTGGCCAAGCAACATTTGATAAGGTTAGCATATCGACCTAATAAAAAGAAAAAGAAAAAAAAGAGGGAAGCTACACTAAGAAAAAGACTAAGTGTTTGGAGGCTTCAAAGATAGGCCTTCTTGAAGAGTTGCCTTAGGAGTTGTCTTTAACTCATAGGGAGGCAATGGTTAAGTTAGCTTTGGCTCCTAAGGAGGCAAAGGATCGGTTATGCTTTTGGAGGGGGTAGAAGGATCTTGTCTCTAACCTAAAGCTTACACGGCTCTTTCCTAGCCACTTCCCTAAGAAGCTCCATTTCCTATCTCTCCTTTAGTTGGTTCTTTAAGAATCGCTAGCTGGGTTGTCATTTTAAAGGAACCGTCTAGCCAATTTTTTGTGAACTATCCAATTAGTTCAAATAGGAACTAGTTGTTAGAAGCATTTAATGCAATCTTGAAGAGGAGTAATGGCTATGTTTTTTTCAAGAGCTTTAAATATAAGTCAAAAAGGAAAATAGAGGGCAACTTTGGAGCTATAAACTGCTGTTAATTCTTTTGTGCAAATATTTTGCAAACTGTAGTATAGTGCAAAGTGCTTTTAACTTGTAAATTTCTTTTAAGATAGACATTGTACTTATATTTAAGAGTGCAGAAATTTTGTGTAGGCTTTTAGAGCCATTGTGCATTATTGAAATCAATAAAGTGGAGTGAAGTCCTTGATTAAAGACAATTGTATGTCTATAGAATAGAGAGTGGTCTAAACTCCACATTATATCTAAGCTTCACTACAACAAATTCGACATTTAGCTACCAAAGTAATTGGTAGTTGTAAAAAACACCTCATTTTTTGCCCCTTAATCATTAATAATGATCAATTTACAACTTTTTTCATTTTTTAAATTTTTTTCTTCTATTTAATAGAAATAAAGGAAAATATTGAAAAAATAAAATAAATAGAAAAGATGTCCCAACTTTGGAAAATAATAGTAGAAATAACAATAAAAGGGGTTAAATAATTTTTACAAATTTTTAGAATTTCAAAATAATATAAAATTAATAAAAAATGGTCATAGATATGTATAATATTTGCATAGAATTAAACCGAGAATTAGGCTGGCCCAGTTGGTTCGAACTATGGCCTAATGTGCGCGTGGGGGGTGCGAGGACATGGGGTCGAATCACGAGGAGGCATTTCCTTGTTTTGCAATTTTTCATATTTTCCCAAGACAGGTGTCAACAGGCGATTGAATGAAGGGAGCCACACGCCGGACATGTGATCATCTTCAACCTCCGTCTGAAACAGTCGCTAACCGCAAAAAATCCAAATTGAACCGTTTTGATGCAATTTTTTGCACAAATTCACTAAATCTTTAACTGAATTAAGATAAGCATCATTCAATTAGAATCAAATCGCAACAAAATCGAAGATTTGTGCAAATCAAACCAAATCGGAAAAGATTTTAACCAAATATTTGATTCATCCCAATCGGAGGGAATCCGAGTTTATCCAGCTCGATTTATGGTGCCTATAAATAAAGCACGATGTGGGAAAGCAAGGGCATCAATCAAAAGAGAGAAAGAAAGGAAAAAACACATAGGTTTCAAAGCTCACCGGAGTTCCACATCGCGACCGTCGATCAAGTACCAAACCATCACCTTGAGGCGATTTCAAAGAAAACAACCACCACCATTAGGTCCCTCGTCATCAGAAGCTTCAGAAACACCCTCTGATTAACAAAAACGAATGTCGGAATGCCGCCTACGAGACATTTGACAGCCGTCGAGATCTAACCTGCACGATCCGACTCGACCCAGTTCGACTCAACCTACAAACCACGACCTGTACCTACATAAGTTGATTTTTTATTTATTTATTTATTTATTCATATTTATTTATTTTATTTTATTATATATTTATAATCCTAAAAAATATAAATAACAATGTTAGGGTTTAATTAGTTGTTTTTAAGGATAGATATGTTTAGTTAATATAAAAATAATAAAAATGTAAATACTAAAAAAATAATAAAAGAAGAATGATAAAAAAATATAAAAGTAAGGAAATAATAAAAATAAAAGTAAAAGTAAAAAAATAAAAAATAAATATATATAATATATATAATATATATAAGAGATAAAAATAATTATAAAAAAATAAAAAAAAATTAGAAGTAAATAATTTGGGATAATAACATGAATTAATAATAGATCGTTTTATCACTTAGAAAAATCCTTTTTCAAAATAAATCCAAAATGGATTTTTCTTAAATTAAATTTTTAGAAAATAGAATAATAAAGTTTAGGCTTAGATTTTTTTCCAAAAACTTTGAAAATGATAATGAATGTAAACTAGGCAAATTTTCACAATTAAAACTTAAACTAATCCATTGAAGTTTTTCATGAAAAGCAAACTACGACTTATTTGATCATAAATAACAAGTACATAGGCACCCTTATAGGGCAACTCTAAAAAGAAAAAAAAATCGCTTTCCAAATTAGTATGAGTTGTTTTAATATCTTTTTTTTATATGTATAAAAAATATAATAAAAATAAAAATAAAATAAAATAAAATGAGGAAAAGACATTAGAATATGGTCTAATTTTCAAAAGGATAAGGTGGTAACTTTAGGGTTGTTAATAGGTTAGCCCCCTGAGTCGAGAATTTCTGGCTTTTCTTTCTTCTTTTTGAATAACAAGAGGAGATTTCATCGACCAATTGTCCAAATTAGAATTAATTCGCTCAATTAGTTCTAATTCAATAATTTTTCCCTGACTTCAATTGGGTAGCGACTCTAAGCAAATAATAAAATTCCTAATTCAAGTCGAGGATTTATATTAGGTGAACATAAGATCTAATGTAAATCGGATTAGGAATATAAATAAAAATTTAAAAATTAGACTCGACAGTAGTTAAAAGGTAAAAATTGGTAACTAAATGTATTGGTAGTTGTTGAGAAGCTACTAAAGAATATAGGCTACTAACTTTATTTGGTAGCAAAAAGTTATGCCGTTTGCTACCAAATATTGGTAGCTAAATGTATCACAAAATGGTAGCAAATAAGGACATTTGGTAGCTAAAAATACTACTATCTACTATCAAATATGATTTGGTGGTGAAAAATCATGCATTTTACTACCAAATTTGGTCACAAAAAGCACTATAAAATGGTAGCAAACAATAGCATTTTGGTAGCTAAAAGTTTTGCCATTAACTAATAAACATAATTAGGTTGCAAAAAGTCATATCTTTTGCTACTAAACTTTGGTAGCTAAAAGCATTGTGAAACAATGCCAAGTAACTGGATTTGGTAGCTATAAATCATATGCTATTAGCTACCACACATGATTTGATTGCTAATACACAGTATGATTAGCTACCATTGTCTCTTTTGGTAGAGAAAATTGTCACTTGCATTTTTGTTAATATGCTCTTTATTATCACCTACTTTGTCTATAAAAGGTTCATTATGTAATATAATACTTTAGTCAATTATATAAATATGCTACACAATATATTTAGAATAAACACTAAAAAAAATTGAAACCAATGAGTTGATAATATTGTCATTAATAACATAAAGCATAACCATAGCTAATCTCCAATATCTGAACAATAAGCAAATTTTAACCTACATGTTGAATATTAGTTTGTAAACCAATGACAAAATCTCCAACTATAAGCTGATTTTTAAAATTACTGAACTTGTAAAAAAAGAAAAAGGCAAAAGAAGAATAATTGATAAGGCATTCTTGAGCTTGACATTGATAGGATCGTAAAGGCAAATCATTTCAAAAAAAATTTGCATGGTAAAAAGAAAGTAATATAAGGCTTCGATACTCAAAATATATATATATATGTTTAACAAAAAAAAAAATTAACATATGTTTTAACAATATTATATGCAAGCACATATACCAATTCAAAGGTTTGCTAAAGAACCACCTACTCGAGTTAAATTAATTTCTTGTAAGTTAGCTTGCATGATTGCCATCTACTCAACTTGGTGTCTCACAATTTCTCTAAGTTCATGTGCCTCAACATTAGTACTATTCAACTTAACTCTTGCTATGCACTTGTTAACTGCTCTTATGTTCCAACCAATTCCTCTCTAGCACTTCCTAAGTTCTCTCTTAAGCCTTGCACCTTAGTAGAAGGTGATACATCTTCATTTCTTGGTGGAGGTTTAGGACCATGGCCAAGTCTACGAACATAACCTGAACATTTGCATAAGGCAATATTGCAAATTTCATCTTTAGTCAGTGGTTGCTAATTATTTAGATGAGGTTCATTTTGAATAGCAACCATCTTGGCCTATCATAACATAATCTATAGTGATTACTAAACAAGCAATACACCATAAAAGACATTAGTCTAGGTACCATCTCAGTAGACACATAAAACATAAAAAGGACTATGAACAAAAATTTTCATTAAAATAATAATTATAAAAATTTTATTTTGCACAATTTTAGAATATGTATCAATATATCAAGCCTACCATTCAAAACCACTATCTAAGTCAATTCCTTTATCAATGTCATCTTCTTCATCAACATTATATGACGTTCCTCATCATTAGATTCTACATCTTCATCATTTATAGAGATGTAGATACACTGATTTCTTGTGGCCTCAATATTGACAACATCAACTTCAATATTAATATGATCTAAAGAGCTAATCTCATGGTTGCCATCTACATTAATTATTTCATTGCAAGATTCTTGTTGAAATGCATCACATTCAACATTATTGACATCTACTTGGTTATCAATGTTGTCTATTGGGTCAAGAAGGATTGGCTCATATAGGTGGCGATAATGTGCTCTTTGTGCAATTTTCCAATTGTCGCCTAGATTGGCGTTAGCAACATAGCATACTTAAACTACTTGACTTGCAAGTAAGTATGGATCATCTTTGTACCATGTCTTAGTTATATTGAAACTAGTACAATCCTTATCAATGTAAATATGCTTGTTACACTCAAGTTTGTACAATTTACACTTAAATAATACTACTTTAAAATTATTAGGATACTACAACAGAAGAATATCAATCAAAATACCATAAAAGTTTAATAGATTCTCCTTATGCTCTCCTTCTACAACAACACCACTATGTTAAGTGACAAGGCACTTATCAAAATCTTCTATAAGAAATTTTACGCCATTTATCACACATCCATGATAATGATTAACACGAATGTCAAGAACTTCTGCTAAAGAACATAAATCTTTAGTGGCCTTTAACAAGCCCTCTTTGCGTAGTTGCCTCATCTATATAAGCAAAATAAATTTTCTTTAGTTTATGTTGATAGCATAAGTTAATAAATTTCTTAAAAGGAATGAGCATACTTTTTGTTGAAACCATAAAGGAAATTGTTCCTTGTATCTTGTAAGCAGATTAGTCACAGATTCCATATTCCCTTAAGAGCAGGCCCTCGTGTTCACTAAAAATTTATACATATATTAAAAAAAAGTCAAAATATGTAAAATAAATTTTATATAGGATATGTGTGTGGATATACATAAGAATCAATCTCTTCACAATAAGCTTACTGAGTTGGCATCATTTCCATCATCATATTTATCTCTTTGATTAAATCGAGTTTCAACTCCATGTAGATACATTGAACAAAATGTCAAGCATTCATTAACAATGTACGCTTTTGCAATTGAACCTTTTGGATGAGCTTTATTGTGTACATTCTTTTTTAGCTTTCCTAGAAACCTAATGACATTGAAATAAAGGATTTTAAGATTTGTATTAAAGATTGATTTGAATTAGAATTTTTAAGAACAGTCATTATACCTTTCAATTGGATACATCCATCAATATTGCACTATCCATCTTAAAATAGCTTGTTATGGCAATTGGACCACTAAGTGAACCATTACATCAAAAAATGCTAGTGGAAAAATCATTTCCAACTTATATAACGTTTGAACATTTTTCTTTTGAAGATTTTCTAATATCTCCACTTTAAGAGTACTTGAGCATAAGTCACGAAAGACTTCTACCAAGTCACTAACTACTCCTAAAACATCTTTGTTTAGAAAACCACGCATGTCGATGTAAAGCAACCATGTATAAGAACATTGCAATCATGGCTCTCCAACCTAACTATCTTACCTTCTTCAACTCTAACACACTTAAAATATTTCTAACATATCCATTTAGAAACTTAATAGAGCTAGGGAACTCACACAAGATTTTCTTTTCCTCTTTGATAATGTGTAACATGTTAGGGGTTTTCTTATTTTATTACCTATATATTCCAAGTGTAACTCTTTTCTTATGCCTAATTTCACTAAATCTACACATGCCTTTATGGTTTCTTTGTTCTTTCCTCCAATGCTAAGCAATGTTCCCATAATGCTTTCACATACATTTTTCTCAATATGTATGACATTGAGATTGTGAGGCAACTTCAACTTATGCCAATAAGGAAGTTAAAAAAGGATACTTCTTTTAGTCTAATTACCTAATGAAGTGGTACGCTTTCTTTTCCTACCATGAGGTTTTCCAAATTTGGTGTTCTTTAAGGGCTCCAATCGTGCTAAGATTTCTTCCCTAGATAAATCTTTTGGACGAGATCGATTTTTACACTATCCATTAAATTTTTTACCATGCCACCAAGGATGGTTATTAGGCAAATAGCATCTATGACCCAAAAACCCAATTTTATCCTATAATGGCATAGAAAGTGCATCCGTTTTACATACTGGACATGCCTTATAGCCTTTAGTGATCTACCCATATAAATCACCATATGTGGGAAAATCATTAACAGTCTATATAACAGTTGCATGCATTTTTAAACTTTCTCCAGTTATGACATCATATGTTTGAACTCCTTCCCATAACTCTTTCAATTCATTGGTTAATGGTTAGTGGAAAACATCGATGTCTACCCCAAGAGACCTAAGCCCCTATATAAGTAAAGTTATCATATGAGATGGATCTTTCATGCATTTCCAAGTTGGAAAGTTATAAGGTATCATTATCACTAGTCACGTGCTATAAATATTATTCATATTACCAAAAGGGTTAAAGCCATCAAATGCAAAACCCACCCTAACATTACAAGGGTCCATAGCAAACCATGGGTATTGCCTATTAAAGTCCTTCAAGTTTTTGAATCCATTGGGTGCCTCATCAAATTATCCTCATTAACTCTTTTTTCCTTATGCCTTCTCATGGCAATTGCTATTTTTTTGTGAAACAAACAATTGTTGCAACCTTGGCTTTAAAGGAAAATATCGCAACACTTTTTATGGTACTTTCTGTGCAACTTTGTTATTATTAACTTTCCACTTGATGTCTTACATCTAGACATTCATTTGCATCCTCCAAGTCTTTCCAAAATAGAACATAGTTATTCTTACAAGCATGTATCATATCATATCCTAAACCTAAGTCATGTAGAACTTTCTTACACTCACAAAAGGAAGATGGGAGGACCCTTTTTTTCTGGCAAAATCCTTTTTACAAATGCAATATTTTCTTCAAAAGCTTTATTACTAAGATGATGGACAGACCTATATTACTAAGATGATGGACAAACCTAAGATGAAGGAGCTTTATGAAAACTAACAATAGTGAATGGTTTTTACACCTTAGGTAGAGTTCACTGTTGGTATCTTCTAGTATTTTGCTAAAATTATCTAAAGGACTATCTTATTCAATAGAAGAGCCTTCCTCCCTAATTGAATTACCCATTTGCACATCATGTATAATTTCATGGATGTCCATCCTATCAATCATGTCTTCCACAGCAAACATCCCTTCTTCATGAGTGTATACTTGATCATTATTTTCCAAATTAAACCCTGAAGTTTCTTCATGATATACCTAAAAATTATAAGTATTATCTATTCCTTTAGAATATAAATGTTTTTGAACTTCCTCAAACATTCGAAAATCAATATTGACATGGACATCGAATCTTTTCAACGTCTCCCAAGTTCTCCCTTGCAAATTGTAAGAATCGCTTAACCCCATTTATATAATCTGGAAAAAAAATTATCTTTAAGATGTATCTAACTCTTATCCATTTTAAGCTCCTATATAAGGTTAGTATTTACATGTTAGTATTGTCCTAATAGAATAAAACAATAAATACATCAATGCCTTAAAAGTATCTATCATTAATAATGTCATTCATTAACTAATATTGGTAAATAAAAAATTAGTTAAGTAATCTAATATGCTAATAATGAATAAATATAAAATTAAAAAGATAAAAGATTGGTCTAATGGAAAAATCACAATGTATATATGGATACTTTATAATAGTCTCACATAGAATTTCATGCATTTCATCAACTTAAATGATTTAATAATCTAGAAAGATCAAAATCCAAAAAACACATTCCTTTAAAGAATGCTAACTTATGCACATTCCAATACAAAAGCAATCCATTTTATTGCACCAAGACAGATACACACACACAAAGTTTAACCCCAGTGAAAATCCAAACATATCTTAATTTTTAAAATTTATAAAAATCTCAAAATGCATATGAACTTGTTCTAATAAAGGGGTATATTTATCTATAATTGACAATATTGGTAGCATTGAGCTAGCAAAAATGTGGCAAAACTATTTACGAGTTTGGTTTTAAATTTTCAATATAGGACACATGATAAATTTTCTAGATTCTTTGTTTAGAGAATGACAAAACATTTTGAAAATTTATAGAATAATCCAATATATCTAATAATAGAGTAATGGAATTTAGTACACTAATGTTCTATCAATACTCAAAAGCTATAGGACCGTGACTAACAATGACTTGATCTACATTATTCACTCAAATTTGCTGGATGCTATTTAAAAATCCAAAAGAGTAAACTTCAAACTATGAATTATTATAAACTATAAACTAAAATTCTACAACAAAGTAAATCTAGCCATGATTTGTAAATAAATAAAATCAGAAAACTTATGTTATTTTAATGGAAGATTATCCACAAACACAAACTACAAAACACAATATCTCAAGGAAAGGATTTTTTCTTTCTTGACATGATAAGCAATTATTTAAAATATAATTCAAACAAAGCGTAAAATCTCTATGTAGGATCAAGGGGATCTTGCTCTTTCCATTCAATATCCATTTTCAAATACAAAGTATTGCCTTCAAAGTGTTCTATGCTATTACACTAATTGTCCAAATCATGACTAATTTCTTTTTCCTAGTTATTGGCTAAAAGTTTCCTTTCAATATATTTATTTAATTCCTTATAATGTATAAAGGTGGGGCTAAATGATGCATTAGAAATAGTTTACTAGGAATTTTTGACTTGGCATGTAGTATTCTTTACGGCACTCCACCTCTGTAGGGTAAAGGGGCATGTGGGGGTATTGAGCACCATAGCAAAAAGCTTCATAATGTATATATATGATTTGCCTTTCTTTATACTATCACCAATTCAAACCATTTTGATAACAACTTCTGATGACGGTCTACTAACTTTCTCAATTAACCTACTAAATGCTAATCTACATTATTCCAAGGTGTAATACCTAAAAGGAGAATAGTTAACCTTTTTTTCTTTTAATTCAGTATAGCATTTAGCCACCTTAAATTTATTATTAACATCATAAAAGTACTCTAATACTCTACAACTTCCATTGGGATTTGTTAACAAGAATATAGACAAATCAAAGCCATCTAATAGAGAGCTTGGTAAAAAACTTGGAATATGCCACTGACAAATTCAAGCAAAAACATAATCTTGTGATTTTTCCATCTTTGAACCACATAAAATGCAGGTAATATAATTAAATAATATTTGCAAATATAAGAAATACATAATAGTTAACCACCTAAGATTTTATTTTTCTCTAGGTAAGGATCAACACTTAAGAGGTTTTCATGTTATTTAAGTATTACACATGTGTACAAGGGTTACTTCACTATTGATGTGAATGCAAATAATTTAGGCTAAAATGATAGTAGGATACATTTCACTTCTGTTTCAAATACATTTACAAATAATGCAGTGCGACTACTCTAGCAAAAGGATCCAATCTACACTTTCTCTTCATCTACTATACTAATCAAACCATCAACATATGGAGATAAAGTTTTCTTAGACAAATTATAGACCAACACTCTTATTCTCATTAGTTAAACTAAGGTTTAAAATATAATATGGATAATTGCTCTACTACTCAAAATCTGCAATAATTCATTAATATAAAGCACAGGTTTATTCACCCATGATAACATGAAGAAAATCACCAATAAGGGACAATAGAAAGTATCAATTGCAAAAAATAACATTAGATAGTGGTAGTTACTATCCCTTCCAATGAATAATGACATGAACAGTCAAAAGGAAAACCAAATAATTAAACCTTAAAATTGATTTATAAGACAACTAACAAATTTACATAGCAAAAGAAGAAATTGAGAACACTACATTACATGCAACAAGAAAAGCCTTAAAATAATTGCAATAGAGATTGAAATGGAGAATTCATAAGAGAGTGTGAGTCATAATGGAAAACTACCGAGAGAGAGAGAACCCTTAACATGAGATGAAAGAAAATATGAATGAAAAAAAAAAAAGTTTTGATTTCAATTAGAAACTAAAGAGAAGCACCAAACATAAAAGAGGAAGGAAGATATGATGAAAAAAAAAATAGAGATTTTATTTAAACCTGTCACTAAAGAGTAAGGGTTTAATATTTAAGATTTGGTAGCTAAATGTATTATATTTAGCCACAATTAATTAATTTGGTAGCTAAAAGATTTTCCCTCCATTCTCAAAATTTCCCCCTAAGCATATTTTCTATCAATTACTAATTTAGTGGCTAAAAGTAAGTTTTTTGCTACAACAAGGCATTGGTAGCTGAAGGCCAATTTTGTTGTAGTGCTTAATTATCTCTATCCCTCTGTTTTTATCTATTGTAATTCATACTTAGTTTGCTTCATTTATTAGTAATTTTCTAAGCAAAGTTGATAATTTCTATTTAATCAAAATTAAATCGAGTTTAACCCCCTCTTAGGCTCTTAGTGTAGTATTTCATTCGATACCAAAGCTAGTCTCTAAGTTTATTTGTGAGCTTAACCATATCTTAAAGTAAAAAAATCATGGTTACTGATGCATTAGGTTTTCTAAAGGGTCAAGCAATAAATAAGCCACCTCTCTTGATCAATTATTCTTATTGGAAATGTAGGATGAAAATTTTCCTCAAAACACAAGATAGACCGCTATGAAATGTTATATAAAAAGGACCAATCAAAATAGAAAATAAGGAACAAAAAGATTATGATGAAAATGATGGGATAAGGCTTGGTTTAAATGAAATTGCTATAGATATCTTGCATTTTACTATTAATAAAAATGACTTCGTTAGAACATGCACTTCTAAGAGTGCTAAAGAAATTTGGGATGAGTTATAATGTACATATGAAGGAACTTTGCATGTTAAAGACATAAAAGTAAGTTTGCTTTGTGGACAATTTGAAATTTTAAGATGAAACCTAATGAAACAATTGATGAAATGCATAATAGGTTCATCGATGTTGTAAATCCTTTGATTGTTCTTAGCAAGACCTTCACTAACATTAAAATTGACTCCAAAATTCTTAGATCTTTTCCAAATGATTGGGAAGTTAAAGGACTACATTGAAGAGGCTCATGATCTCAACAAGATGTCAAAAGAAGAACTTCTTGGAACATTTAGAACACATGAAGTGATCTATAAATAAAGAGAAGAATCCAAGAAGAAGACAATAGCCCTTACAGCCTCATCTCTAAGCACAAGTGATGACAAAAGTGATGATGATGAAGAGTTGGCCATGGTAACAAGGAAGTTCAAGAAATTTATGAAATTCAACAAGTTAAAGAAAGAGGGCACCAGAAACACATCCAAATCAAAAGATAAAAGAAAGAAGTCCTTATGTGCTATAAATACCATAAATCGAACCATATCCAACAATATTGCCTAATGCTCAAAAAGGCCAACAAACCACTAAGGAGAGAAGTTGTGGTTGCCACTTAAAATGATAACAATTCAAGTGGCTCAAATGAGAAAGTGCGCTTCATGGCTCTCGATGATGATATATGCTTAAGCTCTTTCGATGTTTCTTATGATGAATTAATGAGTGTATATGGTTAGGGATGTAAGCAAGTGAGCTATTATGGGGTTCCTAACTCATTTGAACCCACAATTTACTTGATAGTGTAATACCCCATAGAGTTTGTGATGGGTTTAGGAAAAATTTTTAAAACTCTATAGGGTTTGGGTTGGGTTATAGGATACGATCAATACTTGATGGAAACCGGAACTTTATTTTTTTATTCTACATTTCTGAATATACATTTAAGTTTTTAGTTACTTATATTCTTATAAATGTTGTATAGTACATTATTTAATATTTTTTCTTTCAATTTTTATATTCAAATTTAATTAATGATGTTATCATATCTACCAATGAATGTAGTTTATTTTGTTGTAAACTTGAAGTAGAAGTATGTAATTGATGGTATTTGACTTTACTGAACATGTTTTAGTAGTTAAGACTCTCTTTTACTTAATTTAGTTTCATTAAAGTATGAATTCTAAAGTATTTAAGAAAAATGTTGTTAATCTTATGAGTAGGTTGTGGGTACCCTATTAATCTAGTAGTAGGATTTAGGCAACAGGTAAAAAACCCTATAGGGTTTAGAACATATTTTAGGACAACTAGTAAGGTACCAAGATGAGCTCGGGTTTTACGAAACTCATCCCAAACCTGACTTGCTTGCATCCCTATGTATGATGAAGTATGCTAAGAAATGATTAAAGTGCTAAAGAAGAATAATATGTTGAAAAAGATGATGAAGGGAGTAGGAAATGATCCAGATGTTTAAGAATGAATATAATATGATCAAGGTTGACGATGAGAACTTAATGGAAGACAATGAATACTTGAAATTAGAGCACCAAAAATTGAAAAATGAAAATGAAGACTTATATAAGAAGGAGGAGGAATTAAGTAATGTGATGAACTTTTGGAAGAGATGTGCAATAACTTAAAAATTGAATGCAATCAATAAAAAAAAAATGAAGATGTAATTGTTGATAAGCTAGATGAGCTTGAGATGGAGAATATGATCTTGAAATCTAGCTTAAAAACTGAAAGGAAACCATAACTATACTCATCAAAGGTCAAAAGATTTTAGAAATGCTCCTAATCTAACAAAGGCTAAGATTGAACAAAAGTGGAATTGGCAATAGTGGGAGCAATAGGAATAAGTCCTATAAAAGTTATTTTGTAAAAGCTATAAATATGACTTAAAACTATTGTAGAAGATTTGGCCATATTGCACATACATGTGTAATAAGGAGAAACTTGAATTCAAGTCTTAAGAGTAAGATGGTTTAGGTCCTTAAGGTGTAAGTGTATAATGTTGCTACTAACCCCAAAGGATCTAAACTTCAATGGATACCAATGAAATGATTTTCTATTTTATAGAAACCTTAAGGGAGGAACAATAAATAGTAGTCAAATAACAAATGCTCAAGACATATAATGAGGAATGTATCCAAATTCACAACATTAACCTTAAAGTAAGAAGGGAGTGTTACCCTTGGAGAAAAACGAAAAAAGCAACTATCTTAAATAAAGGTAACACTCTCATTAATAATGATCTTGTAATTAAGATTATGTTACTTATAAAAAATTTAAAACATAATTTAATTAACATTAGTCCATTATGTGATGTTGGATACAAGGTCACATTGTTAACTTCTAAGTGTTCTATTGAAAGAATTCATAATAACCAAACTTGTTTAAAGGGGTATAAACAAGGAAAGATTTACATAATCAACTTTGACAATTTTTCAAACTTTAGTCAAACTTGTCTATCCACTCAAAACAATGATAGTTGGTTGTGGCATAGAAAGTTAAGATATACTAGCATGGAAGTTATCTAAAAAATTCTTAAAAAGGATCTATCAAAGGTTTTATTTAAAATTGATTTTCAAAAAGATAAGGTTTGCTAAGCATATCAACAAAGGAAGTAAACAAAAACCCCTTTTAAATTCAAGGATGATATCTTCACTTCTAGGCTACTTCAATTACTACATATGGATTATTTGGATCAACTTAAACTATGAGTTTTCACTAGATTCACATGAACCCTCTTTCTTGTAAATAAAGATGAAACAAATCATATGTTCTTTAAATATTGCAAAATGGTCCAAAATGAAAAAGGTTTTATCATAGCTACCATTAGAAGTGATCATAGGAGAGAGTTTGAAAATTTTGAAATGGAATAATTTTGTGGAAAAAATAGCATAAAACATGCCTTTTTGCTCCTACACAACAAAATGGAGTCACTGAAAGGAAAAATATGACTTTAATTGAAATGACTTGAACTATACTTTGTGAAAATGATTTACTAAAATATTTTTAGGCCAAAGTTGTAAATACCACTTGTTATAATTCAAATCGTATTTTTATAGTGAAAATTTAAAAAAAGCCCCTATGAGCCTTGGAAAGACAAAAGACTTATCATTTCTTATTTCCACCTTTCTGGGAAAAAAAATGCTTTACTCTAAACAATGGAAAGGAGCAACTTTGCAAATTCGATTCAAAAGCTGATAAGGGTATTTTCCTAGCTATTCTCTTTCTAGTAAGGCTTATGGAGTTTACAATAAGAAAACTTTAGCTGTAGAAGGGTCGATTCATGTTGTGTTTGATGATGTGTTGTCTTATAAAGACATAAATAATGATGTTGATGGTCTATGTGCTCAATTAGATTGGTTTAACCCTGTTAATTTAATACTACTGAAAAGGAAGTTTCTATGGATGATGATAAAGTAAATTAATCTAGTAATTTAAACCTCCCTAAAGAATGGCAATTTGACAAAGATCACCTTAAGGATTTGATTTTAGCTAGGAGAACCTTCTAATAGGGTATTAACTAGAGCTTATTTGAAAAACGTGGCTAATCTAGTGTTTCTATTAGAAACTAAGCTCAAAAATTGATGAGGAAACCTTAAAAGATAAGTTTTAGATGCAAGCAATACAAGAAGAGCTTAATCAGTTCATAAGAATTGAAGTATAGGATCTAATATCTAGGCCTAGTGATTAACCGATAATTGGAACAAAATGGGTTTGTAGAGACGAATTAGATGAAACCAAAATAGTAATTGTGAATAAGGCACGTTTGGTTACTAAAGGTTACAATCGAGAAGAAAGAATTGATTTTGATGGGATCTTTGCCCTAGTTGCTATGCTAGAAGCCATAAGAATGCTCTTAGCATTCACTGATTTTAAGAACTTTAAACTTTTTCAAATGAATGTCAAAAGCACATTCTTAAAATGGCTTTGTTAGAGAAGAAGTGTATGTTGAGCAATCATTAGGCTTTGAACACAATGAATTCTTTGATCATGTTTTTAAACTTAATAAAGCACTCTATAGACTCAAAAAAGAAGTTACTTAACCTTTCATACAAAGCTCTTAGAGCTTTGTATGAAAGGTTAAGTAACTTCTTGATAAATAACAACTTTTCTAAAGGAAAGATTGATATAATGTTGTTTATCAATAATAACAAGTCAAACACATTGATTGTTTAAATCTATATGGATGATATTGTGTCTAGTGCTACTAGCATAAGCTTAGTGGATAAGTTTGCAGAATGTATGAAAAAGGAATTTGAAATGAGTATGATGGTAGTACTTAATTACTTGTTAAGTCTCCAAGTCAAACAAATCAAGAATGCAATCTTTATCAATCAAATTAAGTATACTAGAGAGCTCCTAAAAAGGTTCAACAATGGATAATTGCAAAGTTAAGCTTACTACTATAAGCACTACACTTAAGTTAGATAAAGATGACAATGGTGACCTTATATGTGAAAAGTTGTATAGAGGCATGATAGGTAGTTTACTTAATCTAACCTCTTTTAGACTCGATATCATATTTATCGTGTGTTTATGTGCACAATTTCAATCTTTCTCTAACAAATCCCACTTAAATATGGAAAAAACACATTTTCAAGTATCTTACAAGTACTATTGAAATTTTCTTATGGTATCCTAAGTTTACCTCTTTCAATCTAGTAGCATACTCTAATGCTGAATTTGTTGGATGTAAAATTGATTATAAAAACACAAGCAACACATGTCACTTTCTTGGAAATTCATTAGTGTCATAGCATTCAATAAAGCAAAATTTGGCAATACTATCAACTATCAAGGTCAAATCTATGGCCATTGGTAGTTATTGTACTCAACTTTATGGATGAAATGAACCTTGCATGATTATGGACTAAGCATATCGTGATAAAGTATCACTTTATACGTGACCATATTCAAAACAATGATATACGCTTAGAGTTTATTGTAATCAAATTGTGAATATTTTACAAAATCCTTCAGTGAGGATCGCTTTTGCACTTTAAGAAAAGAATTGGTAATGATCATGCAAGATGAATACTAAGATTTAATGAATAAGATAGTGATTTTTGCAAAAATCACATTTTTCTATGTACAAGTCAGCATACAACATAATATTAGGTTTTAAGAAACTTAGTTGTATAGCTTTTATGACTTAATTTGGTGTTTTGACATGCCTTGTGTACATTTGCTTGTTTCTCTAGTTTAATCATGTGACTTTCGATTCTCACATGCACATATTTGCGTTTTCTTGAAATCCATGCCCATCTATGTTTTCACACGTTTAATGATCCTATTGAAATGTGTTTAAGTGATCATTTCAGCTTGGATATGTTTTTTTTGCACATTTAATGCATGACCCCCATTGATCCATTTGAGAACTTTAACGAACTTGTATAGTAACTTTATGTTTTATCAAATCCTATGACTTGTTCTTGCTCCTATAAATGTTATTTAAGCTATTGAAACTTGTTTGGAATGTAAATATACAATAGATTTGATTTAGTACACATATGCATTTTCAAGACTCTTTTAAGTTTACATCTTGTTCATTGAATCAACCTGAGTGATGATTTGAAGGCTACATATTAAGTGTTGTCTATGCTGCAACATGGCTTATTTATGCCTTTAAAACTTATTTAAAGTGTCAAGTTGATAGTATCATGCTTAGGTGCGAATTTGATTCTCCTAGTGCTTTGATCTAAACTAAATAGCTCTAAAAGGAACCAAAAGAAGTGTTTTTACTCTTTTGTGGAAATTGAGCTTATTTTTAGTTTATAAACGACATTTTGTATTGATTAAATTTTGTTTAAAGTGTCATTTTGTTCAAAATTTTACCCAAGTATGGTTGTTGAAAATATATTATGGTTACCATTTTGATGAGGATGCTCAAGACCTCTTTGAGATTCTTGATTTACTCGAGGTTGTGACCAATAGAGTTTTGCAAACTATGAATTATCCTAACATTGTTAATGAGGATGCTATTAGATAATTTTACTAGTAATTTAATTAATGATATTGATAGAACTAGAAACATTTGTGTTGGAATTGGTCTGTGTAATCACCGATGTCTTTGCTTTTATAGTTATGTTTATGGTAGATGAATTGAGATCACTCTTGAGGATATTTGTGATATTCTTGGTGTTAGTATTAGAGGTATTCTATGTATGAGAATTTTACTACTATGTCTTTTTATGAGGAGCTTTTTAAAGTAAGAGTTATTGGAGATAAAGATTAGCTTAGTAAGCATACTCTTAAGGCACTTAGATTACCTCTCAAGTATTGGATTCTACACTTGTTTAGCTATCACAATTAGTGCCCTTGGAGCAATGGACAGGAAAATGTTGCAAAGGGTGACTTATGGATTTTAGGGTATTCTTCATAATGAGAAGATTGACTATTTTGACTTGGTGTTTAATTGCTTCAAAAATATTGCAAATAAGCTTAAACAAGCCTTTCTTAAATGTGGACAATTGATTACCTTTCTTCTATAGCATAAAGGAATCCAATTTGAGCATCCTTCCATCTCTCCTTAAGTTGAGCCTTTCATAGTGAGTCACATCACCAAATGTGATTTGAAGCATAATAGGGGAGATGGTTAAGGTATAAAGGTGCCTCTCTTTCCCTTCTGTAGCTCTAGTTAAGCTATGAGGGTGATTCATATTCGAATAATAATGAGCATGACCCAAAGCCAATTGGAGAATCTAGTAAACATCATGAAAATGAGCATAAATTCGATGTTGGACAAGATGAGATCCCTGAACCTCAAAATAACCTACCCTTTCCACCTTCCTTTTCTTTTAAGCTTTCCTCCCTTTATGCCAACCTCACATCTTTCTAAGATTTGTTCATCTCCTTCCAGGATATTTTCATCTCTCACTTAGATGCTATGAATGCTCTTCAAGCCTCCATGTTAGAGTAGCAGTAGGCCTTCTACGCTTGCTAGAATGTTTTTTACAATCAACGTATGTTTTTCTCTCAACAACAAATATTCTTCAATTAGTTTTGGCATTAATAACCTCCTTCTCCACCACGTCATTCTAATGATTGATCTATCGTTTGTTTTTCTTTATTGATTTTATGCTTTCTATGTATTTAAACTTGGCCTTTTTTTTCCTCTTACTATATTTTATACTTTTGTGCAATAGTTTCACCTTAGCTTTATGTTGACTTATTCTATGGCCTCCTTTCCTTTATATCATATTAGTTTAAGCCTCTTTTGCTACACTTATTATTCTTGTGGATTTTGTGAGTTGTTGTTATCATTTCCTTGTGATGGGGTTACTTCTATTTGATGGTTTTCATGGTAATGGTTTAACTTGATGTTGCCTTAATGGAAGGTGTTTCCTTTTGCTAGCTTGGCTTTCATGGGTGGTTGTTGTGGTTCACAACAATTCATTTTGGATTCACTTGATGTGATATGACAATTGATGTTATTGGTGTTATTATCTCTTGCAAGAGTATGTGTCTTAATTTAAGCTCATACTATGCCCATTTGGCTTTTCTCTTGACCCCATTTTCTCTTTCCTTTAACTATCTCATATTTCCCTTATTATTTTTTTATGAGGCTAAAAGGGGAGAAAGATTTGAAGCTTTAATGTGTCATAATACTAAACAAAACTACTTTTTGCTCTCTTGCAAAGATCGAAGTTTCCGTTAGATTAAGCATCATTTCTTAAACTTAAAACATGGAATTTCTTTTTAATACCAGATGCTTAGTTAAGGGGGGAAAGTATTGCTAAGTTTTATCCTTACCAAAAAGGGAGAAATTGTTAAATCAAAAGATTCATATGTGATTTTGATGATAATAAAACTATGTTTAGAATTTGGATTAATCACAATAATGAACTCATCTTGGCAAATAATTAAATCATGGTTAATTCATAAAATTATAGATTACCATGTTTGAAGTTGTCTAATGTTATATTTTCATCTTACGCATTACTTGAAATTTCTCTTAAAGTGGTTAAGGTGATGGAGTTTTCTAGATTTGTTTAAAAGTATTTTTTTGTTGATTTATGGATAACCAATTGATTGGTTATGTGTCCAATCATCTAGCTAATTGCAGCAAACTTTTTGACCCCTGGTGGTGAGGCTATTAGTTGGCTGGTTTTTTAGGAATCATTTAATTGGTTAGCCCTTTTAAAGGAATCGTTTGGCTAGTTCAAATAGGAACTAGCTATTGAAAGCATTTAATGCAATCTTAAAGAGGAGCAATAGCCAATTTTTTTAAGAGCTTTAAATACAAGTTAAGGAGACAGATAGATGACAATTTTAGAGCTACAAACTACTATTAATTCCTTTGTTCTCTTACTCATCATTCAAATTGTCTCTTGTACTTAATTTTGCAAATATATTTTTTGGTCCCAATTAATAATCAAGAGTGTAAGGTTTGAATTGGTTAATACTGTATAAAACTTTGATCAATTCAAATAAGTTTTCCCTAATTATTATTGGCAAAAATGAATTAGCAAGAGATAAATAACAAATATAACTAAATTGTTAAAATAAACGATAGAGTTCAAGAAGATCAAGCATCGATATATAGTAGTTTTTGCCTTGAGTGGCAATTTATTCTTCTAGCATCCACTTGTTCGGTTCCTGGTCATCTTACCGGTTTATTCTACTATATTAGAAAATAAAAAATTATAAGAGTATTTACAACAACCATTTACTCTATAGTCACTTCTTCAACATAGCCTAACAATACTCCTTTACAACAACACACTTTCCAATTTGCCTTCTCTTAGCTTCCCTAGCCAATTGACAGAATTTTAGAAACAAACAAACATTTAGTCACTCAAACAGAGTTTGAATAAAGTTCTCTTTGAGGATGAAACAATGATAAAATCCTCTCAGTTTAGCCTGCAATTATAAAGTGTATTTGCTTTATATCATTGTTGTTTTGTATTTATTATTCATTCACTCTACTACCTATATTTATAACTTTATTCTAATGGTCAAATTGATTAATAAAGTATCCCTTATTATTCTTCAAATATGTGTTTGTTGTTTTTCAATATTCATCTTTCTACAAATGATTATCTTTCTAATTTCATTAAGAAACCCTTAGAAACAATAATCCTCTTTTTAGTGGAATAGTTTAAATATATTTCCTAAATATACTTTACTAGTGAAGGTGGGTCATAACTTATTATATTTTTTGTAAAAACTTTATACTATTGAAGTTGTAGCATTGTTTTAGAATAGGTCTCACTGCATATTTGTGTGTCAAAATTTATAAAGTGCTATTTTTCAGTTGCTTCTGAAAGTCTTACTCTTGAATAACACTTGTATGTTGTAACCTGTATCAAGAATTCACTTCTTCTTCAATATATGCTTCAATAAAAGTTAATAAACAAGATATGATTTAACCATAATCTTATAACTATCATCTATATCATTCACATATCTATTCATATCATTCATATATTTTATTATCAGCAAAACTTACTTATAGTACTAACAACATTATAAACCTTAGTATAGTGTATGGTGCTTTTACTTGCAAATTCTTTTTAGGGAAGTGCTATACTTGTATTTGAGAGTGTGGAAATTTTGTGTAAGCTCTTGGAGCCATTATGCATTATTAAAATCAATAAAGTGATGTGTGAAGTTCTCAATTAGAGGCAATTATGTGTTTGTGGAGAGTAGGGGATGATTCAAACTCATCATTATATCTAAGCTTGACTCTCTCTATCCCTATTTTTTTTTTATTTATTGACTCTCTCTATCCCTATTTTTTTTTATTTATTGCAATTTACTTATTCATCCATGCTTAATTTACTTCATTTATTAGTAATTTTCCATGAAAAGTTGATAAATTTCATTAAATCGTAATCAAACCCCATTTATTCTCTTTCTTGGGTTCCTAGTGTAGTATTTAATAAATTACATAAGAAGGAAATGAAATTGAAAAGAAAAAAATAAAATGAAATGAAATAGAGAAAAACTTTTTCATTTCTATTGTTTAGTTTACATCATGTAAAAAAATAAAAAGAGATAAATTGTTATTTCATATATTATTCTTTTTTTGCCCAACAACTATATATTACAACTATTTTAGAAAAAGATTCAAACTCAGGCCATCTCATTGAAAACCTGTATTCATACTATTTACCTATAAGACCCTAGCTAATAATGCTCTTTTTTTACTTAATAAATTTTAATAGTAATGATATTTTCATAATTTTGAACTCATTTCAAGTCATTTTTGTTGCCCTTTTTTCAATATTTGAGAGAAATATAATATTTTTAAAAGTGAAAAACTTTCCATCAATTTCTCATAATTTCCTTAAAATTATATTTTATCTTTATTTACCAAATACAAATTTTTCACTCTTTTTTCATCCAATTCTTATGGTTTCCTTCTATTGCTGGCAAACAAAGCATAGTATTAAGTGTTAACACATGTATGCTTGTAAATGTAAAATTCAAATCCTCATCAAAATGTAAACAAAAAAAGTGATCTTCATGGAGAATCAATGAAATAAATGGCTATTTTGGAAAGTTAGATAATATGAAAATGAAAAACAATAAACTTATTAATAAAATTATCGAATTCACTCTTATACCATTTCTTATTTTTGGCTAACATTCATAAATATTTTCTTTTTAAAAAATCGCTAATATTGTACTCAAAATAATTATTCCAAAAATAAATTTCAAAGATATAGACACAGTTTGCAACTTCTATTTTACGAAAATTTGCAAAACTGAAGGCGCATACCAAGTCCAGAACTTCAATACAATTGTATTAAAGGCATGAACTCGGTGTGCGCCTTCGGTTCTACCACCCCAAATAATCCCGTCGTCCTTTTTTTTTTTTTACTTTAGCATCCACTGTCAATGTAAAAAGCAAGTCACATAACAACAATATAGAAAATTAATAATATAAATACAAAAACAATAGACATTTGCTTTAATCTTCTCATTTACAAACTCCATCTGTTTTCTTTTTTTTCCTCTCATTCGCAAGAAAAAGAATAAATGTTTGTATAGAGCGGAAATGAGGATTTGAATGAATACACTGAGATCTACCATTTCCTCAACAACTAATCAATTATGATATGTTTTTTTACGAAAAGGTTGAATTTTTTTTTTATTGTGTTTGATATTACTATTTGAGGAAAATGTTATTGTAATGTTATGTTTTGTAGAAAATATTACTGTTTATTATTAATTTATAGTGTGTTAGATATGATTTATGTAGATCTTGTAATATGTAACATGCAATATTAATTTTTACATATGAGAATACTTTGTTATGATGAAAATTTTAATATTATTTATAAATATTAAATTTAAAATATTATCTATGTTATTATAAAAAAATATTGTGACTGAAATTTGTAATATCTAGTTTACAAAATAATTTTTATAGTGTTGTTAATTAAATTTGAAAATTTTTGTTAGGAAATAATGGGAAAAATTAAAATTAAAAAAGATACAAAATAATTTTTTTGACTAATTTTTATGTTGTTATTGAAAATTATCATTTAAAAAAAAACTCATAATTTATATATACTGTGGATAGGAAGACAATGGCTAAGTACATCAAATTGATGATCTATGTGTTTGAAAATACTGTGACTGGTAACTGGAAACCGGAATATGACAAGGCTCTGGTGAAGAAGTTGAAAATGAAGAAAAATGTCAATTACAACGAATTCTTATTCAAAATATGCTGGAGCATTGGAGTCAATCTAACCAAAGTAGGGGTTGAGATAATTCACAAGCATCATGTGTTCCGTGAGGGCAATACATGTTATGCATTGATGGCAATTAAAGATGATAAAGACATTGAAAATTTAATTAAAATGGCTGAATCATATCGAAATCATGGCATACAACAATTGTACATTAGAATTTTTGGCGATTTAAGGGGCCCTCCATAAAGTAGACATTCGATACAAGTAATCAGCCATATTCGTTACATAACATTGCGGAAATGTAGCCCAAGCCATCAACATTTAAACCCTTAATTCTAACCTTGATGGAAGGCAATGATGAAGATGAAATAGATAGAGTAGTTACTCTAGTATTACAACGACCAATCACACATGATCCGTACATGGTTCGTTTAGGAGCGAAAACTACAACCGATACCAATGTAGGAATAGGTGTTGAGGAGGAGAGTACCAATAATGAGAGTTCCAATGAGGAACATGGGGAAAGTGAAAACAATTGAGATAAAGTACCTGAACATGACTGTCTAACCATACCTATGTACTCAAGACAGGTAATATATTAATCAAAGCAAGCTAAACCACCAAGCATGGTAGTTAAAGATTATGTTCCATACTACAATGTTGGTTGGTGATGATGATTACATTTATTTTGAGTAGGAGTAAACTAATATTTGCAATGATTCGAGCAATAGTGATGATTTGTATAAGGGCATGAGATTTGGAACAAAAGCAAATGTGATTCAAGTAGTGAAGGCTTACCATGTGAAGAACAATTGTAACTTCATTGTTGTAGAATCTAGTCCATTAATGTGGTCTATTTATTGTTTAAGAAGAGACGATGGTTGTAAATAGAGGTCTTGGCTTAAAAGAAGAAGTTAGAGGGCATGTTCGTAGTGATAAGATTCGAAGGTCCACACACATGCAATAACCCATTGATTAGTCAGGATCACCTATAGTTGGGTTGTAATCTTCTTACTGGCCATTTGTAAATCTTGTTAGGGATAATCCTAATATGAAAGTAGTGAAGTTGGCTTTTGTTGTCGAAGAGGAATTTAACTACATGATCAGTAGGAAATGAGTTTAGGAGGGGAAGAAATGAGCTATAGAGCATGTGTACAAGAATTAGGAGAAGTCTTATGATGAACTCCCTAAACTTCTAAATGCCATAGAAAATATAAATCCCGGAACACGAATTGATTAGGGGTGGAGTAAATCAACTACCCCTGAGGTGTCTACTCTAAAGTGGGTATTCTGGGCATTTGGGCCATGTATTGTAGTGTGAAGATTCCTTAGAATAATTGTTACCATTGACGCAACTTTTCTATATGAGAAGTACACTCACAAGTTGCTAATTGCTTATGGTGTTGATGGCAACAACTGTATACTTCTACTGGCACGAGGCTGGTTTTCAAGGAAATTGAAGGAATATGTTGTCAGCGACCGTACAATTTGTGAAACTATTTGCCTCATATCAGATAGACACACATGCATCAAGTCAGCTGTTAAAGAAGAAGCCAATGGTTAGCGCCCTCCATTTGTGGTGTAGTGGTTTTGTCTATAACACCTTATAAGTAACTTTAACTCGACATATAAAAACATGCAATGCAAGAGGTTAGTTATATACGTTGGCTTGCAAGCATAATCTCACAAGTTGAACTATGTGATGGAGCAAGTGGGGATCATTAAACTTGATGCATTGAACTGGTTTGATAATGTATCGTTGGATATATGAATGCTGGCTCATGACAATTGCTATTGGTTTGGGTATATAATCTCCAACATTGTTAAAAGTTACAATTCTGTGTTGAAGGAGGCTCGAGGATTACTTATGACTGCTTTAGTGAAGAAGATATTCTACGATCGCATGGGGTACTTCATCAAGAAGCATGTAAAGGCTTTAAAGAATATGGCAAAGGATAAAATTTATACTAAATATGCAACAAAAAAGATCGATAGATGAAGTTCATGAGCTAGCAACCACGGGATCTTCGACTATAGCAAGTAGGATAGACTTTTCGAAGTGTTCACCAATAGCTGTCGCATTATGAGTAAGTTAAGGGGAAGGCACCAATCACACGTTGTTAACTTTACACACAGCACATACAGTTGCCAAAAGTGGCAAATATACAGAATTCCATACTCTCACACCTATGTAGTAGCTACCTCAATTAGGCTCAATATGACGTACTCTATACTTAATTAGTACAAGTGGACGTAGTAGAAGTTGACATATAGGATGCACTTCATGCCTATAGGTGATGAGTTGGATTGGGAGCCGGTAGACTTCTCGTTACTCCACCCAAGGGGAAACATCACATGGAAGAGGGAAAAATCAAGGTAGAAAAGATACGACATAAAGATGGACATTAGGGAGTATCCAAATAAAATCACATGTAGACTTTCCCGAGTGAAAGGGCATAATAGAAGAACATGCCTATGTCAATGCGATAATGGTAAATGATGGATACTAATACATATGATTTCATAAACGTCAGCTTAACCTTACACATTTCATGACGTTCCACATTGCATGGGTGATGTTAACATTATCTGTTCCAATTGTGCAGCTTAAGTGAAACCTCTGTCGCTTTATCAACTTTGTTTTGACATAGTAAAAGGGGAATCCTTCATGGAGACTAAGAGTTCTTTTACATTTATATTTACAGTTCTGTAATTTATTCAGAAGTTGTATTAAATGTTATTTTATTTAGACCTTTGTTAATTTGTTTTCACATATTCGAAGTTGCAATATTGTATATCTATACATTACATGTGTAACAGGCAAATGCTAATATTATTTATTAGATAGAATGTGTAGAAATTCATTATAGAACATTACAATACATCAACCTGATTGTTTAAATGGAACATATACATATGAAATGAATAACAAATCATCGATTCCTATCCCATCTTATCTCCTTCCCTTAGTAAACTGTCTCACTAATCAAGTAAATGCGTTCATTAGCTCCTGAGATGACCTTGGACGTAGAGTAGAAGGAGCTTGAGACTCTTATGTTGGATGCTATTAGGCACGAGACTTGACTCTGTAGGACGATTTGATGATTCACCTTAATACATACATTATTTACTAGAGTGTTTCTTCTACTAAGCCGGTGGTGTTGGGATAAGACTACTAACGGAATGCCAATGTGGTGTCTCGTATGTGCTGAAAATCGGCCCTGAGCTATTATACATCACATTGAAATCCATTAGGAACTGTTGGTCCTATATTAAATTCTATTGTGCCTGACCTTAGTTTCAGGGTTGTCAACATTCGGTCATCCTTCGTCGCAAAAGAATTGGTTGTACCTCCGCCCTACCTCCACAATATTCTACTATTGCACCTATGTGTACAGTGTTACCCCTCGTGGCGATGCATGAAATGAAGACCCTAAACAGCTACTCTAATGGTTATGTTTAGATCCAACAATAGGTAGATTTGTCTTAACATTTTACCCTACAAATAAGAAAAAAATGTAAATTAAATAAGAAACAGTCATACAATTATTCACTTAGGGAGTATTGATGTTGTACTTACTAGAAATCCAAGAATAGCTCTCGTGTGTCTAATATATTGCTAGCTGATTAATCCATACCACTACATGTAATCATCATGCACACCACTAAGGCCCTCCATTTGAACCACTTGATCGACACGATGTTCCCACATGTGTATATACATTGCATGCTGCTTTGGCCAATCAATATCAAACCTCCCCCGTAGGTTAATTTGATGGAACTCCAACTACATGTTCACTAGCTGTGGGATATATTAGAACCCACTAAACTGCCTTGCTACTCAATCGGGGTAATGCCACTCAACAATGTGGAAACATATTACTGGCACCTAAGCTGTCTAAATATGCATGCCGTGTTTGCAGAAATTTGGTAAGACATTGATTACATTCTCATCATACGACTCCCATTCCACTTGAAGAATAGGAAATTATATTCATTATAAACAATCAATATGATGAAATGGAAGAAAAAAATAAGTTACTAAAATACCTATACTATGTTTTGCTTGTCGAGCGCATCCAGATATGCGCCAACAACATAGGTTAAGTGATACTGAGTATCCGTTCACATGTTCCAACGTGAAGCTAATAGAATGCTAGATTCTATATATAGTCCGTATTGGCTACGAGATGCTATGTGGGGAAATCTATCTCAAACCCACACTTGTAGGAGAATGGCAACCCCTCTAATCTCGTGTGCCAATAGCAATGATGCAACATAAAGTTGGTGATATAACCAGGCTAGACATATAAATCTCTAATTAAATGTCCTAGCAATGTTGAAATGCTCCAATAGATGTAACCACATTGCATAGACGAGGGCATTGAGTTTATCGGCAAACATAAATCCCCTAGCAATTGCATTATGTACGCACACATATATTAATGGATTTGCTCTACATTGGTGTCATGTGGGAGCATCCAAAACATATCATGCAACCATGTCATGCTAATGCAACCCTCCTTACCACTAAGCTTTGACCTTGCCCCTAGCAATTATCCACATTTCGTACCCCAACCAAGCAACTACTCCTTGTAATTGCTCGACCATTGACGAGGAGTCATAACTGGATCTCTACATCTTGTAGGGTGATAGTAAACTCCCCTATTAGCATGTGGAATATGTTCGTCTCTAGCCTCCATTGCTCCACCAAAGCTGTAATCATGCGTCAATCAAATGGAAAGAACGACAGGCAGCTCACACCTTTGAATCTCACCAAATGCAAGTATGGCTCCAATCAAAGATCAAGGGGGATGGTGCACTTACTGTGATGGAGTGACAACTCATGGCATCGAACGGCAAGAATTGATTGATCCTATAATGATAACAAGTGAAATGTTATATTATTCATAATGCAACATAAACTAATTAATAAATGAAATGTTGCTTACGTCTCCATCCTAGACAACCTATGATCAATGTCCCTCTTATTGCATCAAGACTAAAGAATCGAAGATTCCAAGCTCCATCTATTATGCAAGAAAAAAAAGATTAAAAAAATTAGTAAATGTTACCATTAATATCAAAATATTAATTAACAACTTATTAGAAATTATTTACTATCTAATTAACAGTTAGTTAACAGTAACTAAAGTTTACTTTTACAATAACAAATAAAGATATTACATATACAATCAATACCAAATTTTTTTAGTAATTAATTAATGACATATCAACAACTAATTACTCTTAATTAGTAATAACTTAATTTTACAACTACTTTCACAAAAAACACACAAACATAAACATATTACATTTATAATTAACACAAAATTTCTTACTAATTAATTTTCTAACAATTACTTAATGACATATTAACGACTAACTACTGTCAATTAACGGTTAAGTAACAACAACTTAATTTTACAGCAACTTCTACAATAACAAACAAATATATTACATTTACAATCAACACAAAAGTTTTCACTACTTAATTTTCTAATAATTAATTAATGACATATTAACAACTAATTACTGTTAAGTAATGGTTAATTAATAACAACTTAATTTTATAACTACTTATATAAAACCACACAAACATATTATATTTGCAAGCAACACAAAATTATTACTAATTAATTTTATAACAATTAATCAATGACATATTAACGACTAATTACTTTTACTTAATGGTTAATTAATAACAACTTAATTTTATAACTACATATACAAAAACACACAAACATATTACATTTGCAATCAATACAAATTTTTTACTAATTAATTTTATAACAATTAATTAGTGACATATTAACGACTAATCACTTTTAATTAACAATTCATTAAAAATAACTTAATTTTATAACTACTTATATAAAAACACACAAACATATTACATTTGTAATCAACATAAAATTTTTCACTAATTAATTTTCTAACAATTAATTACTAACATATTAACGACTAATTACTACTAATTAATAGTTAATTAACAATAAATTAATTTAACAACTATTTTTACAAAAAAAAATACATTATAATAACACACAAAGATAAATCATTATAATCAATACAAAGGTTTATCTTAATTAATTTTCTAATGATTAAATAATGACTAATTAAGGACCAATTACTTCATCATTAACAATTACTTTTACAACAATTTTCACAACTACAAATTAAGACATTTTATTTATGAAAAATAGAAAAAAAAATTACTAATTTATTTGCTAATATTAATTAATGATATATTAACAACTAATTAATTACTAATTAACAATTGATTAACAATTACTAGTGCTTCAATAAAGATAGTGGGATACAAATAATTGCATTTTTGCATATTTTTTTTATGCATTCATACAAAGTAATATAATAACAAAAAAATAATAATTTTTTCTCAAGGAAAACATACCGAATCTTGCTTTACCAAAGAAGTTAAAAAATGTCTTCTAGATATTTCTACACACGTAGTTCAACAAGCTAAATATGCATAAAACAAAAATTATAAATTTCTTTTTTGAAACTATGAAAAAGAATGACAATTTCATAGGAAATTCAAAAATGTAAAAATAAATATATGAACTGAGGATTCGTATTTATATTATAAATTGTTGGTATAAATTTTTTTTCCTATGCATTGGACATCACATATTATGATATTATATAAATTTGCGATATTACTTTATAATAATTTTTATAAGTTTGTAATATTACTTTGTAATAACTTTTAAATTTGTAAGATTCTATTATGGTTTAGAAAAATATTTCTCACTATAATTATACTGAAGGTGTAAACCCGATGTATGTCTTTAGTTTTACAAATTTTCGTAAAAAAGAAGTCGCAAAACAGCATTCGTATATTCGAAATTTATTTAATAATTATTTTTAATATAATATTTGCGAAATTAAAAAAAAATCTAAAAAAATATGAGTGCTCCCCCTTATTTTCACATCTCTAAATAGTGTAAAAAAATAAATAAAATTTATTGGTATTTTGGTAATTTTGTAGCTTGTAGCTCCATCTCCTCCGTCTCGCTTCTCTGATCCTAGCCCAGCCTCACGATCTCTATCCTCAACTTGGCTCTCTCTATCTATCTTTACTCCCACCTCACAATCGCAAAACCACTTGTTAGGCTTGTCTTTCTATCGAGTTTCATCAGGTATTCCTTTATCTTCTCTTGATTTTATATGGGGTTTGTACAAAATTATGGTTGGTTCTTTGCGGTGATTACGACAATTGGCTTCTTATGTGTATTTTCAGTTCGTAAGAAATTATGGGTTAGTTTTTCTTTTCTTTTTTTCCTTTTTTTGTCGTAAATAATTGTATAGTTTGTCTGAGAGTTATTCACGTTGCATATCAACTGTTTAATGAAATGCCTTAACGAAATGATAATAGATAGAAAATAAAGTCTAGGGCTGGAAAAAAAGTTCATTGCAAATCCATAGAAGACGTAAACAATGAAGTATAACTTCACCGATTTTATGTATATATATACATATAGGGTTTTAAGTTATGGAATGATTGGTTCTTTTTCTTTTTCGATAATTTGAGCTGTTATTCTTGATACCATGATTTTTGCAATAAGAGTATAAAGGATGATTTCTTTTTGTATTTTCATGGGATGATTAGTTTGCTTGGATTTCATCAAAAAAAAAAAATGTTTGCTTGGATTCATTTGTGCTCGTTTAGTTATTTTTTAAATATTTTGGATGCTTTTAGATCTGCTTCATAAGGTGGTAAGCCGAGTAGATGCATTTTATGCTTCCTTAGTTCAGACTCTTCAGGTTATGATGGATTGTTGATATGCCAAAATGAAAAAGGTTTTGCTCAACTTGGGTCAAGCTGGATTATTGTATTAAGGATAAACGTATGATTTGGCCATGTGAGTGTCAATGTCATGCTCCTCTGTTATTGAATTCTTACGGAGTAAGCTAGTTTTAGATGTTTTTAGTTTTGGTAATGTCAACATTCATTTTAGACATAAGATTTCCTCCAGTGAAACTGAATCCTAAGTTAGAAGTGAACTTATTCAAAAAGAAACTGACAGGAGATATTCTTTCTTGTCCTTCATTGTTTCAGACTCTGGGTACGCCCTTTTAGCTATGGTATGCAATGGGAAACAATAATTAAAATCTCTTTTTGGGCGTCACTATCAGAAGACTCATACTGTAAAGGTCGTTTTGAGAGAGTATAGTAGGAATATTATTTACGTAATGCACAAATGCTATGCACATTATTTCTTATCAGGGGACTGCCATAGGTCCTCATTTGGAAGGATGAAAAAAAGAGTAGTCCTCTATTTGCGTATATTCTGAGATGTATTTGCTTGTTGAGCTGCTCATGTATGCAGGTTTATAAATATTGAAACTCTTTGAGCACCTTAGTTCGCTTATTAATCATTATGCACATGTATCATGTGAAGATGAGTTAATGGAAACAGACAAGTCATAGAAACATTGGATATTAGACAGCCTTTTCATGGGGATTTATCTCGAATTTTAACTTTTGATGCTCCTAAATCAACAGGTTTTAGCTTTTGAATGTAGTTTCACAAATGGGAAGAACTTATATATTGGACATCATTATTAACCCTACTGCCAAATTTGAATTTTACTTGCTTTGTTGAGAATGACTAAATTATTTGTCTCTACAAGTTATACACGAGACTAATACAACCATACGCATAACATAACTAGCTCATGTCAAATTATTTGTGGCAAGAGAGAAATGCAAGATATGCCTTGGAATTCAAGAATCTACCATTGATTGTATGCTTAGAAAAGTTCTTGCTTCTGCTGGGCCTATGGACACTAGTCCTTTGCTTTTCTAATGTATTGTTATGAGTTTTGGTCTATGCACTATCTGGTTTGTTTTGTACATGAACCAACACTTTGAGCTAGTGCCCATTATGGTTTACTTTTTTTGATATCTGTACAGAAGAATATTCATTTTGTAAGTCCTCTTTTACCAACGAAATTAGGAACTTAAAAAAAATGTCAAATTTTGTTTCTGGTCAGGGTTGACTACAGATAAAGATAATTGTATAGAAGAGTCATATTACCAAGAACAAGCAATAAATTATCACGTTTTTACTACAATCACATGCTACTACATATGAATATGTTTAAGGGCCCACTTTTTACTCCTCCTTTTTTATTTTTATTTTTAATTAATTGAATACTACTATATTTGCATAGCACCTTTATAGTTTGTAGATATGCTTGCAAGGTTTCTGGAACCCTATTTTTAAAGAAGAAACTTGCCTTTTTTTTTTTTTTCCCTCCTTCAGGCTATTTAGAAAAGAGCATGCTTTTGCTTTTTATAATGTCATTCTTTTTTTGCATAATGCTTGTTGTGGCTTTTTCTTCTATAACGATTGCTTCGAATGCATAGTTACTAATTTCTGTTTGGTTGTAGATTTTACTGTTACAATTCCCTATGAAATATTGCCTTTTTTACTCTTTTTTTTGCATGATGCATATCTCAAGAAACGAAATCCATGATTTGAGAAGATGGATTGAATTACTCATCAATAAATCGAAAAATTACTCACCGAAAAATAAATTGAAAAAAGTGCTAAAAATGTGATTTTAATGCCATGTCTTTGTACCAAAAGTTACCTAAATGAGAAATGGATCATTGTTGTTTGAACTAAGAAGAGAATGGAAGATGTTGAAGGTTGATTATGTAGCAAATTACCTGAAAAGAGGATGTTAAGAGTAAAGATATGATCTATGAAGAAGAGGTCTTAAATTAGTATTCTGAGGAAATAGCATTTACACATCAATTTGATGATACTTTTCACCTTATAACGGGGAAAACAAAGTTTGTAGGGTGTGCAGATATCATTTTTGTGTATATAATTACGAAATCAGGATTCTTATTTATGAAAAGAAAAGAAAATGAGTGCAAGGAAGCCAGAGTGTGACTTGAATCGCCCAAAAGACAAATTGAACTAGACACTACGTTATCAGCTCATTCATGATATTTTGTCATTTTTGGGGTTTCTTTCAGTAGCAGTCTTCTAGGTACTGATTTTAGAAAGGATTTGACATGTGTATCGGTTATCACAATATGAATTTACATGGCTTGCCCCTATGTTTTTTGTATGTTCACATGCAACTGGCTTTGACACTCTGTTGAGTGACTATAAGAAGACTACTCCTTTAGAGTTTGTTGGCACTGGACCTGATGCATCAGAACCCCCTTCATCTACTTTTTGATTACTGGGGAAAAGAATAGAGAACTGACAATCTCTATTACATATTTGCGTAGGGTACTTTCTTTGGTATTTAATGAAAATATAAAGATAACTGCATTTGTGACCACTCAAGTTAGTCATTTTTGTCAAGGGAATAAAGTTGTTGAAGATTAATTATGTAAGATATTAGGAAGAAAAATACAATCTTTGCCTATATAATAAAAAAAAAAGTTATGAACTTTGGAAGGGTTTCACTTGTGTAGATATATTGTTTAACAGAGATCTGTAACATGAAGTTCTGGATAAGATCCTGCTTACTGTTGATATGGGAAAAGCAATTAATCTACATTTATCTTCAGAGCCTTGCTTTATGTTATTTTTTATACTCATATTTCTGCTGAATATGCTTCAAACTCATTCTAAGAGTTAATTCTCAAATTTGCTTATATTTTGGTTAAGTCTTTTAAGTACCTTAGGAAGAGTATGCTAACAGTATGGAGTCTCTTTGTTATTCCGTTATTTGTAGGTTTAGACAAGTTAGAGGGAACGGCCCTTTCAAGTTGAGAGAACTTTGCATATAATAGGGATCACTCACTTACCATGGATACTGAACTTGAATCTGCCAAAGCAATCTCAGACATCTTTGATTCGTCTCTAAACTTAGAAGACACTCATTACAAAGAAGGTTATAGAGAAGCTTATGAAGATGGACTTGTTAGTGGCAAGGAGGAGGCTCAACAAGTGGGCTTGAAAGTGGGATTTGAAAGTGGGGAGGAGCTTGGTTTCTATAGAGGCTGCATAGACGTGTGGAACTCGGCTATCCAGATTGACCCCACCTGGTGTTCAGCCAGGATACAGAAGAGCATCAAAACAATGCAAGTGTTGTTAGAGAAGTTCCCAATGATGGATCCAGAGAATGAAAATATTCAAGAGATGTTGGATGGTCTGAGATTAAAGTATAGGGCTATTTGTGCAAGTTTAGGGCTGAACTTGGAATATAGAGGATATCCAAAGAGTTCTGAGAAAGAGGATATGGATTTTTGATTGGTCCATAAAATTGTAGGCCAGTAATTCTTTTATTCTGACTTTTTATTCCATGTTTTGAAAACTCTGCACCTCCATAATAAGAATGTTACTAGAGGTTAGTGACTATTTAAGTAATTTATAAAGTGCATTAAAATCAGAATGTACCAACAGTTCTTTAGCTCAGGAGTATTGTGATCACTTGAAGTATATAATTTGTTACCAGTTGCAATTCTTGCATTCTTGCATTTTTGCATGGTACCAGTAAACCTTTGAGAGGTGCTATCAAGTAAACTATAGCTCGAGTTTGCTCTTATTGAAAAATCTTCTAGACTGATGCTGTTTGTGTTTTCATACACGATGGGAATGTCTGTGCATAGTTTTGTTGGGCCCAGGAAAGTTATACACCTAAAAAGTTCATGGTGCATTTTGTGCGGTTTTAACTCCTTTTGCAATTTGTGAAGGGCAATATAGGAAGGAAGATGTCAAAATTGATCCTGGCTTGTTGCAAGTTGTATATATCTGAAAGCCGGAATAGGGCTGCACTTGAATCGATTGAACAGGCTGCCAAACATTTTCGAGGGGCAGCGATTGTTAACAAGTTTGAGGATAGTATATATAATAGAGTTGGCTACACAGTTGTCTCCAAATTGCCCAAGCAGATGTCAGTTGATTCTTACCCCCTGAACAGCACTGTAACAGCCATGGTTAAGGCTGCTTTTGATGCTATTGACTTTGATTCCCATAGTGGGAACCATCCTAGGCTTGGTGTCGTGGATCATATCTGCTTTCACCCTCTAGGGCGTGCATCTCTGGAGGAAGTGGCCAGTTTTGCTAAGTCTGTGGCAGCTGATATTGGCTCTACTCTTACAGGTCCGTGCACTTTGCATTACTGAGTTTGACTAATCTCAAATGATTTATCATATTGTTATGGTGTCTTTTTACCTATTGCAGGTCTTGACTCTCTAATTTGATACTTAAGCTACTAAATTTCTTTTGGAATAGGTCTTGCATTTGACGAGGCTAAACTGTTTGTTTCAGAACCAACTAATTTTAATTTTGTAACAAAGACTACACTTTGAATTTCCAATTATTTGCACTGCAAGAGAGTTAACGTTTAGAACTAGTAGTCTAGCAAATTGAGAGTCAATATTTCACTGCGTTTTTGAACAGGTCAGCTGTATGCATTACATTTGCTTAAAAAAATTTTGAACAGGATAATCTTGATCTATTACATTTTCCACTTTCCAGCTTCGTTTTATTAGGCAAAACTCTTTTTCACTAGTTTACCGGGCTTTGGACTTGTGCTTTTCTACAGTGCCCGTTTTCCTCTATGGGGCAGCCCATGAAGGAGGAAGAACGCTAGATTCCATTAGAAGAGATCTAGGTTATTTCAAGCCTAATATGAGCGGAGGCTTGTGGTCAGGAGGCCTGTCCTCGAATCATTTGCCCCTAAAGCCAGATGGAGGACCGCCTCGAGTATCCAAAAGAAAAGGTGTAGTTGTAATCGGCGCATCTGGATGGGTTGACAACTATAACATCCCCCTGTACTCTACTAATATTGCTGCAGTAAAGAGGATTGCAAAACGAGTAAGCGGCCGAGGAGGAGGACTTGCTTCTGTTCAAGCCATGGCACTTGCTCATGGTGATGGTGTAATTGAGGTAGCTTGTAATTTATTGGATCCTTGTAAGGTAGGAGGGAATGATGTTCAGCATGAAGTTGAGAGAATAGCTGCACAGGAGAGTATGGAAGTAGGAAAGGGATATTTCACTGACTTACCCCAGGAAAAAATAATTGAAAATTATTTGAAATTGGATTTGTAGAGTGCATCAACATGTCTTCATGTCAACATTTATTTGTTAAATGCTAAAGGAACAATTATGCTAAAAAATATAATTTAGCTCTTTGGGTAAATTGCTGGCTATGCAATAGTTTTTAGACTGATTGGTATGAATGCCCTTTTTATAGATTCGAATTCTCATCTTCCCCGGTAATCACTAAAAAAGAAAAGAAAATTTCGTTTAAATATATTTGAGAATGTTACAATTGGTTACAAATATTAACTAAAGCCATTCACTGTTGATAATTTTGAGTTAAAATGGCTAAGAAGAGAGTATAGTGCTGTTAGATAAGGAGGAAGTAAAACAATCATATAAATCTTATGATTGCATGAAGTTATGAACAATTTTATGGCCTTTCATTCCAAGCTTCTACTTAAACTATTGTGTGTATTGTTTTTACTTTGCTCCGTCTTCCATTTACTTCTCCCTAACTACGGGCTATAGATTAATCAGTTCACTTGCATGTTATTTAAGTTCGGTTCGGTTTAGTTATGATCGAATTGAGCTTAAGCTATTTAAATAGTATATCGAGTTAATCTTAAATTTGAATCCCTTTAGCTTGTTGATCTCACAATTTCAATTAAGTTTAAGAATACATCAAGCGTTATGGGGTTCAGGTTGAATTTTTATTTAATTGCAAGGATTATTAAATTTTGAAACAATAGAGTCTAAATGAACTTTAGTCAAATTCAGCCGAAGCATGTTATATTGCACTTCAAGCTAAAATTGAGCTTAAAACTTAAGCTTGATTAAGCTTATGGTTGAAGTTAAACTTTGAATTTTTGTGTTTAGATCAACCTTGCAGTTGAAAATTGAAATAATTAAATTGAGAAAATAAAGGGAAATCAATGAGCATACGTGTAGAGAAGTGGTATATAATGTCGTTGTTTTAAAAAATAAATAATCAAGTCATATAATTATTTTATTTTATTATGATGAATTTTATTTACATCTTACACATAACATTGTTGGGGCGTTTTCTTGCTATTGTATTTCAAAATGCTATTAAAAATCATGAGTAATTAATTATTCTCTTATTTACTTCGTCGATCCAGAACTAGCTGTTAGAAGCTTTACCACAAGTTTGGTCTTTTGATCATAATAATACCCATTCGAATTTGGCCATAATTCTAACTCTAATGTTAATATTATATTAATGTATATAATTAATTAATATCAACTAAAGTCACGATCATTTAAAACCTTTTCAAAATATATAATAGCAACAATAATCATAAGTTTAACTCTAATATTATGTAATATTTGTTTAACTAAATAATATTAGTATTGACTAAAGGTAACGCACTCTTAAGTTATGAAAATGCAAAACAACATAATATCTTTAGTTATTCTTTTTTTTTTTCAAAACTTAAATTATAGATAACTTATTATCTCACAAAAATAAGTCCCTTTCTTTTCTTTAAAGGGGAAACATTTTTATTTGGTAATTTCATGTGTTACACCCAAAATCTTAAATAATAACTAGTAATCACATACCTGTAATATAGCTTAATAAGTATAAAGTAATCATATAAAATGTTAAATAATTTTTCATAATTTAGAATATATATATGTTTCAAAGTTTAAATTATCAACTATAAAAAAAAAAAAATCAAATTGTGATTTATGCATAAGTATCCTTTTATTGACTTTTTATTTATTTATTTATCTTGGTGTGGAGGTTACTTTGTTAATTTATGTGAAAGTTAAACTTGAAAGTTTATTTTGTTTCATATCAATTAGTAGAGTATTTACTTGGTTCAAGTCAGTTATAGATTTTGTCACAATTTGAGAAATTTTCCATAATTATTAGAATTTGCTCTAACTTGTAAAATTTATCGTAATTTTGTAGATTTTGCCATAATTTGTAAGATTTACCCCAAATTTTTGAATTTTTTTCCTAATTTGTAGAATTTTCCCTAATTTTGTGGATTTTACCCTAATTTGTAGGATTTATCCCAATTTTATGAATTTTACCTTAATTTGTAGAATTTGTCCAGATTTTATAGATTTTGCCCTAACTTGTAGAATTTGTCTTAATTTTGAGGATTTTGTATAATTTATAGATTTTGCCCTAATTTTATAGATTTTACCCTAATTTTTAGAATTTGCCATAATATCATATAGAATTTTCTTAAATTTAGTGGATTTTGTCATAACATAAAGAATTTGGCTCAATTTTGTGGATTTTACTATAATTTGTAGTGTTTGCTCCAATTTTGTGGATTTTACCTCAATTTGTAGAATTTGCCCCAATTTTGTAAATTTTGCTCTAATTTTTAGTAATTGGGTTATGCAATTGGAATTAAATGGCATCCATGTTGTTTATATGGAGGTGTTATTAAGTTTAGACTAAGGACTTATAAGTTCATGTGATATTTGGAATAAAAATGAGGTAGAGCAAGTTCATATCATAAGAAATTAATTTTGGCTTATATATTGTTTGATGTTGCTATTAGCTAGTAATGGAAATGGTGGATTTTGTGAGATTTACGATATTTGCCCATGGGAATATCATGCATGGTAAAGATGAAGTATATTATGACAAGGGACCTCTTAAGAAAATTGAAGTAAAGAAAAATGTAAGGTATACAAAATTGTTAAATAAGATATATGCAGCCATTAAAATTGACCCTACCTCCCATCAAGTGGAGGTGTTTCACAAGCAACCAATAATTTTTAACTTGGGTTATGTCCGACTACAATATTCTTTATTCTTAATCATAAATGGTGATGATGTAGAGGTTCTCATTGAATTTACTCAAGTTGTAGATCGATTGTTCATTCAAGAGCTAATTGTTAAATTAGAAGGTAATCCTATCTTGACTCAATATAAAACTATGTTTAATGAAACTATAATGCCTCTGCCCATTACACCCACCCCTCCCCATAGGGTTAAGAATGCATGAATGCTATGGCTACATTTGAACAAAATGATGATTTGTCTAAGAATTATACACAAGATATTGACATGGATTTACCTATTGGAGATGCTTTTATGAAGGAGATTGAAGAGGTTCATAATGATATATGTATTGATTTAGAAAAAGAACCTATAAATCAGGAGGATGAAATTGGTGGGCCCTGCATAAACATTACGCTTGACACTTCCGATGATCTTTTACCTCTAGTGTCTCTAGAAATTACCATCGCAAACAATGTTGTGCCTATCTCTCTAGTAGTTGATCCCATAACTTTGTCCTCTGAGCATCCTATTCCATTCTTTAATAGGATGGATGGTGGTGATGACTATATAACATTTGAGGTGAATGCTATATCGTCAAATGATTTGAGCTTTGGTGATGAGTAGAAGAAACGAATGTGGTTTGCTAGAAAGTTTGATTTGATATATGCAATGAAGTCATATCATATAAAGCATCATCATAATTATCATGTTGACAAGTTTGACAGGTTGGTGTGGTATGTTTTTTGTATAGAGAGGGATAAGAGAAGCAAATGGTGACTTCATGCATGTTAAAAAACATATGGATAAAGATTCAATTATTACTATTATTGAAGAATTGCACACATGTTGTAACGCCCTGAAACTTGGGTCGCGCTACTACTCGCCACATATTCTTATCTCACAAGAACACGTTAAGGCTTTAAATCACTGTGATACCTTTTTGTCCTATAATTCCTGTATAAAGATATTCAATACATCCTACAACTTCAAGATAAATTTCATAAATCCATATTCAACATTTAACACAATGGAAGTCTATAAACTTTAAGTTAACATTCTCCAAATAATAATATTTATTATATTCATTTAACATAATTCTCTCTATTTCTAATCGCCATAATAATAATGATAATTATCTTCTTCTTCTCTTTGTAGTTTATCCAAACCCAAGTTATCTTCTGGATTATCATCCCCTTCAACACTTGCATCTAAAAACAATATTCCCTAAAGGGTAAGCTAATGCCCAGTACGTATAACATAAGCACACACGCATGAATAAATATGAATAATTATCACATCATTATGCAGTATTTAACACATGCATCGTTTCATGATACAATTTAAGTCCACAAGTAATAATATGGTACTTGTGACCCCCTTAAGACACTTAACACATTGGAACATGTATTGGTAATGGGACTTACCATTATAGGCCCCACACCCATAATCCCTTAATCCTTAAACTTGGTGATGAGAATTGCCACTACGGGCCTCGGACCCATGTTCACTTAAATCACTTAATCTTGGTGATGGGAACTACCACTACGAGTCCTACATCCATGTTCACTTAATCTTCTTAAACCAACATTCAACCCAAATCATTTCCCAGCACAACTCTACTAGGGACAACGTTATATAAGGATCATTGGGATACTCCTTACGGATCTGCCACTACGAGCCCTTAGGTTGAGCCAAGCACATACAGTATACAACTTAACACTTAGGCCAATTCATTCAATTAAACCAATTTCAATACATATACTAACTTAAACAAGCACAAAACAACATATAAGTTACAGGTACCTTAAATCTTAGCCTTAAGCTTTTCTAGTCTTGGACTTAAGCTAAACTGAAATCTGTATACCATCAATAAGTTCTTCTTAGTACTTAATCAAAGATTCCTATCAATTCTTAATTTTTTTAATCCTATTCATTTAAATTATCTAAGGTCTTACTAGCTCTTTAGGTTGCATGAAAATTAGCTTAATTAGAAGTTAAATAGATATATAATTAAATTATGTTTTACTCAACATGGCTATGTTAAAGGTCATGTAGCTCAACACGAACTAGTACACGACCATGTTAAGGATCGTGTATCTTTCGGTGAGTTTTGGCTTCAACACGGTTGGGACACAGTTGTGTTAGGTGGTCGTGTATCTTTCAATTCAACACAGTTGAAACACGGTCATATTGAGATGCTGTGTATCTCTCAATATAAGTTTTGTATTCAACATGGTCGAAACATAACCGTGTTGGGAGGCAATGTATCTCTCGACAGTTTCCACAAACCTTAATTTCCATAATCATGTTGGGAAGTTGTGTATCTTTCGGCAATTTCCACAAACCTTAATTTCTTCATTCTAACTTCTCCTCAATTCGATTCTCTTTATTCCTAGGCTTAACTCAACCCGAAAACACATAATTAAAAATCAATTACAAGGATTATGGTACTTACATCAAAATTTCTACGAATTGAATTTTGATGAGAAATTTTCTAGCACCACCTATACCTTTAGAATTGGATTTGGCTGATGGTCCAAATCGCTTATATTTTTACTTTATGTCTTATATTCTAATAACTATTTAAGAACTAATCTTACAGGTACAATAATAATTCTTCATGGGATGCTAATATGCCCTACACTAATTGATGAACACGGGACATTTTCAAATTTACAATCAAAGACCCGTTGCGATTGTTTTCATTCTGAAGCATTGGCTCATGAAGACTTATGATATTTTTGTACTTTGTAATTGTTCTATGGACTATTTTATGTCGTATTTTTCTTTTGGGACACTTTCATTTTATTGTAATTTTCATTTAGGACCGACCATCTTAAAAGTGGCAAACTTGTAATTTTTGACCATTTTCTAACCCTCGGAGTAGCAAGTATAAATACTAGCTTATAGTAAGGTTTGAGGAGGCCAAGATTTTTCAGATTTGAGCATCACTTTTCGTAAGAGGGCTTAGGGTTTCCTAAATCCAATTTCTCTTATCAATTTCAATTTCCAATAGTTGAAATTATGGCGAGTGCAACAAAGGGTAATTGTGAGTAGTATCAATTCCTTCTTTGTTGTGTTTTCATTTCATCATTAGTGAGTCATATCTAGGGTTGATTTGGATTTTCTTGGTCGGATTTTTTATTGCATTTGTGATCAATTATCTTGTTACAAGATTGATTGTTTTAGTACTTAATATCATCATCTTCATTTGTGACGTGAATTGGGAATTGTAGGAAGAAGTTGAAATCACGGTTTTGATTTATTCTTCTTGATTTGATTCACGTGGATTTCACTTATAATTGTTGTTATTTGGTAAAGATTACATATATGGATTGTTAATTGCATCTTTTGACCTTCGGATTTTATCAAAATTCCATTAGGGTCACGCAATTTCTTGATTCCATTGAACCAGTTTTAATTATGAGTTGGGGTTTGTTTCTTTGATTCATTTGCATGTGCTTGGGCTTGGTTTTGAGCACATCATCTTTTGTTATCGGAGCTTGAGGATTAAGAGGAGGGATTTGCAAATTGAATTTCAGAAATTTAGGGTTCTTCATATTGTGATATGAAATTGTGTGTTGTGAATTGAGGTTGTGTAATTGTCTTGAATGAGAAGTGAAGTTGCTGCTTGTTGAAGTTGAATTGAAAGGCATGTTGTAGCTTCTTGTGGTTGATCATTCTTGTGAAAGGGGAAGAGGAGTAGAATTGTATTATTGATTCAAATTTCCGAATTTGAAAATTACTTCATCCTTATCGTGACTGATTTGTTGAAGAAGATAGTAGAAACTCTTGATTTGAATTGAATTTCAGAAAATTAAGTTGTTATCTTCATCCTTGCCGTGAGTTATTTTCTTGAGGAAGAAGAGGAGGCTCTTAAATTGAATTCCATCATTTAGGGATTCAAATAGTTGAAGCTTGTTAATGAGTGTATGTTGATTACTTGACATTTTGGAATTGGAAGAGTCATTTCTTTGGCAGATTTCTTCAAGTGGCGTGGAGAATTTGGAAACTATTTTTGAATTTAAATCAAACATTAGTTATAAGAGTTATTGTATGTTAATTACTTTGAATGCACATTAACTAGTTGGAATCAATTACTTGCCATTTGGAGAAGTATCCTTATTTGGTTCCATTTTGTTATTGTTGCCGTGGAAGTGGAGTATTTTTTTGTTGTTGTTGCCGTGAAAGTGGAGTATTACACCGTGAGTGTGTTATTGTTGTTTGAAGAAGCTTGTGGAGTGTGTTGTGTAATTTCTTGTGCAATTCGGAAGTGGAAGTGTACAATTTTCAGATTTGCATTGTGTGGGATATTAGGGAATTTATTTGAATTCAAACACATCCATAAAGTTGAGGAAGTTATTGAGTGGTATTGATTGTGTTCCATTTGAATTTGCAATTTGATTATTACCATTTGTGGAAAGTTGCATTAAGGAGTGTTATTTGAATTATTGCCGTGTTGCATGTGTGTAAGTTGCGGTTTGGGAAAATTGTGTTAGAAGTGAAGAGTGCACCGTGTATAAAAAGGTGTGTGTGTGTGGCATTGCATTTGTGTGCTAAGTAAAGGGTGTGTGTTTGGCGTTTTGTGTGTGTTGATTGAAAAGGGGATTGCAAGTGGTGCATATGGTGGTGGATTATAGAAGTGTTGCACTGTGATGTGTTAATTTGTTGTGGAGAAGAGTGCTACACGTGGATTGTAATAGCATACATATGCTTTGAGTGAAGTTAAGTAGAGTTGTTTTGTTTTCCTTTTGTAGTGGCTATTGTGTGGCGTTAAAGGCAGTGTGGTTGTGAGGTGTGTTCCTTTGCTTCAAAATGTCTTTGAGGTTCAATATACCGAGTCTATAATTATGTCGAATAATAGCGTGAATGGGAGAATTGGCGATGAGGCCAATAGCCAGGTTGGTGGAGGTTAGGGTCATAATGTTGCAGGTAGGAGGACTTTGGAAGAACAGTTTCAGGATCCTACTACTATAGTTGCTAGTCTAGCAACTAGGATTGGCAGAATGACATTACCACAACCACCAGTGGTAAACCATCAGGCACCACCTCGGGTAGCTCCACAGAATCCTCATAAAGGCAGAGTAGTGGGAGATGGAAATCTGAATAGAAGGATAGGTGAGGAACATCTTCCATACAGGGAAGAAAGTGATGAGAATTTTGGGGCTAATCCATATCAGAATAGAGATTTCAGGCTGCCTCGGGGCTTGTAGTATGTGAAATTGCATATGTCTTCTTATGATGGCAAGGGATCAGTTGCTGATTATTTAGATTGGGAGGACAAGGTTGAGGGTCTCTTTGAATGTTACGAGATCGATGATAATACTAGGGTCCGATTGGCTGCTGTCGAGTTTATAGAGTACGCTGCATTATGGTGGAAGAATTTGATTACCAGCAGGCGTAGGGATGGAGAGGCTGAGATTCAGACATGGAGGGATATGAAAAGGGTATTGAGAAAAAGGTTCATTCTTGAGCACTACAAACAGGAACTGTTTATGCGACTGCAGACCTTGAGGCAGGGAGGCAAGACAGTGGATGATTATGTGCAGGAATTTGAAACCTTCATGATTAGGTGTGGGTCCATTGAACCTTCAGAACAAACCATAGCACGCTTCGTCTCAGGCTTGAAATATGAAATAGCGTGTGTTATTGAGCTACAGTGCTATAGTACACTTGATGAGGCTATTCAGTTGGCCTTAAAAGTGGAGAGGCAAAGGAGGTTCAACTTGTTTAGGGCTCCGAGCAGTAGGCCCAATGCTATTACTAGACCCATAGCAGCTGACGGTCAATCAGGGGGAACAAAAGCGGTAGGTGAGGCAGTGAAAGCAGTGGACAAAGTTGCCCCAAACACTACTAGAGAAAATTTGCCTACTGGGAAGGGTAAAAAGGTAATAACGCCAAATGTGAGGCAGACTGTTCCCAGATCTACTAGTGGAAAGGCACGCCAAATCAAGTTCTTTAAATGCATGGGATTTGGGCATATGGCAGCATAGTGTCCAAATAAGAGGGTGATGACTGTTATGGAGGGCATTGGGAAAGATGTTGAGGATGACAATGAACAGATTGAACCTATAGATTTACCAACGGCATTGTAGGAGTATTATGATGACCAGACTGCAGAGACACATGAGGAGCATACAGGTGAACAATATCTACCCATTAATGTGTTATGCAGGGCTCTAACTATATCTTTTGATACTAGAGACATTCAGAGGGAGAACATATTTCACACCTCTTATAGAATCAGAGGTAACCTTTATGTACTCATCATCGATAGTGGTAGTTGCACGAGTGTTATATCTGCTACACTGGTAGATAAATTACATTTGTCTACTATTCCACATCCTAGCCCTTATAACTTGCATTGGCTGGATAATCGAGGTAGTATGTATGTTACACTTAGGGTGAAGGTTCCTATGAGTGTTGGGCAAAAATATCACGATGAGATCCTGTGTGATGTAGTCCCCATGCATGCATTCCATTTGCTGTTGGGTCGACCTTGGTTGTTTGATCGGCGAGTGTTACATGATGGGTTTAGAAACACCTACATGTTTAGTATGGGCGAGTCTCGCATAGTTCTGTCGCCAATGACTCCATCTGAGGTACATCAGTTTCAGGAACAGATCAGAACTACATCCACTACATTTGATAGTTGGAAGAGCAGGACAACAGAGACATCAGGGTTCAGTTCTAAAATTGATCCTCTAGATTTGAGGGCAAATCTTTCAGAAGCTCGAGGAGATGATGAGAAATTTTCTGGCACCACCTATACCTTCAAAACTGGATTTGGCTGATGGTCCAAATCGCTTATATTTTTACTTTATGTCCTATATTCTAATAACTATTTGAGAAATAATCTTATAGGTACAATAATAATTCTCCATGGAATGCCAATATGTCCTACACTAGTTGATGGATACGGGACATTTTCAGATTTACAATCAAAGACCCGTTGTGATTGTTTCCATTTCGAAGCATTGGCTCATGAAGACTTATGATATTTTTGTACTTTGTAATTGTTCTATGGACTATTTTATATTGTATTTTTCTTTTGGGACACTTTCATTTTATTGTAATTTCCATTTATGACCGGCTACCTTAAAAATGGCAAACTTGTAATTTTTGACCATTTTCTATCTCTAGGAGTAGCAAGTATAAATACTTGCTTATAGTAGGGTTTGAGGAGGCCAAGATTTTTCAGATTTGAACATCACTTTTCATGAGAGGGCTTAGGGTTTCCTAAATCCAATTTCTCTTATCAATTTCAATTTCCAAGAGTTGAAATTGTGGTGAGTGCAACAAAGGGTAATTGTGAGTAGTATCAATTCCTTCTTTGTTGTGTTTCCATTTCATCACTAGTGAGTCATATCTAAGGTTGATTTGGATTTTCTTGGTTAAATTTTTTATTGCATTTGTGATCAATTATCTTGTTATAAGATTGATTTTTTTAGTACTTGATATCATCATCTTCATTTGTGACGTGAATTGGGAATTGTAGGAAGAAGTTAAAATCATGGTTTTAATCTATTCTTCTTGATTTGATTCACGTGGATTTCACTTATAATTGTTGTTATTTGGTGAAGATTACATATATGAATTGTTAATTGCATCTTTTGACCTTCGGATTTTATCAAAATTCCATTAGGGTCACGGAATTTCTTGATTCCATTGGACTAGTTTTAATTGTGAGTTGGGGTTTGTTTCTTTGATTCATTTGCATGTGCTTGGGCTTGGTTTTGAGCACATCAAATTCTTAAGCTGTTAAGTCTCGTTTCCATTACGTCCTTTCCTTAAATTTGAGTTCTGGTTTACACAAGGATTGAAACATGATTAGATTATTCAATCCCTATGGAAAGTTCTTTTATAAAATTCTTACCTTATGTATTTGGAATCGATCCATGTCATTTTCCTTTAGTCCGCTTAGGGTTCCTGAAGAGAGCATCTCCTCCTTTTTCCTGCTTTTTCACTGCATTGCTATTGTAATGGTGAAAAGATGAGAGTTAGGGTTAACATAGAGTATTTATACTCTGATTGTAGAAAGACCTATTTGTTCCTCAAATTTTTATGAAATCCCTATCTTAACCTTAGTTTTTTTCTTTTTCATTATAATGTTATAATAGAATTATTAAGGTTTTCAGGTATTACATTATCCCTTCCTTATAAAGACTTTCATCTTCGAAAGTACCTAATTTTAAAAGAGTTTTGGATACTTCTTCCTCCTTTCTACTTCCAATTCCCATGTTGCTTTCCTTTCTGTTTGGTTGGTCCATTACACTTTAAGGGATTGTTTTCTGTCTTAGTACCTGCTCCTTAATATCTACAATTTTAATTGGCCTTTCCACAGATGTAAGGTTTGGCTGCACATTTAGTGGTTGCAAAGCCACTATCTAATCCAGGTTGGGTACATACTTCCATAGCATGGATAAATGGAATACATCATGTACTCCAACCAATTTTGGTGGAAGTGCTAACCTATAAGCCACTGTAACAATTCGTTCCAAGATTTCAAACAAGCCTATATACCTTAGGTTTGGCTTTCCTCTTAACCCAAATATGATCACTCCTTTTGTTGGAGAAATTCTTAATAAGACCTTATCTCCCATTTAGAATTCTAAAGGGCATCTTCTCTTGTTTGCATAGCTTTTCTAACGAAACTAGGCTGTCTAAATTCTCTGCCTAATTAGTTTCGCCTTGTCTGCTGCTTCTTATACTAACTCTAGTCCCATCATCTGTCTTTCTCCTACTTCATCCCAATGTAGTGGGGATCTATACTTTCTTTCATAAAGAGCCACGTATGGAGCCATCTGAATGGTTGCCTAGTAATTGTTATTATAGGCAAACTCCACCAAAAGTATATGTTCATGCCAATTGCCTCCAAAATCCAATGCATATGCTTTGAGAAAATATTCTAGTATTTATATTATCCTTTCAGACTTTCCATTTGTCTATAGGTGGAATGTTGTGCTTAATTGCATTTCAGTGCCCAGTACTTTGTGTAGGCTGTTCTAGAATCTACTCACAAACTTTATGTCTTTATTAGATGTGTTGGTCACTAGCACTCCATTTAGTTTGACCATCTCCTATATGTATATCTAAACCAATTTCTCCAACTCGTATCCTACTCTAATAGGTATAAAATGAGCAGACCTGGTTAATCTGTTCACTATAACCCAAACCGCATCCCGCTTCTCCCTGGTGTTTGGGAAGATAGTAACAAAGTCCATTGTCACATGCTCCCATTTCTACTATGGTACTAGAAGAGGCTGTAGTTCTCCAGCTAGCCTCTGATGTTCTATTCTAATTTGTTAACATGTAAGGCATCTGGCCACATACTCAACTATCTCTCTTTTCATATTTCTCCACCAATAACAATTCTTTAAGTCCTTATACATTTTGGTACTTCCAAGGTGTATTGTGTAGGCGGAGTAATGTGCCTCTTTCATTATCTTCCTCTTCAATTTTGCATCATTTGGCATATATAGTCTCATTTTTTATTTTACGATCCCTTCTGCATCCAAGTTGAATTTTGGAGCCTTGCCTTGTTCTATCATGCTCTTGATCTCTTGGATATATTTATCTTATATCCGACTAGCTTTAATTTTGTCTATCATGGTTGGCTATATCCTTAAGGTAGCCATTTTTGCTCCCACTTCTTATGTTAAAATTTCTCGTTTCAATTTGCACATGTCTTCTAATAACTCCTTCTGTGAAGTGATGAGAGTAACTACATTACCCTGTTTCTTTCTACAGAGGGCATTTGCCACCACATTAGCTTTTCTTGGATGGTATTGTATCTCTAGATCATAATCCTTAATTAGCTCCAACCATCTCCTCTACCTCATATTTAGCTCTTTTTGTATAAATATGTACTTTAAGCTTCTACGACCAGTCAAGATTTTACACCTTTCTCTATATAAGTAATGCCTTCATAACTTCAAAGCTAATACTACAGCTGCCAACTCTAAGTCATGAGTAAGGTAGTTCTTTTCATATGGCTTTAATTGACAAGATGCATAAGTTATTACTTGACCACCTTGCATCAACATACACCCTAACTCTTGAATTAAGGCATCAATATATACTATAAACTCTTCTCCACTCTCGGGTAAGGTCAAAACTAGCGTTGACACAAGTTTCTCTTTGAGAATTTGAAAATTGGCTTCACATTTATCATCCCATTCAAATTTCACCTTCTTCTTTGTCAGTTTGGTGAGAGGAGTTGCTATTTTAGAAAACCCCTGTACTAATCTCTTATAGTAGCCTGCTAAACGCAGGAAGCTTTTTACCTCTGTAATTGTTTTTGGTCGGTGCCAGTCTACTACTATCACCTTTTTTGGGTCTATAGATATCCCATCTCTATTAACCACATGACCAAGAAGACTACTTGTTCCAGCCAAAATTCACATTTACTAAATTTGGCATATAATTTCTCTTCTTGTAACCTGGCCAGCACCAATCTCAAGTGCTCTTTATGCTCCTCAATGCTTTAAGAGTATATCAAGATATCGTCTATAAAGACGATTACAAATTTATTTAGAAAATCCCTGAATACTTTGTTCATTAAGCCCATGAATGCAGCTGATGCATTCATTAATCCGAAGGGCATCACTAGAAACTTGTAGTGCTCATATCTAGTCTTGAATACTGTTTTTTAAATATCTTCTTTTTTAATTCTTAGTTCATGATAGCCGGATCTCAGGTCTACTTTGGAGAACACCTAAGCTCCCTATAATTGGTCAAACAAGTCATCTATCTTGGGAAGAGGATACTTGTTATTTATTGTGACTTTGTTTAACTTTTTGTAGTCTATATAGAGTCTTATGCTTCCTTCTTCTTTACAAACAAGAATGGTGCACCCCAAGGAGAGACATTGAGTTTTACAAAACTCTTATCTTATAGCTCTTGTAACTATTTCCTTAGTTATTCTAATTCTACTAGTGTCATCCTATAGACTGATTTTGATATGAGTGTTGTACCCTATACCAAGTCAATGTTAAATTCTATCTCCCTAGTTAAGGGTAAACTAGGAAGGTCTTTCGTAAACACATCGGGAAACTCCCTCACTATCGGTACTCCTTCTATCTTAACTTCTTCATTGACGTTAACAAATATAGTTGCTAGTACACTTTTTCCCTATATCTTGTAAGTGGGCAATCTAGTGGATCTCTACACTTCTAGCTTGTATTCAAAATATCCATCCCCAAGTATATTAAACTGCACCACCATGTTGTGACAGTCAATGGTAGCATGATATTTTGACAACTAGTTGACACCCAGAATAATGTCAAATTCTATCATCTCCAATATTAGGAAGTTTGCTGGCATCACCTTACCATATATTTCTATTCTCACTCCTTTGCATATCCTACTTATTCTTCCTCCTACTCCCAAGGGAGAGCTAATAGCTAGACAATTATTCATGTTTTCAACATTCAATGCACATGCACATACAAAATTCTCCGACACACAAGATATAGATGCACTAGTATCAAACAGTAAATATGCATTACAGGAATATACTGGAAGCATACTTGTAATGTTGTCTATGCAAAGGATATCCCAATGCTACTGCTAGTGAATAGCAAGCACCTTAGTAGGAACTCTTTGTTTAGGACACTTCATCTATGGTTTACCTCCATGTCCTCTCACTAGAGGTCTAGTTGCCTGTTAGACTAGGCCTGCTTGATTTCTTATTTGTATTTGAGGACAGTTGATTGCTTTGTGTCTCTTTTGGTTGCATACATGACAAAAAAATTAGGGGGACTAACCTCTCAGTGCAATGCCTGCTAATGTGTCTCGTCTTTCCACAAGAGAAACATGCCCCCTCTAGCCATCTATACTCTCTCAACTCATAAGGCTCATAACATCTGGTACATTTAACATTCAGGACTACTACAGGGAGTGTCAAAGGCACTTGTTTAATCTGTAGAGGAGGGATTGCAGCACTACATGTTCTACTTTGCAGCACATGATGTCTTTTACTCCTATTTTGCCCCATTCCATTAGAGGCAGGTCCTTTTCCCAAAGCTATTGTTGCTTTGTGGCTCCTTTGTTCTTCAATAATCTTCTTGTTCTGCTCGAGATACTTAGCCTTGTCAACCATTTTAGCATATGTATTTAGCTGAAAGCCCCCCACTACAAGTTGTAGATTCAAGTCCAAGCCTATTAGAAATCTCCTGGTTCAAGACCTATCATCATTACGTACATTTTCAAGAAGAAACTGGATAAGGCGATTTAGCTTTGTCTCGTATTCTTCAACTGTTTGATCCCCTTATTCATAGTTGTAGTATTTATTCTCCATCCTACCCTTGGAGCTACTGGGAAAGTATCTATGGTAAAATAACTCCTTAAATCCAGCCTAATTTATGCATTTCCCTGCAAGTTTGGGAACCAAGGCCCACCATTTTGTTGCAGCTCCCTTCAACATGAATGCAACATAACTTACCTTTCTATTTTCTAGTATCTAGAAGGTAGCAAATGTCTTCTCAATTTCTTATACTCAATCCTCAACCTTGATTAGGTCATCCACTCTAAGGTTAAATTATTTGGCTACTCTAATGAACATATCAAAGATGATGGGTTCATTAACATTCTTGTGCTATGGGACATTAGGGGCTTGGTTTTGTTGTACAAGTAGTCCCATTAAGTAGTTTACAGTATGCAGTAGCAAAATTGTCTCTTCAACCATTTAACCTCTTTCCCCTTGTGGCCGTGGATTTTGAACTTCCTCCACAATGAGTTTATCATGTCTAGTACCCCTTATATATAACTAATCATGGTTAGTATCATAATGTGTAAGTATATACACATATGCTACTACACATGAGTCCACTCATATATATAACTTAAAAGTTAGAAGAATGCACATAAAGTAATAATACAAAAAAATAATTAAATAATTAAGTACATGTCTCATATTTTTCTCACTCTCTTCATGTCTCACTCTTACATATTAATTTCTTAATTCCTCTAAAGATCATATCTTATATTCTATTGTTTAAAACTTATGTCTATTGATCATTGCTTAGTTCTAAGGATCATTACCTAAGCTCTTTATAATTAACGACCTATGCTCTATAAATCAAAACTTAAATCATAAGGATTATCAACCTATTCTCTATAGATTCAAATTTAAGTCTCTAAAGATCATAAACCTAAAGCTCTGATACCACCTAAGCTATAATGCCTTGAAACCTAGGTCGTGCTACTGCTCACCATGTGTCCTTATCTCACAAGAACACATTAAGGTTCTAAATTACTCTGATACCTTTTTGTCCTATAATTCCTATATAAACACATTCAATACATCCTATAACTTCAAGATAAATTTCATAAATCCATATTCAACATTTAACGCAATGAAAGTCTATAAACTCTAAGTTAACATTCTCCAAATAATAATATCTATTACATTCATTTAAAAGAATTCTCTCCATTTCTAGCTTGGTTATATAGATTCTTGTGCTATGCTGCCAATGCATCTACATATGAGACTAGAGGACCTATAATTATTCTTCAAATTTTAGCTTAGGATAGATTTCAGATATTGCTTTGATTTGACGCTAGATCTACATTCGCAATGATGCCCTTTTGGCATGTCACTAACATGCAATGTTTGACATCATATAGCTCGCCATTCACGTTGTTTAGCAGTATCGAGATGCTTTCAATCAACAAGCACTTGAGCAAGTATATTATATTGGCCAATTTAGTATTGTTTACTTTACTTATTTGTTGTTCACTAATTAACTTCATTTCTTGTAGATTTTGTTGGATGCCATATACACATGGTATTTTCGAAGAGCTTCTCCTTTTTTTTTTTTTTTTCGGGAAGGGAGTGATATTTGGTGTACATGGGTGCCTCTCATTTGCTTTCATATCATAAAGTGACACTATCTTGATCAGGGTTATACAGTAGTTTGGTAGTGTTCAAAGGATATCATAGTATTGTAACACATCTCATTTTCTCCATAAGATTGATCTTAGAGTAGTTTACATCCAATAGTGGGAGGAGTAGCGGTTGTTTATCGTTCAGCTAGAGTTTGGTGACACATTACTAGAAGGGGTAAATCCCAGTTATTACCTTTGGTACCACAATGTCACATGACGGTATATTAGCTACACTATAGCGATGCTCGGTGCCTTGGTAAGTTGCTTTAACCAGATCATTGTACTTTTATGTTTTATGCATTGTATTATTAATATACTTAGACTTTCTATGCAGTTGGATACCTTTACTTGCATTGAGGTGGTAGATTCCTTAAATGAAATATGGGCTATAGTAGTTGCTTGGAGGTATCTCTTTTGGGGCCATGGGGATGTTACATTATTCCCTTTAGTTCATCAGGATCACCACTAGGAGATGCCTCCAACTTATGCCACCCAAGGGAAAGGACAAGCTCGTGGTAGGGGTAGTCGCCAACAGGTAGTGCTAAATCGATTTCCTAGTCCTAATGTAGATTCCCTAGCCTCTCATCACTCATCAGCTACTCATTCTTCCCCATTTTACAGTGCTTTAATATTTCTTGTCAATTCAATGAAGTTTTATACACCTAATGTCAATCTACCATATATTTCTATAGTTACTCTACCTACTCCTCAAAAGGAGAGACATTTAGGTCCATCGAATATGGAGAACGGACTTACACAAATAGATCCTTGGTATATTTCATGGGGTATGCCACCATTCCACGCCTAGACCCATTCTAACATTGGAGGACTTAGCAACTCCTTTCAAATTGGACAGAGTTCGACACGATATGAACATGGACAATATGAGAGACGATGTTGAAGGAGGGATTAGACATATATTTATGTAGTTGGCTTATCCATAATTATATACACTACTTTTTTCTTATTCATTGAATGTATGTGTATTTCTAACTTCGTTTGTTTTAGCTATATAATTATACTTGTTTATTTTAAACAGGTTAATGAAATCATTTTATTTCTCCAATTCATTTATGTTATGAACTTTAGAATTGTTGCAGGTTTATTCTCTCGACATGTTGGTCATGTTAAATAGACTTTGATATTTACCACAGACTAAAAAATTGTTAAGGGTTTTTTTTTTTCTTCTAATAACTATATAATGTCATTGGCTTGGAGTATTTTTAGAGTTAAATCACCCATTTTTGCATAAACCCACTAGCTTTAAAGAATAGGGAATAGATTTCACCCATATTGAACATGCGATTTCCACTTACATGTTAAACAAGTGATTTCCCATGGAAACTTGTAACTCACATGTTGAGCATACGGTTTTTGTGATTCCAAAATGGCACAAGCTATATAGCCATATGGCAAGTGCTATGATGATTGACTATTCCTATCTCATTAATGTATTTATGCCCACACTTATTTAGTACCACAGAACCATTTAAGATCTAATAGGCTTTAAGGTATTACAAGTTTATATTTAACTTTAGCCATAACTTATTTGTAATACAATATTTAAAAAAATATAAAATAATAATCATTTAATAAAGGTCTAAATATTTAGATTGGTATTATCTATAATAATTTTCTTCCTTAAATCTAAATTATTCAATTTCATAAAACTTTTGAAGTTTAAATTATAATTTATGAATAAATACTCCATAGTTAACTTATTTTCTTTTAAGGGGATGGAGCTAATGTGATAATTTTATGTATTACATCAAAATTCCTATTTCTCATGAATAATACTAATAGAAGGCATTTGTAATATAGTATAGGTGCTTAAGAAAATAAGAAAAGACAATTATATAAAACAAATGATGCATTTGATTGAAAAAAAAATTTAACTACTTGTAAAAGAAAAATGGAACAAAAAAAAAAAAAGAAGACAAAGAAACATATTGAGAAATCGGTAATTATCTAAAGGATATTTTAATAATATTAGCTCTTATAATAGAGTGGATATTCCTACTTTAATAATAAATAATTAGACTAAGATGCAATTGTACTATGGTTGAACCAACATCAAGAAAAAAAAAAGCTACATTAAAAACCAACATATTTGATTAAATAATATAGATCATAAGTAAAGGAAATAAAAAAAGAAAAATTATAAAACAGTAAAGAAAATGAAAAAATTCACACCAGTATGAAAATATATAATGAAACATTGTAGCTATATCAAAAGGGTTATTTTAGTAGTTTTTAATGGTGGAATCCACTAAAATAATATTATTTTTTGAACAATTCACGAAATAGAGTAGTTGAAAAATTATTCAAAAAATAGGTTTTGAAGATGCGAAATCGATTCATACCTTCAATAGAAACTTTTTTTTTTTTTTCAATTTGGTAGGTAGTAGGCCATGAAAATATAATAATTTGACTTTCATAAAAATACCAAACAGTAGTGTGGTTTGACTTTAGCTATAGTAGACTCCAATAAGTTTTTTTTTTTTTTTTACATATTATAAGCTCCATAACTCCATACGATTAAAAAGTTATGATATTTCAAAGTTGAAAAAGCAATTGCATAGCATCAATTCTCTCTTTCTTTCTTTCATTTTTTTTTATATTATAAGATAAAGTATAAAGGGATGTGGAATTTTTTTTAAATAATTTTTTATAATTTTTAAATTTATGAAAATTATTTTTTTTATTATTCTTTATGTAAACTTTTAATTTTATTTAAAACAAAAAATTTTAATTTGAGAAAATTTAAGCTTATTTATATAATTTTTTTTCAATGATAAATTTTCTCAAATTAGAAAAAAAATTTCACAATATGGGCTTGTAGGTGTAGAAATGGTTCACGACTTCAGTTTTGCCAAATTTGGTTAAGTGAAGGTGTGTTCCGGATATGTGATTTCAAAACTTATTTTTGAAATAATTTTTTTGAATATTTTATTTTATAAATTAAAAAAATAATAATATTATTTTAATGAATTCCCATTGTAACTTTTTTTTTTTTTAAAAAAACAACAAAATATCGAGGGTTGTAAGTTGGGCTTTGGATTATTTATTATTTAATGGGCTCTGGCCTCTGGGTCAGGCATTAAAAAAAAAAAAAATTCAGAACTGAATCACTCCGTCGTATTTACGACTTCATGCTCAAAAAGACCCAGCAGTCCCCAGTTAGCACGGGCCACTTCCATGCAAGGCAGCTGGAGTAATTCGACAGGGACAAGGACCAGGGTTTTGAGGAAAAAGAAATAAAAGGGACCTGTATTTGCGGTTAAAGCTTTGTCTCTGTCTGTCTGTTTCTCTCTCTCTCTCTCTCTTTCTCTGTGGCAGTATAGGTTGGTCGTTTTACTTGAGGCGGAGTAATATGCTTCACCATGTTTTGATTTCATTACACACATTCATAACTTAGTCATACTATTATTTAGATATAACTTTTCGTGATTGCATTATACATGTTTGATTTTATTTCTCAGAAAGAAAGAAGTAAACGACGTTATGTTTATGAAGTGTGTGGAAAGTTCAACTGATCCTTTTGTTTTAGTATTTGTAGTTTGACTCTGGGTTATGATCCTTTTTATTTATTAATGAAATTTTTGATCAAATGAGTTAGTGCCGGACAAAATCTTTTCCAGCATTTAACATGAAAATTAAAGTGATTTCTGAAAATATGTTTTGATTGTGTATTTTAAGAATTGAGGAAGATGACTGAATTTAAGGGGAAAAAAGGTGAATTTCTTGTCACTTTTTTAGCTGGATACCAGCTAACACCGGCCATCAGCTGCTGCCACTGATTAGGTTTGCCACCATAGAATTCAAAGATTGATTGTAGAATATCTCCGTCCATAATTGTTCTTATTCTACATTTACCCCTGTCAAAAGCGTTGTATCAAAACTTAGTAGTGATTATTGTGGCACCTATTTATCTGACATGGAACTTGATGGAACTCCATAAGATGATCATTTGCATTGCATTGCATTGCAATTTTAGGTTAGGACAGTTTTCATTATTTCTGGTCTATCTTTCAGATTAATTCCAAGTCATTGTACTAGTGATGATATAAATAATGGTTGTAGAAGTTATTTAGCCGACAACTTTGACAGGGTGAGCGCACAACAGGAATAGTTAGGGTAAAGGTGTAATGACCGAAGTCCCACAAGGATGTCCATAGTTTACCCAAAATATTACATTATCTAAAACACTAACAAGATAAGGAATATACCTTACACAAAAAAATTCATTGTTTTTCTCCCTTCTTCTTCCCTGTAAAGGTGTTATTCTCACACATCTAAGAAATGTAGATGCCTCATATGCATTGCATGCAGTTGCTGGAATTTCATGGTTTAGAAGAGGAATTTTTAGTTACATTATCTTATTTTAGTCATTTAATTGCAGTGGTTGGTGATACTTGTATTTTTTAGGATGCAGCGCCAAGATGGGAATTTGGATCTAGAATCAGAGCAACAGATGTTACATACTTACAAAAACTTTATGACTGGGTATTTTGAACAAGATAATACGTCTATCTATTTTGGATATAGCTTCTTTTGTAGTTACCTGTGAAATTTCCCATTATAGTGTTTTATTGGTATTGCTATAGAATGGATTTCTTTATGTTCTAGAAATTTTTAGTAGGCAATCCACATTGGATCGTAAGTTCACCTAACTGTGACGGGGGCAGGTCTATATGTTTTCGTAACTATGCTAGCAGCCAAGTTCTCACTTCCTATTTCTCGTCACATGGGATTTTTCATGATTTCATTGAGCTGAGACCTTATCATCAGGCATTTATTTATCAGGTAGAAAAGGAATAAGGTGTTATTTACAATATCCTATGCTTCTGACTGATTTTATGATGTGCCCTGCATCCTTTTCTTTTCTTTTTTCCTGGGTAATTAATATGGTTTCTACTTTAGTGATCTCTTTAGATCGATTGTAAACATTGAGGTGGGATTCTTGATCTCTAGATATGAGACAATGGGATAAAAGCATTAAAGTAAAATGTGATTTTTTTTTTCACCACGAGGAAAATGTGAATAGACTTTCATTTTCTAGTTGACTCTTGGATAAAAATGTTCTTGATTTTTTTGCTGTAGGGTTGCAAAATTTGATGAATTGGTTTCTGCAGGAGGAAAGTTTTTGAGCAGCTTTCAAGAAGGACTGGGTATGAATTGTAACATCTCCTTTTTCTTTTAATGTGCATTATTTTCATAATCATGCTTACAACTATATTTTTGAGTTTGTATCCAGAATTCATTCGTCGACCTCAGTTGGACAAACTATCTGATTTAGTTCAAAATGTCATCACTGTAAATGAAACAAAGAGGGTCAAAGAGTACTTTGAAGCTGGAAGTGTTAACACCTATGACAGCGTACAGAACATGACAAAGTGTATGTGAATTGTCTTTTTATCCTTTAAACATTCTTTTAGATAATTGTTTCCTCACTAAACCTGCCTTCCAGTATAGAATGCTCTTTTTAGTTGTTTTGTTGTATGGGCCTTGTTTCTTTTAAAGCCACAATAGTTGTTCCCCTTCACCTTACAATGTTAAATTTTCTGAGACCTTTGTGCATTAAAACACAGACTGTAAAATCTCCTAGAGGTCATAAACCTTTGTTGAGGGTTTATGAGAGACATAGATAGTGGTGTTTGTGTGTGTCGAGTGTGGTGTTGTGTGTTTGTGTGTAGAGTATGGTGTTGTATGTCTGTGTGTGGTGTTGTGTGTCAGTGTGTAAGTGTGTGGAGTTGTGTGTAGTGTGCTGAGGTGTGTGTCATCTGTTGTTATGCTGTTGTTCTGTGGTGGGTGCTATACGTGATAATTTTGCTGGTGTTAAGTAGTTATTGAGGGTCATTTTGGAGGGTATTTTTGTAATTGTTGGGAGGCTTATAAATAAGTGGGATTGGGACTGGAAGTTAGTTATGGAGAGAGAAAAGTAATAACAGAAAGTGATAGAGAGTTGATGGCTGAGTGTGCTTCCATTCCGGTGAGCTTGGCCTAGATGAGAAGTGCCAACTCTTTGGCAAATTGCTTCTCTGTCGAAGAACAGAACCAGCGGGTATCTTCCATTCATTCAAGTGTTTAGCTTAGTAGTTTCAATTGAGATCCTAGTCATTTCAATTGGTGCTGTCTATGGGAAACTCGGAGGATGACTAGGATGGAGTCACGTGTAGAAGTAGTCGAGAAGAACGTTCAGGAACTTGGTGAGGAATTGTGTGGAATTATGTTGGAGTTACAACATCAAATTGAATCTGTCAAGATGAATACCAATACGAATTTCCAAGGCATCGATAAACGAATTTCTAATATGGAATCTATGATCCATGACTTGTCAATGGATCGACAAAAGGAGATGCGAGCTGAGGAAAAGATTTCCAGTTCGAATGGATTAGGTCTCCGATCAAATTCTGATCACCATTCTCAAGCAAACAAAGTGGATCAAATGGAGATATTGGAAGACGAATTCAATTAGAACAATTGACAGGACGTGAGAACTGTTGTTTTACTAGTGTTCGATGGAAGCTCTCCTGTTCATTGGATTACCATGGTGGAACAATATTTTGAAGTCCAATGTGTTCGGGAAGAGACAAAGTTGATCTCGCTTCTACTTGTTTGCATGGTCGAATGATTTATTGGTATAAAATGATTAAATGCAAGTATCCACAATTAGACTGGGAGAGCATGAAAAACAAGCTTCTTACTTGATATGGCAGCCTGATATCTAGTAATCCATTTGAAAGCTTATCAACAATTCGCCAGGAAGCTTCTGTTGCAAATTATGTAGAAGACTTCGAAGCTCTGAAAGCTCAAGTATCAGAGTTATTGGAGATGCAATTGCTAGGGTATTATTTGGGCGGATTGAAGGAAGAGATCAGAGTTAGGGTTCGCACGTTACGGCTGATCACTCTTTCAGAAGCTATTGAGCTATCTTTAAGCATTGAACAAGAATTTGCATGTGGTGTGGTGGTAGTTTGAAAAAGTGGTGAGAGCGACAGACTTGGAAGATGACCTTCTTATCCATCTTTAGCTTATTCTACTTTTGCTCGACCACCAGTGAATGCTCCTCGGTCGAGTATACCTGCTGATAGTAGTTGGAGACCTCATCCTATTTCTGGCAGTTCACAATCAGCTGAAAGGTGTAGTGTTGGTTGGCATAATGTACTGGAAGCAACAGATCAGCAGCTTCTATGGGTGGAGGATTGAACAGGACAGCTGAGGACTTGCACAGTAGTAGTTCTTCTGTTTCTCAGCTAAATAATGCCATTAAAGGACCTTGACAGATGACTTATCAAGAGTACTTAGACAAGCAAAGCAAGGGCTTATGTTTTAAGTCTGATCACCCATTTAGTTTGGGACATAAGTGTCCCAATAAAACTAGGATATTATTGATGGAAGACGAAAGTGAAAATCAAGATGCAGATTGGGTGGATGTTGAGAAAAATGAAGGATATTTTTGCTGTCATTGTCATTCTCTAGTTAATTCGGGCATGGAACTTTCTTTGTTAGCTCTACATGAGTTTGATGGACCATGGACTCTGAAATTTAAAGGTGAATATTCTGGAACTTATATTTCTATACTTGTCGATAGTAGAGCGAGCCACAATTTTATTTCTTTTGCATTAGTAGCAACTTTGGCATTAAAGCTTGAGAATACTAAACCCTTTTTTGTCAAACTTGGGGATGGACATAAGGTCCTTTCATGTGGAGTGCAGAAATGTGAAGTTGATTGTAGATGGATATGAAATTCTGGTTGATTGTTATGTCATGGACATAGGTGGAGTTGATGTAATTTTAGAGGTTGCTTGGTTACAAACTTTAGAAGAAATTAAAGTGGATTGGAAACATATGACGATGAAAATCCATGTAATGGGCATGATTGATATTGAGAGGAGATCCAACTTTACATAGGTTAGGTATAACTTTTAAGCAATTCCTTAAAATGCATGATTTTGAGTTTGGAGAAGTTTTGAATTGTATATACTGTGTTTTTCTACTGTGGAGGAAGCTGAATCTATTGAAGTGGTTGCTCTATTACATGAATTCTCTGATGTTTTTGATGAAATCAAGGAATTACCTCATTTAAGAATACAGGATCATCAAATTATTCTTAAGAATGGGGTGGAACCAATTAATGTTTGACCTTATAGATACGCTTAAATTCAGAAAGATGACATTGAGCAATTGGTTTTTGATATATTGAAGGCCGGAATTATTAGACGAAGTTTGAGTCCTTTTTCAAGTCCCATTATTTTGGTAAAGAAGTAAGATGGGTCTTGATGGTTTTATGTAGACTACAGGGCCTTGAATGCTGTTACTGTGCCCGATAAGTACCCAATCCTTATTATTGATGAATTGTTGGATGAGTTGCATGGGGTCTCAATGTTTTCAAAGATTGATTTTTGTTTGGATTATCACCAAATCCGTGTTTCTATTGATGATATTTCAAAAACTGCATTTTGAACACATCAAGGGCATTACGGGTTTTTGGTCATGTCTTTTGGTTTGATAAATGCTCCTACTACTTTTTAATAAAAAATGAATGATGTGTTTAGACCTTATTTACAAAAATTTGTGTTGGCTTTTTTTTTTATGATATTTTGGTTTATAGCCCTTCTTTGGAAGACCATCTCCAACATCTACAATTGGTTTTTGAATTACTTTAGACACATCGCTTCTATGCTAATAAGAAGAAGTGCCACTTTGGGAAATTTTCTTTGGAATATCTGGGTCATGTGATATCTTCTTAGGGAGTTAGTATGGATCCATCTAAGGTTCAAGCTGTTTTAGATTGGTTGATGCCGAAGTTGTTGAAGGGTTTGTGTTGTTTTCTTGGGTTATCAAGATATTATTGCAAAGGTTATTAAGGATTATGGGAAGCTTACACGACTTTTGACTCAACTGTTAAAAAAGAATTCTTTCTTTTGGTTTGATGAAGCTACTGCCTACTGCCACCTTCTGTAGTCTTCAACAAGCCTTGACCCAAGCCCCGAATTCTGCTATGCCAGATTTTTCTCAGCCTTTCTTGGTAGAATGTGATGCTTTTGGAAATGGCTTTGGGGCAATTCTAATGCAAAATCAATGCCCCATCGCTTTTTGGAGTAAAGCATTATCTGTTAAGACATTGGGAAAGTCTACTTATGAGAGGGAATTGATGGCTTAGGTCTTAGCCATTAACCATTGGCGTTCCTATTTGTTAGGTCATCATTTCATGGTTGTTGTGGACGACAAAAGCTTCAAACATCTTTTATCCCAGTGAATTAAAACTCCCAATCAGCGGCATTGGTTGGAAAAATTGCTTGGTTATGACTGTGATATCACTTATAAGCATGGTTTTTTAAATAGTGCAGTGGATGCCCTTTCTCGGGAGTTTGAAGAGTTGGATTTAGCTGGAATTTCTGGTCCAATTTGGACTGATATTGATGAAATTCGTAAGGATGTGCTTGTTGATGATTTGTTGGTCACTAAGCTGCATTTGTTGCTTGAGGGAAAGGATGCTGGATTGGGTTTTAATTTACGCAACAGTACTCTATATTATCATGATCGTTTGGTTATTCCTTCTCATTCCAAGTGGATGTCTATGTTTTTACATGAATTCCATTCTTCTTCAGTGGGAGGTTATGCAGGGTACATGAGGACATACGATTGGCATCTCATTTGTTTTGGTTCAGTATGAGAAAAGATGTTTCTTATTTTGTTTCTACTTGTGCTGTTTGCCGGTGTTAGAAGGTGCAAAATGTTTCTTTAGCTGGTTTACTTTTTCCACTCCATATTCCTCAAGCTATATGGGATGATATTTCTGTGGAATCATCACTGAGCTTCCTAAAGCTAAGGGTTTTGATGTCATCCTTGTTGTAATTGATTGGTTTTCGAAATATGCTCATTATATACTCCTCAAACATCCCTATACAGAGCGGCCTGTGGCTCAGATCTTTACTAAAAAGGTTGTTCCTCTTCATGGGTTTCCCCATACTATTGTAAGTGATCATGATCCTCATTTTGTGAGTAATTTTTGGCAACAACTGTTTATACTTCAGGGCACCAAATTGGATTTTAGCGTGGCTTATCATTTGAAAACTGATAGTCAGAAAGAAAATTTGAACCAGTCTTGAGTGCTATCTTCATTGTTTTGCTGGAGATTGTCCTAATACTTGGGCCACTTGGATTTTTTGGGTGGAATACTCTTATAATACCTCTTGTCATTCGTCTGCTGGGATGACACTATTCAAAGTTGTGTATGGGCTTGTTCCTCCATCTTTACCTTCATATTTGCCAAATGAAGTTGCTAATGCTTCTGTTTAAGCTGCTCTTCGCTCTTGTGATGATATTCTTTTGCAATTATGGGCTAATTTAGAAAAAGCTTAGCTTCAAATGATTGCCAGTGCTAATAGCCATTGCTAGAATGTGGAATATCAAGTGGGTGATTGGGTGTTCTTGCGTTTTTTTCCTCCTCATTCTTTTAAGCTCGCTTCCAAATTTGTCACTAAACTTCAAACACGTTTTTTTGAGCCTTTTCAAATTGTGGCTCGAGTGGGTTCTAGTGGCTTATAAATTGTGTTTGCCTCCACATTGTTGTTTCCATCTAGTCTTCCACATGTCTCTCTTGAAGTGGTCTCATGGATTCTTTCCTCTTATGCAAGATCTTCCTTTAGATATTTCTAGTGATGAGGTTTCTTCTATTTGCTATCCTTCCTAAGTGTTGGGTAGACGTTTTATTATCCATGATGATTTTGAGGTTTCTCAAGTTCTTATTTGGTGGGACGGTTGTTCTTCTGAAGAGGATTCTTGGGTTGATACTGAGGAGATGATGCTTTTATTTCTTGATGTTGTCCTTGAGGACAAGGATGTTTCTTTGGAGGAGGGTATTGTAAGATCTCCTAGAGGTCATAAACCTCTGTTGAGGGTTTATGAGAGACATAGATAGTGGTATTTGTGTGTGTCGAGTGTGGTGTTGTGTGTCTTTGTGTAAGTTTGTGGAGTTGTGTGTAGTGTGCTGAGATGTGTGTTATCTGCTGTTGTGCTGTTGTTCTGTGGTGTGTGCTATACGTGATGGTGTTGATCGTGTTAAGTGGTTATTTAGGGTCATTTTGGAGGGTAATTTTGTAATTGTTGGGAGGCTTATAAATAAGCGGAATTGGGACTGGAAGTTAGTTATGGAGAGAGAAAAGTAATAACAGAAAGTGATAGAGAGTTGATGGCTGAGTGTGCTTTTATTCTGGTGAGCTTGGCCTAGACAAGAAGTGCCAACTCTTTGGTGAATTGCTTCTCTGTCGAAGTACAGAACTAGTAGATATCTTCCATTCATTCAAGTGTTTAGCTTAGTAGTTTCAATTGAGATCCTATTCTTTACATATTGGTATCTTTTATATGATTAAAAATGCCTGAACAGATTTATTAGTACCCTTGAGATAAAATTTACATGTTAAGGTCAATGTTAGTATAAGTTCATGTGGGTGTTTATGCATCTAGAATAATGCCTTCTACCTATGAACTTTAAAATTGGAAAGGGCATTAATACATTTGTATTTACCCATTGGCTTTCCTCGAATCTTTTGGCACTTTTCGTGTTTGTCCTTGTGGACTTGTGCCATTCCTTTTATGTTGTATTAGTCCTTGTAATAAATATCAGCGAAATGGGTCATAATTTTCTTAGGGAAAAACGTTTGATATCTTTTTTATTTGAGTCTTAAATGTCTGTTTTTTTTTTTTAAATTTCAGTTCTCAATATTTACAAAAACATATAAATAAGTCCTTTGTTATTGTGCCGTTAGTTTTTCTAATAGATGTGACATGTGTCACATTCTCATTGGTCTACATTTTTTTATTATATAAATAATATAAGAAAATGCTGAAAAAATAAATAAAATAATAAAAAATTAAGAAAAATAATAAAAAATAGAAAAAAAAATGTGTATATATAAAATTTATCATTTTGGGATATATATATATAAATACTTAGTTTAGTAAAATAAAACAAAAATATTCAGAAAAAGAAAAAAAAAACTGAAAACTAAAAATAAAAGTGTTCTAACCACCCCAAGGCAAGGGAAGCGGGTGGCCATCGGCTAGAAAAAAAGTGGGTCATGTAACCCACTAGAGGCCGTGGGTGGCTGCCTAAAGTACAAAAGTAAAAAAACCAAGAACACAAGAAACCCGATCAAGTTTCTCACTCTTTTCATTTTTTTTTTTTTTGCAACCTCCCTTGGTGGTGGGCAGCCACCCATGCGACCCACTTTTTTTTTTTTGGATGTTTCAGCCACCTCATGGCAAGGGGTGGTTGGAACTATTTTCTTTTTTAAATTTTCAGTTTTTTTTTTTTGTTTTTTTCCAATTTTTTTAATTTTACTAAACTAAATATATATATATATATTTATTAAAAAAAATTATACACACACACACACACATTTAAGTTGATTTAATAATGCATTTTTATTATTTTTTCTATTTTTTACTTTTTAAAAAAAAATTATTTTCCTGATTATTTTCTTATTTTTTAAATTATTTTATATATTTTTTAAAGATTTTATTATATTATTTATTTAGCAAAATTGCATGGACGAATCAGAATGTGACGTGTTACATCTAAAGGAAAAGCTAACAGCATACTAGGACTAAATATGTATTTTTTCCTTTTTTTTTTATTTGTAAGTGCAGATAATATGTTATTTGCCTTTATATGTTTATGAAATTATGTTATTGTTCTTCTATTATAAGTTTATTAAAATTCACATGTGCCTGTACTTATATTATATAGGCCACAAAATCGTATTATCTTTGATCATGTAAGTGTTCTATAGTATATTGTAAAATAATACTTAGAATGGAACTAAGGTTCATGAGGAGATAGGTCTTAAAGTAGCCTAATGGTATATTTAGTTTATTTTGATTGTCTCTGTACCAGATATGTTCCCCTGGAAGAGGATACTACTGGGGTTATTCATAATCCGTTTCTCTATGAAACTCAAATTTATTTCTTTTCTTTCATACTAGGAGCTATCTTTTTGATAGGGATCAACTCCTGTGTTTCCCGACTTTGCTATTCATTTCCCTAGAATACTTTCAGTTTTTCATTCTTGAAAGTTTTCTTTTCAAAACTCTTAGCCATTCCAATGGCTTTTGGCTGTGTACTACAATGGTTAACATTACCATCTTCTTAAAGTCTGTAAAATTCAAAATTATGCACTAGGTCCTAGTCGTTTGCACTCTGAATAATTTGAAGACAGGTTCTTGGCATAACACTTAGTGGCATCACCTTTGAGGTCTTGCATAATGAAATACTGCTAATTGAAGAATGTAAAATTATTTTTGACAATTGGAATTTTCTTTTGGACTGTGGTTACAGAAGTGCGTACAAGTCTTCTCGGACTTGAGGACCATGTGAGACTAGGTAAATTTTTTTCCAACCATGCCATTTTCCTAGGCTTGCATATGTGATGTAGTCAATGCGTTCATTCTATTTAAGTTCTTTCCCTTTCTTTAGCTCTGTTATGTAATAATCTATCCACCAATGTACTTATATACATATGAACTGGCAATCCATTGTCTGTCTGTTATCATTTTGGAGTTCTACATCATGTTTCACTTTGTTAATACTGTTAATAATAACATAGTGTAAAATAGGCAAGTTCCAAGGGCTTATTTATTTGATAAAGAAAAGGGCTTATATATAGTTGTATGCAATATCAGAAACCTCAATATTTGAAAGGTAGATGAGGGCTAGCCTATTCTATTCTTTCCATCATATACTAATGTAAACCCTGAGCTTTATGACTAGAAGCACATATGTCATCGGACAGTCATTTCTTTCTTATCGTTATCTTCATTAGCCATATTGTCTCTAGCAGGTCTTCTTTGCATACATATTCTAAGTATGTTGGATGAATTATAAACTTCAAGAAAAAATTCTATGAGATGTCACTGGCAGAAGATTATTTTGCTCCAAGTTTGTATTTCATTCTTTAAAATAGTGTCAAAGGAGATTTATTTTCTGGAAATCATGGTGCATAATATGAGAATGCATGTTATGACAATCATTTGCTCATACTAAAGATGGAAAGTTCTTAGTTGTTGCGTTATCCTGTCTTTGGTGATAGAAAGGTATTGTATATAAGCAAATGTGTGTTAGCACATTAATATTTGGGTTGTTTTGGAGATTATGATGTTTGGATGAAGTCCAAATGTACACGTCATTGCAGCTGGTTGAATGGTCTGCATATATCCAATTATGGCTAGGTTTTGGTTTTATTGCTTGTCTGCTTGCAATAATATTTTCTTTGCTTACTAAAAAGCAAAAAATGAATTTTCTTGGATAATGCGATCGAAAATTCACCTAAACTTCTCTTTTTCATTTTTTTCCCCCATCAGCTTGAAGAGCTTCTGGCTTTCACATCAGATTTGGGTCTGATGAAAATCATTTTGATTGTGATTTGACTTTGTTTGCTTCATTTTCAAAACAAAGTTAAAATTTGATTTTCTTCTTTCATGAGATCCCTTTTTCTCCCCTGGTTGCGTATGCAATGGATCTATACCACTGATTAATAGGATCCATGAAATCATTTGCAACCAGTACGATAAGAGAAGGCTTAGTCGTATAGCATGTTGTCATTTCCAAGTTAACAGTTTTCCTGAGGTGGGTTTCTCTGTTTAAGCCTTTAAGCAATGATGCAGCAAGAACAATTCTGGACGAACTTCAGCATCTTCTAGATGATGCTACTAGAATCATTCAAGCTGGAGATGAGCGTTTATTTCAAATTCATGATGGAGGCACCCAAGTTCAATTAATCGATGGAACAAATGGTCTTGATAAGGTAAGCTAACTGGGGGCCAATTAGTTTGAATTGTTAGTCCTTTTTCCCTCTTTTTTACACTGTAGGTTGTATCAAGAATTAAATAGAAAACATGAATAACAGAAAGAATGACTAAAAATATATCAAAAGATCAATAGCAGATGTGCCAAACTGACTATTTCTTGTGTTTGTCATGCATTTTTTGTTAAAATTATTTTCTTCTAGAGCAGCATTAACTTGTTTGATTGAGCATTTGGCTATAACTCTGGCTGGTCAGAATCAATTTTATCATACAATCTTGAGTAATGTTGTAATTATGAAACTTATTATATGCAGTATGCTCAAGTAAAGCCCCTGGGAGTTTCACAAATGAGCAATGTGTCCCTTTATGAATTTAGCTAAGGTCACATTTAGTTGGCCGTAATAGCAATTCTATTATGGCTCTATTTCGCATGGAATAGGAATTAAGGTGTTTACTTCACTTGTTGGAATTTGAATTTGGCTGGGAAGTAAATTCGGTTTAACCACTCTGGAATCGCAATTACATGTTACTGTAGTGTTAATTTCCCCAAAATAGCCTCCTTCCTTTTCAGTTGCCCGACACATTTTCTCCAACAAACAGAGATGGATGATAGCCCAGATCTGTCGTCTCTTGGCCATTTCTATGGTGTCTTCGCATAGATCTGGTGGTCGTAGGGTGTGCCGTCTGTTCACCGTGTCTGCTGTGGTCGCCATTTCTATTCGCCGTGGTTGCTGTTTCTGTTCGCTGTGGTCACCATGGTTGCAGGGTGTCTGCCGTGTTTGCCATTTCTGTCGTGTCTTCGTCCATGGTCACCGTCGTCCTCGTGGTCACCTAGATCTGTCGTGTCTTAGGCCGGGTCTACCACGATTAGTGTTGGCATGTGTTTGTCATCTGTGTAGTGTGGTCGCCGTGTCTGCCGTGGTTTCTGTTTCTTTTCGCTGAGGGTGTCTGCCGTGGTTGCTGTCAACCATCATGATTAGGGTTAGGGTTTGAACGTATTTTGATGATGAATGGGGCTAGTTTTTTTATCCTCTTCTCTGTTATGTAATTTTTTTTTAAACACTCCTTAATAATATAATAAGGCTATTTTAGACATTTTATTTTCTATTCATGTCTTATTCTCTATTAAAAACAGTTAACTAAACAAGGTAATGCCTATTCTATTCTACCTAAGTAAACACCATAGTATCTTATTACACCCTTATTCCATTCCTAAGTACTCACAATTTCATTCCTCCTTATTCCATTTAGCGAAGAGAACGAGTTGTAAAAGTCTCAAAATTTTTATATGTATGTCCACTTTAACGTGGTTTATGAACTTGTAAATTTTCGAAGATTGTTACACATGTGCACAATTCATCTATTGTCTATTGAGTGGATACATAAACTCATAAGTTTATAAATAAAATATTATAATGGCATTCACACAATTCATCTATTGTCTGTTGATGATCGATGGCATGGCAATTCAAATGCACTTGTCAGGTCAACAATTAATGACTGGCATTAGATTAAATGTATAAATCCACTAGTTTTTATGAATTTGTGGGTTTATGTGCATAAGGGGCTATATTTGTTTGTGAAACTTTAAGGGTAACATTGATGATATTTCAATTCTCATGGAAGTACCAAAAATTTTGTTATAAAAGGCAACATCGAACCCAGTCAGTTCAGAAAAGGGCTACATTGCACTGTTATGAGAGTTCCCAAGTGCTTCGAGTATATTAATTTTTTTATCATATTGTTTCTTTCAGACTGCAAATAATTGTATTTTTGCGAAAAGGGAATTGTGAACTAAAAATGAACAACTTTTCTTAGTTTATTGTGTAGTTTCTCTGTTGACATTCTTTTGCATTTCATCTCTTGTAACTTTTTATTTGATGGTATTAGGACGGTGCTGTATTCTCTGATATACAAAAGCCCCAAATTACGGACTATGCGATCATGATAGCAGTTATTTATAATATGATCAAACAAGACTACGTCATGCAGGTATTTGGCTGCACAGATTCTCTCTGCGATCACAATTTTGCATTGTTTTCTTTTTCCTTCTTGTGTCCATGCCAAATACATATAAGACAATGCTTTTTGTCTCTCTGGAAAATTGTTGCTCATTGCGTTAATCCTGTTAGTATATTGTGACATTTTGCAGGAAAGAATTGTTTGTGCTCTGAATCTAAAAGTATCAGCTGGAGAACTAGAATCCTACCATTTAATGTGGTCCTTGCGACCTTTCATTGACGAGGAAACAATGCATCAAGCTTGGAAATTTATTCACTAACAACCGCAAGATTTCAATTGCACATGCAGTGGAGCATATATCTGATTATATCCTATGATCTTATGTTGTGGAACATAAAATTGTCTAATATTTGTTCCCCCCTGTACTTTTAGGAACGTCTTTCATTTTTCCTTATAGATTTTAAGCACGTCTGCTCACTTTAAATCTTCAACTTTGAGCAGAATCTGTTAGTCAGCTAATTGGGGAGTAAAGATGAATTGTCTCAAGGAACCATTTGAAATCATGTTCATGATATAGTGCACATCAATATCAATAATTGTCAAAATTGCAAGTGAACTTGTATGATACTATGAGTGTACTATTCTATGAGACTTCCTTAGATAAAATTCACGCAAAAATGTAAATTTTTAGTAGAATTGTAAGTTTAGATATATCATTTTATGTGTTGATGATTTTATTGATTTTATATATTTCAATTCTAGGTACAATGGTGAGTTTTGGCAACATCATGAAGGCATGGATTTGTAGCCATCAACTGTGCATCTTTATTATCACAATGGAGGAGGCAGGAGAAGGATTGGGGGCCGAAGTAGTTGATAGGATATAAGAGATCCATCAAATCTCAGTAGTAGAGCCACATTAGGATGCTCTACCTCTGCCTAAGTAGTGGAAACCACACGCCGTTTCTTGATCTTCCAAGTAATTAAAGCATCTCCAAGGAAGACATAATAACATGGCTTCTGACTAGGGAGGCATGCGCCGCAACCAGCATTAAAGAAAGCCTTAAGAATCAAGCAATTGGTGGCTTTATATGAAAAGCCCATAAGAAATCGTACCCTGCAAGTGAAGCAAAGTATTCATTCAGATGTGTCCCGTGGAGCAGCGACAGCATGACTCAGACGCTGAAACTGAGTCTGAAACCTCCGGCCTATGAAGAGTCAAACAATGGAGACAGCGAACTGTCCTTCCATGGGTAAAAGTAGGGTTGGCAAATTATGATAAAAGATGGCGTACTGTTTCGTATATTGTTCTAACTTCTAATTGGATGTATGGGTGAAAAATCTCAATCTACAACGCAGCCTGCTCAATAATCACATTTGAAAGCTTAATTTAGCAATCCTATTTGTTTTTTCATCATTTATGCGTTTGGATTAAATTAGTTCATCGATCCATAAATCGTGAAGTAACTATGTGATTGGCTATTTCAAGTATTTTTTTTCCATTTGCTAAATGTCTATAAAGTGAACTGCATTAAAACTGCAAAATCGCTTGCAAATAAATCTTCATAAATATAGGCTTATTGTATGGTTAAGTTTGACTAAAACATAAGAGCCAAAGAACCTAATTATTGATTCGAACTTTAAGTTTTATGTGACTAATTAAAAAAAAAATTATACAAAAAATGAATCAATTTAATTCAGTTTCTATTAATAATGTCAAGAGGATTTATTAATGAGCTTATGGCTGAATAAAAAAAGCTTTGTAAATGGGTTTTGTATATAGATATGAAACTTCCATAGGGATACGTATAATATATTATGCTTTTGTTTTAAAATGTTGGAAGTTAAAATGTAGAAAGAGATCATAACATAGTTGTGTCATTCTTGTCATAACTAGAGTTAAAGTGGATAAGAATGATAATCAAAGAGAAAATAATAGTGACCGGTAAGATTGTTGGTAAAGTAGTAGTAGTGGGTGTGTGTGGAGTGGTGGAGATTGTGGAGGTGACACTAGAGAAGTGATGAGATGAGTAAGTAGATATTTGGATATGAAACTAATCTATAAATATTAAAAATTATAATCTTAAATTGGTTTTAAAATTAGACATGCTTATAAGACGTGATTATTCTAGTGATTTATAAATGAGTTTAAGTGTTAAATTAGATTTGACCTGTTTATTAATTGTGTCTAGAGACTTGCATAAACTTATTTGTATTCATGTGATATCATGTTATGACGAAAATGATGAATTAGGTGCCAAATTACTAGATCTATAAGAAGGGTTAATAAGTTGAAATCAATAAGTTTGAGTTGTTCAAGCCATGTGTTTAGAGGCGTTTAGAAGATGACATAAATCAATCAATTGTTGCTTTGAGGAGGAAAATGAATCCTTCATGTAGAGTTGGTTGAGGCTTGTAACGGGCTAGTTTGGAGGAGGTTCTTTGGGGGCATCTTGACTCTTGAATCACTTAAGAGATCAAGCTAAGGTGTATATCACCTGAGACCAACTCAAAATTTTCATATTCTTGATGCTACTCTTATTTGATGTATAGTAAACCTTCCAAAATGGGAATTTGGTGTTCATGGACATGTTCAATTGATAGTGGTGCATGAACTTGTATGGAATTTATGTTGTGTTAATGGACTTGAAATAGACACTATCGGTCTAAACTAGACTTGGCTCGAGAACCAAACCAATAGGCTTGGACTCAAAACTAGACATATGTGGCTAGTTTTAGAACCACAAAGGGACTTGGTAGTTCAATAGGTCCTTGGCGATTCAATTGCTGGACCCATTGGATCCACTGGATCTAACTTGTCAAAATAATAATATAATAATATAAAAAATTTAAACTACTTCTATGTGAAATAGGAATATTTAATTCCCACTTACAACATTTAATTTGTTGTTGTTATTAATAATATAAGAAATAAATGCATAGAAAAAGTATATGTGGTTGAGTATTTATAGAATACATTAAAAGGATGTTCTCATTCATTAGCAATATGGGATTAAAGCCAACTTTTATTTTTTCATTTTCTTTTCTAAATTTTTGTCTCACGTTACTAATAAGATGACAACTTTATTTGAGTGTGGTTTTATATAAATAAATGTAAATCCTAAAATCCTTTTTAAACTATTTGTAAAATGGGTTAAAAACTATTAAAAGATTTTAGCGTGTAGTTTTTTTATTTTTATTTTTTTAACTAAATAAATTAATAATATATATATATAAGGTTGGTTCACTGGTTTAGAACGGGGTCATGAACTGATAGGGCTAAGGACTTGACCCGGAATTAGGTCCCATGGGCTTAGGTTCAAGGCTGGTTCCCCATTTCGAGGACCTCAAACCACCAGGTCTAGGTCTGTGTCTAGGGTGGTTTCACGTTGTGATAGTGTTTAACTTGAAACTTGAGGGAAGAAAAAAGAAAAGACCTAAAACAGTTGACTGTTCTATATAAAGGTCGATCAAAAAGGCTGTTTTAGTCAATCAAACTCTCAAGTAGTTGATCAAACCAATTAATGATATTCTAAAGATTGAAGAATAACTATTTCTTCAGTCTTGAAAAGAAATTGCAATTCCTTAATTCATAACAATAGTAATTCTATAAAATAATTATCTCGCCAACCAAACACATCGGTAAAGAAACATAACTATTATATTCTATTCTTATGAAATCAATCAAACATGAATAATTGTAATTCTCTCATACTTTTCTTCACCTTTTTTATATTGAAATATCATTCCTCCTTTTCTCGTGTTTTTTTTTTTTTTAAATTTGCATTGGGGCTTTCCCTTTTAAATTTCTTTCATCTCTTCAGTAGTATGTTTGTCTTTTAATGATGTGGGATATCATTAGCTTGAAACTTTTTCTTTTTCTTTTTTTTTTAGTAATTACTTTAAATTAGTCTATCCAATATAAAGATTAGTGTTCATGTCATTCTAGTGGAATATGTGAGTTACTTATGTATTTATTTTTATAATTTTAACATATCAATATATACATGCTAATAGCCAAATATTGTAGCCTTTAATGCCCATAAAATACTTAAATTAGACGTACAGCATTGAGAAAGATAAACTAAAGTTATTTTAAATAAGTTACACTTTTTGCTAAGGCCATTATAGTATAGTGACACCCAAAGTTGTATTATATATAATATTTGAAAAAAAATTTTAAGACTTTCTTGGTTGATTAAAATTTTATTATATCTTAAAATACTTACCACTCTAAAACTTACAACTTATGGCAGAGGGTACAGGTTCACAAATAGTCTTGACATGGAAAAGCCCACACTGGCTGTACATCCTCCTTGGGAAGTGGCTTATAAAAATCTGATGCTCATATTCCAACCATATAAGAATCAAATAGATTTTAGGGTTTGTTAACTTACTTATTATGTAATGATAAATATGTTACTATTGCTGATATTATGAATGTATGATTACTTTGCTCGAAGCATCAACTTCTGATCTCGTACTTGTTATCTAGTTCTAAAAATGCAAATTATTGTAATGAGTTCAGAAATATAAGTGATTTGCTAGGTATGAAAATAAGAGTTTCGTAAAACTTTGACTTGTGTAAGGTTTTAAGTCTTCAGATGAAGAAGTTGTTTCACGGGAGGATCCTCGTACCTTGTTTAAGCTTGTGCTTTCCCCCCAACCTCCTTTTGGCTTTGTTTGGTTTTCTCCTTTAAATAGGCATTCGTGAATATAAATTACTCTCGGTTTTAGTGAGATTTTAGTCGTGTTGTAGCTATAATTCCGAGGAAATTTGAACTCAATTTTTATTTTTTATTTTTGTGTTTATGGTTAAATAAATATGAAACTATACACCTGTTTAGCTTAAAGTTTCAGTTAGTTTGGCAATGAACTCGATATTTGTCATACATGTGCATGAGTATTAATAAATAATACACTAGATCTAAAAACTTTAAACTTTTAGATCAACATCTAGTGAAGTTAAAATTTATTATTTATCTGATAAACAAATATAAAAATCATATGATATCTAATAAGTTTAAACTTTTAGATGATATCATTATGGATCTAAAATTTAATACTATAATAATCAGTATAATAAAATAAATAGAAAAAATAAATAAGATAATTAATAATTTTAATTTTAACTTAGAAGACATTCTTGAAATTTCAAAAATGGTCAAGAGTGTTACAATCTAGTTAAGAGGTCTTAGTTATCTATAACCAATTAATTGTATGTTCTCTCTATTGTCTTTTTTCCTTTTTTTGACTCTCAAATCCTATGCTTGCTTTGACAATTCCATACACTGATCAACACATGGATCCTTTGAGCAAAGGTATGTAAGTGCTCTTTTCTTTGTCTTTTCTTTTAATCTTAGCATTGGAATTATAATAAAAGTGGGGGAAATTGTTTAGAGATAGAATTGTCACACAATTTTAGAGGAGAGATTGGATAGGAGCAATTCGATGGTTGAGGAAAAGGGGTAAGTGGTTCAATGGTGGTCTTAAGTGCTACAATTTCTATGTACATAATGAAAATGCTGTTAACCTTATTGCATGGGGTTTGATGGTTTATGCCAAGATAGTTTAAGGAACTATGGTTGTAAGTAAGTGTTCTAAAACTAGAGTAACTTTGATGATTTTTTAAGCATAATTGTATGGGATTAGAAGTATGGTTATGGATTATGAATGTGGGTAAAAATTTGGTGTTAAAGGTGAGCATTGAACTTAGTTTTTTAGAGAAAACTATTGTTCTTCGTGAATGTGTAAGAGATCTAGATATTCATGGGGCTAACACAACTATGATATGCTTGTGTTCATCTACATGGAAAAAAAAAGGGGGTTTTACATAGCTATGATGCTTGAAAACTGAAAACAAGATTTTTGACCAAGGGGTTCATGAGTATGAAACATAGCTGTGTTTTTACTTGTGTTTCTCAATACATTTCTCATATTAAGTACATGGGCATGAATATGCCTGTGTACTAGCTTATGTTGGACCTATGCTTTTTTTAAAGTCGATTTCTTCACCATAATCTGATAACCTTTTCCAATTCATTTAGATGCTAAGAAAATAGATTAGTTTAATCAATCAAGAATCCTTAAGTGTGTGTGTTAAACTTTGAATAGGTTTAGAGTTTAAGAGACTTGAGGATTGTGAAAAAAGGCATTCTGTTAGGTATGTATATATTGTGTTTGATGATTATGCATGCTAGGTTAGAGCCAAAATGAACATAAATTATACTTTGAACATAAACGTTTGATGCTTGTCCTTAGTTAGAATTGAGGGACCATGAGTATCAATGATCTCAAAATGGCATTTCGATGATCGATGTGTGACGTTATCTCTAGTAGAGTCATGCATTAAAATGATTTGAATAAGTTTAGGACTCATGGACTTGTGGACATTGAGGAGTGTCCAATGTTGTATATGTATATTATGTATATCTTTGTGTAAACAAAGTCTTGGGTTATCCCATGATTTTGTTGTCTACTTAGCCTAAATGAAAGATAATAAATTGGTGTACTAATACTCCTATTGTATTTGCTTGTGAATGTGTAATTGCATATACATGTGTTTGTCGGTATACACCATATTGGGCTTTAACCCACCCTCTTAGGAACTCTTTTTTAGCTACAAGTTTATCTAGTGAGAAAGTAGTATATGATGAGACATGTGTAGATGCTTACCAGGATATGAGAGAGGACGTGGACTATATATATTACTATAATTAATTGGAGAATTGAAAAAAGAATAGTTAATGTGTTATTATGTTTAGTCATGTTGGAGATGAGACTCTGGTTAATGTCTATGTTGTAGTATGTTATCGTTTTAACTGTTTGTAGGAGCTGGATTGTAGTTTATTTGTGTAGTCTTATATATTTGTAGTTATAGAGTGACTCTTTGGAGTCACTCATTAATGATATGTAGAGAATGTGTTTATTATGTAAGTGGAGTATTATAAATTGTGGATTTTTTAGTTATTTTGAACCTTTGTGTGTTGTCATGTTGTGAGGACATGTGACATGTTGTATTTATTTTAGGTTTTGGGATGTTACAATTACTTTATCAAAAAGGTAGATCCTAATTTCAAAGTCTCGCGCACTTATCTTAATTCTATTTATTTAAATGGGCATACTTGATAGATTTCAATTAGAGCTCCAAACCATAACTAAGAAGGAGTGTTAACTAATAAATGTAAAATCATACTAGATTTAGCAAATTAAGCTTCAATAAGTTATTGTGAACCTAAAATTGATAAAATAGGCTATCTTTTTCCTACTAGTTATTAGGACTCCATGGAATTAGAAGCCATGATGTTTTATTTTCTAATAATTAATTGTACAATCTGACCAAGATCTCAATGGATTCCATACAATAAGTTTTGAAAGGGCATTGATTATTTATGCTCTTTTAGTCGATTGATTGCTTTTACTATTTCTCCTTTTGTTTAGTTGTTTGTTTGTGTGTTTGTAATTTTTCTCCTTTTCATTTTTTATTAAACGTGTCAACTAGGAGAAACTATTTGACCTTTGTCCTAGGTCCCTATACGGGGCCGACCACTGAAAAATTTATTCACGACAGCTATGTCAATGATATTGTAATCATGGAGAAGCTGCAAATAGGATGTGATGACGTTGATACCACGAGTAGGACTCCCTTAGAATGATTATGGCCCTCTAACATACTGCGGTGAACATGATTGTGGTATTTCAATTATGAAAATTCGAAAAATCGATTCACAGGTGAGTTTTATATAATTATGTGTATTTTGCTAATAAGAGCCTCACATACACTTGTTAACTTTGAATGAATACATACATATATATATATATATTATTGTTAAAGTACTGATTATACAGTTTGTTCGAGCTGACGTGTATAATTTACTTTTATAATTTTTTAATTAGTACGCTGAAAATGATATCAAGAAGGTACTATTTTACCACCTATCAATTTCGTCTTCCTTCCATTTAAATTGCTTAAAAGGCCCTCAGTAAGGTCTATTGTGTGGGAGAGAGAATACTGCGTTTCCAATCGGTGGGAATGCGTGAAAATGGAAGGAATTTACATTCGGCAATTTAAATGAAAAGCAAAAATGAGTAAAAGCAAAACTCCATCTCATTTCTTTTCAAAATTGAAAAAAATAGGTTAAATTAGGTCAAAGAAATGCAAAAACTATGCATATGATAATGTTAACTAAAATGTGATCGTGATAAGATATTGTAAAAGGCATACAGAAATTATAAAAAGATGAAAGCACTTATTTCCCTATTTCAATATAATGTCTCGAGAACAAGCAAAAAGAAAGAAAGAAAACAATTATCATATCCTCTTTTTTTAAGAAATCAACAAAATAATGAAATTTATAATGTTAACAAATATTAAGGATGGGGTTTGAATTCCATTCCATAGAGAAAATATTTTATTATTATAATGTAACATTTCAGAATTCAAGATATCACAACTTGTCACATGCTTTTATAAGGTAAAGATATGTTAAAACTTTTAAACGAGCTAATTCTACATAACCTATAATAATTGTCAACCACAAATGAGATGAACCAATTGACATCATTAATGAATGATTCAACTCGGTTTTATTACAATCCACAAAACTACTTTGATAATTATTTTGATACATCATTATATAACAAGCCAGTAACAGCATAAATACTAAACTATTAACCATATGATCATCCTCTAAAGGTAAACATTCTTTCAATGATGTTCAAGACTTCAAATGGTATTCCACACCTAGTTATCATAATAATAATAATACTCTATATGTCGTTCCCATCCTATACATATGTTCCTAAATCCTTATCAAATGAAATATACTCATCAATACCTAAAGTTGAAAAAGGAGATTTCCAAAGGGTGAGCCAATGCTTTGCAAGTATAATCCACGAATACATGTGCATGATCAAGCATAACTTAGATCACATACACCGATGCAACAACTAAACGATCAAACAACAAGAAGTTATTATCTTATTTAGTTTTCAAATAATAAAAGAGTATTCATGACCCTGCTATATCATATATATATAATATAGTATGGTATTGAAAACTATTATTATAGGCTCCAACACCCGTGAATACCTAAATTTACCGAATCACCTCAGTATGCAACTCTATTGAGGATACCACCATATATTGATCAATGGGTGCCCCTTAAGGTTTTACCATTACAAGTCCTTAGGTTGAGCCAAACACAATTAGTAAACATTTAATCAAACCGATATATCATTAATTCTATTTTTTAAACTAACTTAACAAGTACAAGTAACATACAAAATTACACGTACTTGGAAGGGTTGTTTTAAACTCAATTTGGTTGTAGCTTGTATTCCTACTGAAATTTGTCAATATATAGAATAATTAAACTTAATAATTTTATAGAGTATTGTCTAAGTTATTCTAACGTATTGGATCATTTTTCCTTCTTAGGTTGTTCAATTATAACTTAAAAGTGGATTAGAATAAATAAAAACATAAAATGAAAGTTTTCAAAAAGCATGGCCATAGACAGGGCTATATCAAAGAACACTGGGTAGGGAGCATGGCCATGAATATGGTTGTGTACCATTCTGTACAAGTTTGCTCCACAGCATTCCCAAGTACACGAGTATGTACTTAGCTGTGAATCCTAAACTCATATTTTTTTTCCTTCAACACAACACAAGTAGGTGTATGAGCATGTACCTATCAGTTCCTTTTTGAATTCTCTTCCTTAAATCACCAAAATCAATCTCTTTCAACCTTAATTACAATCCATCACTTGTACATCTAAATTGGCATTATTTATAGCATCAAAACACTAAATTGAATCAAATTTCATTACTTACTTGTTTGGATCGTATTAATAATTATATTTTTGCTTAAATTCCTCTAGAACACAACATTCTTTTTGCAAGAAAACTCCTAAACAAGATTTAACTCCATTGCAATTAGGACAAGTACCAATAATTCACTTAGGTAGGGTTTGTCTATTAGAGAGTTTGAATAAGTGTAGAGAAATGACAAATAAGGGATTGACTGTTTATGGCAAAAGTTTTTACACTCTTTATGGCAAAAGTTTAATATGCCCTTTTCTTAAAAATCTTTTTATTTTTATTTATCCCTGATTTTATAATTTTTTTTTGTTTATTTTTTTTTCTGGATATTATAACTATAATTTCGACAGTATCTTTTTGGTGTGGTTGTAATTGGAGCACGTAAAACCAATACCAATTGCATGTTACTCAAATCCAAAATTGCCGCGTTTATTGACCCCAAGCATCGCTCACTTCGTCCGTTTATCGAGACCATCACATGGCGGTCAGAACAGCTTTTGCAATAGTCTGTCTCTCTCCAACCATTTTTTTTTTCTTTGTTATCTCAAAATATAGCGTACGTTCTTGGTGAGAACTCACTGTAATGAACCTTCAAATTAGGGCGGAACAATAATCGTAATCCTGTGTTAATTTATTTCTAGCATCACTCTGCCTGAGGCTAGGTGCATTAAAGTGAGTGCTTAGGCCCAGTAGGAAACCTTCTGCTACAATACAATGCGCCACCTGAGGCAGAGTCCTCTATTGCAACGACGACTCCACTGCGACAGGTCTAATTTTTATGCAGTCAACCTGTCGAAATAGAGTTGAATCACTTCAACTAAGAGCTTAGAATGCATTGTTTCAAGAAACCTTTTTTTTTTTCCAGATTTGGAAGATGATTAATAAAATGAAAATTATTATCAATTGAAACTAAAATTTCCGTCACCAATATTATTTTCTTCTGAAAAAAGGGAAATCGTTTTTTGTGTATTCTCTATTTATTTCCTACACAAAAATGAATTAGCATGTAGCATCAGAGATTATTGAATACCTGCCGATTACAAGCACACGATTGACAAAAATACTAAAGCATAAGGTAACTGAAACAAATACAATCCCAGTATTAATATTGAGTTTGTTGCATCCAGCAAAATCAACCTGTATTTGCTATTTGTGTATGACGAACAATCATAGCAAAAACCCTTGTAATCTAATTATAGGAATACTGATTCTCTCTCCCACATAGTTGTAATATGTATAGTAATTTGTAAATGAGGAAAAAAAAAAAAAAGGTTAAAGAATAGCTCAAAGAAAAACGGGCTATGAATGGAAGTACATATATCAGTATGAAGTGCAAATAAATTAAAATATTAAAAGTGTCGATGGTGTCTCTCTTTTTCCATATTGCTCCACTCCATCTTCTTCATTATTGTATTAAACGAGAAAATGTTACCCACGTATGTTGTTGAAAAATTATAGAGCTACAATTTGCCTGGCTGCTTCCTGTCTGCCACTGTCCCCTCCATATAAATCTATATGAATTCTACCAAACAATCCCAGCATTTGGAAAACTATCTGATTCCGTCTTCACTGGAAAGACGGTGATGAATAGAAACATGAGTTGATCTTCTTTTGTTGCTCCTCCAGTAGCTTATATTCCAACAAGAGAAGAAGACAAACCCAGCCATTAGTGGAGCCTGATCTCTTTCTCTACTTTGAAGAGACTTAAAAGGGATGATAGGGAAGATGGAAGGGAGAGTATTGAGACATTGGTGGGGGAAAGAGGTGTGTTTATAAAGAAGGGTCCCATTGGGGCATTTAGTCATCATGCGACTTGTTTGCTTTTGGAAAGGCACTGTCGTTTTTTTGGCACGGAGTGGGCGGTGAGAAGCCCTTTTCAACCTACCCTTTGGTCCCTTTTTTGGTAAGACGACACGAATTTCTCTTCCTTGGTCATACTTTCTTTGAAATAATCAATGGTCTTTTGAAGATGCACGCTAACAAAGTTTAGGGGGGCATTTTAGTTTATGCACCTGATGGCAAAGCCCCTATTTTCATCTTTCCATTTTAATATCATTGCAAATAAAAATAAGAAAATTCTTGGATTGAACAAATTAATATATATGCCTATTTTATTTTTACTGACACATATATAATTCCTCTATCTCTATTTGAAAATCTATGATGATTTTGGACTAGTAGGTAATGGCACATGCATGTAGTGTGAGTCTTGTGTTTGCAAAAATGATAGCTATAAGTTAGGCTAACTTAGAGTGGCCTTTGGAGGAGGAATAGAGTCTTAGTAAGTACATGTACTTGTGACATGCGATGGAGCTTTAGAGCATCGACTTTGCTACTCTTAAGATTTGAGCATGAGATCTTTTAGACTCTAATTGATTCTTGAGCACAAAAACTTGGTTGTCTCTGAATTGTTTCAATGAAGAACAACTTTTGCATATTTATAGAGTATGGCATTAGGCGATTACCATTGAATTGCCTTAATAATCAATAGATAAGATAAGCTAACTCTTTCATGGGGTTTTGACTACTTGTGCCCAATAATCTAGTTCTAACAAGTGCATGAACTTGTTGAGAAAGATCGAGAGTAGTCAAGCCAGTCTTTTCGATTTCTATTTTAAGCTTATCAAACCAAATCTTTGAAAACCATGCTAGCATCTATGCTTGATTAGTTGAGCCATGTTACATAACCTAACTAATTTAGTCTACTTGACCATTAGGCTTAACCCAGTTGAATATAAAACCATTTTATTCACTTCATATTTTCCTCCATGCTTGAAATCCTTTGGTTGGAGTCCAAGGATTTTGGGCATCTTGAGAAGTGCTTGGGCATTGAAGTCGCTACTTTCGCATGTATGCATTATATAACTATTTTGTTGCTACTTAGTGTGCCTATGGCTTTCAAATGCTAAGTTAAATAGATATCTATCTATTCAACATGTTGTGTTGTACTTTACATAGTGAGCAATCTTCTAATGTCAAATTTTAAACTCATGAATTTTGAATTGTCCCCAAGGTAGCATGTTGTTTGCGACACTCCAAAACTCGAGTACGCTATGGCCCGTCACATGTTCTCAGTACTAGAAGACATGCAAAAGCTCAATTGCTACAATCCTCCAAACATTATCTTTCAATTATTCAAGATAATAAATAAACCTCTTAAATTACTACAATGGAAGCATTCATAAACTCTAATAATATCACAATTTTTGAAATAAATGTATATCCTCGTAAACATAATTCCTATTCAATTTTCTCAATTTAAACCCAATGAAAGCCTACAACAATTTAAATAAAATGATAATCTAAATCACAATTACAAATTATTCCATATTATCCTTTTCTCTTAATCGGGGTCCTACTCGTTATAATACACGTACTCCACATTCTCCTCTGTATCCTGATTCGTTTTTATTAGAGTTTCCTCATACCCAACAATCTCTTCTATAGCATCTGTAACTAAAAATATTTTCCCATGAGGGGTGAGCTAATGCCTAGTATAGTGCATATCTACATACACACACGCATGCCATGCCGAAAACAATAACACATGCAAGATGCATCATAATATTCATACACAATTTTATTTATTTTTTACAATTTTTAGCCGATATACAATCTCATCATAAACATTGTCACACATCATATTCATAAACATCATTTCACAATCTATCCATAAGCAATATATATATATATATAACAAAGGTATTTTTCTTTGTCTATGAGTTTTTTACCATACATAATAATAATATATATATGACAGTGGGTACTCCCCATTATCCATGAGTCCATGAGTCTTTAAACATCAACCTTCTACAATCATACATAATAATAATAATATCTATATGATAGTGGACATTCCCCATCGCAACATTTCACATCACAACCTTCCACATGGGACCCTGATCATTTCGGTACACAACTCTACTAGGGATAATGTCACATACCAATCATCGAGGTACTACCCCAATAACATCGACCCACACTCGGTTTCTTGGACCTAGTAATTCACAATCACATGCATACTCAATTAGGTTCATTTATAATATTATTAAACCCACACACAAAAATCTAATTTATCAAGCATAAGCAACAAATACGGTATACACATACCTGACTTTGCAAAAACTTGGTTTGTCTTATACTTTTCTAGCTTCATAAGTCTCCTAAACCTATACATAATTTAAATTATTTGCTTTTAGAATTGTATTCTTATAAATATCAAAAGGAAAATAGACGCGTTTTAACTTAACACTGTCATGTTGGAGGCCGTATAGTTGAATACAAGGTAGTACACGACCATGCTAAAGGCCATATACATTTTTTTTCTTTTTTTTTTTCAACACGGTCTCAACATGGTTATATTGAGAGGTCATGTATCTCTCTGTTTACTGTTCATCAATATAGTCTCAACATGGTAATGTTGAGAGGTTATGTATCTCTATGTTCACTGTTCTTTAACACAGTCTCAACATGGTCATGCTGAGAGGTCGTGTATCTCTTTGTCCACTATTCATCAACATGATCTCAACATGGTCATGTTGAGAGGTCTTGTTTTTTTTTTTAATACAGTCTCAACATGGTTGTGTTGAGAGACCGTGTATCTTATTATATACTTCATAAATTGATCCCTTGACTCGATTTCTAATCAATTCAACCTAATTGATCAATCTAACATAAAATTTACAATGTAATACACTAACAGATACACTTACTTAACCTAAATTGTTATCATGGTGGGTGAATTGCTTATTTCATCCCTTATGTATCACAGATTGATCTAGATCTATTAATGACCTTAATACATTAATTCTTGCTTTACAATGTATACGGATTTAATGATCAATTATTATTGATCGATGTACTCACATCAAACAAATTGGCGAATCGTAGCATGTGCTTGTCCTTTTCTTCCTTCGGTTTCTATGGAGTGTGTTTAGAGTTCTGGATTGAAAAGTGCGGAAAAGAATTAATCCTAGGTAAAAGGAAGTTAATATACCTAAGTCGCGAAATGACCATTTTGTCCCCAATCATATATCTTATTTTATATATTATTCTTGATAGATTTTTATTATTATTAATTATACACACATATATATAAAATATTACTCAGGCATTTACATTGTCTTTGTATTGAAAGTGAACATAATTATTGTTGAAACTATAGAAGGCCATATCTTAGCGGTTTGGACTCCATTTTATTTTTATTTTTTATTCTATATGACTTTTCGAGATGGAGACCCATGGAAGTTTTTCAAAGCGGATTATTTTCAGCACAAAAATTTAAAATTTTGGATCCACACACTTTATTACAAATTCTTTTCTTTGTTGTTTTTCAATTTTCGAGATGTGTATACTGTAATAAGAGATGACCATGTTGTTTCTCATTTTACATGAGTCTTGTACCTTGGTTATGTATGTACGAAAATCGAGCCACACAAGATTGAATGAGTGAGCGAAAGAAATGACTAAACTGTCTTAAAGGGTGGCTTACTCCCAATTAAGCCAAATAAGCTCATAACTCTACAAATTCATTGTTGGTATGAGCAACAAGTTCCTTCTTTTTATTTTTTTAATTTATTTTTTATTTTTTATTTTTTATTGCAAATCCATTTCTTTTGTTTCTTGTACTTGAGTTCACATCACCTTCCCATAAACATGCTAACTCCTTTATCTTATACATTCTTGTAGGGACTCAAGGGTTCAACGCTGCACTTTAGAGCTCTGAAGCTATGATTTGTTTGTTTGTATTGCAAGTGGAGAGTACTTGCTTCGGAGGATCCTACACGAGCTTTGTTTGTATTGTAAGTCCCATTAAGGCTCCCTTGGCATACGTACATCTGCGCGCTTCCTCTTCGCCCTTTTTTGATATACTAGCTTTTCCTCCTTCCTTTGTCATTTATTTTTTTAACCACCATCGTGTGACCACTTCTTATCCTAGTAAATCAACATAGCTTGCTGTACTAGGGAATCCAAGAGATAGTAGGTCTTCTATCTGAAGCATCAGTAGATATCTAAACTGAACACTAGCATAATGGCAACAGACATTAGTATAAGACAATACTAGCAGTTCAGCTGATAATAGTAATGTGATTTATAGTAGCATCAATCTTAAGCAGTAATGACTAGTCAAGATTTTGTGGTATTGGACTGGATAAATTTTTTTGTCTTTCATTTGGTTTGCATATTTGGTTCAATTACTGGATAAAAGAGGTCCTGGAGTATTAGACAAAATGCTTAAATTTTGTACTATATAAAATAAGGTACAAAAATTATTTTTACAGGACAAAAACAAATGTATTTTGAAATTTAAAAAATGTTCTTGGTTATTATAATATTAATTAAGTTAACATTATAATTATTAAATATTAAGAAAAATTATTGTAATTTAATATGTATTAATTTATTATAATATTAATTTATTTAACACCATGGTTATTAAGTATAAGACAAATTATTATAATTTATAATATGAATGATTAATTTTTTTAATTACATGGCAAATCAATGGATTTACATTTATTATTTTATATAGTTTGTTCAATTACGTGAATTAAATAATCATGATATTATACAAAAGGCATAATTGTCAAAATAACATATTCAGTGTAGTATTTTGTAATACCAAACAATGGATATTATAAAAACTTTTATCCAGCACTAAACATACTAAGCACGGTATAAAAAAAATTGTTTTATCTTGTTTTCCTTATTCTGTACTGTCTAGTACTCTTTGTACTATCCAGAATTACAAACCAAATGCTACCTTAGGGAACACTTTAATAGCAGCACACCACGGAAGAGTGGTGATTGAAGTATGATAATTAGTAGTTTGATCAACAACGATTAGCAAAGGTGGGTTACAGTAGATTTGGATTCGAGAGTTAATAGTAACAAATGGAAAACATAAGATAGGGTTTCACTAATGTAATTGACAAGATCTCTTGTAGGCCTCTCTTCATAGGCTACAACTTATGCATGATGTTGCTTAAATTTACACTATTTGTGAAGCTTGATTTAGATTTAAGTCTTGCTTTAGCATAAAGCTTTAGAGGAATTATTTTGAGTCCTTTGTTGAAGAGGTGGTGAATGAGTTAAGGTTGTTACCTCTTTGAGTCCTTTTTTAGAGAGGTGGCAATTCCTTCCTTAACCTTGCAAATCTTGACAAACCATAGCATAATAGAATTCACTTTGAGTGCTTTACTAATGGGGCATTAACTTCTTCTTTTAAAGGTCATATGTGTTGAAATATCATTCCAAAAGAAGCGGGCAACCACACTTAGAAGCCATGAAATGGGTTAGCTTCTAAAGATAACTGCTACGAGTTACATCCATTTCATCCATTACTGTATAAAGAAGAAAAAGGAGGTAATGATTGAATGTTTCTAGCATCACTTTTGAAGGCATCTCCTAACACCTTATGAAGAGTGTGGGTCTTGTTAGGTTGGTGCCTTATCAATTGGTAGGATGCACATTAAGTATCATGTGTGCATCACATAGCAAATGTTATATCGAGAGCATTGCATTGTAGGAATCATGCAAGTGTGTCGTATGCAACAATCACTGGATGAGGATATCATATAGCAAGCATTGTCTAAAGGTGTCTTATGTAGCAAACACCACATGAGACATTATGAAGCAAGCATTGTGTAGGGGTATTGCATGCAACAAGCACCACATGACATCATGTTGCAAATGTTGTACAAAGGAAGCATCACCTATCATCGGGATGAACTTGGTATAGAGTTCTCTATGCTATGATGGTACCGAGTTAAACTTCATGGGCTTTGCAAAACATGATTATGAGATTACTTAGACTTTTGGTGGTCTAAAGAGGCTTTGACAATATATTAAAGTCATTGTACTCTTAAGAGGCAATGCTTTTACTTAGTAGTAATGTTACTAATAGGTTTTTATGATGTTGTCCTTTGAACCTCTCACAACTTGAAGCCCAGGAACAAAGTCTCCTATTAGTAGCAATGGTGTTGAAATATTCTAGAGCTTCTCTTGCCATAGTAGTGCTTATCAAGAGAGTTGTTCCACTACTTGATAGCAGAAAGCAACAAGTGCTACTATGGTATTGCTTGTGCTTAAAGGGTGATAGCTGGGGTGTCAAGGTATCCTAGGCTTAAAGCATGATAGCTGCAATGCTGGTACTTTGTTTAGGATTTAGAGTATGATGATTGTTGAGGGGTTAGAGTGTCACTTAAGCTTAGCTTGTGATGGTTGTGGTGTTGGGGCATTGCTTGAGCTTATTAGCATGACTCGGCTATGGTGCTGGAGCATCATTATGGTGTTGAAGCATCGTCTAAGCTTATGGCTTGATAATTGTGGTGACAGAGCGTTGCCCAAGCTTATACCATGATAGCCATAATGCTAGGGCATTGCCTAGACTTAATGCATAGCAATTGTGATGATATATTGGAACTCCTTTTTTTATGGGTAATGTCATAATTGATATCCAAACTTTACATTACTATTCAATTAAGCATTTGAATTTTTTGAATACCAATTTCAATACCTAACTAAACCTTGTGCTGCTAAAGTTACTACCTTATATAACATTATTAAATGATGTTATCCTAGATGTAGTTTTAAACCAATGAAAACATGAATCATCATTAAGGATTAAATGAAAACTCTATATCAATATTTCACTTTCTAATGAACATCCTACTTAGCATTTCATCCCCATGTGCTATGTCTTAGTGAAGTAATTAGAATAATATGTTATTACTTATTATATCTAAATATATTAAAATAAAAATAAATTTACATCCTTATTACAAAATTAAAAAAAAGAACTAAGTCCCTTACACCTATAAAACTCCATTAGCTACCACCATGATTGTGCCAAAACATTTGCTTACTACTACTATTGCTCAATCCCTATGGTTCGTTCACCTTATTGTAATAACAATTCCATTTCTTTCTTATTTCTAGTGGAATTATAATTATAGTGTTTAATTAGGTTTTAGTCCCATAGAAGCAATTTTCATAAGAAATTGTTATTGTGAAAAATATTGAATTCCTATTCTTAACTTGGAACCGTAAATTGCTATTCAGTGATGTTATTCTGCTAATACCCTTCTTCTTCTTCTTCTTCTTCTTGATTACTCACCATGGCCAAACAATGCACCACCACCATAAACCATGCCAAAAATCGACCTATGCGTTCCATATAGCAAACCATTACACCTGTGGGAAGACACACCCAACCATTACATCTACCCACTTGATCACCACACCCTTGAGCTGACCCACCTAACCATCACCCATGACTAGACTATGCACCATCCATAGATCGATGAATACATCCATGACTAAACTCATCCAACTACTACACGACCATAGTCTATGAACCACAAACCATGCACCATAGTCCTTAAACCATGCTGCCATAGCCATAAGCTAGAGTTGCACCACTGTAAACTAGAGTCACTCCACCATGAAATGAGTCATGAACAATTGAGAAGAAAGTGATTGTTATTGGTGGTTAGTGATTATTGAATGGTGGTAGGTGGTGGCTAGGGTTTAGGGTTAGGGATAGTGATTGGATTCAATTTGAAAATCTATGGGTAACTAAACAAAGTAAAAGGCTATTGCTTGTCTATTCCATTTATAAGGTGCTGCAACTCAATCTTTCTTTATTCCATACAATAAAGTGAATAGGCTATTGATAACTTGATATTTCCATATCAATGCTATTGAAGGAATATGACATGTACCTTGCTTATTAGACTTGGACAAGGAAATAGCAAAGGTTCCCTTTGTGTCATTCTTTGGCTTCTTATTACTTCTGAAATTCTTGCTTTAAGCCAAGCTTATAGATGTTATCCATTTGTTGAAATTGCCATCTTCTATTCATTGTCTTATAATAATAATAATAATAATAATAATAATATTGGTTCTTTGTGTATTCTTTACTAGTGAAGCAAAAGAACACAAAGAATGATTCTCAAAATGTATAACATAATTTTTGAACATCTTCTAGATGCATATCTTCATTAGGTTCTTTTCATTATAGTCACCTTGGACATGTAGCATGCATTCTCCAGATTTTTTGATGTAATCCATTAGGTGTTCTTGTAGCTTTTGTCAAATTTGGCCCTTATTAGTTATAGTGACTCTCTCTTAGGTGAACAAGAGTTACTTTAAGAACATTTTGCACTTGGTCCTTTAGGAGTCTACTTATTTGAGGGGAAGGTTGACATATTATATATATACTTTCTCTTTCAATGACTTCTCTTTCAACTTTAGTCTTTCGTCCAAACCAGATACTTCTAGGGCTTCAATGAATCTTAGTAAGTATTATTTAGCGCTTCCTTCCTTGCTACTAAAAACATTAACTTAGGACTTACATAGTCCTTAAGATATGGCTTTACATCTTTAAGTTGATGGTTGGAAGATTCAAGTCTATCACTTTGTTTGAGGACTTGACATTCACTTCCTTTAAGTATCTATCTAAGTCTTCCTTCATTGTGAATGAAGATCCTTCAGTACAAATACTACGCTTAACTAAGGTGGCTAGAGTGGAGACATTTTGCTTAGCATCTTTGTCAAGCATTGTGTGAAGATAGACTGAGGAGTATTCTTAATTCTCAACCTTAGGTGCCAAATATTGTCTAGCTAGGGTTTGTCTTGGGAGGTTACTCATCCTCTCCTTAAAGGGCATCCTCATTGGTAACAGGAGGATTGGTTGGTTGAATTAAAAGGGCAATACCTTTTTGCACAACAATGTTGGGGCTTGATATAGCTATACCCCATTGCATGATAGCAGTGGTGACTATCTTAAACATAAGTAGAGCAAACAATGTTAGGAGATTATTTGGGACCATGGTGTTCTTTAGCATCATCTACGTGCACTATATTGTCTTAACAATTGTTTTTTAGATATGATAAGATCTACTTAGTAGCTCCATGGTTAGCTTTTTAATATCGAGAGCTAACATTAGCTAGGTTGGTCATACTTTTCCTTATATGTGTAATTGCTTAGTTGTCACTTTGCTCTTAACTCTAGTTGTCATTGAATTGTAGATGTGAAGATTCGATAGGTATTGGCACATGTTTGTTAATATGTGGACTTAAAAGAGTAGCATGGAGACGATAGTTGTAAGTCGGGATAACCTATATAGGGATTTGAGAGGTGGAATATGCAGTCTTAGTAAGTAGATGCACTTGTCTTGAATGATGTAAAAGTTTGTCTATAGTTCATATAGAATACAATTTAGAAAAGTGGCATTGCAAAATTTACTCCATATAGGGTTTTGAGCCAAAGTAACATTACAAAGAAAAAGTAATAAAATAACACATCCATGAACAAGGCACACCCTCCACCTGTACAGACCTTACATCTATTAGAAAATTCAATCAACTTACTTAAAATATTTAACACAATATCCATTACAATAACTTTATAGATATAACATCCAATGAGAAGCATAATAGTAAATGCAAGGTTGTTAATGGAGAAGAAATAAGACAAGAGATGTGAAAAATAGAAAAAAAAAAGATAAGAAAAAGGTGGAAGAAACAAAGTAAGAAATTCTTTGAGGTTTCTTATGGATGACAAATTTGGACTATAGTGTAAATGTTTATTTCTTTTTGTTGTTTTGGTAGAACATAGAAGATACTAATATAATAAAGTTTTACATTGATTACTATTATTTAATAATTTTTATAGGGTGGATGCAAGGTATCCTAAAACTTGCACCATCTATACCATAGTGTATAGGTATTGGGATAGGTATTAAGTATTAATACATCATAGCCATACCTCACCTTTTGAGAGCAGATTTTAGAAAAATTATATCAGAAATCTATCATGTGACCTTCAATACTTATGTAAAACCCATGTAATTGAGTAGAATATTATAAAGTATACGATACAATAGGTTTAGTCACTCACTCCTAATTGTGTATTATGAACATAGCTTTAGTGCAAGTTAAGGTTGGTGTCATTTTCTTATGCTTTTGTTTTGACCTCCGGATTAATTGTGCATTCACCTAGTATTGGACAAACGTGAATTAATAATACCACAATTATTAAAATATTAGTTTAATCATAACTAACTTATCCACAAAAAGTAGGCTTATGCCGTTAATTCAATACGAAAGGTGTCCAAAACAGTGATGTCATTAACATTGAATAATAAATAAACTCAACTTGGACTACTTGGTTATCACTTGATTACGCCTAATCCATTGCAAGTTAACTTTTTTAAACAAAAAAAGGTCTATTAACTTTACTAAACAACACAAATATTTCTTGAAGTTGACGTCTATAATATGCGGATATTTGCATCTTGCAAGAACATAAACGTCTTGAAAATAGTATTTCTTTAATGATTAAATTTAATAATTTTTTCGGGATATTAACTAATAAAACCAAAAAGTTGAGGGATGCAAGAGTGCTTACTTTACTTGTTAATACTTCTTTTATATAATCATTTTGAAAATTTCTATAATTATGTTTACTATTTCAATGGACTGATTCAACCTTTAATTTACATATATTAATTTTTTATTATTGATTACTATTAAATCTCTATTGCTAATATATAAATCAATAGAGAGATTGAAGATTGCACAAGTTCTATAAAATAATCATAGAAAATTCTTAAGTAATCATAGATGGTTAAGGAAATTTTTTGACTTGTCTTGAACGAGAAATCAATATTTTAAAAGTATAAACTCCATCATTTATTGGATCTCCAATTGTGATACTTGGATTAGGGCTTTTGGATGAAAGTTACTTTTTTTTTTTGGTTTATTTACATTACACATTGCAGTATATGGAAAGGGAAAATTGAATTTAATTTATTTTAAAAAAATCAGTATTCATATTATTATATATCATGACAAATTATTTAATAGAAATCAACTCCTATATAACTATGCCAATTTTGAGTCTAGAATAAAAAAGGACATAGTATGTTTCATGGGTAATTTAATTAAAAGGACTAGAAACCCTATAATATTTCTTCATTTTGCCGTATTGTGAAAGTATAAAATTATTATTATTTTATTATTTCACATGGCAACATTCTATTGGTAGATGGTATAATACAGCCAATATAAATATTCATGTAACATATTAACTAAATATAGGATTTTTCAATAATAGAAATTGGTTAAATGTGTTCTGTTTCTTTCTTCTTCTTTTGAGTTACTGTTACTTTGTTCAGCTAATACAAAACTTTGTTTACTGCACTTTGTTGCATACGTCTTTGTTGAAGCAAAATAGAAAAATTTGCAAATAGTTCACTACACTTCATTGCATATGTCTTTGTTGAAGTAGAGTAGCACAATCTACAGTGGAAGTTTGCAAATGAATCCTTAAGTTTGTAAACTTCACATGGTATCAAAGTGGGTAGTAAAGATTTATTCTTGTAAATCATAAAGCATGAATTTTATGGGGATTTTGAATTCTGTAATTGGAGATTCATCAGTTGCGGATCCAATGTTTCTTTTAGGTTCAGATAATCCTAGGATTACCATTGGGGATTTGATTTTCAATGGAAACAATTATTTGGGATGGAGTAGGTCCATAAAAATAGGTCTCGACACAAAGCTAAAACTTAGATTTATAGATGGTACAATCTTGAAACCAGCAGAGTTGTCATTAGAGTTTGTCAAATGGTCAAGATGCGATTATATGGTGTGTTGCTGGCTTCTTAATTCAATGGTAAGTGAGATATCCTAGAGTTTTCTTTATGCACAATCAACAAAGCAATTATGGGAGGAAGTTTCAAAACAATATGGTGTTTTGATTGGCCCTTTAATGTTTCAATTACAACATAATATTTGTAATTTGAAATAAGGAAATCAAATAGTAGGAGTTTATTACAATAAACTCAAGAAATGTTGAGACAAGTTGTAGTAGTTGTAGGCCTTTCTTGAATGCGTATGTGGTGTGATGACAAGTTGTTCGTACAACATTAAAGAAAAGTATTTAGAGTTTGAATCAAGAAGTAAACTCATGCAGTTTATGATGGGTTTAAATGAAATTTATGATGGCGTGAGAAACTAGATTTTGTTGATGGATCTAATTCCTATAGTGAATAAAGCTTCTTCTTTGGTACAATAGATTGAGAAACAAAGGCAAATAACATCACTATTTTCATCTAATGTTGATGGAGTAGCCTTTAGTGTTTGAAATAGAGGAATTCCAATTGACAAAAGAAGAAACAAAGTTAAACCCTTTTGCAAACACTACAAAATAGAAGGTCATTCAATAGAAACTTGCTTTCAAATTGTTAGATACCTTGAATGGTTTAAAGGGAAAAGAGTACAAAAAGGGAAATATTTGAATTTTGCTTGTAACGTTGCAGTAACGGAAGAAATAAAGCACAGTAGCATGAGCTCTCCATTTGATTAAGATATGGATCTTGTAAAAGAAGAAGAATAGTTCAATAGCAATGGTCAAAGGATAATTCAAAGTATGTGTCAAGAAATGTTCTGGTTAATGAAATAAAACAGGGAACACAACAAAATCATGGTGAATAACATCCACTTTGCAAGTACTTTTGTTCCCTCCTTTTGTTTTAATATTTCTAATAATAGTATGTGTTCTTAAATAGTAGACACAGGTGCTACAAATCACATGACCCCTTTTTATAATATACTTCATGACATTTCTGAGCTTGAGCATCCTATTAAAGTCAATTTACTTGATGGAAGGTAGATTACAGTAAAGAAAACCAAAATAGTTTCTGTTTCATCATTCCTAGTTTTACGAAATGTGTTCTATATATTGGAGTCTACACATAATCTTCTCTTTGTTCAGAACTTAATTAAAAACCAAAACCTCATTGCAATTTTTAATTCATCTGGATGTGTATTTTAGGACTAGAACTAGATGCCTATAGTAGCAGTAGCTAAGGCCATGGGTCAGTTATATGTACTGCAGTCCTCAAGCTTGGAAGGTTCATCTTATGCAATTGATAAAAGAAAATTAGATTTATCTAGTGTTTCTATGACTAATAGAGTTGCAAACAAACTAGGAAAGAAATCTATAATTCTGTTCTTAGTCCTTCTGTTTGCTATAATAAGCGTAGTCAACAAGTAGATGATTGTAATCCAGTTTCTAGTACTTCTTTTCCTCATAATATTCATCAAAATCATATTTGGATCATTCATGCTCGTTTAGGACACACTTCTTTTTCCATGCTTCAACATTTGAATTCATGCAAAAATCTTAAACTTCAAAATTTCTTTTATGACATTTGTCAAGATTCAAAATTTCATAAGTTACCATTTGCTAGAAGTTCACATGTATCTAGTTTTGCTTTTGAGCTTTTTCATATAGATATTTAGGGTCTTTATAGTATTATTTCAATCTTTGGAGCTAGATACTTCTTAACAATAGTTGATGATGTCAATAAATCAACTTAGACTTTCTTACTTCATCATAAAAGTGAAACACATTTGATTATTAAGAATTTCTTTTCATATGTTTTAAATCATTGTCATATAGTTCCTAAATTTGTTAGGAATGATAATGGATTGGAATTTTTATCTATTTCATATCAATCTATTTTCCAAAATCTAGGAATTGTTCATTAAAGAACTACTACATACATACCACAACAAAATGGTCAGGTTGAAAGAAAGCATAGACATTTGTTAGATACTTCTCGAGCTCTTAGACTTCATGCTCAATAACCAAAAGAATTTTGGGGTGAATGTATCCTTATGGCTACTTACTTCATAAATAAAATGCCAGTAGAAAGTTTAAATTGGAAAACACCTTATGAAATGTAATTTAGAAAAGCACCATCTTATGATCATATAAGAATCATGGGATGTTTATGTTATATAGCAAAGCATCCTCATCTAAGTGATAAGTTTGAATCTAGATGAGCTAAATGTGTATTTCTAAGATATGAACAAGGGCAAAAAGATTACAAAATTTATAGTTTAACTCATAAGAAAATAATCATATGATGTGATGTTATTTTCTTTGAAGAGGATTTCCTTTCAAAGAAAATGTAGCATTAGATTTTAACAAATGGAATCATCTATCAAAAATCCTATATTATTCGAAACCGTATCCACTAACAATTAGATTAGACTTAGTTCCATTAATGTACAATATGACAGTTTGGTTCCTATACTTCATCAATCTGCATCTACTTGTGAAACTAATTCTCATTCTAATAACATTTTTCCTAGTCTAAGAAGGTCATCTAGAGAAAAGAAAAATCCTTTGTGGTTGAAGGACTTTGTACATCTAGCTTAAAATACTATTGCTAATAGTTCTTCTAACATGTACATAAAAACTAAATCAGATTCTCCATATCCCCTTTTTGATATTAAAGATTTTATTGCATATCTAACTGAATTTGTAGCATCCTTAGCTAATGTGTTACTTAGTCAAGAACCACACAATTATTTGCAAGCATCTATGCATAAAGAGTGGCAAATTGTAATGCAAAATGAACTTATTGCACTAGAAAGTAATGAGACTTAGGAGTTAAGTTCTTTGCCAAAAGGAAAGAAACCAATAGGATGCAAATGGATTTATAAAATAAAATATAGACTAGATGGTATGATAGAAAGGTATTAAGGTCGACTTGTTGCTAAAGGATTTACACAAGTAGAAGGCAAAGACTATCATGGTACATTTTCACCTATTGCAAAGCTAGGAACTATATGCATCTTAATTACTGTTGCTGCTGCATATTACTGGAGTTTGCATCAAATAGATGTGAATAATGCTTTTTTACATGGTTTTCTTGATGAAGACATATATGTTGCCTCCATAAGGATATGATAAAGCCTTTCCTAGTCAAGTTTGTTATTTGAAGAAATTACTTTATAAGCTTAAACAAGCATCTTGTTAATGGAACTTCGAAATTTCTAAGTTTCTAGTTTCTCTTGGATTTTGTTAGTTGATACATGATTATTCATTGTTTACATATTAGGATTTAGATGGGAGCATGTTTATTTTGCTTTGTGTTGATGACATGTTGATCATTGGATTTAACAAAAGATTCATTTCTTAAATCAAGCAATGACTTCATGAAGCCTTCACTATTAAAGATTTAGGAGCTACTCAGTTTTTCCTTGGTTTAGAATTATGTCAGACAAATCAAGGAATTCTTCTTAACCAATGCAAGTTTATTTTGGATGTTTTACACGATGCAGGTTTATTTGGATCAAAGTTATTCTCATTTCTATTGCCACTTAGTTTAAATCTTGACAACGCTATAGGGGACTTGCTTTCTAATCCTTTATTCTACAGAAGATTGATCGGACGTTTACTATACATTACAATCACTCGTTTGGACATAACATTTGCAGTTCACAAGTCAAGTTAATTTATGTCTCATCCTCGATAGCCACATCTTTAAGTGTTGTTTCATCTGCTTAAATATCTCAAAGGTTCTACTACATTAGGAGTTTTTATCCTGCTAGTAACTCACTGCAATTACATGGCTATTTCGATTCTAATTGGGGCTCTAACAGCGAAGATAGGAAGTCTATTTCAAGTTATTGTGTGATGTTAGGCAATACTTTACTCTCTTGGAAAAAAAAGAAGCAACCTACAATTTCTACATCAACTACTGAAGTAGAATATAGAAGTTTAGCAATTACAACTAAGGAACTTCTTTGGATATCCTTTATACTCAGAGATCTATAGATTCCCATTTCCTTTCCGGTTAAATTGGCATGTGACAACAAATCTTCTTTGATGATTGCAAACAATCCTTATTTGCATGGGAGAACAAAGCATATAGATATAGATATACATTTTATGTGAGATCACATCAATTCTAGCTTTCTTAGCACACCACATGTTTCTTCTCAACTTCAACTAGTTGATATCCTCACCAAGTCCACATCTGCTCTACATCTTCAACGGTTGTGTCTCTAATTAAGGGGGGGTGGGTTGGATGTGAATGTCTGATATTATTATTCCACATGGTGACATCCAAATGGTAGATGGTATAATATAGCTAATATAAATAGTCATGTACAAGATTAACTATATACAAGATTTCCAATAATAAAAATCTTGTGTTCTGTTTCTTTCTTCTTCTTTCGAGTTACTGTTACTTCGTTTAGTTGATATAACACTCTATTTACTGCACTTTATTGCCTACATCTTTGTTGAAGCAAAGTAGTACAATTTGCAGATAGTTCGCTGCACTTCATTTCATACATCGTTATTGAAGCAGAATAGCACAATCTGCAGATGAATCCTTAAGCTCATAAACTTCACACGTATCACTTTGGAATCATTTAGAACTTTTACCTCAATACATCCATTTAAATCATATGGTTGATATCAACATGCATGAAACTTTAGCATTGTCCTCACCTTAAGTTACGTCTACAAGAATGGACATTGATTTATTTTATTTTCATTTGATGAAAATGCAACAATGAATAGGTGTATTTCTTCATTCTTATTGAACCTAAATATTTAATGGTCCTAGGAATTTATTACAAATCCTAGTCTGTTTCCACATAAAGGCCCAGTTTTAAATAATTTTGTGATACATCTTTGATTTATTTCAAGGTATTGACAAAATTTATTGAAAATTTGAAATGAACTAAAACATATAAATCACTACTTTAAAATAAAAGCATTTTTTTTAATAGCAAGTATACTAGATCACGTATGTAGTGTTTATACTTTTAAGACCCTATAGGAATTGGGATTAGCTTGTAGCTATATCAGCCTTACTTAGATGTAGGTAAAATGAAATTTATTAAATTAATTTAGTCTAAGTTTACTTCTAATTAATATAGAATATGGGAATACCAACACCTAAATTGATAAAACCAATGAACTAGCAAATTGAAATATTGTGATGTGATGTTAATGATCATGATATTAAAATATACCATATTTGATTATTGGATTCTTGATTGGTTTAAATTATTTTCTTTGATTTTCCTTTCGAGTTACTAAAGTATTGAAGCATAATAATTACCTCCTTTCGAAGCTAAATTATCCTAATTAATTAACTAATGTCATGTTTGGTAAATATGAATAATCTAGAATGCAATGGAATGGAATAAAATTAATAATGGAATGCCAAATTCATTCATGTTTTTAGAAATATTCATAGAATGGAATGGTATATAGTGATATTTATCAAAATTGCTCTTATTTGTGAATGTAATATATATACATTAATGGGTTAAAAGAAGTTATTTAAGTAAATATTATTGGTAAAGGTAGAATAGAACTACGATTACGTCTCCACAAAGGCGAAGTCACGATTTCCCTTGTAGCTAAAATCGCCGATTATAAGGAATTGCGATTTTACTTCTAAAATCCCTTTCAAACATAGAAAAGAGAATAGAACTCAAAATCATGATTTCATTCCAGATTCATTCCTACATACTAAATATGATAGATGTATTTCTATTTCTTTAAAAGATTATTTAGTTAATTAACCATTTTATCTTCTAAATCCTAACTCAATTACAATGCATAATTCCTTAAGTCTTACTTGTAATCCAATGTTAGTTTTTGTAGAATTGATTGAATTAATTTTATTCTTTTTAGATTTAATCCAATCTAACATGTATTCCATAAATTATAAAATATATGCTTAATGAACAAAAATCAAGATCATGTAATATTTAAATAGTTAATATAGTAATAACATAGATCCATCAATCTAATATTCCAAACAATAGAGTCTAATCCATAATTGCAATAAGCACATAAATTATAAGATAAAGAACACAATCCATGAACAAAAATATCAAAAGGAAAGTGAAAACTTAGTCTTTGTCAAAGAATTCAGAGTTGCCAATCTTTTAATCTTTTCATATATTACGTCATCACTTGTAACTGATGTAGATCCCATTATTATGGAAAACTACAAATAAATCTATTCTATAGAATTAAAGAAAGAAAATAGAGTTGGTGATTATGAAGTGTTCTTGTCAAGTGTAAAATCTTGCTTTCTTTCCTAATTTGTTGTTTTGAATCTCACAAAATCTGTTTCCTTGATTTATTATAATCTAGCATGTGATTCTTGCACTAACAATAGTTTATGTGTACATTTTTTGAATTTGCATATTTTTCTATCAAAAGAATAAAAGAATAGTCATTGATGTATTATGAAGTTGGATAGAAATATATAATTTTCATAGTTATCTTAAACCAATAATATTTTCTAAATTTTGTCATCCAAATAGTGTGAGAAAAAATGATCCAATTCTTATTAAACACTTAATTCTCAACAAACTTTCTTAATAACTTTGCTTACCATTTTAAATTCTATTCATTTTGTGACACATGTTTGATTTTTGTTTCTTTTTGAATCCTATTCACTTTGTTCCTCAGACTTGTAAATTGTTTAAATAATTTTAGTTTCTTCCCTTGAATTCGTACATAATTTATTTAAAACTTATAATCTTTCTTTGAATTTTCATTATTTGCCTCAAGAAAACCATAATATCAATAGGCTATTCCTTCGTTTTCTATAGAATGTACTTTGATAAATATAATTCCTCCTAAAAAACAAATAAAAATAAAAATGAAAAGTACTTTTCATTTTAAGGTACATGTAGGGGTTCAATGAGTTAAACTAGCTAGTAAGCAAGTTAAACTTGATTGGATATTTACTAGAATTTCATTGAGAATTAGTTGAATTAGGCTTAAGTTAAAACTATTTGAGTGGCCTATCTAGATGAGTTTGAGGCTAGCATACTCAACTTAATGAGTTTGTGAACCTAATCTAGCTTGAATTTTTATTTTATTTTATTTTATTTTATTTTTAGTTACATATCAAACTTTATCAAATTTGCATGAATTTGAGCTCCAATAGAGATTTAATCAAAAGTAATATGATTTTCTACAAATACTCTTACTAAAATAAGCTTAATTAAGTTGAGCACAAATTGATTGAATAACAATTCAAGTCCTACTTGAGCTAAAAAATCTAAGTTTGATCAAGCTCAATGCTATTTATGGTGATTCAATTCTTTTATAGCCCTAAGCATAGAGGTGCAATTGGTTTCATTTGAATTATGTTTTCTTTTGTTGTTAAAAAAAAAGTTCCAAATTATATAATGAACTAAGGTTATGTCACTGAAGTAAATTGATCAAATAACCTTAAAATCACTAGTAAAGGCTTATTTTAGCAAATTCACCAAAATGTATCATTCTGTAAGTTTTCATAGATATTGTTATAACAACAAATATACATAATTTACCGACATGTGTATTATTTTTTCTTTAGGAATGTACCATATATATCTATTTTGACTATTGTAGTTTTTAAGATAGATTCATATTGAGTTGATTTTTTTTTTCTCATTTTTTTTGTTATGTATTTAGAAAATAATGATTGTTAAATATTAAATTTAATGTTAAATATTTGTAATTGATAAAAATGTGGTTAATAAAAATGAACATGTCCTTATTTAAAGTTGGATGCAAAATATAAGCTATCATGCCTTAGGGGTACTTTAGTTGTAACTTTTACCATGTACTATATTAAGATTAATGAATAACTCTTCTCAAGCTTATTTATTAGCTTTAAAATAATACATAAGGTGTCTTTTACCACTAGTTACTCCTTGAAATATGTAGTTTTGCATAGCATTTAATGTATTACTAAATTTTGAACTATTATTCTAATTATATAATAGGATCTGGTTGGCACTTTAATAGTAGGCTTTATAATATCATAGACTAGCAAATGAAATGGAGTTTTGAAACTAATACATTTATTCATCAAGTTCTAAAAACATCTATGAAACTTTATGAAAATAAAATCTAAAACTTTTTCTTTTAATTTCTTATTTTTCCTTACTTCCCAAGCCCATGCTTTCTAAACATATTGGCTCACAATGGGTGCAATTTTACCTGGATATGATTAGGAAAGGCTCCTATAAAAACATAAAACTAGGGGAGTATAAGTTACATCTAGCTTAGTGAGATATCAACTCATATCATCTTTTAAGCAAAACAAGCAAGTTATTCAACCATATGTCATGCATAAATTAACCATGTAAATGCGTATATCACACATGGTCTTCTGGTAACTAGTGTGCTTCTTCTTGATACCATTAGTTTTCAAGTGTCCAAATATTCTATTACTCACTGGACATTCTTTTCTCTAGAGTCTCATATTCTTAAATTAGATATGCCAAAAGAAGGATATTTTGTGAATGGTTCCTAAAAAAACCAAATGGAAAAATGTTTTCCTTAACCACACTAGATGCAAGAAACCCAAGCAAGCACTAACTCTATCATAAGCACAACAATCCTCCAAATCACTTTGTTTGCTTATGATAGTGTAAGAATCTCTTTTCAAATCCATCTTACTTACTATGTGACAGTGTTGGAAGTTCTTAAAATGTAAAGCATGAGATGCATGACTCATTTCACATGAGTTTTTATATGCTTATATTTATTTCTTCTAGCTGACTAACCAATATCATAGACACTCAACACAATATTCAATAACTAATACAACAAGCATTGAGGTTACAATAAATTAAGGTATTTTCTCAAGCAACTTGCAAACAAATCAAACACATACATATTCCTATATCCCTATGCATCACTTAATAAAACTCTTAAGTGCAATTAAATCTACAGTCACAAATAAGATGGTAATCATCATAGATACTCATTGTGCCATTCTTGTTTAAGGATCAAAGTAGTCATCTAGGTATTCAATAGTTGAATCAAATTCACCAAAGGATGATAAAACATGATAAGAATAAAGTACTAAAGTCTCTTAATAGAGCTTCCTATCTTGAATATTTTAATTCGAGTTTTATTATGATTGACTTTTGGGAGGAGTCTTTTAGGAATTAATTTCATGTCATAATCCTACTAAGTCTAGATGTACCAAAAATAAGTTTAGTCCAATAAAAAGTCATATAAACAAGTTCTTAGGGTATATGGTATCAATGTGTACACTTGTTAGTACTGCATGAGGTGGAACATATAATAATTACTACATGACAATAGTAACGAGCTTAGGATTCATTTCCCTCATATTAGCAACAAGAAGTCGCTATGCAAAGTCTCCACATATTTAGATTTTTTCCATTCCATTTCCATTTCTATTTCCATAGATTTAAAAATTAATGGTTGAAATTGTTTAAATTCTTGAACTACTTTATGATGTCATTGTGACCTTATCTTTTTTTTTTTTATTATTATAATCTAAATTATTAATTATATATAGTAACATTTAAAGGGAAGAAATTTATAAAAATTAAAAAAAATGAAAATCAAGAGCATCCATTTTCATATCAAATTCCTAACGCAAAGTTTTTTTTTTTTTTGGAATTTTACCTAATATCTAAGTATTGGCTTCAAGGGTGTAACCTTGAATGCTGTAAATAATTGGCTAGCTATTTTATCCGAAAACATTAATATAAATGAGACTTTCGAAAAGAACAAAGTTTTGCACCTTTTCTGCATATATATTCTATTAGACATATATAGCCCCCCTTCTGACCAAGAAAGGACAATATTTTGCCTAGAGTGTCAAATGATACCATTTGTTCAAGAAATCTGCCCCAAATGCTTAGCTTACGGTGCACACAAACATAAAATTTCCCACATCACAGCTGTTTCTTCTCCAGAAGTTAAGAGTTAGGTAAAGAAAAAAGTATTGCCGACAGCATAGTGTAGATGTATCCAATAATCCTTATGAGTGGTTAACCATTATGGTATTAGAGAACAAGGGTTGGCGTCAAAGGAAATTTAGTTTTTGCTGCGCCATAATGAAATCCACTATGAATATAAGACCATCCTATTTCGGGTTCTGGGCATTAAATACAAAATAAAAAAATTACTTTTTGAGGTTCTTAATGGATAGGAAGAGATTTTTGTACTTTTTGAAATCCTTAAGAAAAATCTTAAAATATTGCTATACACACACACATATATATATATATATGTAGTTTTTCTGGACAAAACTTATTTTAAGTTATTTTACAAGGGCTTTTTAAGGTCAAGTTGGGCATTGAGGGTTCATACCTAAAAAACCTCTACAGATAATATCGCCAACGCTACATAAACTTTGGAGGAAAGTTCAATTTATTATTTGGATTTTAAATTTCTTAAATTTAATATCCAATTCAAAGTTATATATTGTCACAATTACTACCAAAGTTAAATCTTGTGATGACCATTTTATCCCATCATATCCTTCAGTCATTATTAACATAATACATGTCCCACTAATTTAAAAAAAAAATATCACATTGGCACTATTAGCTCCAATTGTTGAACACAATGGAAGGGTATTATATTTTGCTCTAAGTAGTTCAATGCATTTTTGTATTTTTTTTTCTTTTAATTACTAAGTCTAGGATGAGCAAAAATAATATTAAGGTGGCAATCTTTAAACTCTTAGGACACATATTGCACTAATGAGGAATGAAGGATATGACTGAATAAGTAGTTATGTTATAAGATTTAATACAGGTAGTAGCAATGACACGGAAATTTCAAACTAGATATTAAATTTAGCAAATTGAAATTTCAAATAATAAATTGAACTTTCTTCTGAAATTCAAGTAGCAATTGTGACATTGTCTAAAAACTTTATCAACACTTAGAAATGGCAATGGTCTAACCAACCATAAAAGTGGAGTAATTGAAGCTATGGTTAGTAGTTGTAACATGTGATCCTATGTAGTGGTTCGCGTGTATTTTAGTAATCGAATTCAATATAAATGTGGTCACATAACTTTAGAGGTATATACAGTTTGAGTAATATAATTCTTAATCATAGTAACAAAGGTGTAAAGCTTTAAATTATTGCAAACGAGCCTTGAATTTCCTTGTTCCACTTAGTCCAAAATTATACATACTTTAGCCATTGGCAAGTAAACAAAAAGGAAGAAGATGAAGAAGAAAGAAGATGATATAGCTATTTTTAGTCTTATACAAAACAATAAGCCATGGATGGAAGGTACTTGATATAGCTCCCAATGCTAATGACCCTTTTCCTTAGATTCCTTCACATTAAAGTTAGGTTTTTCAAAAAGTTGTGATTCTTGGCTAAGAACTAGGGGTGAGCTAATACAAGATAGGTAGAATATGAAGTTTTTACCTACACAATATCCCATAGGCACTAGTTTTCAAATATTTGAAACTAGAACCTACTCATAGCACCTTAGAACCAACCTAGAACATGTTTCCTATAAAATTTACAATGCTTGTCAAACTCAGATCGACTCGACCAATTCAATCAAGTTGAATTAGAACCTGCCTATAGACCAAGCTAGTCCATTGAAAAAAAAAACTGTTTTTTTGGCTAGGCTCGATCAACTAAGCTAGTTTGACCATGACTTAGTCACTCGACTAGATCTAACAAGTCAAAATGCAACAAAAAATTAAAATAATTTAAAACAAAACAAAACGTTCAATCGAATAAGCAAGCAAACACAAAGAAAAACAAAAGCATTTACATTACACAACCATCATAACAAAATAATATTATATTAATATATTTCATCGTCACTTATTAGCACTTAGCCCATTGAATAATATTTATTAGTATATTACTTACCTTTGGTCCTTTACCTACCTTTAGTATATTTCTTATTTAAGTCTATAGTTTTGAGTTTGATCATGAATGGTTCTAATTCTTGTATCGTTCTTTAAATTGATTTTGATTTGATTTAAGTTTCAATTATGTAGACCTATATATCATATAAGGTTTGTGTTTTGTATTTATTTAATAGCTAATGGATGGGTTTAATCTAATTATGAATTCAATTGTGTAATGTCATATTTATTTTCTCTTATATTTAAAATATAGCTAATGTTTTTAATTTTCTATTGCCTCTGGTTCAACTTATTAACCATTGACCCTTTAGCATGCCTAGTTTAAACCCTTAGGCTGATAATAATGAAATTTATAGATAATAAAGTACTTTATAAAAATTATAAATTTTTCTTATCTTTCTATAAATTTCAACTACATATGTTCTTTTAATAGCAAATTTTAGTTACATATTTTTATGTTGAGAGATTACTTTTTACACTTGATTAATAGTTCTTGATGTGTATTTACAAATATCCTAGTTTATTTTTATGACATTACTACTATATTGTCATAATTTAAGGACAACTAAAAAAGGAGAATAAATGAACTCATGAATTGCTTCCTTAAATTGATAATGTATAATCAGATACAACTACAAAATGACAAAATAGTAGTATACACAGTAATGCATTTTGTGATTAATGAATTTAGCATCGTAATATGTTGTACACATATAGCAGAACTAATAGTTTTAAGGAATGAAATATGATCCCATAAACATGAATAATCTTTGGAAGGTCAAAGGTCATCATTTGTTCACATTTGTCATCCTCATTAAAATAACCAATTGTCAAAGTGATGGTACATATAGCATCACAACTTCTATATAAGTTCAAGTACATAAAACTCAACAATTGTAAAACACTAAACAATCAACCCTATATACCTAATAATATAGGTTCTAGGATAGTATGATGTATGAAGACATTGTATTTGTATCTTATCTTGTAGGAGCAAATTCAAGGAATTCTCCTTCCAAAACCTACTCTATGATCTTCAATACTTACCTAAAACATATCTAATTAAGTAAGGTACAAGTAGATACTTTAAATAAAAGGTAATTTACTCATGCTTACTAAGGACCCTAAAAAGGCAACTTTTTTTTTTTTTGGTATTGTTTTAATTTAAAATTTGTATTACGAGTCATCTAAATAATATAAATAAATCTTTAGAACCTTTCTTTAAGACCTTAGGGATAAAATGAAAGGTCCTTAAGGAAGAAAGATCCTTAAAACATTGACGAGACATTTAAGCCCCCTAAATTGATTACTTACCATTAAATATGGTTCTAATGATGACAATAATTATATAAATAACAACTTAGAATAATAATAGCAATTATTGAAGTTAACAATAATGACATCAACTATGGTTGTCAAAATCGTGATTTTACTTAGAATTGAATAGTATAAATCGGTAGAATCGTATAAAATTGTATAAAACTAGTAGAATTAGTAACTTGTAGAATTGTACATCTAACTTCATACTTATATAAAAAGTTTACACCTAAATGCTTTTTCTTCCATTTTGATTATGAAAAACTTTATAAAATTATAAACTCGTAGAATTGTACAATTGACTCATGATTTTAACAACCATGTCAGCAACAATAATGAGCACCATATTATAAATTCAAACACAACCCATTAAGGAAAAGACAAGTTGAAGTAACATACATGGATCAAATCATAAATAGAAAATTGATAAAATAGCAAACATTATCTTTTCTGCAATAGGACCTAATACATAAATATGAAGTGGTAAAACAATAGCGACTTGTTTACTTGGAGGTAATAGAAAAAGAATATAATAGTTATTTCCTTTTGACTATCTATCACCTTGTTTATATGAAAAAATAAGGAGAGAATTTTGATTCTTAGAGCTTTTCTATTCTCTCTTCAAGGTGAATAGATATTATTTAAGAAAATGTAAGATTTTTTATTCCCTCCATAGAGGGAATATAAAATTGAAATATTATAACTATTATACCCTCATTAACATTGCAATTAATGATCGAATATAAGCAAATTGGTAATTTTTATTTGTACTCCCAACTTATTGTTGTAATTAATGGGGTGAAGTAAATACTGAAATATGTATTTCCTATAATAAAAAATTACACGAAATAAAAAATACAATAAAAATTCCTATCATGTTCTTAGTAATAATCAATCTTAAGGTATAAGTTTCCATTCCCTCTTTATTCCATTCCAGATTGTAATGTGCATATTTAGATGTTTGAAGTATAAATGTATCGAAATATATCAATACAATAGCTATGTAGCACCCTAATAAACATTCGAAGGCAATTAATGAAAGCATAAGGCCTGTATTTAAATAAAAATAATTATAAAAAAAACTTTAAAGATACAATGAAGCTATCATAAATACAAGATTGCTAAAGTTACATAAGCTACAAATTGAAACAAGTTTAATCAAGCCTTAATGTCTAGAAGGGATTTAGATAACCTAAATAATTGGCGATAATCAAATAAGCACTCTCATTAGCGGGTTTTCCCAAATCCCGCGAGGAATTGTTTGGATCGTTACTTCCTTATTTTTTATATGTTAATTAATACTTAATTATGTAGTATAATAAGTTTCTTTAACATTTACACTTAACTGCATTAGATGGTAACATCCTATGGCCTAAATCCTTTTGGCCCATGCAAACACTTGTAGATTCCATAATAGATTTGCTTGACTTCAAAATATCAATAGACCTATTCCAATCAGATGAATCTACAAACATTACATAGTACCACATAATATTTATTACAAAACCAGGAGATATGAAACACAAAAGATCTCTTGTTGCTTATCCTAAGGCAACTAATTTATCAACAACATTATTTAGTTGTCAAGGCTTCACTCCAATCTTGTCCTTTGATAGCTTTGATATCCTTGCCTTACATGCATATATTACATTAGCTTATTGATATTGAACATTTCAATAACAAAGTAATAAATTTTAGAATCTAAGTTGATTTTTACTTGAAGCATTTCTATATTGATGCAGTAAGTTAATCCCTAGTAAATGGCCCACAATTTAGTTGTGACTACATCTACCCCGCCAATATTCCTTCCATATCCTATAATATAGCCACCAAGATCATCACAAATTACCCCTCCAATGGATGCTATACCATTATGTAGGATAGATCCATTAGTGCTAAGTTTAACCCACTCCTCAAGGGGTAGAGACTAGGCTAAGGATTGTAATTTAGTGTCAATAATGTCTCTTCCCATCTTGTATGCATCCAAAATTCATGTGCCTTGGAAACGACTTTTCTATTGCAAGGGATATCTCTAAATAAACATTTATTCCTATCTATACATGTAATCCATAATCAAAAGGTAAACAACAATGCATTAGGAGGCATATATTGGGTTATGGTTGATCTAGAAAAATAACAGTTTGCCAGGGTCTAACATTGAAGAACTATATGGCTAGATTTATTTGTAAAAGAGACTTGTTCTCCAAAACCTCTTAATAAGGAATCTTCATGACAAGTTTGAAACACATGCTAGAGATCTTCATGTTCATGATGACATTTTGAACATGAAGCCTCTAACTTTATTTTTTGATGCTTAAAATTGTCTCCTATAGGAAGGTTTTTCATAACTCTCCACAAGAATAATTTAATCTTGAGGGTGAAGAGGAGATTTCTAAATCTATCTCCACTCCACTTTCTCTTGTTTATCCTTCAACTTGATGTGTTTGTAAAGTTCTACAATGCTTAGGTTTTTGCTATTTTTGTCAACTAAATCTATAAGAACCACAAGTCTAGTGATGTTTTGTAATATGGGAGATATTTCAAACCAATCTTCTCCTCATTCTATTGTAATGCAGATCTCCACAATCTTTAATGGTTAGTTCTAATGCATCTTTATGGATTGGACCTCAAATCATTTCTCTTACCGTAAAACTTAGAGTCCATTTGTCATGCCAAAAGTTGCTATTGTTTCTATTTTGTGTGTTGACTAATCGAAGTGAGGTCAATCCATTTCCTCCTTTATAAATATCTTTAATGATACAAGAAGCCCTAGAAGGAATAGTATTGAAACCCTTGTTAAGATACTTTCTATATTTTTCTTTCAAGAAAGTCGTCCGCAAGTTTTTCTTTTAAGAGCAATCTAAAAATCTTTTGATAGACAAAGCCTCATTTTGAGCTTTTAGATTCTTCAAACCCAATCTACCATATTCTTTCCTTTGGATAATCCTATGCCAACTTATCTAATGTGTTGTAGTTTTTCCTTCAATTTTTGTCTAAACAAAATTCCTTATGACTCTCTATTGGAAACCAAATATAGGAGGTTATAAATATGTAAATAAGTTCTTTTATGTATAAGATTGATTGTAGGAATTATAATTTGATTCTCAGGATCTTGTTTAGAAAGGTAGGATTATGTTTTTGATTCACAATCTTGTATATAGTGATTAGTTTGCAATGAGAATGAGGCAAGGGAGATTTTTCTCTCAACGTTTTATCTATTTCACTCTTGGTGTTTTAGCATGGTATCAGAGCTAGGCTAAAGGAATTTTTTAGAAGAAGTAATCATGGCCGGAGATGATAGGAAAGGCAGCGTATATGGTGATGGAATGAACCAAAGAAAAACAATCTCTCCATATGACATCACATCCAACGATAATCCTGGAATTGTGATAACACAAGTCTAATTAAAGGGCGACAACTATGATGAATGGGCTCGGTCTATGAGGACAGCCTTGAGAGCAAGAAAGAAGTTTGGTTTTATTGATGGAACGATCAAACGACCAGATGAGGAGTCTCCAGATCTTGATGATTGGTGGACCATCAACTCATTGTTGGTCTCTTGGATTAGGAATACCATTGAATCCACTCTTTGCTCTACCATATCACATATGGAAGTGGCTCAAGACTTGTGGATAGATATTAGAGAATGTTTTTTAGTAGAAAATGGACCAAGGATACAACAATTGAAGGCTGAACTTGTTGAATGTAAACCGAAGGGGTTGGCTATTGTCGACTACTATGGAAAATTGAAGAAATTATGGGAAGAACTTGCTAACTTTGAGCAAATGCCGACCTGTAAGTGCTAAAAGTGCACGTGTGATCTCGGATCTGTTCTAGAAAAGAAACGAGAAGAAGAAAGGGTGCACTTGTTTCTCATGGGATTAGATGAGACAATATATGGTATAGTGAGATCTAATATTCTTGTTCAAGATCCACTGCCAAGTTTAAACAAAGTTTACTCAATCCTAGTGCAAGAAGAAAGAATGAAGACAATTATTCGAGGAAAAGAAGAATGAAGTGATGTCATGGCTTTTGCAGTTCAAGGCGCAGCTGCCTACTGTAGTCGCAGTGAAGGAAAGGACAAAAACATAATTTGTTCAAATTGTAAGCGCATCGGGCATGAATCAGATAATTGTTTTAAGCTCATTGGCTTTCCAGAATGGTAGGGTGATCGGCCTCGTGGTGATGGGAAAATGAGCAATCGTAGTAGAGGACAACAACAACAGTAGAAAACTAGTGCAGGTGGAAGTCGAGGACGTGGTGGTCCCTTGCGTGCTAATGCTATCCAAACTGCAGGAGAAAGTTCTTCAGCAACATCAGCAAATGATGGAGAGAAAAAAGGGACTATTGAGCTGAACAAAGAGCAGTGGCAAACCTTATTGGAGATGTTGAACAACCAAAAACCATATGTGAATGAGAAGATGACTGGTAAGCATGTCAACATTCCTTGGATCATTGATACAGGAGCATCCAACCATATGACAGGTAGCTTGAAAATTTTATCTAACACGTAGGAAATTTCAAGATGTCCTATTGGACTACCAGATGGAAGCAATACTACAGCAATTAGAGAGGGCTTAATCAAACTTGATGAGAATATTTCTCTTAAAAACGTCCTTTATGTACCCGGTCTAAATTGCAATTTAATTTTTGTGTCGCAATTGATTGATTCTTCAAATTGCATTGTTCTGTTCACTGATAACTTGTGTGTTATTCAGGATCGTACTTCGAAGATACTGATTGGTGCGGGTGAACGTAGAGATGGACTCTATTATTTCTGGAACATACCGCGCATAAAGGCTATGAAGGTGGATGGTGTGAATTCTTTTGACCTCTGGCACAAGAGATTGGGTTACCCTTCTTTGAAAGTGACCAAGTTAATTCCAGTAGTAGAATTTAGCAATAGAAGTGACATTTTGAATAAAAGCTGTGATGTATGTCAACGCGTAAAGCAAACAAGAAATAATTTTTTCTCTTAGTGATCATAGAGCTTCTGATATTTTTGAACTGATTCATTGTGATTTATAGGGACCATATAAAACTCCCTCTTCGTGTGGTGCCTCATATTTCTTAACTATAGTCGATGATTATTCTCATGGTGTATGGATATTTCTGCTGGTAGATAAGAAAGAAGTGTCTCAAACTTTGAAGAATTTTTTCTCTATGGTTGACAGACAATTCAACAAACAAGTTAAAATTGTGAGGAGTGATAATGGAACAGAGTTCACTTGCTTGAAAAAATACTACCTCGAACATGGCATCATTTTCCAAACCTCCTGTGCTGGAACGCCACAGCAAAATGGAAGAGTAAAATGGAAACATCGCCATATATTGAATGTAGCTCGTGCTTTGCGTTTTCATGGTCACCTTCCAATTGATTTCTGGGGAGAATGTATTTTGACTGCTGGGTATTTGATTAATCTCACCCCATCCTCAATTCTAAATGGAAAAACTCCTTATGAAATTTTGTATAATCAAGCACCTGTATATGAGCACTTGAGAGTGTTTGGATCATTATGCTATACATATAATCAAGGGAAGAAGATTGATAAGTTTGCAAATAGAGGTCGACGATGCATCTTGGTAGGATATCCTTATGGGAAGAAGGGATGGAAGTTGTATGATTTAGAAACTAGAAAGTATATTATTTCATGTGATGTTGATTTTTATGAGAATGGGTTTCCTTTTGCCTCTACAGTGTTAAGATCAAATAGTAATGTTGGTGAACCGTTTCACATGAATGATGCATTAGGCGATGATGAAGAGGTTGCAGTCAGGGGGGGCATAATAGAACATGTATCTCCTATACACACTCGTGAGCATGTGCAAACATCGCAAGAAGATAGGGCTGATACAATAACTCAAATAGTTTCAATCGAAGATGAAGGACAAGAGAAAATGCAGTTGGGGCGTGGACATCGCCAGAAGCAATTGTCAGTTCATTTGCACGATTATGTTACTCATACAATCCAAAAATTGAGTCCATCTCGTCAGTCACCTAAACCGCCGCATCTCTCAGGTACACCCTATCCTATAGCACATTATGTGAGTTGTGAAAAATTTTCTTCGCGACATAGAGAATTTCTTGCAGCTATTACTGCAGACTGTGAACCAGTAACTTTTTCCGAAGCTGTGAAAGATGAGCGATGGAGAAATGCTATGCAACGTGAAATTCAAGCTTTGGAAAATAATGGAACATGGGTGATTGAAAAATTGCCTCCTGATAAGAAAGCTCTTGGATGTAAATGGGTTTACAAGATCAAATACAACTCTGATGGAACTATTGAATGCTACAAAGCTCGTCTAGTGATCTTTGGAAATCATCAAATTGAAGGAATTGACTATACTGACACTTTTGCTCCGATAGCCAAGATGGTGACTGTACGAGTATTTTTAGTTGTTGCATCTGCAAAGAACTGGGAGTTGCACCAGATGGATGTTTGATGCGAACCCTAGGTATATTAAACCTAGAACCCGTCAATCGTGATTTGAAATCGGATTCCTAAGTATCGTCTTGAACAAGTGATGAACGGAACTAGACCCCAACCACACCTGCTGATTGAAACCTAAGTTATCAAGATGACTTCCCCGAGCGTTTAGATTGAAGAAATCGAAAGGAGTTCTTTCACAAAGAACAAAAGAGAGAGGACTCTCAAAATGTGTATTCAACAAAAACCGTCCTTTAATTGGTCTCACAAAAGACTATTTATATGGCCCCGTAAAATACCTAAAAGGGGGAAAGAAATCTAAGCGTACACGTGGAAATAAATAATAATATTCGCGTCTGAACATGTGACGAGTGTAGTACACAGCCGTGTCCCAAGCCGTGTCTTAACCCGTGTAAGCTTCTGTGAAAGTTCTGCAAGCTGTGTCCCCAGCCGTGCCCGGAACCGTGTCAGAGTCTGTGACAGACCTTCAGGCCGTGTCTCAAGCCGTGCCCGGAACCGTGTCAGAGTCTGTGGCAGACCTTCAGGCCGTGCCTTAAGCCGTGCCCGGAACCGTGTCAGCCTCTGTCCTCCATTCAAGGCCGGTTCTCTTGGGATCCTCTTTGGAAGCTTGGATTATGTGAATAAATGTCGATTCTCCCTTGGTAAAGCTCGGTTCCTTCTCTTGCAGCTCCATCACTAATGCTTGCAAAGCTTCTCTCATCCGCTTAGCTCTAGCTCTTGTCATTAGACCTCCAATACCATGTAACGGGTCATTGGATTTTGACTCTTGAACTCTTGATGTTAGCCGATTCCCATCATTCCCTCCTTCCTCGAAAAGATTCGTCCTCGAATCACCTGCATCATATAGAGTAAGGTCAGAAACATTAAAAGTTGCGCTTACATTACCATAGTGACTTGGTAAGTCAATCTTGTAAGCGTTATCATTGATGCGTTCCAACACTTGGAATGGCCCATCTCCCCTAGGGTGCAACTTATATTTTCGCTGTTCAGCAAATCGCTCCTTTCTCAGATGTACCCACACCCAATCATCCTTGATGAAAAACAACCTTCACACGACCCTTATTAGCCTGGCAAGCATAATGCTCATTCTTCTTCTCAATGTTAGCCCGCACCTGAGCATGCAATTCCCGCACAAATTCTGCCTTTTTCTTTCCATCAAGATCAACAAAGTCATTAACAGGCAAAGGCAAAATATCCAGTGGAGTCAAAGGATTAAAACCATACACAATCTCAAATGGAGAGTAAGATGTAGTGGAATGCACAGTCCTATTATATGCAAATTCTACATGGGGTAGACATTTCTCCCATTGTTTCAAATTTTGATGAATCACAGCACGCAACAAGGTTGAAAGAGTCCTATTGACTACTTCGGTCCGACCATCAGTTTGAGGGTGTGCAACAGTAGAGAACAACAGCTTAGTGCCTAGCCTATTCCACAGAGTACGCCAAAAATGACTCAAGAATTTCACATCCCTATCACTCACAATAGAATTGGGCAAGCCATGCAATCGCACAATCTCTCTAAAGAACAAATTAGCAATATGTTGTGCATCATTAGATTTAGAACAGGCAATGAAATGAGCCATCTTGCTAAACCTATCAACAACAACAAATATGCTATCTTTTCCACTTTGAGACCGTGGTAACCCTAACACAAAATCCATAGAAATGTCAGTCCAGGGTTGATTAGGCACGGGTAATGGAATGTATTCTCCATGGGGCATTACTTTGGATTTAGCCTGTCTACATGTGATGCACTTGTCACACACAGTTTGCACATCATGCTTCATTTTTGGCCAATAAAAGTGTTCATGCAAAATATCCAAAGTCTTTTTAACACCAAAGTGTCCCATTAAACTACCCCCATGTGTTTCCCTCACAAGCAATTCACGCACAGAACTTTTAGGCACACACAACTTATCTTTCTTAAACAAGTACCCATCATGCCTATAAAAGTCAGCATATCCAGACTCAGCACAAGCAACCCAAATTTGACCAAAATCAGCATCAGTCTCATACAATTCCTTAATGAGTTCAAATCCAAGCAATCTAGTATGCAAAGAAGTCAAAAGTGAATACCTTCGAGAAAGTGCATCAGCCACCACATTCTCTTTTCCTTGCTTGTATTTAATCACATACGGAAATGTCTCAATGAACTCCAGCCACTTTGCATGTCTCTTGTTCAACTTATCTTGAGTTTTCAGAAACTTCAAACTCTCATGATCGGAATGAATGATAAACTCCTTAGGCCATAGGTAATGTTGCCAAGTTTGCAAGGTCCTCACCAGAGCATATAACTCCTTGTCATAGACTGGGTAATTTAATGCAGCGCCACTGATTTTTTCGCTAAAATAAGCGATCGGTTTAGATTCCTGCATCAAAACACCACCAATACCTTTCCCAGAAGTATCGCATTCAATTTCAAAAACCTTCTCAAAATTAGGTAGAATAAGTAATGGTGCATTAGTCAACTTACCTTTCAAAACATTAAAAGCCTCCTCATGCACTTTAGTCCACCTAAACTCAGCATTCTTCTTAACAAGATCATTTAAAGGAGCAGCTATAGAACTAAAGTTCCTAACAAACCTCCTATAAAAACTTGCTAATCCATGAAAGCTCCTGACCTCACTTGCGTTCCTAGGTGTTGGCCACTCCCTGATCGCCTTCACCTTTTCTTCATCCATAGCAATCCCATCTGCACCTACAACAAATCCAAGAAAAACCACAGATTCCATACAAAAGGTGCACTTCTTCAAGTTTGCATACAACTTGTTTTCTAGCAAAACAGTAAACACACTTTGTAAATGCTGAATATGTTCATTTAAAGTCGTGCTGTAAACTAAGATATCATCAAAGTAGACAACAACAAATTTTCCAATGAAAACGCGAAGAACATGATTCATCAACCTCATAAATGTTCTAGGCGCATTTGTTAATCCAAAAGGCATTACCATCCACTCATATAAGCCATGTTTAGTTTTAAAAGTCGTTTTCCACTCATCTCCCTCTTTCATGCGAATTTGGTAATAACCATTCTTTAAATCAATTTTGGAAAACAAACAGGCACCATGCAACTCATCAAGCATATCATCAAGTCTAGGGATAGGATGTCTATACTTAACTGTGATCTTGTTGATTGCTCGACAGTCAACACACATCCGCCATGTTCCATCCTTCTTGGGAACCAGGATGACAGGAACTGAGCATGGACTGAGGCTTTCTCTCACAAACCCCTTCTCTACTAGATCATCAACCTGCCTTTGGATCTCCTTAGTTTCCTCTGGATTGGCCCAATAAGCTGGCCGATTAGGAATGGAAACACCCGGGATAAAGTCAATCTGGTGCTCAATGCCTCTTATTGGAGGCAATCCCTTTGGTACCTCAGGAAACAAGTCCTCATATTCCTGCAAAAGAGACACAACCACACTTGGCAAAGAAGAGTTAAGGTTAGTAGTAGTAAAATACAAATCCTTGTACATGAGTACAAGTAGTTGTTTCCTGGCCACTATTGCACTCTTAACCTCACTTTTTCTTGCAACCCCACTCTCTCCTGCAATTTTCTCTCCACTCAGTGTGTTAAGCTCTTTACTCTCTTGGCTCACAAGTGTTTGCCTCTCACTCTTTCTCTCTTTTTCACTCTTTTCTTGTCCACTCAAGTGTTTCTCTCTAAACTCTTTTGCTAGCCTCACTTGATCCTCACAAGCCTCCCATGGTTTTTGGGGAGTTAGAACCACATTTCTCTTGTTTAAAACAAAAGAGTAATGGTTCTTGTATCCATCATACATTACCCTCCGATCGAACTGCCATGGTCGCCCCAATAATATGTGACTAGCCTGCATGGGAACTACATCACACATCACCTCATCATGATAACTCCCAATAGAAAATGAAATAAGGACCTGCCTGGTCACCTTCACTTCCCCACACTCATTCAACCACTGTAACCGGTATGGTTTCTGATGCTTCGATGTTTTTAACCTCAACTTATCAACCAATAAGGTACTAGCAACGTTAGTACAACTACCACTATCAATGATCAAGCTGCATACCTTCTTCTGCACATGACACCGGGTGTGAAAAATATGCTCACGCTGAACCCCTTCACCATCATCCTTAGGCTGAGTACTAAGGACTCGCCTAGTAACTAGCAATTCCCCACTCACGGGTCCCTCAACGTCCACATCACTACAATCCTCCAATGGTGGCATGTCGTCATCACTGGAACTAATACTCTCCACATCTCCATTATCCCGAATGATCATGGTCCTTTGATTTGGACATTGAGATGCAATATGTCCAAACCCCTGACACCTGAAACATTTGACATCATGAGTTCTAGTGAATGGTTTAGTGTCAGATTTACCTTTAGAGGAAGTAATTGAACTTTTGGCCTTCGCATCCTCTTTTGGTTTTGAGTCTGCAGTGTTCTTCTTCCAATTTGACTTCCATGAAGAGTTAGAAGTCGCCCAAGATTTAGAATTCCCGTTATACTTTAACTGCTTCTCTACCTTGATCGCCTTATGCAGCAATTCCTCAATATCCACATAATGTTGTAAGTCGACTACATCAGCGATCTCCCGATTCAACCCATTGAGGAATCTAGCCATTGTAGCCTCATCTTCCTCATCCACGTTAGCTCTAATCATAGCTATCTCCATCTCCTTATAATAGTCCTCTACACTTTTGGACCCTTGTGTCAACCCCTGTAATTTCCTATGCAAATCCCTATAATAATGACTAGGGATAAACCTCTTCCGCATAATTGTTTTCATCTCATTCCAAGTGCCAACAGGCCTCTCACCATACCTTCTCTTATTACGCACCAGCTGATCCCACCATACACTGGCATAATCAAAAAATTCAATTGCAGCTAACTTTATCTTCTTCTCCTCACTGTAATTATGGCAATCAAATACATGGTCCACTTTTCTCTCCCACTCCAAATACAGCTCTGGATCATTTTTCCCTTGAAAGGAAGGTATCTTCATCTTAATATTACCCAAATTACCATCTCGTCGTTGGGTGTCTCTTCTCTCCCTCATGAAACCATATTCCCCTGAATCTGTATCCTCATTTTCTTCTATACTCACTCCACCTCTTGAATGCCTATTAGTTCTTCTCCCCACAACATTACTACCTGACGGTTCCCTACTCTGCTCCATCTTATCCAACCTCTCATGAACTTGCTCCATTTCAGCACTCAGCATTTTTCTCATCTCACCGAATAATGCCTCAAACATCAATTTCTTATCTACGCCTCCCTTCTCTCCATTAGTAGGACTTTGATCAGACATATTGCTGCAACAAAAGGTTAGAAATAACACAAAAAAAAATAAAATAAATAAACCTCACACTTCTCTCCCTCACCTGTTTACACTCACAGATGTGAATTCACTCGTGTTCGTTCAATAAATAGATAATCCTCACAACTCGCTCTTATAGGCTCTTTGATCAGAACTCAATCAAAATTTCTTTAACATAAACCACTAAGGCAACTCACTTTTTAAACAAACGGTTCCAATTCAACAACCAATTAAGGGAAACATGGACAAGGACTCCAATAGAGACACAATGAATACCCACGAATGAACGATAAATATAGATACTGGATTACTGAAATGTTCTTCCTTTTTTTTTTTTTTTTTTTTTTTGCTCAGGAGGATTCGAGAACAACAACAGAACAATAGCAATTTCCTGACGAATTTCCAGACAATTGAAGATATATATATGAGACGAATTTCCAGACGATTTTTTTTTTAAAGACAACGATAATTAATAGAAAAGGATAGAATTACTTGAATCAAGAAGCCGAGGCTCTGATACCAAATGATGCGAACCCTAGGTATATTAAACCTAGAACCCGTCAATCGTGATTTGAAATCGAATTCCCAAGTATCGTCTTGAACAAGTGATGAACGGAACTAGACCCCAACCACACCTGCTGATTGAAACCTAAGTTATCAAGATGACTTCCCTGAGCGTTTAGATCGAAGAAATCGAAAGGAGTTCTTTCGCAAAGAACAAAAGAGAGAGGACTCTCAAAATGTGTATTCAACAAAAACCGTCCTTTAATTGGTCTCACAAAAGACTATTTATATGGCCCCGTAAAATACCTAAAAGGGGGAAAAAAATCTAAGCGTACACGTGGAAATAAATAATAATATTCGCGTTTGAACATGTGACGAGTGTAGTACACGGCCGTGTCCCAAGCCGTGTCTTAACCCGTGTAAGCTTCTGTGAAAGTTCTGCAAGCCGTGTCCCCAACCGTGCCCGGAACCGTGTCAGAGTCTGTGACAGACCTTCAGGCCATGTCTCAAGCCATGCCCGGAATCGTGTTAGAGTCTGTGGCAGACCTTCAGGCCGTGCCTCAAGCCGTGCCCAGAACCGTGTCAGCCTCTGTCCTCCATTCAAGGCCGGTTCTCTTGGGATCCTCTTTGGAAGCTTGGATTATGTGAATAAATGTCGATTCTCCCTTGGTAAAGCTCGGTTCCTTCTCTTGCAGCTCCATCACTAATGCTTGCAAAGCTTCTCTCATCCGCTTAGCTCTAGCTTTTGTCATTGGACCTCCAATACCATGTAATGGGTCATTGGATTTTGACTCTTGAACTCTTGATGTTAGCTGATTCCCATCAATGTTCATAACGCATTCCTACATGGCGAGCTTCAAGAGCAAGTGTACATGAAATTGCCTCCCGGATTTCAGGTTACAAGTCCTGGGAAAGTTTGTCGACTTCGAAAATCGCTTTATGGGTTGAAACAAGCTCCTCGCTATTGGTTTGCCAAGTTATCGGCTGTGTTAATTGCCTATGGTTTCAAGCAATCGTACTCAGATTATTCTCTTTTTAGTCTGCAACGAGGAGATACTAGAATTCATCTTCTTGTCTATGTAGATGATTTAATTATTTCTGGTAACGATCATGCAGCTATTCAAAAGTTCAAGACTTATCTTAGTGAATGTTTTCACATGAAAGATTTAGGAGCTTTGAAGTATTTTTTAGGTGTTGAGGTTGCACGTAGCTCTGAAGGAATTTTCCTTTGCCAGCGTAAATATGCCTTGGACATCATTTTGGAGGTTGGATTATTAGGAGCCAAACCTACTAGTATTCCTTTGAAGCAACATCATCGGTTAGCATTGGCTGCTGGATGCATGCTTGATGAGCCAGAATGTTACCGTCGGTTAGTAGGTCATCTTATATATCTTTGCTTCACACAACCAGAATTATCTTACAGTATTCACATTCTGTCTCAATTCATGCACCAACCAAGAGATGACCATTGGGAAGCTGCTCTTCGTGTTGTGCGTTATTTGAAAGGGCACCCGGGACGAGGTATTTTGTTGAATAGCAAGTGTGATTTGCGTTTGTATGGTTGGTGCGATTCGGACTGGGCAGGATGTCCATTGACTCGACGGTCTCTCATAGGATGGTGTGTTCATCTAGGCAACTCTCCCATATCTTGGAAGACTAAGAAACAACAAACTGTTTCTCGATTGTCTACTGAAGCAGAATATAGGTCCATGGCAATGACAACGTGTGAACTAAAATGGTTGAAGGGACTTCTATCTAATCTTAGCGTGGCTCATCATTCTCCAATGCAACTCCATTGTGTTAGTCAAGCTGCATTACATATAGCCCAGAACCCAGTTTTTCATGAACGAACGAAACACATTGAAGTCGACTGTCATCTTGTTCGTGATGAAATAGTTAATGGCGGCATCCGCCCTTGCTATGTTCCCACTCATGATCAACTAGCTGATATCTTTACAAAAGCATTGGGCAAAGTGCAACATGATCGACTCTTATGCAAGTTGGGCAGTCGGAATCTTCATGCACCAACTTGATGGGGGGTATTGGAAACCAAATATAGGGATACAAAATATAAGAGGTTATAAATATGTAAATAAGTTCTTTTATATATAAGATTGATTGTAGGAATTATAATCTGATTCTCAGGATCTTGTTTAGGAAGGTAGGATTACGTTTTTGATTCACAATCCTGTATATAGTGATTAGTTTGCAATGAGAATGAGGCAAGGGAGATTTTTCTCTCAATGTTTTATCTATTGCACTCTTGGTGTTTTAGCACTCTCTCTATATCATTGAGGGTTTTTGTAGGGAGTCTATTTACTTGCATATAATATGTTGGAATTGCCTTTAAGGCCAATTTGGCAAGTTCTAAGTGTCCTCCCTTGCTAAGTTGCTTGCCTTTCCAATCCATTTTTCCATCGATGTACGTTTCCATAAGATTTCTTCCCTTTTAAGCAGTTGGTGTAGTTCCTCTCTTATTTCCTTCTCTAGTTTTAGCAAATAAGAAGGTTTCATTGCAAGAGATTTTTCAATACCACTGATCTATAATTCCAAACACCTTTTTATTCCAGATCCTTGCTTTTTTAGGGAAGGAGATACAAGCTTTAGCAAAATCATTATCACTTTCTTCGCACAATTTTTGTACTAGGCTCATGAATCTTGGGTGTGAAAGCCAATCTCTTAAAATCTAAAAGGTCTTTTGTTTCTAAGTTCTAGTTGATGTGGATGTGTTTTTAAAAGCAAGGAGCAGTGATCAGAGGTTTCCTTTGGAAGGTGTTATGCATGTTTCAGCGAAACGGATTTTCCATGCCGTGTTACACCATCCACGATCAATTCTAGGTTGAATTAGGTGAGTTATGTTCTGCTAGTTTGACCATGTGTATTTTGGTCCTTCAAAGCCTATATCTAGTAATCCACAATCATGCATACAATCTTTGTAAAGCTGTGCTCTTCTAAAATTAAACACAAAACTTCCCCATTTCTCAGAGGGTTCTATAATCTCATTAAAGTCTCCTATTAGACACCATGGTTTAAACCCTACTTGGTTAGCAAAGGTCTTAAGAGTATCCCAAAGTAGTATTCGATTTTCAAGTTTTCTAGAATTATAAACAGAAGTAAAATAGAGAGGAGTAGAAGAGGGTCGGACCTTGATAGTCGCATGAATTTCTCGATCATCACGATTGATTACGTTCAAATCCAGAACATCTGAGTTGTAAAGGATGATGATTCCTTCACGTCAACTAGAAACATCCCTAGAGTCTCTTCTTAATTCTATAGCAACATCGGCTTCTCTCGTTTCTTGATTAACGTAAAGGTTGCTGGTAGAGGCCTGATCGGCTCTTGCTGACCCCCCGCTCTCAATATAGCTTTGGCTATTTTTTTGAGGGTTTCTTCCCATTTGTCTAAGAAAACCAAGGGATGGTACTGGTCGTTCTCCACTGCAGTTGGAATGTGATCATAAACTCTTTAGAGGTCCTCAGGTGAGCACCAGTCCTTGTTACTATTGTAGTTCCATTTTTGCTCATCACTATGAGATGGCTGACAGGTGTTTCGTTCCTGTGCATGGAGCCGTCCTCTGTCCTTTGAACGTCTTCTACTTTGCAGATCACCTTCACCCCATGCATTGCGTGCTAGGAGATAAGCACTCTTGTATAGTGGATTCAGCCATGGAACTTTAGAATTTGGATGTAGGAACTTTAGCATAAAGGTTGTGTAGACTTTTGTTTCCATCACGCCGTACTTTCCTTGCGAATTTCTTCGGGGATACCGAAGGTTTTTTCCTTAAGGGAGATATGGTTGATTTTTTGCAGAGAAAGTGATGGTTTCATTTGTAATGTTATTTATCTCATTTACATTACTCATGTGGTCTTTGAGATCTTGAGGAAGATTTGATGTCTTTTCCCTGTCTCCATTGAATGACTGGTTATAGGCAATAAAGATTGGTCATTATTTTCCTTACTGGCCTCGTCTATCACATCATTAGCTTTCCTTTTATAGTTGGTTGGAGTAGACACTGGATTGGACCAAGTCGATTCACTAACCTAGCTCGAATCAGCCCACCGGGCTAGTTCAACCTGCTAGGTAGGTGGTTTTCGGATGGGTTGCCTTATGCAACTTGTTGACTTGGCCTAAAGTGAATTGGTGGGTTAGCTCACTGATTGGAAAAAAAGAAAAGAAAAGAAAACGATCAAATCAAAGCTGCAGGCATCGGTGAGAAAAGAAAAAAGAAAAAAAAAAAAGAAAGACCAAAGTTGCAACTATTGGTGGGAAAGAAAAAAACAAATGTAAAGACAAAGCATGTAAAGATGCTTGTAGGCATGAGGCATGGAAAAGGAAAATAAAGAGGAGAGGTAGAAGCAGACAAATGTCTACAAAGCATCAATAAAATTTTTGAAAAAAAGTTGATAAAGAGAAAATGAAGGATGCAAAATGTAGAAAACAATGGAGAAAAAAGTAACACAACAAATATTGTAGGATTGCATCTCTGAAGTTGAAAATAGGCATGCGGGCAATAGGTTTGCAAGTTCAATTAGCAAAACATGTTCAAATTTTGAATTTGAACATTGCAAGGTAAGAGAAAATTTTAAACGGTGTGAGAATGTTGCATATATTCCTACCTTTGCATTATGTATGTTCTCTATACTTTTTTTTTTAACTCAATCTCTTGTATATTCAATATTTTCTATGCTCTCATTTGCTTAACACTATAATTTATTTAACTTGAGAATACTTCTATTATATAGATCATCATTGTTGCTTATATTTAAGTGTCTTCCATTGAATATATTTTTTCCCCAGTTACTAGATCATTAAGTTACGGTTTTCCATATCAATACTTTCTTTTTATACTAATTTGAAAACTGACAAGTTTCTTTCATAGTTCATCTTCTAGTAAGAAGGTGGGGGGGGGGGGGGGGGGGGGGGGGTTGTGGAAAAGGTAATAAGGGAAAATTTGTTCAACATGAACTTAAGCAATTTTTTGGTGTGGAGGATTATGATCTCCTTCACGAACAAGTGGTTAGAGGATTTGATGATACTACTCCCAAGCTTTGAACATATGACTCTCAATGGACAAAGTCAACCACCACCATGAGAGGGTAGCGGTAAGAAGACATAAGAAGAAGAGGAAAATGATGTCCATGAAGTGTTGAAGGAAGAAGTACTAGGCCACATACGTGGCCCATTCGATGCAACATGTAAGCTACTTGTGTCACATAAATTTGATATTTTTACCAAACATTTCGGTAAAATTGCAAGGGAAGATGGAAACACCTATGTGTATTGCAATTATTACCAATCAAATTATGCATGGAAGAAGGACGAGGGCTATGGGATTTTGATTAGGCACATGCGATTGAAGTACTCTACGGAGTTCAGCATAGATAAGTTACAGTAACAAATTTCTCAATCAGGTGGTTCACAATTAGCAAACCTATTTCGGTGTTCAGCTAAGAGGCAAAAAGTTGCCTCGATGAATACTTAGCCATATATTACTTATCATGGAGTTACGTATCTTCCACGTACTAGTCAGAGTACAAATGGGAAGCTTTGAATCCACACTCATAAAATTACGATGCGAAAATGATACAATGAACTACTGTGAAGCTATATTACAACAAGAAGTGTGAATTAGCTACTATATTTAATTATCTTAACACATATCTTTCTATTTGTGCGAATATATGGAGCAATCCATGGCAGGATGATTCATGTATAAGAATTACAATTACTTGATAGATGATGCATGTCAAGTATAAAAGAGACTAATAGTGCTTAGGATTTTTAACAAACATCATACGGTGCAAAATATTTTTCATATAGTAAGTATTATTTTAGGTGAATACTCATTAAAAAAAAAAATATTTTCAATTAGTTTTGATAATGCATCTGCTAACACTGCATCAATTGATGAATTTCAAGCATTATGTAAACCCATGCTAGTTGGAGCTTTTTTTCCATATATGATGTACTTGCCATATTTTAAATCTTTACGTTCATGATGATCTGAATTGTTTAGATTTTAATATATCCCCAATAAGGCAATTAATTAGCTTTTTAAGTGACTATCCATCCGTAAATAAGGCATGAAGGAAATTTTTTATTGATAACGGAATGTAACCTAAAAAATTTAGAAAAGACGTCAAACATAAGTGGATTTCCACATATCGACTCCTGGAAAGTATAGTTCCCTACAAAGATGTGTTGTCGTCTTTTGTTACGATGAATTTTCCAAATATTCTACTACACCCTAGTGATTGGGATGTATGCAGCAAAATGTTGAATGTGATAAGAGATTTTTGTGAGTATACTATAACATTTTCTCAAGTATATCAAGCTAGTATTCACTTTTTCCTAATGAATTCCATAAAGATACCGACAATGTTGCTTGAAGCCTAAGGCAACCCATTTCTTTAGGTGGCTACTAATGAAATGGATGCAAAGTGGTTATTTTATTATAGACAGATTCCCACCATTTATCTTATTGCTTCTATTTTAGATACCCATTGTAGTAAGAAAGATATACTTTTAGAATATCTTAATTTATATTATTAAATTGTTAACATATTTTTTGAGACTTAAGACACATATGCCATTACCACGACACAAGAACTACGATGAGCAATTTAAGTAATAGAAGACTTATTTTCTAACTTTTTTACTGCATATTGTGGTCATGTTCTCGTAACTCTCTCACCATGTCCCAGTTCACATGGTCATACCCTCCCCGCGTAGCAAATGATGGCATAAAGGTTGAAGTGGCATCATATTGGGTTGAGTGAATATACATAACTTGACCACCACTTCAACATAAACTTTGAATTTGGTGATAGTAGTATCACGGACTTCAACGTCTTGGACTGGTGGAGGAGGCATAGAAAGATGTAGTTGTTGAACAAGCTTTTAGTATAGCAGGCTTTATCCTATCACAATGGTGATCAAGATTGTCACCTGTTGATGTTGAGGCACTAGCTTGCGTGGGAGATTAGTTAAAGGCAAGCAGTAGAACACAAGAGTTGTACAGGACATTTAGTAAAGAAGATGAATACTTTAGCGACTTCGTATTGTCAAGGAGAAGCTTTGTTCACTCAACTCCTAATGTTAGGTAAGACACAATGGGTTGAATAATATTTATTCGTTATGGAAATGTACTGTAAGTCAAATTAATTTATAAGGGTAATAGTACTACCATATTAATTATTTGCATTAAGTTAGAGATAACTTGTAAGGGAAGTAATACTCCCTTATTAAGTTTTGTTATTTACTTGCAAAGTTTAATAATCATGTATAAGAGATAAGGTCAAATTTTCCTCTTTTTTTCTGTAATATTTTCAATCAATCAATAAAATTTGAGGTTAGCATCCCCTCCTCTTAGTGTACAAGGTTTGTCACCAATTAATGAAGTAAATATAATTTATTATCATGAAAATGATGGATTAATTTTTCACGTGAATAAATTTTATGAAGGAAAAAAGAAATAAAAAATAAAAAACCCACCCAAAAAATATTGACAAGTAAGAAAAAGAAGGGTTAAAAAAAAACCAACAAAAAAATAACAAAGAATGTGGAAAAAAAAAAGTGCTAGTTCATGTAAATTGGCTTGGCCTTTCCTACCTCGGGTTGGTGTCAGTTCACCTTCCCCCGACCCTTAACCCAACAGGTTGGGGTCAAGCCTGAGTCGGTTTTGAATCGGTTTGGTGTCTAGGTTGGAGGACTCACTCTACAATTAGAAGTATTTATCATGCCCCTTTACAACATTGGTAATGTAAATTCTTTTTGCATAACAGACTTAGACTTCTCTATGGGACTATAACGAGTATTATTTAGAGTAGTAGCTTTTCCATTAGAGCTAAGCCCTCCATCTAGTCTTTTTGAAGTATTCAAATGGCCTTTATTTTTCATGCTAAAATCCACTCCCCATAATTTTCTTTCAACTCCTCCACAATTTCATTAACAAATGATTTTTGCATAACTTCATTATTGTATTCTAACTTCCTCATTTTTTTAGGGCAATTTAGTAAACTGGACTAGTTTACCATAGTGAAAACATAATGACTTTAAGCTCTTATATTGAATTTCATACAATTGATTATCTATACTAATAGAATGCACTAAAGGTTAATCAAAATTAACTTGAACACACGGAAAAGTAAATCTATCCCTTTCAGTGTTGAAAGTATAGGTATCAAATTGAAGGACATGTCAAATTGCTTCACCAATCTTCTTTTAGTGCATGAGGGTAGTAATATTCTAAGGGAAGTTCATTAATAAAAACCCCTACTACCACAAAATTTAAGGATACTTTTGAAGCTCTAAAATTGGGTTTCCAATGCCTTATAGTTAGGAAGAAACCATTAATAAACTAAGGTCCATCCTTGATAACTCTATTTAGATCATCTTAACAATTAAATGATACTGTATAAAACCCATAGCCTAGGTTAATCATGATAAAATTATTGTAGAAACTCCGTTATGCTTTTACTCCTTGATATAAAATCTCATATCCTAGGGATGTACCAAATACTTTTATAATGCTTGATTGCCGCCAAGAGTTTCTAATAGTTAACTTCTCATTTTTTGAGAAAGTAATGTAGCAAAGACTTGGATTAGGATATTCTTGGGCATTGATAGATGCTACATCAACCTCTTCCAATTTAGTTTGAGCTATATTAGTTTCACTATTGTCCTCTTTCATTGAATCTTGAAAGAAATGTATATGCAATGTTAGGCATCACTAAATCTCTAAAGGATAATCAAGTATCCTAGATGTTTTTGTTTCTTGATTTTTTCCCAATCTAATCTTCAATCTTCATTATTGAGATAGTTGGATCATGACCTAGGTCAATCTTGTGTCTTTTCTTCTTGCAAACAATGAGTAGTAAGCTTGATGATGATGGTGGTTATAGAGGATTTTCGAGCATCGACATAACCTAGAGCTGATAATTTGTTTTATCTTTTACTAGTGGATAGTGCATCCATATTTCATATGCTAAAAAGAATGGTAAATAGTAATAATCATTTATTGAATTATTTAAAAAAAATTGTGGGTTCTCTAAATGGATACATGTATCTATAAAACCACCCAAAATATATAATTTATCTCCTAAAATAACTTCTCCATACCATAATTCTCTTATTCCTTTTATTTTCGCCGGTAGCTTCTCCAATTATGACTTCCATATTTTATTTATTTATAAATATTACTATATAGTTTTTAAGACACCAAAACCTCCGATTTTGTTAATATTATAGGTAATTTAATTGACGAAGTCGCAAACTCAATTTCTTAGCCTAAGCAGGCCTCCATCCAGTGGCACGCTCAAATCTATACCTGTATTGTGAATGAACCAAAGTCATAGAGCGTAGCAATATCAAACTATGAAGCTTTATTTGAAAACGTAATGCGTTGTCCAATTTTTAAAATTGCTAAATAACCAATATATGTTTCCAATTGGCAGTCCGATTTTAACCTCTTTCTTTTCTTTCTTTCTTTTTTTTTTTTTGATTTTTTCCAAATAGATTCAAACTCAGGCGATAATCCTACTCCTAAAATATCCATTAACCATTCTTATCATTCAATTAATCACGACGAAAACGACTTTTAATGCTTCTTAAGAGAGATTCTTTCACTTCTTTTAAGAAGTATGAAATGTTTATATAATTAAAAAAATATAAGGGTTACTGCAATGATATGACAATGTTTGAAATTCTCACCCAATGTTATAAATTACCTCTTTATTTAAAAGAGGAGTGATATACGGTACCACCATTTACCGCCCAAATTTTTAACCAAGGCAAGTTCACATTTATACATTCAACTCCACAATGGCTTTCACCCAAGTATTTTGATGATGATTCGAAATGGATTTTCCTGCATGCCAAACTTTTTCTTATTTAAAATCGTCTTCCAAGTTGCGACAATCTTCCATGCTACATATAATAAGAAGGCTCAAGTAAAGCAATCTATTTGCAAAACTTGAGATGCAAAATCAATTTATTTATAGGATTCCTCTAGGTACAAGACAAGTAGAGCAAGGTAAAAGAAACAACATCATAATCAAACACAGCAACAGCATACAAAGCTAAACAACATATGAGAACATCTATAGCTAACCCCCACTTCCAATAGTTGTCATGAGTGGGACGAAGACGAAAAATATACATAATTCAAGCATCTACTTTATTAGGTTTTTGTGGGATTCTTTAATGCGAAAATCCTCTCGTTAATATTTTTCTGAGTCAATTCTATCATCCAGCAGACATCATTCAAATCCATCAAGCTTAAATGCTCCATACTTTCACCAGCCAAGCCTCTATACATGATTTGCGTTATCACTTTCTTGCGATTCTCTCGCTCTTGCTTCTTCCTTTGCTCCTCCACTTTCGATATTTTCTCGATGAGATAGCTTTGTTGGTCAGCCATCCGCTTGCTTCGGCCGACATCTGGCACGTTCTTGAACCTCGCAATTGTGCGCCTCGCACCGAGGTTGGACGGCCATACCATTGGTTGAAGCGTATATGGACTATGAATGATTGCACATGTCTCTATCCCACATAGGACACTCAACTCATTCACCTTCTTCATTAAGCCCGTTGCTCTTTTCTTAAATGTCGCTTTTCGCCGAACGTCATTAGGTATGAAGGCAAGTGTTGTCTTCTTTCTCGTCATCTTGGAAAGGGAATGTATTGGAAAATGCTTGAGGTGTGATGATGATCATCGCTAATTGCTTGATGCGACATATATAGTGGGGAAAGTTCAATTTTTTTTTTCTATTTTTCATTTGGTATCAAATTATTATTATTTTTTTCAACACAGAAATCTCATCATTAGTTGTGAAGTTTTTCCTAAACTTGGCACCTTATTCCATGAATTACAATAAATTGTTTGCTTATTCGAAAGAATAATATAATTTCTTACCTTTCAACAAATGTTTGATGCATTGTGATGTTTGGATAAGTTATTCAATTAGTTGTACCTTCCGGTATGCCGAGAAAGATCCTACTCGTTGCTATCTGTCTCACATGCAAATCAAGGTAAGAAATCTACACTATTATACTTTAAGAAGGCATATATTTATGAGTTCTTAAGAATATGAATTTCTTGATACCCTAACAAGAGTAGAATACCTTAGCAGTTTCTCGGTGGTTTATGTTTACCTTTTTGTATGATACATTTCCTTAATAATCAATGATTTCTGTGTTTATTATGTTTTGTACAAAAAGCACCCTTTGGCATTTCTCGATAGTAGATTTGAGTTATGCTATTCTATATGAAGAATATTTTATGTCTATTTAATCTTTTTTTTTGTTTCGCATATAATACATGATTAGAACGATTCTCAAAACAAGTTACTGAATTCAAAGCTAGATTCTTAAATACATTGATTCTCATCAAATTGTAAATACATGCTTAATAGCAGTGTAGTTGGACCCATTTTGATCCACCCAATTGAACTTGTTCAATTGTAACCCTTGATTTAGGAAGGGCCAGTTTAAATTCAAAGAACCATATTGATGAAGACCCATTTAGATTTGATTGACTCGGGACCACAAACCAGATGACCCATGCGAGTTGAATGAGTCATAATGCATACAAATAATTTTTTTTAAATATTGAAAAAAAAAGTTAAAATGATATTATATAAAAGGCAAAATAATAAAAGACCATTTACTGCATATATATATATATATATATATATATATATGTAAAATTAAATAACCATTTTCCATTTGGTATGTATTATTAGAGATACAAAGAATGATTAACAAGGATTAGAACTAAGTGATGATGGTGATGATTTGATAAATATTGATCAAACTATTAATTTATCAAGTTTTGAATTATTTGAGCATATGATTTAGTTGAATTTAATATTTCATACACATTTAATTGAAATATAATTTAGCCAAAAAATTAACTAAAATATAAATGATTTTTATAAAATTTAATAATCTTGATTTCACCCTGTTCAATTTTGGGTTGACCCTTCAACCCTTGACCCTTAACCTTACCCAAATCAAAGCATGGTTTGGGTTTGACTACCTTACTTAATATCAAATTATTAAAACTAATGGGTCATGTGTTCGTGACGTGTGAGCAATTTTAAGATCATGAAAATGCGTAAAATATTATTGAAAACAATTATCTGATTAAAGAACTCACATTTAGTAAACTTAAGGAAGTAAATCCTAAAAAGGTTTTATCAATACCGTTATTATTGCGTTACGATTCTTTTCAATTTTCAATCTGTTGAAATGAACAAAGGTATGATTGACTCTAAAATTAACGTGAAAAATACCTAATTAAATGGTCGTAAAGTACAAAGCTTCAAGTTTTAAGAATTATCTAAAGTAAAATTTATCTGGAGAGTAAAACAGGCTACATAACTAAAGCTAGAAAACAAATCATCTCGTATGCTTCTTGAGAAAAAAAAAATTTGAAGGAGCTCGATATTCTACAAAAACTATATTATATTTTTCTTTTCAGTGACATAAGGAATAACAAATGTGATGAAACCACATACCTAAGGTATGGAATTAGTTTTACTTGGGGAGAGAAATAATGTTTTAAAATATCTATGAAGAGTGAAATACATCAATTTGGTAGGAGACTCGAAAAAATTAAACAAAACCAAATGACATTAACATTTACGATAAAATTGGACAAGAAATAGTCAACATAGAGTTCAAATAATTAGACATATATACTCTAAACTAAATAAAAAATTAAGTTAGAAACTTTATTAAAATAAACAAAACTCATAAAGGAATTAGAGATAAATATGCTTATTTCCACAAAGAAAAATGATAATTTTATTGAATAATCAAAATAACACAACATTACTAAATCAAATATGAAAAACCGGGGTTGATTTCTAATCCAAGATAATTTGATCCCACAAAAATATCAAGTTGAAATACATTGGTAATAACAAAACTTGATATAGTGATTCTCACTTGCTTTGATAAGTAGTTTGCTGGTTTATTGGTTTCTCTATAGATATGTGAGATCGTTGCTTTCAAGATGGGAATAAAAAACAAAAGCAAGAATTTTGTTGGAGCAAGGATTAAAAGTCGAATCGAAAGCTTAAATATAGTAAACCTATGAGGAGATAAAGGTTGCAGAGTATAAGTAATATGCAGAGATTGTTGGGAGCTTCTTTGTTATATAGAGAAAAAGTGTTCAAGGATAATCTTATATTTCATCGTTGGAGCTTTGTAAGGAGTATGCTAGTGATGACTTCAAAAGGAGGTGTTTTCTGAATCAAATGAAGGTGCTTCTAAACTGAAGGAAGTTGTTCTTGAATTATTAGCTTTTAACCCATTGGAGACTTCTATTTTGAAATCTACCAAGCATTCTATTTCAAAATTGGGTCAGATTAAGGCTTTTGAATAGTTGAAGATGGAGCATGCTATATGTTATGAAAGATACATGAAGATATGTGCAAATTCAGTTGAAGATATAGATATCGATATTTTAAGAAGTTACATATTTGATAGTTATTTGATTTCACATTGATTTATTTTGTTTCCTTATTGTATTTTTTTTCTTGATATTCATTTTATTCCTCAATTAGTGATAGGATTTAATTAAAAATATCATGTAACCTTTACCGGGTAAACAATCTTTCAACAAGTTAGTGAAATTTCTCTTGACTAATTTCCACTCTTTTAAATCCCTTGTTGTTGTTAGTCACTTTTAACTATAATGAGCAAAAATGTTTGGTTTGTTTGTTAGTCGTATTGAGTAGATTTAGTGTAGTACAACCTTTCTTGGTTAATCATATCCAAGAGGGAGTCATCCATGTCCTTGTTATCTTTATTAATCCTTAAAAAACTATAATAGCACCTTTTTTCGTGATAGTCTCATACCTAATTCCCTGGATTTTGTTGGTGTAATCCTTGGTGTGCTTGATTAACCTAGTGATATTCTTCCTAGGCACGTCATCTTTTTTGCATTAGAGTAAAGTTTTCCATAACAAGAGGACATGCATTGTTTGAATCCTTAATGAACATTATGTCAACTAGTAATGTTGGTAGGGTTGTTTGTGATAATAACAAAGGTGCCAAAGATGGACATAGCTTGACAATGTACTGGATCATATTGATTTGGAGTAAACGGTGGAAAATGTCATTGCCATGGTGAATAACTTGGCCATTACAATGTAGCCGTGGGTGTAAGGGAATGGAGGAGTAAATTTTCCTCGAGACAATGAGCAAGGGGTTAGAGATAAGCACTTTAGAGATTATGTGAACCCTAGAGATTGTGTAGAGTGCATGGATGGAGAAGTAGTGACCTTAATGATGGTGATAGAGTTGGAGAGGTTTAGCCAAGAGGATTGGATACAATAAAGTTAAGGATTCCTCTTTTTGCTAAGGACGAAAGATTGATGATTATTTTGATTGGAAGTATAAGGCAAAGAAATTGCTAGAATGCTATGATTATGATAATGCTACAAAAATTCAATTGGCTACATTAGAATTTACCAAGTACATGGCATTGTGGTGGAAGAACATAATGGTTAATAAGAGGAGAACATGGGTAGGAGATATTACCTTGTGGCGATACATGAAGTATCTTATGTATAAATTTTCTAATTATTATTTGCAAGAGAATTATATGCAATTACAAATGTTGAGGCTAAGGTATGAGTGTTGAAGATTATTTGAAGGAGTTTAAGATGATGACTCGAAGTGACAGGTCAAAACCTAGGGAGAGAACTATTATCATATTTGTTTTTGAGCTTAAATATGAGATTAATATGATAGAGTTATAGAAGTTCAATACTCTAAAGGTGGCAATCCAATTAGTTGTTAAGGTGGAGAATTAGAGGTGTAACAAGTGTTATAAGATTCTAACCCCTAGGTAGTTAGTTCTATCTGGGCCTAAAGTGGTCAAAATGAGAGTAGTACTAAAGGCTAATGAGCAACCAAAGCCTAGCGATGTTAGAAGGACCGATCAGAGGAATGATCTAAAGAGCAAAGTTATTGATGGGAATCTACCTTGTGATCTCAATAGTTAGGGAACCTGATTTGAATGATGATCCAAATCACTCACATGTATCCATTTTCTTTATCCAATAATGTTTGAGTTGTAATATAGAAGGTACAATGATCAGTCTTATGGGATGCCACATGACCTACACTATTAGTCAAATTGGAAACATCATCGGACTCACATTCAATGGTCTGTGATGATTACAATTGACTCGAAGAACCGACTCTTTAAAGACCATCTTTATATTTGTTATTTTATCTTTGAATTGGTTACTTGTAATCATTTTGGGACATTTTTATTTAGTTGTATTTGTTGGATTAAGGCTGGCTACATTAGTAGCATAGATGTAATTTTTGGACATTTCAACCTTAATTGGAGCAAGTATAAATACTTGCTAACTAAGGTTTTTAGGAAGACTTTTGATAATTGAAAAAACACACCTTTGTTGCCATGAGGAGTACCCTTGCATTGTAGTTGATCTCTTATCAATTTCATCATTGAAATTGTGGTGAAAACCAACTTGAGTGATTGTGAGTAATATCAATCATTTCTTATGTACTTAGTGAGTCATATCTAGGTGCTATTTGTTGGTTCCTTATTCTGTTCACATGAATTTAGGGTTCTATTTTTAGATTTGAAACATATCAATTTGATTTGGAATCTTAGTTCATTTCCTTTATTAACCATTGATATTCTTGCAATTGATTATTCCATATATCCATTTGGCTTCCATTTTTTGTGAATTAGGGTGAATTTGTGAAGTGGTTGATCAAGCTAATTGTTGTTGGTTGTTATTGTTGTTTACGCCTATTGGAGTATGTTATGTTCTTGAATCCTTTGAAGAACATCATCTTTTGGTATTAGAGCAATTTGTTTCATGTAAATTAAGGTTCACAAGTTACTTGGCATCACACCATTTTGAGAATTGTTAATTGGTTCTTCAATTGGTTTTGTGTTCCTGTGATTTAGAATTTAGAGATTGTTGGGGGCTTCTTTGTTACATAGAGAAAAAGTGTTCAAGGATAATCTTATATTTCGTCATTTGAGCTTTGTAAGGAGTACGCTAGTGATGACTTCAAAAGGAAGTGTTTTCTGAATCAAATGAAGGTGCTTCTAAACTGAAGGAAGTTGTTCTTGAATTATTAGCTTTTAACCCATTGGAGACTTCTATTTTGAAATCTATCAAGCATTCTATTTCAAAATTAGGTCAGATTAGGGCTTTTAAATAGTTGAAGATGGAGCATTCTATATGTTATGAAAGATACATGAAGATATTTGCAAATTCAGTTAAAGATATAGATATCGATATTTTAAGAAGTTACATATTTGATAGTTATTTGATTTCACATTGATTTATTTTGTTTCCTTATTGTATTTTTTTTCTTGATATTCATTTTATTCCTCAATTAGTGATAGGATTTAATTAAAAATATCATGTAACCTTTACCGGGTAAACAATCTTTCAACAAGTTAGTGAAATTTCTCTTGACTAATTTCCACTCTTTTAAATCCCTTGTTGTTGTTAGTCACTTTTAACTATAATGAGCAAAAATGTTTGGTTTGTTTGTTAGTCGTATTGAGTAGATTTAGTGTAGTACAACCTTTCTTGGTTAATCATATCCAAGAGGGAGTCATCCATGTCTTTGTTATCTTTATTAACCCCTAAAAACCTATAGTAGAACCTTTTTTCGTGATAGTCTCATACCTAATTCCCTGGATTTTGTTGGTGTAATCCTTGGTGTGATTGATTAACCCAGTGATATTCTTCCTAGGCACATCATATTTTTTGTATTAGAGCAAAGTTTTCCATAACAAGAGGACATGCATTGTTTGAATCCTTCATGAACAATATGTCAACTAGTAATGTTGGTAGGGTTGTTGGTGATAATAACAAAGGTGCCAGAGATGGACATAGCCTGACAATGTACTAGATCATATTGATTTGGAGTAAACGGTGGAAAATCTCATTACCATGGTGAATAACTTGGCCATTACAATGTAGTCGTGGGTGTAAGGGAATGGAGGAGTAAATTTTCCTCGAGACAATGAGCAAGGGGTTAGAGATAAGCACTTTAGAGATTATGTGAACCCCAGAGATTGTGTAGAGTGCATGGATGGAGAAGTAGTGACCTTAATAATGATCATAGAGTTGGAGAGGTTTAGCTAAGAGGATTGGATACAATAAAGTTAAGGATTCCTCTTTTTGCTAAGGACATAAGATTGATGATTATTTTGATTGGAAGTATAAGGCAAATAAATTGCTAGAATGCTATGATTATGATAATGCTACAAAAATTCAATTAGCTACATTAGAATTTACCAAGTACATGGCATTGTGGTGGAAGAACATAATGGCTAATAAGAGGAGAATAGGGGTAGGAGATATTACCTTGTGGCGAGACATGAAGTATCTTATGCATAAATTTTCTAATTATTATTTGCAAGAGAATTATATGCAATTACAAACGTTGAGGCTATGGTATAAGTGTTGATGATTATTTGAAGGAGTTTAAGATGATGACTCGAAGTGACAGGTCAAAACCTAGGGAGAGAACTATTATCATATTTGTTTTTGAGCTTAAATATGAGATTAATATGATAGAGTTATAGAAATTCAATACTCTAAAGGTGGTAATCCAATTGGTTGTTAAGGTGGAGCATTAGAGGTGTAACAAGTGTTATGAGATTCCAACCCTTAGGTAGTTAGTTCTATCTAAGCCTAAGGTGGTTAAAATGAGAGTAGTAGTAAAGGCTAATGAGCAACCAAAGCCTAGTGATGTTGGAAGGACCGATCAGAGGAATGATCTAAAGAGCAAAACTATTGATGGAAATCTACTTTGCAATCCCGATAGTCAGGGAACCTGATTTGGATTATGATCTAAATCATTCACATGTATCCATTTTCTTTATCCAATATTGTTTGAGTTATAATATAGCAGGTACAGTGATTAGTCTTTACGGGATGCCACATGACCTACACTATTGATCAAATTGGGAACATCATCAGACTCACGTCTAATGGTTCGTGATAATCACAATTGATTTGAAGAACTGGCTCTTTGAAGACCATCTTTATATTTGTTATTTTATCTTTGAACCGGTTACTTGCAATCATTTTAGGACATTTTTATTTGGTTGTATTTGTTGAATTAGGACTGGCCACATTAGTGGCATAGATGTAATTTTTGGACATTTTAACCCTAATTGGAGCAAGTATAAATACTTGCCAACTAGGGTTTTTAGGGAGACTTTTGATAATTGGAAAAACACACCTTTATTGCCATAAGGAGTCCCCTTACATTGCAATTGATCTCTTATCAATTTCATCATTGAAATTGTGGCGAGAACCAACTTGAGTGATTGTGAGTAATATAAATCATTTCTTGCTGTTTTACAAATTGTACTTAATGAGTCATATCTAGGTGCTATTTGTTGGTTCCTTATTTTGTTCACGTGAATTTAGGGTTCTATTTTCTTATTTGAAACATTTCAATTTGAATTGGAATCTTAGTTCATTTTCTTTATTAACCATTGATATTCTTGCAATTGATTGTTCCATATATCCATTTGGCTTCCATTTATCGTGAATTAGGGTGAATTTGTGAAGTGATTGACCGAAATAATTGTTGTTGGTTGTTATTGCTGTTCATGTCTATTGGAGTACGTTATGTGCTTGAATCATTTGAAGCACATCATCTTTTGGTATTAGAGCAATTTGTTTCATGTAAATTAGGGTTCACAAGTTACTTAGCATCACGCCATTTTGAGAATTGTTAATTGGTTCTTCAATTGGTTTTGTATTCATGTGCTTTGGAATTTAAGGCACATCATCTTTTTGGTATCAGAGCTTTGGTTGTGAGAAGGGATTGTGAAGTTGTGATTTTGGAAATTTTAGGGTTCTTGAGTTAGCATCTTGATTTGAAATTGCAAAGTGGAAATTAATTGTTTGATTTTGTTGTTGAGGAGTTGTAATTGCTGCTTGTTGTTGTAGACGTAGAGTATTTGTAATTTTCTTGTTTTCTTGAGTTGGTAGTGATTGATGTAGGGGAAGTGATCATTGGATCATTTGAGGGAAGTGATCATTTGAAACAAAGAAGAGTGATTGGAGTGTTGGTGATTTCGAAAATTGAGCATTATTATTGTAAAATTCTAGATTTGAAATTGCATGTGAAGAATAGGAAGATATTTGAAATTCAAACACCTCCTTTAAGTTTGAAGCAATTCAGTGAGTAGCATTAATAAGTGTTATTTGAATTTGAATTATTTTTTTACCATTTGTGGAGAAGGTTGCATTTAGTGGAGTAAATTGAATTTGAATTTTGTTGTTGCCTTTGTTTGTAGATTGTGGTGTAAATTGTGTTGTGTGAGTGGCGAATTGAAGTTGTGTTGTAGTAAGGAAGTGTATACTTTGAAGTGTTGTGTGTGTATTAAGGTAAAGGTGTTGCAACGTGTAGTGCTGTTGTGGTGAATTGAGTGCACCGTGATTGTGTATATGTGTGGCAGTGTGAGTGTGTAGTGATTGAATTGCCACTTATTGAAGAAGTTGTGTGTGGTGTAAGGTGTTGCACATTAAGACTAATTGTGGTTGTGAAACCGTAGCAAGAAAGGAAAGTTAAGTAGTGAAGTTTGAATTAAAAATCAAGCATTAAAGTGTGAAAGTAATTGAAACTAATTACTTAAACACTTGCTAGTTGAAATTAATAACTTAACTACTTGGAAGTGATTATTTGTGCTTCATTTATTTTACTATACTTGAAGTGTCAAAAAGCGATAATTGTGTTTATTGAATTGTTGCACCGTGGGTGTATAATTGTGTATAAGTGTTGATTGTCTAAAATGTGCTATTGTGATGTGGTGTTGTTAAAGGAGTGTGTTGCAAATTGTGGGATTGTACTTCAACAAATTATAAGCATGTCGAATGATAGTGTAAATGGGGGGATTGGCAATGAGGCCAACAACTAGATTGGTAGAGGATAGGGTCATCATGCTACAGGTAGAAGAACCTTGGAAGATTAACTTCAGGACCTTACTACCATTGTTACTACTTTAGAAACAAAGATTGATAGGATGAAAATGCCACAACCATCAGAGACAAATCTTTAGGCACCACCAAGAGTAGCTCCACAAAACATCTAGAGAGAGGGAGCAGTAGGAGGAGGAAATTTGGGAAGAAGAATGGAGGGAGATAATCATCCCCATAGGGAAGAGAGGGATGACAATTTTGGGGTCAATCCTTACCCAAACAGGGATTTTAGGCCACCAAAGGGTTTAGAGTATGTGAAGTTGTAGATGCCTTCCTTTGATGGCAGGGGTTCAACAGATGATTACCTAGACTGGGAGGATAAGGTTGAAGGCCTTTTCGAGTGCTATGAGATAGATGATAATACTTAAGTTTGACTTGCTGCTGTTGAATTCATAGGGTATGCCACTTTGTGGTGGAAAATTTGGTGATTAATAGGTGGAGGGATGAAGAGGCTAAAATTCATACCTGGAGAGATATGAAGAGGGTTTTGAGGAAGAGCTTTATTCCTGAACACTATAGGTAGGATCTGTTTATGTGTCTTCAGACTTTGAGATAAGGAGGAAAAATAGTAGATGATTATGTACAGGAATTCGAAACCCTGATGATTAGATGTAAGTCAGTAGAGCCTCCAGAGCAAACCCTAGCACACTTTGTATCTGGACTAAAATATGCGATTGCATGTGTAGTTAGGCTACAGAGATATAGTACACTTGATGAAGCTATACAACTAGCCTTGAAAGTGGAAAGGTAGAGGCGATCCAATCCATTCATGGTTACTAGTAGCTGGCCCAATGCTACTACCAGGCCTATGGGAGTTGGTGGTCAATCGGGAGGACCAAAGGTAGTAGGTGAACCAGTTAGGGCAATAGATAGAGTTACCCCCAGCATAGATAGGGAGAAAATGACTTTTGGGAAGGGTAAAGAGGTAATAGGACCTGATGTTAGGCAGACTGTACCAGGAACAACTAGTGGAAAAATGCACCAAATTAAATGCTTTAAATGCATGGGATTTAAGCATATAGCCGCATAGTGTCCTAATAAGAGAGTCATGAAAGTTATGAAGGATATTGGAGAAGAAGATGAGGATGAAAAAGAAACTGTAGAGCCTATAGACCTGTCTATAGCATTGCAGGAATACTATGATGATTAGAATGCTATGGCACAAGAGGAGAGAACAGGTGAACAATATTTACCTATTAATGTGTTGCATAGGGTTCTGACTATATCTCTTGATGCTAGAGACAAACAAAGGGAGAACATATTCCACACTTCTTGTAGGATTAGAGGTAACCATTGTGTACTGATCATTGATAGTGGTAGTTGCACTAATGTCATATTTGCTGCATTAGTAGACAAATTACAACTATCTACTAGTCTACATCCTAGTCCTTATAATTTGCATTGGCTGGACAATCGGGATAGTATGCATGTTACACAAAGGGTAAAGGTGCCAGTGAAATGTTACACAAGTATTTATGCTTACTCCAAAGGATGAGATCCTATGTGATGTAATTCCCATGTGTGCCTTTCATTTGCTTTTGGGTAGACCCTGGATGTTTGATATGAAGGTGTTACATAACGGATTCAGAAATACTTACATGTTTTGGAAGGGAGGGTCTCGAATAATATTGACACCTATGTTTCCATCAAAGGTGCATAGTTTCTAAGAGCAAATCAGGACTATTTCTATTCCTTCTCATAATCGAGCAAACAGAGCAACAAAGGCATCCGGGTTTAGTCCAAGAAATGTTCCTTTAGATTTGAGGGCAAATTTTCAGAGGCTCAAGGAGATGATGGTAATTTACCCTACGATCCTGATAATCAGGGAACCTGATTTAGATGATGATCTAAATCACTCACATGTATCCATTTTCTTTATCTAATAATGTTTAAGTTATAATATAGTAGGTATAGTGATCAGTGTTTACGTGATGCCACATGACCTATACGATTGATCAAATTGGGAACATTATCGGACTCACATCCAATGGTCCGCGATGATCACAATTGACTTGAAGAACCAGCTCTTTGAAGACCATCTTTATATTTTTTATTTTATCTTTGAACCGGTTACTTGTAATCATTTTTGGACATTTTTATTTGGTTGTATTTGTTGAATTAGGACCGGCCACATTAGTGGCATAGATGTAATTTTTGGACATTTCAATCTTAATTGGAGTAAGCATAAATACTTGCTAACTAGAGTTTTTAGGGACTTTTGATAATTGGAAAAACATACCCTTATTGCCGTGAGGAGTCCCCTTGCATTGCAATTGATCTCTTATCAATTTCATCATTGGAATTGTGGTGAGAACTAACTTGAGTGATTGTGAGTAATATCAATCATTTCTTATTGTTTTACAAATTGTACTTAGTGAGTCATATTTAGGTGCTATTTGTTGGTTCCTTATTTTGTTTACATGAATTTAGGGTTCTATTTTCAGATTTGAAACATTTCAATTTGAATTAGAATCTTAGTTCATTTCCTTTATTAACCATTGATATTCTTGCAATTGATTATTCCATATATCCATTTGGCTTCCATTTTTCATGAATTAGGGTGGATTTGTGAAGTGGTTGATCAAGCTAATTGTTGTTGGTTGTTATTGTTGTTCATGCCTATTGGAGTATGTTATGTGCTTGAATCGTTTGAAGCACATCATCTTTTGGTATCAGAGCAATTTGTTTCATGCAAATTAGGGTTCACAAGTTACTTAGCATCACGCCATTTTGAGAATTGTTAATTGGTTCTTCAATTGGTTTTGTGTTCATGTGCTTTGGAATTTAAGGCACATAAGCTATTATGGCTTCTGAGTACAGAGGAATAAAAGTGCCAAACTCTAAGAGTAGTTCTAGAAGGAAGGAAAGCCAAATCAAGTGTTTTAATTTTTTAAGATTCAGACACATTACTTCCTAATGTCTAAATAAGTAAGTTATGATGAGTAGACGAGATGTACCTGAATTAGATGTCTATAGTGAAGAAAAGGTTAAAAAAGAATTGAATGATATGGAGAAGGCACAAGAAGCTTTATATGCTAATTGTAATGTGGATACATATGTTGAAGGAAGGCAATATTTCAATATTGTTCTCAGAAGGTATTGAGTGTTGTGCCTTTTGTAAAGGATGATTAAAGGTAAAATCTTTTCCACACTGATTATAGAGTGAAAGGTTAGTTATATGCCTTGATCATTAATGGAAGTAGCTATACTAATGTGGTAGCTTCTAGCTTAGTTGATGATTTGAAGCTTCTTACTATCAGTCATCCAAAACCTTATAAGTTACATTGGTTGAATGAGCTTAGAGCATTGGACATGATTCAATGAGCTATGGTTCCATTCAACATCAAGAGACTTTATCAGGATGAAATATTATATGATGTAATACTAATGAGTGCATCTCATATTCTTTTGGGAAAGCCTGGTAATTTGATTAGAATGTGATCCATGATGATCAAAGGAATATATGCATGGTTTAGAAGGATGTTCAAAAGGTGATTTTACACAGTATGACTTTGAAGCAGGTGCAAGACATGTAATTGCAATTGACTAGAAGGTAAAAGAAGTTTTTGTTTATATCTAAAGGGAGAGTTAGCTAGCATAATCAATGTTGTAGGACCATTGTTCATGTTGCAAGTGAGGTGTTTGTTGTAGGTAGCTAGTTAGAATCATGTTCTGAAGGAGATTAAGGGCTTGTTGGAGGAGTTTACTAATGTTTTCCCTCAAGAGTTTTTTAAGGGATTACCTCTTACACATGATATTGTACATTGTATTGATTTGATACCTAGAGCTTCATTACCCAATCATCTTGCTTATAAGAAGAATGCAGAGGAAGCTAAGGAGTTGCAAAGGTGGCTAAATGAGTTGATTGATCGACATATGTAAGTGAAAACAAAAATCCATATACAATATTAGCACTCTTGATTCCTAAGAAGGATAATTCATGGTAGATGTGTGTAGATAGCAAAGTTATAAACAATATTACTATCAAGTATGGATATCTTACTCCACATCTAAATGATGTGTTAGAGAAGATTCATAGTGATCAAATATTCTCAAAGATAGATTTAAAGAGTGGATATCATCATATATGAATGAGATTAGGAGATGAATAGAAGATAACTATCTAGAAGAAGCATGGTCTCCATGAATGGATGGTCATAATGTTTGGTTTGATAAATACTAAATACATTTATGAGGTTAATGAATTATGTACTGAAGGACTTCATTTGTAAGTTTGGAGTAGTCTGTTTGACGATATCTTAGTGTATAATAGGGACTTAAATAGTTATTAAAAGCATTTGTGATCAATATTCTTAATGTTGAGGAGTGAGACGTTGCATAGCAACCTTAAGAAGTGTGTATTCTGTTAGTCAAAAGTGGTGTTCTTGAGATCTGTTGTTTTTGAAGAAGTTAAAGTTAATCCTACGAAGATCAAAGCCATTGTTGAGTGGCCAGTTCCATAGTCTACAATAAAAGTTAGGAGTTTTCATGGTTTAGCATCTTTCTATAGGAGATTTGTCGAGAATTGTAGTAATCTTGTAACTCCTTAAATTGAGCTTACAAATAAGAATATGGAATTTAAGTGGACCAAAAAAAGAACAAAAGAGTTTTAAGAAGTTTAAGGAATGACTTACTATTGGGCTAATGTTGATTCTACCAAATTTTGAGAAGATTTTTTAACTAGAGTATGATGCATCTAGTGTTGGTATTGGAGCTATTTGATGTAGCATAGACAACCTATTGTTTACTTAGTGAGAAACTTTGTAGAGCAATGTTAAATTAAGTTATGTATGATAAAGGGATAATAGAAGTAATGTAGAAGACAAGCAAAGTGGATAGAGTTTCTTGAAAGCTTTACTTATGTGATTAAGTATAAGCAAGGAAAGGCTAGCATTGTTGCTAATGTATTGTCACAAAGATACACTTTAATTATTACCTTACAATCCAAATTATTTGGATTTAGTTTGATAAAGGGGCAATGGAAGGGATGGCGGTTTTGGTTCTGTTGCAACAAAGAGTATTTCTAGAGTTACATTAGAAGGTTATTACTTTACTAATGGTTATCCTTTTAAGAAAGAGAAGTTATGCATACTTTCTAGTTCCATGAGAGAATTTCTTATGAAGGAGGCTTGTTTCGAGTTATTTAGGCATTTTGGAGAGAAGAGGATGCGTGAGTTATTGAAGGATCCTTTCTTTTTTTTTTTTTTTTTTAGGTGCTAGGAATGATAAGAAATGTATATAAGAAAATTGAAGAAGAAGGGAGGCATATGGAACTTACATGCTCTTATGTATACCATCAACACCATGGATGAATGTTAATATGGATTTTGTTCTTAGATTGCCTTAAATAGTTTAGGGTAATGATGTGGTTATGTTGGTGGTACATAGATTTATTAAGATGGTGCATTTTATTTCATACCATAAGATAGATGAAGCCATGTTTATTGCTAGTTTATTTATGCAGAAGATTGCTAGGCATAATCTTTTGAATTGGGGTATATGTTTACTTATTGTTGATTTTGCTTATAATAGATCTACACAATTCTACTTGAAAATCTTCATTTGATGTTATGTATGGCTATAATGCTACTATGCCTTTGGATTTGTTGTTAATGCCAATGGCAAAGGATGAACGAAAGTCTTGGTGAGGTTATAAAGGCAAAGGAGATTAAGAAGGTTCATTAAAAGGTTTGTGTCAAACTTAAATAGAGTGTTACTAAGTAGTGGCATTATGGTAAAAGGGGAAAGAAAAGTAAAAGCTTCTAAAATGGTGACTTGATGTGAATTCACTTGAGAATGAAAAAATTCTTAAGAAGAAAGTTTTAAAAACTAGCTTTAAGAACAAATGGACCATTCAAAATCATTAAGAAGATTGAAGACAATGCTTATGAATTAGAATTGCCATGAGATTATAAAGTTTTTGTTACTTTTAATGTGTTAGATTTGTCTCCCTATGTTCTCTAAGATGATGAAGAGTAAGGGCAAGTTGAAGAAGAAGAGAAAGAGTAAGAGGATAATGGAGAAAATGGTCATAAAATATTCAACAAGATTTAAGCACAAATCTTCATCAACTTGGAAAGATAATAGGAATCGAAAATAGAAGTAAGAATTTTGTGAAACAAGGATCAAAAGCAGAATTAGAAGCACGAATATAATGAATTGATGATGAGATTGAGGTTGAAGGTTTAAGTAACATGGTTCAAAGATTGTTGGGAGTATCTTTATTACATGAAGAAAAAGTGTTCAAGGATAATCTCATGCTTAATCATTTGAGCTTTAGAAGGAGTATGCTAATGAGGACTTTAGAATGAGGTACCTCTAAATTAAAGGAAGATGTTTTTGAATCAAAGGAATGTGCTTCTAAATTCAAGGTGGTGTTTTTGAATTATTAGCTTCTAACCTATTGGAGACCTTTATTTCAAAATTTATCAAGTAATTTGTTTCAAAATCAAGTCAAATCAAAGTTTTTGAATAGTTAAAGACAAAGCATACTATATGTTATGGTAGATACAAGAAGATATTTGAAGATGTAGTTGAAGATATAAAAATCGCTATTTTAGAAAGTTAGATATTTAACAGTAACTAATGATAGGGTTTGCTTATAAATATCATTTGACCTTATAGGGTAAACAATCTTCTAACAAGTTAATGAAATTTCTCTTAATTGAGTTTTGTCTTTTCAAAACCCTTGTTCCTATCGTTCCCTTTCAATTGTAGTAGGCAAAACCGTTTGATATGTTTGTGAGTCATATCTAAGAGTAAGAGTATAGTTCAATGTTTTTGGTAAGTCATATCTAAGAGGAAGTCATCTATATCCTTGTTATCTTTATTAATTTGTAAAAACCCACAAAAATACCTATTGTTTGTGATAGTATGGAAAATTACAAGCAAGGGGATTAATATTTAAGGTCAAGTTTAAATAGAAGATCAAACTTTCAAGTAGTTAAAATAGAGAATCAACGTTATGCTATGTAACTCAAATACAGGATTTCATTATGATGCAGTTATAGAAAGTCTAGAAATCCTCTTTTTAAACCACTTAGTATATTTATAGTACAACAACGAATTATCTATTTGATCCACTTAATATAACATTGATTTTCTATTTTAACGACTTAAAAGTTTAATCATCTATTTGGACTACTTAAAATAAAATACTGATCCTCTATTTTAATTACTTGAAAATTCAATCTTTTATATAAATTTGATCTCAAACGTTGATCTCTTCACTTATAATTTTCTCGTGGTTAATTCCCCAAACCTTGTTTTAGGCATGCTTGATAAGTTAAGTGATATTTCTCTTAGACACATCATTTCATCGGAATCATTAAACCTTAAATATTTTTGGATGACATAGAAGTTCCTCTAGCTTGGTCTACATCCATGATTAATTAGCAAACAAGCATAAAGTGAATCCACATCAATATTGATGTCTTCTATGCTGCACCGACAACATATCTTCAAACCTTTCTCTACTGCTTTTACTTCCAAGTCACCTATGTTTTGGCTTTGTAAACACCTCATTTTTATTCCCAAATTATTATTAGTGTTTTTCTATTTTTCATATATGAAGGAAAAATAAATAATAAAAATAAAATAAATAAAAATAATATGCTAATAATAGAAAATAAAGGTGAAAATGACAATAAAATATGTTTAGGGATTTTTATTAAATTTTAGCATTTCAAAATAATGTAAAATTAATAAAAATTGCCACACTTATGTACAATTTGCGTGTAAAGAAAAAACTGAGAAATAGGCTAGCTTAATTGGTTCGTCCGTTGGCCTATGTGCGTAGGGAAGGGGTATGGTCATGAGTTTGAATATGGGCAAAGGCACTTTATGCCGTTTTGATTTTTTTTTCCCTTGAGCTGCCATGTGTTAGCAGCTGATTGGAGGACTCGAGGGCACACGCTTAGTGCTTGTTCATCTTCAACCTCCAACTGAGATCGATGATGACACGGGGAGAGCGAAATCTAGCCATTTCAAATCAGATTTTAATGAATCTTTAACCAAAAACAAAAGATAAATATCAAATTAGTATGAATTAAAACAAAAAACAAAATATTTGTTCAAATTGGAGAAAAAATAAAAAATAAGGATGGGTTTTAACCAGCTCCGATCCAAGGTTATCAAGAGGGGTTTTTGCGAGTCTATAAATAGGACTTGACTTTGAGAAGAATTTGGGGGGGGGGGGGGGGGGGGGGGAGAGATCAGAAGAAAAAAAAAAGAAAAGGGGAAAGGAAAACACTCATTAGAGCTTTCTCTCTCTAGATCTTGCCATAGTTGCTCGAACCATCGGCTAAGGTGGTTTTTGACAAAAACTAACACCACCTAGTGATTCCCCACCTATAGAAAGCTCAGAAACACCCACTAATAGAATGGCTGCCAGAAAGCCACCGTCAAAGAGCTCTAATCGCCGTGCATGACCCGATCTAACCCTACCCGCAAACCAGACTTGACTCGACCCGACCCAATTGCGACCCGCTTCCAGGTTAGTCGAATTTCTTCATTTTTTTATTATTTATTATTATTAGTTTTTAATAGTAAATAAAATAAGAATATATATGAAAAAATAAAATAAAAAATAATAAAGATGTATGTTTTTAGGAATATGTTAATGGAACTAGGTTTAGAGTTTTCTAAAAAATATGTCTATTATAATTAATAAAAAAATTAATAAATATTTTATCACTTAGAAAACTTCTTTTCATAAAATAAATGAATGAAAATAATTGACATTTTTCAAAATTAGAGGTTTTAATTTTTTTTTTCAAAATTAAGAAATAAAGCTTAGGCTTAGAAATTTCTTTAAATAAATTTAAATGGTAATAAACATAAACCTAACATGTTTTCCTAATTAAAATTAATCAATCCATTAAAATTTTATGAAAAGTGAACTATGGCCTGTTTGATCCTAAATAGCGGATACGTAGGCACCCTTATGGGGTAACTCTAAAAAAATAAAAAATATATTTTTAAATCATTATTAGTATCATAGTTGTATCATTTTTTCTAATATTTTCTTTTATGCTAAAAAAAATGATATTATAACATAATTCATTTTTTATAATGATAAGGTATTAACTTTAGGGTTTTAATAGGATTACCCCCGAGTTGAGAATCTTTGGTTTTTCTTTCTTCTTTTCTTTTTTTTTTAAAAATGGAGATTTCATCGGCTAGTTTTTTAAATTAGAATTAACTCGCTCAATTAATTCTAACTTAATAATTTTTCCCAACTCTAGTTGGGTGGCTACTCTAAATAAATAATAAAATTCTTAGTTTAAGTCGATGATTTATATTGGATGAACATGGGATCTAATATAAATTGAATTAGGGAAACAATATAAACTTTTCAAATTAGACTCGACAAGATGGCGAGTCCATTAGGGATCTATAGTGGGCTAGCCGCCTAAACCTTCCGAAATTATCATTTCTAGATATCTTTAATTAGCTCTCATTTTGTAAAATATCAGTTGCATTAATGTTTGTATCTACTCTTGATTCGGGGATTTAATAAAGTTTAGTTTTTTTTTATTATTGAGTTTTTATGCCTGCAATTGTGTGATTACGATCAGACCTAGGCCGTCTTAGTACCTTAGGACGGGGAGCCATTGTGTAAGTTCTAGGCGAAGTGAAATATTCACCACTCGGGGTCGATTAAGCTACCCCAGCCGATGCTTTGATATGGCTAGAGATCAATTTCATCGAGAATGTGAGAGGCCATAAAGCTTGGGAACCTTTAGAATCCACCTCTTTGCATACATGAAATCATGAACCAATAGATGATTAATGATGTAATTTCTTTCTTTGGAGTTCAGATGTAGTCTCTTGTAAAATAATTTTTTATGGTGTTTTGTAAGACATTTGTTTGTAATTAGAAATTTTTATTGTAATTCTGCTAGATGGCTAGTGCTGTAATTGACCGCTTCCTTCGCAAAGAAATCCGAGTTTGTAAACCTTTGGATCCTAAACTGGTATTGGACCATTGGTTCACCTTATATAGCCTTGAAGAGCAGACCTTCATCCATTGCAAAATAGGGCCCATTCTTTCGCTGATGAAAATGGATATCAACTTACCTTTAATTCATGCTATATTACACTTATGGGAAATGGAGCCTGTGGCTTTCTTTATTAGGCTACACAAGATAACACCAATCATAGAGGAATAAACTCAGCTTCTCTAGGCCCCTCCACTTGCTAATGGGGTATATGTGCCAGATCTAGAAGCTAGTCCAGCGGGTATTTTTAGTAGACTTCTAGGAGTTCACAAGGTAGTGATTAACCAAGCATTGGAAAGTAGCAACGAGTATTGCCTTTGAATAGATGAATTGGAAGCTCGGTTTGCGGCTCGATGTGATGATGGGAGCAAGAAGGACATCTTATGTGGAGATCCCAAAAGCTATAGACAAAGACGGGTTTATGCTTTCATCTTAACAGCATTTGCAACTATCCTCTTTCCTACTGGGATCTTCTACATTCATTACAGAGTTGCGGAATTGGTATTCCAATTTTTTGAGGGGAAATCTTACATTCCGGCCCTACTAGCTGAACAGATTCGAAATCTAAATTTTGTGAAGAAGGGTCATGGAATTCTCCGCTCAAACATCAACCTCATCTTAATCTAGTTTGTGAGCTATCTCAAGTGCTTTGGGCTAAACATGGTTAGGAGATCATTAGCCCAACAAGTAGATCTCATAGATTCTTGCATAGAAAGGATGAAGTTGCCAAACGATCTTTCCAACCATAGTTGGGTGAAAGTGCTCGAGGGTTTCAATGCTAATGATATTCTGTGGACCGCTAAGTGGAGCTGCTACAATAAGGTTATCCTAATGTGCAGGAACTTTCAAGTTGTTCCATTGATCAAGCTTAATGGGTACACGGGCTATCATCCAAATTCAATGGTCCGTCAGTTCGGTACTATTCAAGACATAGTTTACCAGACAAGAGAGAGGATGTATCAAGTTCTAGATGTCACCCAGCCTGCGCTAATCAACCCAAGCTTAGAAATAAAAACCTACATGGAACAGGTAAGGGCTTAGATAGAGGTCCATTTTGAGACGACAGATAATAAGAAGAATGTGTGGAAGAGTAGATTTAAGGAATCTAATCAGAGAAACAAAGCACTAGAACCCCGGTTGGAGAAAACTCAAGTGAGAGTTAGAGCACTTGAAGCCGTTATCAATAGAGAATCAACACTCGTGCAGTCGAAGAAGAAGAAGAAGAAGCTTAGAAATTGGGAAGTTAGATGATAAAGTTTTCTTTTCTTTTCTCTTATGTTTTCAATAAAAGCACTAAACTCCAAAGTTTACAATATTAATAAAATTTCAGTATTATTACATCATTAATCAAATATTAGTCCTTTTTGCATCTATATGATACATACATCATATTTCCTCATAAACATACATCGGCTAAATGAATGCTTACCAATTATCAAAGATAGCTCCTAAACAATTGAACCTCTGAGGAGTCCAATCAACACTTGCACTAAAACTAAAATGGCTAGCAATGCAACGACAATAATAACCAAGGTAACAACACCGGTGTCGATACTGCTTCTAATCTAAGGATCGTATTGCTAGAACAAACAGTCCAAAAATTGGTCGTGCAAGCTTGCCTCTTGACCGAGAACATTGGCCTCCTCCATACTACCCAACCTACTCATGAAGAGCATTCAGGAGCTCAAAAAGGAAAGGCAGTGGAGAACCAACCACTAGAATATGAGGAAATCAACTCCCGACTCAATCCTGCATTCGAATATGAACAAAAAATCAACCTCGGTCCAACCTCGAATGACAGAAAAGGGGAAATGGAAGACAGACAAAAGGAAATAGAGAGGAAACTTTTCCAACAATTAGCTAACAAGATAAAGATTTTGGAAAGACCTGGCAGTTTTGAGCAAACCGACATCGTAGACCTATTAGTATATAGGGAAGATACCTATCCAAAGAAGTTCAAAGTCCTGAAATTCAAGAAATATAATGGTACCAAATGTCCTAGGATATATACAAGACTATAAGTGCAGAAAATGAGTAAATACACACAATATGACCAACTCATGATCCAAACCTTCCAAGACAACCTCACAGGCCCTACTCTCATATGGTATGCACAATTAGATCTCAACTAAATCAACACATTGGATAAACTGGCCCGTGCATTTTATTAGTAATACAAGTTCAACATTGAAGTCATCCCTTTAATACTGGATTTAGGAAGCCTTCGAAAGTGGCATAACGAGTCCTTCAAGGAATATGCCCAACGTTGGAGGGCTCAAGCTGCCAAGGTTTCAACTCTAATTTTAGAGAAAGAGTTGACGCTCATGTTCATTAATACGCTGGAAAAGACTTATTTCGCACATGTAGTCAGATAGACGTCATCCAACTTTGCGGAGTTAGTAGAAGTAGGATGCCAAATAAAGAATGCCATTACATCTAGAAAGCTCTAAATTGTCGACTCTCCAAAAACTGCATCATCTCCAAGACTTATGGGGAATAGCAAAGCCAAAGAGGCTACTGTCAGTACGGTTAACTCAAGCAGGGTTAACAGATTTAGGTTTCACATAACCTTCCAAGCAACAAACACCCCAATCCAGCAATCACCAGTGAATTAGACCTAAACTACGAGACTTGCAAGACAATTCACTTTAATACCAATCACGCTCAGCCAGGTTTCTTCTCGATTACGAACATATAATCTGATTAGCTTTGAGATCCCCAACGACCGATACAGGCCAAGGAATTTTGATCCCAATCTCAAATGTGAGTATCACATGGGATAGGAGGGACATTCCATTAACAGATGTTGGAGACTCCGAAATAAAATCCAAGATTTAATCGACACAGGGATAATACAGTTGGATTTTGTCATGTGCTAGAACCAAATGTCAACAACAATCCCCTTGCCCAATCACAAGCCTACAATCAATATGATCACATTTGAAGGGTCGGAGCCTAAATAAAAAAAACCCCCAAAACTAGCAAAGTTAACAGCACGGCGAGCAAGTTGCTCACATAAAGTCTTGAATAAAGCCCCTAGATCACAGATAAGGAAGAGGTGGCTGGCAAGAGATCCAATAGTTGACATACTGGGAAAATCATTCAGGAGGTTTAAATATCTAGTAGATTATTCATTCACCCCGATAGCTTATGGGCCACCTAACGGGTGGCGGCCTGAATTCAAGGAGGAAGATAACCCCCTAAGAGAAAAAAATGAGTCCATAAACATGATCAGATCAGACTCAAAACTGATAGTCATAAAATGTTATGAAGGGCAAAAAACAGAAGTAAAGGTCCCGAAGAAAAAATATGTGTTCAATATCCCAATACCCCTAAAGAGGTATAAAGCAACACCGTTTGACTATCAGGCCATTAATTAGGAGAAATCTCCTATTATAGGGGGAATCACCAGTTCACGTAGAATTTATGATCCTAAAAACAGGACCTCCATCAAAGAGCCTACCGTCGAGCTGGAAAAGGAAGATGGACTCCCTACACTCACAGAAATGATTAAATCAAGTGAATACAAGGTTATGGAGTAGCTTAATAAAATTCTAGCCCAAATATCGCTCATAGGCCACCTTACGACAACTGAACCTCTCTTCAAAGTGCTCAAACAAGTCAGAGTACTGAAAGATATCATAGCAAAAAAGTTAAGCCATGTCGTTGATTTAATCTTTACTATAGATTAGATATCTTTCTCACTTGAAGAATTAGGAGAAGACGGAGACCAACATATAAAACCACTTTTCATAGTGGTAAAATGCAACGACACAATAGTTTCTTGGATCTTCATAGATAATGAATCTTCTCTTAATGTGTGCCCTTTAGCCACTTTTGATTTGTTAGGAGTTAATATGAGCAATATCAAGCCAAGTGCAATAGTGGTCAGAGCTTTTGACTATTCTAAGAGGAAGATAGTAGGTGAAATTGGCTTGCCGATAGAGATCGGTCCACAAGTGTTTAACATTTTATTTTAAGTCCTCGACATACCAAAGTCCTTCAATCTACTATTGGGAAGACCATGGATACATATCGTGGGAGACATACCTTCGAGCCTCTACCAGAAGGTCAAATTCATAGCAAATGGCCAAATAATCACCATACTAGGTGAACAGGACTATGCCATTTATAAAGAAACAGCTATACCCTACATTTAGGAGGACGACCCTGAGAACTTGAGGCTTCAAATATTTGATGAAGTAGGCATGGTCATGAGCAAAGAGAGGCATCAGTTCAAGGAAGGTCAGCAAGGGACGTTTGGGCTAGGGTATGTTCTTACCTTGAGAGAAGAAACTTAAGCAAAATATATCAAAGGTAGAAGGAGAGAGAAGATGAATGACACCAAGATGAATTTTCCACCCCTTCAATAATTTTTTTCTCAACCAATTAGCACTCAAAAGCCAGGAATAATCTAAGTTGATATCAATGATGAGGACTTGGTAGAGGCTTCTACCTCTCACATGTCTAGCCAATATGCAGCTCTTAATAACTAGTTTTCCTATCCTCTAAATAGCACTAGGTCTGCTCGAGAATAGGAAACAATCATGGTTGAATTTCATTGTGTTTATCATTCCATAATTGTTTAATAAAATTCTTTAATAAATACCAATAAAATTTCAAGTTATTTCTTTCCTTTACTTATACACTCTCACCTCACTTTTCCACATATTCGATACTTTTGAACATCAAGGACATCTCGCACAGGTAAGTAATGAAAATATTGATATCATTTCCAACACTGCTGGGTCAACCGTTGGAAGTGATATTATTAACCACGAAGCGATACAAGAGAGTTAGAAAAAATATGAACAAGGTAAAATCTTGATTGACAAGCAAGCGAAGATAGTTAACCTAGGAACCGAAGAAGAGCCCTGATGGGAAAATTTCTAGCATCGTCGACATTTTCAGAACCCAATTTGGATGATGATCCAAATCACTCATATTTTACTTTATGTCTTTTATTCTAATAAATATTTAAGAAATAATCTTACAGGTACAATGATAATTCTCCAAGGGATGCCAATATATCCTACAACAGTTGATGGACATAGAACATTTTCAAAGTGACAATCAAAGACCCGCTGCAATTGTTTTCCATTTCGAGGCATTGGTTCATGAAGACTTATGATATTTTGTACTTTGTAATTGTTTTATGAACTATTTTTTGTTGTATTTAGTTTTAAGACACTTTCATTTCCTTGTAATTTTCATTTAGGACTAGCCACCTTAAAAGTGGCAAACTTGTAATTTTGACCATTTTCTAACCCTAGGAGTAGCAAGTATAAATACTTGCTTAGAATAGGGTTTGAGGAGGCCATATTTTGTAGAAAAAACCTAGCACTTTACGTGTGGAATTAAGGTTCATCCTTAGTTCAAAACCTCTTATCAATTTCAACCCAAGAATTGGAATTGTGGCGAGTGCAACAAGGAGAAATTGTGAGTCATATCGATTTCATCTTTGTTGTTTTTCATTTCTTCTCTAGTGAGTCATATCTAGGGTGGATTTGAAGCTTTCTTGGACTTATTTGTGATTGTAATTCATGGACAATTATCTTGTAAGGTTGATTGTTCATTTGAGATTGAATGTTCTTTAGTGGTGGCGTAAATTTGTGCTTGTGTTGGAAGAGGGTACATCATGATTTTATGCTTTTCTTCTTCATCCATTTCATGTGAAATTCACTTGATCTTATTTGTTTTTAGTGAAATTGATCATTCGTGGAAGTTAATTGCATATTTGAACCATTAGATTTCGTCAAATTTCCATTAGGGTCACGCAATTTCCTAGTTAAATTGGATCGGTTTGATTGTGACTTGAGGATTGTTTTCTTTGAGTCATTTGATTGTGCTTGAACTTGATTTTGAGCACATCAAGCCCAAAAACCTTAAAATTGGAGTTAATTTAAGTGACGAGCAAAAGCGTGAGATAACTAAGCTATTGACCGAATATACAAATGTATTTGCTTGGTCATATGGTGACATGTTAGGATTTGACCAGTTGATAGTGGTTCACAAGCTACCCACAAGAGAAGATGTTAAACCTAAAAAAAAAAAATTGAAAAGATTTAAGCCTGACATCTTATTAAAAATTAAAGAGGAGGTTAAGAAACTATTGAAAGTTGGGTTCATCAAGCTATCAGACTATCCAAAAACGGTAGCAAACATAGTCCCTATTCTGAAGAAGAATGGAAAAGTATGAGTATGCGTAGACTTCCAGGATTTGAATCAAGCTACGCTGAAAGACAACTTTCCTCTACCTCACATAGATGTCTTGGTAGATAATACCGTAGGAAATCATCTCTTCTCGTTTATGGATGGTTTCTTAGGATATAATCAGATAAAAATGGCAGAAGAGGATAAAACTAAAACAACCTTTATCATAACCTAGGGTACTTTCTGCTATAAAGTCATGCCTTTTGGTTTAAAGAATGCTGGAGCAACATATCAAAAAGCAATGGTCACGATACTTCATAATATGATGCATCGAGAAGTCGAGGTATACGTTGACGACATGATAGCTAAATTTAAAAAAGAAGAAAGCCATGTGGTCATCTTAAGGAAATTATTCAGACGATTGAGAAAGTTTTAGCTGAAATTAAACCTAGAGAAATTTACTTTTAAGGTCACGTCCAACAAGCTGTTAAGGTTTATCGTGAGCTAAGAAGGTATTAAAATTGACCCTAACAAAGTAAAGGCCATATTGGAAATGCCATCTCCACATACCATCAAGGAGGTAAGAGGTTTGTTAGGAAGGTTGAATTACATAGCCCGGTTCATCTCACAACTCACGAATAAGTGTCATTCGCTATTTCATCTACTAAGAAAGAACGCTACAGTAGAATGGGATGATGAATGCGAAGAGCCATTAAAAAAGATCAAGGAAAACCTTATGAATCCCCTGGTTTTAGTAGTCCAAAAACAAGAAAAACCCTTATTTTTGTGCCTCACGATACTCCCTGAATCCATAGGGTGTATACTGAGGCAAAAGGATGAAAAAGGAAGGGAACAGTCCATATACTACCTAAGTAAAAAATTCACGGAAGGGGAACAAAAGTATTCTGAAATAGAAAGGACCTGCTGCGCATTGGTTTAGGTCATGCATTGTTTGAGGCAATGCACTCTCCACTATCCCATTGAGTTACTAATGAAACACGATCTTTTGAAATACTTAGCAGAGAAACCTATTTTGTTAGAAAGAATCTCCAGAATTTGATGTCATATATGTAAATCAAAATTCGATAAAATGGCAATCATTAGTAGATCAATTGGCAGAATACCTGATTGAAGGAGATTCCTAAGAATCATAGGCCCAGTTCCCAAATGAAAATATACTAATGGTAGAGGGTGAGCTAGAAGAAGAGTCCATGATGGAGAAAGATCCTAAATGGAAGATGTTTTTCGACGGAGCTACCAATGTATTTGGTTGTGGAATTGAGACAGTGTCAATATCACTAGAAGGAATACAATTTCCCTCAACGATGAGATTCACATTTCCGTATATTAATAATATTGCAAAATATGAGGCATGCATCCTCGATCTCAAAATGGCCCATCATATGGAAATCCGTAAATTGGATTTATACGGAGACTCTTCACTCATCATATTATAGACATGAGGGAATACGAAACTAAGGACCCTAAACTTGTGCCATATCATCAACACTTGATAGGGTTGATAGACAAATTCAAGGTAGTCACCTTCACATGCGTCCCGAGGACTTAAAATCAGTTCATAGATGCCCTCACCACACTAGCATCTATGATTCAAATAATGGGAGGAGTCGAAGTTCAACCGTTGAAAATACAAATTGAAGATAGGTCCGCCTACTGTTTGGTAATAAAAAAAAACACAAGATGACAAGCTCTAGTACTATGATATCAAAACCTTCCTCCAAGAAAGCAAATACCCTGAAATAGCTAGTAAAAATGACCAAAGAACACTCAAAAAGTTAGCAAGCCATTTCTTATTAAGTGAGTATATGCTTTGTAGAAGATCATTTGACACCACATTGCTGAGATATGTGAGCAAAAGAGAGGCAGGCGAACTAATGAAAGAAGTGCATGAAGGAGTATGTGGACCTCATATGAATGGACACATGCTTGGTCTAAAAATCATGAGGATGGATTACTATTGGTTGACAATGGAATCAGACTATATCAAATATGTCAAGCATTGTCACTTGTGCCAAGTTTATGCCAACAAAATAAATGCTCTACCTAAAGAACTTCATTTACTATCCATACCATGGCCTTTCTCTATGTAGGGAATCGACATTATCGGGCCAATCACCCCAAAGGCATCCAATGGTCATAGATTCGTACTTGTAGCTATTGATTATTTCACCAAGTGGGTGGAGGCCTCATCATATGCCAATGTCACCAAAGGAATAATAGTTCAATTCATGAAGAGGGACATAATAGCTCAATACGGAGTCCCTAAATCAATCATCGCCGATAATGGCACAAACCTCAACAACAAATTGATAACAAAATTATGTCAACAATTCAAGATAAACCGCAGAAACTCAACTCCATACTGACCTCAAATGAATGGGGTAGTAGAAGCAGCCAATAAGAACATCAAGAGAATTGTTGAGAAAATGACTATTACTTATAAAGATTGGCACGAGATGTTACCATTCGCCCCCATGGCCTACAAGACCTCAATTCGAATATCTACTAGAGTCACTCCATATTCTTTAGTATATGATACCGAGGCAATATTGCCAATTAAGGTCAAAATACCATCTTTCAAGGTTTTATCAGAGGCATAGTTGGATGAATCTGATTGGGTAAAGAAAAGGACCGATCAGCTAAACTTGATCGACGAGAAAAGACTCACAACATTATGCCATGGTCAATGTTACCAACAAAGGATGACCCAAGCATTCAATAAGAGAATAAGGCCTCGACATTTTAAAGAGGGGATTTGGTATTAAGAAAGGTGCTCCAAAATGCACAAGATTCAAGGGGCAAGTTTACCCAAAATTATGAGGGTCCATATATTGTAAAAAGAGTGTTATCTGGAGGGGCCTTAATATTAGCCCAAATGGACAATTCAAAGTTGAGAGACCCCACTAATGTGGATGCGGTTAAGATGTACTATCCTTAAGCAAGAATAACGAAATTTTGCCAAAATTCATAAATGTCAACAATTACTACAACTTCGCGGTATTGATTTTCATTCTTCTACAAGCGAAGTGGATGTCCTTGAATGGTTAATCAGCCTAACCAATTGTCATCAAACTAACTCTTATATCATATATATATATACACACTACCTATTGCCCCATCGCACATGCAGGAAAATAATAAATAATGAACAATGAAGGGATGATAAAACTTAATGGAATTTTGTATGATTCCACCCATTTTGAATATTAGATTTGGTATATTCATAAGATAACGCCACAATCATGAGAGCTAAGCCTGCGAAAAGAAATACATCAAGACTTTCTACTTTACTCAAAGCAAAGATAAGCAGAGAAGGATTAGATTATCACGAGGGTTTGGTTGTTTGGTTGTTATCTACGACAATTAGGTAAGCATTTAAAGTAAGTAATCATTCATCATGAGTCACATTTTTATTTAAATTGGCTAGTTTAAAAGACGCCTCTCATTATCATTTGATCAGCTCACAAAAACATTTCTTAGGGATGTCAGGTTATTAGGATGTATCTAAGCATCGTTCAAAAAGATCTCTCCCACTATCAATTAGTTAGCCTACAATGGGGCACTTTCCTAAATATCCTCAATTGCTAGTCTAGTGAGATACTTCTTATCATCGATCAGTCAGCTCATAAGAGCACTTTTCTAGATGATCTCTCCTTCGTGGTTGCTAGTCTAGTGAGATGCTTCGTAGCATCGATTAGTCAACTTGTATGAGCACTTTTCTAAATAATCTCTTTTTAAGGTTGTTAGTCTAGTGAAACGCTTCCCATCATCAGTTAGTTAGCTCATAAGAGTGCTTTTCTAGAAAATTTCTTCTATAAGGTTGTTAGTCTAATGAGACGCTTTCTATCATCGATTAGCTAGCTCATAAGAATACTTTTCTAGATGATTTCTCCCTCCAAGTTGCTAGTCTGGTGAGATGTTTCTTGTCTAAGACCACTCCGTAATAAATATTAATCATCATAAAGTAACTATCCTCCTTTGCAACAAGGGATTGCTAGTTCGTGGAGCATTTTCCTTACTTAAACTTTTAGTTAAACAACTCCCTAGTAGATTCAGGTTTAGATAGCTAGCTGATTATAGCGTTATCTATCCCTTTTATTAGATGATCCCAAATTATTATTAGTATTTTTTTGTTTATCAGATATGAAGGAAAAATAAATAATAAAAATAAAATAAATAAGAATAATACACCAATAATAGAAAATAAAGGTGAAAATAACAATAAAAGATATTTAGGGATTTTTATTAAATTTTAGCATTTCAAAATAATTTAAAATTAATAAAAATTGTCATGCTTATATACAATTTGCGTGTAAAGAAAAAATTGAGAAATGGGCTAACCCAATTGGTCTATTCGTTAGCCTGTGCGTATGGGGAAGGGGAGTGGTCGTGAGTTCGAATTTAGGCAAAGGCACTTTGTGCCGTTTTGATTCTCCCCCCCCCCCCCCCCCCCCCCCCCCACCCTAGTTGCCATGTGTCAGCAACTGATTGGAGGACTCGAAGGCATGCGCCTAGCGCATTTTCATCTTCAACCTCCAACTGAGATTGACGGCAACATAGGGAGAGTGAAATCTGGCCATTTCAAATAAGATTTTAATGAATCTTTAACCAAAAAAAAAGATAAATATCAAATTAATACGAATCAAAACAAAAAACAAAAGATTTGTTCAAATCGAAGAAAAAAGACAAAGATAAGGATGGGTTTCAACCGGCTCTGATCCAAGGTTATTAAAAGGGGTTTTTAGGAGTCTATAAACAGGACTCAACTTCGGGAAAAATGGAGGGGGGATCAGAGGAAAACACTCGTTGAAGCTCTCTCTCTCTAGATCTCACCGTAGCTGCTCGAACTGCCACCTAGGGTAGTTTTCAACAAAAACTAACACCACTAAGCGATTCCCCACCTCTAAAAGGCTCGAAAACACCCACCAATCAATGAAAACAACCACCAGAAAGCCGCCGTCGAAGAGCTCCAATTGCCGTGCGTGACCCAATCTGACCCGACTCGACCCAAACCAGGACCTGCATCTAGATTAGTCGGATTTCTTCATTTTTTATTATTTATTATTATTAGTTTTTAATACTAAATAAAATAAGAATATATATGAAAAAATAAAATTAAAAAATAATAAAGATGTATGTTTTTAGTATTATGTTAATGGAACTAGGTTTAGAGTTTTCTAAAAAAATATGTGTTTATTATAATTAATAAAAAATTAATAAAAAATAATAAATATTTTATCACTTGGAGAACTTCTTTTCATAAAATGAATGAATGAAAATAATTGACGTTTTTCAAAATTAGAGGTTTTAGTTTTTTTTTTCAAAATTAAGAAATAAAGCTTAGGCTTATAAATTTCTTCAAATAAATTTAAATGGTAATAAACGTAAATTTAACATATTTTCATAATTAAAATTAATCAATCCATTAAAATTTTATGAAAAGTAAACTACGGCCTATTTGATCCCAAATAGCAAGTACATAAGCACCCTTGTGGAGCAACTTTAAAAAAATAAAAAATACATTTTTAAATTATTATTAGTATCATAGTTGTATCATTTTTTTCTAGTATTTTCTTTTATGCTAAAAAAAAGATACCATAACATAATTTAGATTTTAGAAAGATAATGTGGTAACTTTAGAGTTTTAATATGAATGATCCTAAGTTGAAAATCTCTGGTTTTATTTTCTTTTCTTTTTTTAAAAAAAAAAGGGAGATTCGGTCGACTAATTATCTAGATTAGAATTAATCCACTCAATTAATTCTAACTCAATAATTTTTCCCAACTCTAGCTGGATGACGACTCTAAATAAATAATAAAATTCTTAATTCAAGTCGAGGATTTATATTAGATGATTATAGGATCTAATATAAATCAAATTAGGAAAACAATATAAAATTTTTAAATTAAACTCGAAAGACTGCCAGACAAAAATAATTTAACCTTGACAACCTCTAAGGAGGCCACCCGTACCTGCATAATCACATGGTATTGAGCCTTCGATGTTTAACTTACATATTCCTTTCTTCGGTTTCAACCAGCTCACTGCACTCTGCTATCTGCAAACTCCATCTTGGCTGATATATCCAAAGGTATTCGCATGGTTTAGGAAGAAGATAATGGATAGTTATTGACCATTACATACACATCAGAGATAGTCCTGTTATTAACTTGATGAATCCGCTGGTTGCTTTCGTGTTTTCCATAAAGTCCATAAAGTTGCAACCAAGATTCCCGTGTTCATATTTTCTTTTAGTTTGCACTTTGTGGACCACCAATTGAGAAGATGGTGAAGATTACAAAATGCTTGAAGTCTTAGGAGAACAAACACACATGACAGCTGCTGTCATGTTTCCTTCGTAGATCTACACTAAAAAAAAAAGAATGATTAACTGAATCCAGGTCTTGGTTGCACATCCAACATCGAGAACAGAGCATGATCCCTCTTTTTGCAAATTATTCTCTTCATGCAAATTTTGAACAAGAGTACTAAATGAGTAAGGTGCCACCATTCTCCTTTTACTGTGTAACCACAAAAAAAAAATGATAAATCATATATATTATCCGCATAACTGTTGTATTGTTCTTTTTTGTTTATTTTTTCTATCAATTTGTCCATTCGAATACATCACATAGTTCGTATGTAGATGATAAGGCAACTCCACTTACTGGTATAAAAAAATTTGGTCCAGGATGATAGCGACTTGAAATCATGGCAAAGTAGGCCACTATAAAAATCAATGATGGAAGCGTGTTAGAGAGAGAGAGAAGGAGAAAGGGTTTGGTGGTGAATATGGAAGAAGGCAACGGTGAGAGTCAAGATACATGTGAGTTCTAACCCTAGTGAAAGAGAGGACAATTAGAACACATGGTCAGAGCTAACTAGGGTATCTCAGCTTTGTTGGTTCTCCAAACTCCCCCCTTTTCTTTAGTTTATCAATTTTAAATGGTGAAAAGAAAAACTGACCGTATAATAGGGTAATGCATGAACCAAACTTCCAAAAAAAAAATACATAATATAAAAATACTAATTATTTAAATCAAGATAATTATTGATTCATATGAAAAATTGTGGATAAATATTTATTGTCTTTAATTCTATGTTTTAAATGTATTTTCACTAATTATAAATATATATATATATTTTTTTTTCTTGATCGAATAAATTTTTATAACTATGTATTAATTCTTTGTCTACACATATATGTGTGATTAATGGAAATAGATTCAAGACATAGAATTAAAGACCGTAAATATTTATTCGAAAGTTAAAGTCACATTAATGAATATCAAGAAAAAATAACTGAAATGACTTTTCGAAAATCCTATATGACATTAAAACTCTCATCAGCTATCAAAGTAAAACCAAAATCAATAAGTCAATGAAAGAGCTATCTTTAAAATGTATAGATGAGAGCTAAAAAGTTCTCATCGACCTGATGACGAGAGCTTTGGTTGAGTTATAACCCATGCGCACTATAGGGATTTACACGAATCATATGTATATAAATGATATGTATATGGTAATTTATAAAATAATTAATTTGACATAATTTCTAAGTCATCTTTATATCAAAACTGCAGAATGTAACTCCACATGCACTAACAATGGTTCTGTCAACAAAGCCACGACTTTGAAGATATTATATTTTTGACAACTGGACAAGCACATTGAGAAGTGCAGTTTCTCTTTAATTAGTATGTCATTAAGTGTGGTTACTTGTTAACAGAATCCATAAAAGCAAAGATAAAATAGGTCATATACAATATATTTTATAAAAAGACACAATTTTATATATCTATATATATATACGTATAAGATAAGCATAGGACGCGTTATTATATATAATAATTAGAAATTAATCATTGTTATGTATATAAATTTTGAGGGCATTATCAAATTTACTGCTCTAACTTTAGCTTCAATGCCATTTATACGAAACTCTCTTTTAATTTATTACTAAATTGAATGTTTGGTTACTTCTATTAGTATCTCGCATAATATAGTTGGAGAGGCTAGACTTGGTATTCTCAACCAATGGACATTTGATAGATCATTTTCAGTCAAAATAACCCCTAATAGGTAGTAGGACCACTATTTTTGGTCTTGGGGTTCATGGTGACAGATTGCACAAATGAATCAATATTTGACCCCCTCTCATTTGTTGCTGATGCCATTTACACTGGAGTCAAGATTAGTTTCGCTCATTTGTGTGACCGGCAGTGAGCAGAGGGAATGAGTAGGTTGTGGTAGTTTTCTTGAGCTTCTATTCTACCGATGTTAATTTTAGTGAGAGACTGAAAAAAAATATCCCAAAGCAACCAAACATGAAAAGGTCCCGATAACAAATACTTTAGAGATACTCATTAAAGCTCTTATATTTTTCAATATTATGTACACACTTTATAAAAGATCAAGTATACGAAGGAAAAAGAAAAAGAAAAAGAAAAAGAAAAGAAAAGAAAAGAGAAGAGAAGAGTTTGTTTTATTTGGTAATTTCAATAGTGCCTCTATTGCACCCATTAACATTTTCCACAAATTTACTTTTATTCCAACAACGGTCTCTTTCCATTATCACTCTTCTTTATTCTCTCTTCTTCCTCACTCTTGATATGAAGAAAACTTAAGTAAGAGCACGACTCATCATCAACAAAAAAAAATTACAAAATGATAAAGTCCACCGTATAAAAGAAAAGGGCTGAACCTTAAAGAAAAGAAAAGTACTTAAGAAAGATAGTTTCAGTCTATGCACCGGAAGTAAAAAAATATGCATAATCCAACACTCTCCCTAAACTCATTATAAGGACAAAGAACTTCTATGTAGTTATGGAGGAAATGAATATAATGCACAAACTAATCTTTGTTCTCTCCGTAAAATAGTAGACTAAAGCTACAAAAGCTAGCTTCCAATTGGGTCTCCAGGTTGAAGGAGGCCCATCCAAAAAGTTGGAGAAGTTTGCTTTCAATTTATTTATTTCTGCTGCTTAATATGCTATTGAAATTCACTAATAGTAATCAAAAGGAGAATTTCTGAAATATTTGAAAAATATTTTTTTTAATTTTAACAATCAATTCACTCCCCCCTTAATTGTTAACTAGTACCAATAATTGGTATCATAGTCATGCTCAATATTAAATGAATTTAAACATCAATGGCGGATAATCTTACAACTTAAACTAGCAAGAGACTTTATTTTGATAGCACTAATTTTCCTCATTTGAAATTAATACATGATGGAAACATTTATCAAGCCACAAATAATCAATCATGGGATATCATTGAAAAAGGTGACTTAAGATCTTTGGAGATGTTACAGATACTAACAACAAGAAGAATGCATAAACAAATTCTAAGGCTAGCAATCTCCTACTTACTACCAATGCACCTTTCAAATTCTATTTGATCTTCTCATGTAATATAGCAAAGCATGTTTGCAACATATTGTTTGAAACACATGAAGTAACTAATACAATTAAAGACACTAGAATTAATACATTGATGCACAAATTTGAACCCTTTTGCATCCAACCTAGCAAAGAAATAAGGACACATTTAGTCATTTCACTACTATAACTAATGAACTAAATTCTCTTGGCAAGAAAATGAATACAAATCTAGTTTGAAAATTGATAAGAATTCTACCAAACACTTGGAATCTAAATAAAATAGCTATTGAGGAAGCATGTGAAGCTTACTCTCAATCAACTAAGAAGCAAGTTAATGGCATATGAGATTGATATGCTCTGAATAGAAGATAATGAAAGTAGAAATAAGATAGTCGCCTTCAAGATAAGAGAATTCATAGATGATTTTGATGAAGACCCTATTAATGAAGATGAGGAAGTCACTATGCTTGTGTGGTGTCTTAGCAAGCTACTAAGGAAATGAGGTAAGTAACTAATTAATTATAAGAAATGTAACAAAATTGATGCAAAGAAAAACAAGACAAGGATGAAAAGAAAAAAAGAAAGAAAGAAGGATATAGTGTTATAAATGCAAAAAAGCCTAAACATATCAAGTATGAAAGCCTAGTACTTGTGAATAGATTAGACAAATATAGAAGGAAGAAAGACAATCAATGGTGGTTAAGTGGAGTGATCTAGATGAATTGAAAGAAGCGGAGGAAGAAGAAGAGGAAAAAGTTAACCTATGTTTGATGGTCGACTCTGAGGTACCCTCTAGGTTCGATTTTGAACCCATACTTGAGTATATATACATAGAATTGCTAGATGCTCTCTGAAATCCAAAGAAAAAATAGCTAGGTTTGATAATGAAAACAAAATGCTAAAAGTTGAAAAAGAAGAATTATTAGGAGAAATTAATGATCTAAAAATTGAAAATGAAATCTTGCATGTTGATAAAGAAGCATTTGTAAATGAGAATCTTGTTTTAAAAGAAGAAATTAAGAATCTAAAAGTTCGAGTAGAAGACTTATTGCAATCTCTAAGTATACGAAGGAAAAAGAAAAAGAAAAAGAAAAAGAAAAGAGAAGAGTTTGTTTTATTTGGTAATTTCAATAGTGCCTCTATTGCACCCATTAACATTTTCCACAAATTTGCTTTTATTCCAACAACGGTCTCTTTCCATTATCACTCTTCTTTATTCTCTCTTCTTCCTCACTCTTGATATGAAGAAAACTTAAGTAAGAGCACGATTCATCATCAACAAAAAAAAATTACAAAATGATAAAGTCCACCGTATAAAAGAAAAGGGCTGAACCTTAAAGAAAAGAAAAGTACTTAAGAAAGATAGTTTTAGTCTATGCACCGAAAGTAAAAAAATATGCATAATCCAACACTCTCCCTAAACTCATTATAAGGACAAAGAACTTCTATGTAGTTATGGAGGAAATGAATATAATGCACAAACTAATCTTTGTTCTCTCCGTAAAATAGTAGACTAAGGTACCGTTTGGTTACTGGTACTGGACAAAACAAGGAGTACTGGACAGTACTAAAGAAAAAGGACTGAATAAAAAATATTTTTGTACCACGTTTGGTTTGTTCAGTACTGGAAAAGGATTTTTGTGCTGTCCAGTGTTTGGATTGCAAAGTACTGAACTAAACATAGTAAATTTGACAGTTTTGCCCTTTCTAATTACTAGAGAAGGTTTTTGTGCTATCCAGTGTTTGAAATTGCAAAGTACTGGACTGGATAGAGTAAAATTGACAATTTTGCCCTTTTATTTATATCATAGTTATTTATATATATTTGAAATTATTATAAGAAAAAATGATTTGAAGGTTTAATATATTATATTAAATATTTTAGGGAAAAGAATTATGTTATATTTAATGAAATAATACGTTATTTATGGTAGCGTATAAACTTGGTAGACTCGATGTGTTTTTTATTGATTTCGCTAATTCTCCCTATTTGAGCTAAATGGATTAAAAATAGAAAATACAACTAGACTTTCATAAGTATTAATATAATTAGTATTTTAAAAGACATGTAATTAAAAAATATAGATATCATTTGTTGTATTATCAATAGTGATGTTGGTGTTGACAATGAAGATAATTATGGTAATGCTAATGGTGATAAAGATAGGAGAGCTAGCAGCAGTTTTGATAATTAAAAGGAGCTAATAATTTGTATTAGTTTTGTATTTTATCATGATAATGGTGCACGTAGATTGGAATCCCAATGGCTACATGAGAGCTCCTTATATTGAATTGAATATGATATTCTCATCAAAGAGGCAAACTTTCTTTCATGAAGCTTTCTTTATAATCGAGCAGTAATAGAGAGAGAATGGCTTTTCAAGGCTAAGCACCATCTTCAACTCTTGCAAAGAATATCAGATATGGTCGATTTTTCATTGGTAGAGTTGGATATTTCCTCAGGAATTCTCTATCAAATTTTTGAAAAAGATCAATCTTCCCCGACTTTACCATGGATATTCCGATTCAATGACAATTCTATTTCTTCGAAAGATCGCCCTTTTGTCTCTACAATGAAGTAATAAGCAGATATTGTAGATAATAATGAAACACCACCAAAACCAGCATAAACTGAACTGACTCCGTATTTTTCTACAAGTTCAAGGAAGAATAGTCCCACCAAGAAGTTGCAAACCTGATTGAAGGAGGAAGAAAAAGTTTCAAATCTTAAAAAAAAAGTTCCACAGTCAAAAGAGATAGAACTGTCTGCGTTGATTCACAACATGGCAAGTAGAAACTAATAGAAGAAGAATAAAGAGAGACTCATCCTAGTTCCATTCATCCATCCATTAATATCAAAACTACACATACTTAATGAACGGAGAAGCTAAGATGAGTTGTGAATGGGCAATACTTCTAGTGAAGATGAGTTGATGGCTTTCAAGGCCTTCAAGATGAGTTGATGGCTAAATCTCCTGACTTTTTTCAAGCACACGGTCTCGACACACCGCTTATACACGGTCGTGCCTTCAACTGTGTACTCAACCGTGTGTGCTTCTATGGATTTTCCAAGCTCAACACACGGCCATGCCTTCAACCGTGTACTCAACCGTGTGTGCTTCTGTGGATTTTCAAAGCTCAACACATGGTCATCCTCGAGTTTGGTTCTAAAGCCTTTCTCACCATTTCTCCAAACAACACAACCACCTCCTCATACTAACATACACCAACATACCCATGTAACATGGTTATGTTAATCAGAAATTATCAATCTCACTGAAAAAAAAAAAAAAAACTGCTTTCCCTTTCTTAGATTACACAAGCAACCCATATGCGGAGTTAAATATTTTCGATGATAAATGCACAGCATGTTTCATGTTATAATTTGTTAGATGATGGAGCAAGATGATGACCATAATCATACGAACCCTAAACAATAACGATGCATTCAAAAAGGAAGGAAGAAATCGAGAAGAAATGGAACCATACGAACCTGATGGCGGCGATGGTCGCACTTCCGGCTGATTACACGACGAGTGGTAGTGAAGGAGTGGCACCAATGAGCTCTCATGGGTCCACTTCCGGCTGCGGCGCTATGATGGGAAAGGGATTTTGGACAGATGAGAAAGGAAAGTAGAAAGGGGCTGATTAATAGGAGAAGGAGGAAGGCTAAATTGGGAATTTCGAAAAAAATAGAGTTTTGTCCAATGCCGAATTTTTAGTACCGAATTACACACGGTACTAATTTATCTCATTTAGTCCAGTATTATTTTAAGGTTTTGTCCAGTACTTTCGTCATGGGTGGCAACCAAACGGTGGACAAAAAATTTAGTCCTGTCCAGTACCGAATTTTTACGCCAACCAAACGCTACCTAAAGCTACAAAAGCTAACTTCCAATTGGGTCTCCGGGTTGAAGGAGGCCCATCCAAAAAGTTGGAGAAGTTTGCTTTCAATTTATTTATTTCTGCTGCTTAATATGCTATTGAAATTCACTAATAGTAATCAAAAGGAGAATTTCTGAAATATTTGAAAAATAATTTTTTTAATTTTAACAATCTATTCACTCCCCCCCTTAATTGTTAACTAGTACCAATAATTGGTATCATAGTCATGCTCAATATTAAATGAATTTAAACATCAATGGCGGATAATCTTACAACTTAAACTAGTAAGAGACTTTATTTTGATAGCACTAATTTTCCTCATTTGAAATTAATACATGATGGAAACATTTATCAAGCCACAAATAATCAATCATGGGATATCATTGAAAAAGGTGACTTAAGATCTTTGGAGATGTTACAGATACTAACAACAAGAAGAATGCATAAACAAATTCTAAGGCTAGCAATCTCCTACTTACTACCAATGCACCTTTCAAATTCTATTTGATCTTCTCATGTAATATAGCAAAGCATGTTTGCAACATATTGTTTGAAACACATGAAGTAACTAATACAATTAAAGACACTAGAATTAATACATTGATGCACAAATTTGAACCCTTTTGCGTCCAACCTAGCAAAGAAATAAGGACACATTTAGTCATTTCACTACTATAACTAATGAACTAAATTCTCTTGGCAAGAAAATGAATACAAATCTAGTTTGAAAATTGCTAAGAATTCTACCAAACACTTGGAATCTAAATAAAATAGCTATTGAGGGAGCATGTGAAGCTTACTCTCAATCAACTAAGAAGCAAGTTAATGGCATATGAGATTGATATGCTCTGAATAGAAGATAATGAAAGTAGAAATAAGATAGTTGCTTTCAAGGTAAGAGAATTCATAGAAGATTTTGATGAAGACCCTATTAATGAAGATGAGGAAGTCACTATGCTTGTGTGGTGTCTTAGCAAGCTACTAAGGAAATGAGGTAAGTAACTAATTAATTATAAGAAATGTAACAAAAATGATGCAAAGAAGAACAAGACAAGGATGAAAAGAAAAAAAAGAAAGAAGGATATAGTGTTATAAATGCAAAAAAGCCTAAACATATCAAGTATGAAAGCTTAGTACTTGTGAATAGATTAGACAAATATAGAAGGAAGAAAGACAATCAATGATGGTTAAGTGGAGTGATCTAGATGAATTGAAAGAAGCAGAAGAAGAAGAAGAGGAAAATGTTAACCTATGTTTGATGGTCGACTCTGAGGTACCCTCTAGGTTCGATTTTGAACCCATACTTGAGTATATAGACATAGAATTGCTAGATGCTCTCTGGAAATCCAAAGAAAAAATAGCTAGGTTTGATAATGAAAACAAAATGCTAAAAGTTGAAAAAGAAGAATTATTAGGAGAAATTAATGATCTAAAAATTGAAAATGAAATCTTGCATGTTGATAAAGAAGCATTTGTAAATGAGAATCTTGTTTTAAAAGAAGAACTTAAGAATCTAAAAGTTTGAGTAGAAGACTTATTGCAATCTCTAAAAGCTACATTTAATAAATTTAATGAAAGTGATAGAAAACTCCATATGTTACTTTCAAGTAAATGTTTTCATTCATCAAAACATGACTTAAGATTTGAACAAAGTGAAAGTTCAAAAACAATTAATAAAATGGTATTTGCAAAAGATAGGGAAAGTATACAAAGTAGTACAATTTAAGACAAAGAGAAATCAACAATTAGGGTATACAATAGAAAAATTATAGAAGATATCCAAATACAAATAAAAGATACAATAGAAGGTATAACTTAGGATATATTAGAAGGCATCCAAATTAGAATAGAAGGATACATGTATACAATAGGTATTATACAATGCTAAGCCTAAGCATATTCTTTCTACAACATGGTTGGTCATAGTAAACAATATTGTTATTATAAAAAATAAAAAACTTAGTTGATGTGCCCAATTCCACTTTCAAGCATAATCAAATGACTCAAGAAAACAAGTCTCAAATCTCGTATAAAACCAGTCCACCAAGGAAGCAATTCACGTGACACCTATATAGATTTTGATGGAAAATGTTGTTCAGATGATTTAATTATGATCCCAATTGGTAACATTAACCAATTAACCACAATATGGATTGAAATATCACATGGAAATCAGATCAAAAAAAGCAATAAAACCATGAAATCCACTTTCCCTTTCAATCACAAATTCACGCCAACACTAAAAATGATATATGTAATTCAAGTGCTCAAGGAAATAATCAATCTTACAAGATTGTTTTCCATGAAAATAGAACCAAAAATATGTCCAAGAAAGATCCAAATCTACCCTAGATATGACTCACTAGATAAGAAATGAACATACAACAAAGTTGAATTGATTTGACTCACAATTCGCCTTCGTCGCACTTGCCACAATTCCAATTCTTGGGTTGAAATTGATAAGAGTTTGGAACTAAGGAAAGAACCCTAATTTACACATGAAATGTGTCTCTCAAATCTGTAAAAATTGGCCTCCTCAAACCCTCTTCTAAGCAAGTATTTATACTTGCTACTCCTAGGGTTAGAAAGTGGTCAAAATTACAAGTTTGCCACTTTTAAGGTAGCTAGTCCTAAATGAAAATTATAAGGAAATGAAAGTTTCCCAAAATGATTACAACATAAATAGTCCATGCAAATGAAAAATATATAAAAGAAATTGGTCTTCAAGATGCCGGTCTTCTATAGGATTCATCGGCCCAACTCATCACCGGTTCAGGTCGGTCCATGGATAACCCACAAGCTGAGTCTGAGGGAGTTTGTCAATTGCCCTATAAAATATGATAAGTGTGCCTATTGGAAAACACAATACAAGAATAATAGAAAAGAGGTTAATTTATAAATAATTCCGGGGTTGATCTGCTCAAAATAGGCCTTCATCGCCAAAATTCGAATTCCTTTAGTTATTGCCCTAATGATAGGTCTTGTCAGATTTTAATTCTTATCATCTCCTTGGGCCTAAAAAAGATTTGTCCTCAAATCTGGCAGATCAAATGCAATCGAGACTTTTTTTTCTCCTAGCAATCCATCTGAAGAAGTATCTCTGTAGAATCCCAATATCTGAAATACTACAGGTGGTGATTGTTTTCTCTCCTCCATTTCCAGGATGTATCTCATCTGCAACACAAATAATGACCCATTATCCACTGAGGTGTCCCCTATCTCAACCCATTTCACTGATATTGTTTCCTCCTTTTCTAACTTATCTGTATGTCGCTAATCTTCATGGTCTTCTAATGGTTGGCCCAACTGCTCATTGCCCTCCGAGACCTCTGAAGGTGAACACAATTGTCTCTGAACATTCTGGCCCTCTAATGATAGACTCATCTGACTCTGATCCTCAGAATACTCCAATGGTTTACTCAACTACTCGTGAACCACTAGTATCTCTAAAGGAGAACATAACTGACCCTGAATAGTTTGGTCCTCTGGTAGTCTGCTCATCTGACTATGATCATCAGGATCCTTTAAAGGTTGGCACATCAGTGTCTGACAAATTTTGTGCTCTAAAGGTTGGCTCATGTCACTAGAGCCCTCAAGAACCTTTGAAGGTTGGCATACCTGCGCCTGCACAGTTTGGTCCTCTGAAGGTTTGATCATGTGGCTATGATCCTCAAGATTCTGTGATGGTTGTTTTATCTGTCATTACATCTCTTGGACCTCTGATGGTGACATAAGGTTCAATACTATACATTTTCCATCTTTTTTGAACATATAAGTATTTCTATACCCATCATGTAATACCATCCTATCATACAACCATGGTCTACCAAGTAATATATGGGATGCACGAAGAGGAAGAATATCACATTCAAGCTCATCATAGTACTTGTCCCCTATACTGAAGGGTACCCTAGCCCTTTGGGTCACACAAAGACCATCCTAATCATTCAACCACTGTAATGTATAGGGTTTGGGATGTAAGATAGTTTCAAGTTTCAACTTCGATACTAATGATGCAACTACAACATTAGTACTACCACCATAAATAATAATTGCGCACAACTTTCCTTATACCCTATAAGAAGTATGGAACAAGTTTTCTCTTTGTCCCTCATCAATGGTTTGAAAAGAAGTCATGTCCCGATGCAATATGTTAGCATAATGAAACATTTCACTAGACATGATTGTACTCAAATCCAACAATACAATAATTATCTTCACACTTCCAAGGTTCAAGTACACAACCAAACCACAAATGAAGTACACTCAACTGCTTTCAAGTAGATAGAATTAAATTCAACAAGAAGTATTTAAGTAACTAGTTCAATTACTTTTACACTTTAATGATTTGTTTGAATTTTAAATTCCACTACTCAACCTTCCTTTCTTGCTAAATTTTTATACCCACAATGAGTCTTAATGTGCAGCACCTTATACTACACACAACTCCACAAATTTACACCACCACACACACCTAATCACGATGCACTCACTTCACCACATTGCAACACCTTCAATCAACATACACACAAAACGCCACACATACATACCCTTCACTAATTTTACAAAAAAACACAACTCCACACGTATATACCTTTTATACACGTTGCAGCACACACATACACACTCTTCCACACTTGTATTTCTCCACTTCTATACAAGTTTCAAACCGTAACTCACAACAAAAGGCTGCTTAAATTCAAATTCAAAATGAGATCATTAATTGCAATATTCCACAAATGGTAAGGAGCCACTTTCAAATTCAAATGAACACACAATTAAGCAATGACTTAATGTGTGTTTTGAAATTCAAATTGCTTCCTTAACTCACACCTCAAATTTGGAAATTGCACTTCTCCAGTTCAGAATTACACAATGGAAATCACAACAACAACTTCACAACCTCTCTCATGCCACAACTAGTCACAGCAAGAAATTGGTGAGTTTTCAAGTTCAAAAATTGTTGAATTAATCAACACTTCTATGCTTCCTCCCTTCCACGAAAATTATTAATCACAAGAAGATACAAAAACCTTCCAAATCCAACTCCAACAAAAAGCAAATTGAAATTCCAATCAAGGTAATTTTCGCAAACTCAAAGCCACACAACAACATAATTTGTTGTTCAAATGGAATACCCTAATTGAAGATGAATGTCACGAAATCAAACAATAATCAATCCCTTCTCTCAACATGTGCTCTGATACCAAAAGATGATGTGCCTAATTCCACTTCTAAGAACAATCAAATGACTCAAGAAAACAAGTCTCAAGTCTCGTACAAAACCGGTCCACCAAGGAAGCAATTCACGTGACACCTTTGTAGATTTTGATGGAAAATGTTGTTCAAATGATTTAATTATGATCCCTATTGGTAACATTAACCAATTAACCACAATATGGATTGAAATATCACATGGAAATCAGATCAAAGAAATCAATAAAACCATGAAATCCACTTTCCCTTTCAATCACAAATTCACGCTAACACTAAAAATGATATATGTAATTCAAGTGCTCAAGGAAACAATCAATCTTACAAGATTGTTGTCCACGAAAATAGAACCAAAAATATGTCCAAGAAAGATCCAAATCTACCCTAGATATGACTCACTAAAGAAGAAATGAACATACAACAAAGTTGAATTGATTTGACTCACAATTCGCCTTCGTCGCACTCGCCACAATTCCAATTCTTGGGTTGAAATTGATAAGAGTTTGGAACTAAGGAAAGAACCCTAATTCACACGTGAAATGTGTCTCTCAAATCTGTAAAAATTGGCCTCCTCAAACCCTCTTCTAAGCAAGTATTTATACTTGCTACTCCTAGGGTTAGAAAGTGGTCAAAATTACAAGTTTGCCACTTTTAAGGTGGCTAGTCCTAAATGAAAATTACAAGGAAATGAAAGTGTCCCAAAATTATTACAACATAAATAGTCCATGCAAATGAAAAATATATAAAAGAAATTGGTCTTCAAGATGCCGGTCTTCTATAGGATTCATCGGCCCAACTCATCGCCGGTTTAGGTCGGTCCATGGATAACCCACAAGCTGAGTCTGAGGGAGTTGGTCCATTGCCCTATAAAATATGATAAGTGTGCCTATTGGAAAACACAATACAAGAATAATAGAAAAGAGGTTAATTTATAAATAATTCCGGGGTCAATCTGCTCAAAATAGGCCCTCATCGCCAAAATTCGAATTCCTTTAGTTATTGCCCTAATGATAGGTCTTGTCAGATTTTGATTCCTATCATTAGTGATCATTAAGTTAACAAAAGTATGAATATGAGTTTGAATTTTATAGGGCTTAAGATAGTCTAGGTTCTTAAAAAAGGTATAATACACTTTTTGATAAATGTAAGAGCATGAAGTATTGATCAAATGAATCTAATATCTTGACAATGAATGTTCACATCATATGATAGGAAATGCTTTGCTGTTCACAAATCTAGTACTAAAGGACAAAGGTTTATTAACCTTTGAAAACAACAATGAAGGGAAGATTATTGATTATGGTACAATTTGGCTTGCTCATTCAATTGAAAATGTTTATCTTGTTAAAGGTTTACGACAAAATTTGTTGAGTATAAGCCAGTTATGTGATATAGGTTATAAGTTGTCTTTGAAAAGGATAAATGTCTAGCTTTTTTATAAAAGTGGAAAAACAAAACTTCTTAAAAGGTTTTGAAAAGGAGGCATTTATAAGGTATAGCCTTTTGAATTTCAAACAAAAAAAAAAAAAACTATTTTGTAGCAATTAAAGATCATGTTTTTCTATGGCATCAAAAGTTAAGACATGTCAATTTCAATCAGCTTGAAAATCTATTAAAGAATAATCTAGTAAATGGTTTACGTAGGTTGAATATTAGGGAAGATATTCACTGCTTCTCTTATTTAATGAAACAAAATGGTTTTTGGTCTCTCATAAAAGTAAAAATATAATTTCAACAAGTCTATTGGAACTTCTACATATGAATATATTTGGTTCCACTCAAACACTTAGTTTTTGTAAAAAGCAAATATGGTTTTGTTATAGTCAATTTTTTAAGGTATACATAGATTCTATTTTTATGTCACAAGAGCAATGCATTCAAATCTTTTAAAAGTTTTATACAAAGAATTCAAAATGGGAAAGGAACTTCTATAATCAACCAAAGAACTAATTCTAGAAGGGAATTTAAAAATCATAATTTTACAACATTGTGAAAAGAATGGCATTACAAAAAACATTTTAGCACCTTATACTCCACAATGAAATGGAGTTGTTACACGTAAGAAGAAAACTAAACAAGAGATGACTTGTACCTCATTAAATTCTAATGGTGTAGCAAACTATTTTTGAACAAAAGTAACTTTAATAGCTTGTTATATCATTAATAGATTCTATATAATGCCTCTCATAAAGAAAACATTTTATGGACTTTTCAGAGGTTAGCAGCCAACAGTATCTTATTTTCATGTTTTCAAAAAAAAAAAAAGGTGTTTTGTAAAAAAAAAAAGGTGTTGATTTAGGAAAGTTTAAGCAAACGGCAGATGAAGCAATCTTTATTAGTTATTCATTAAATAGTAAAGCTTGTCGTGTTTATAATAAAACAACAAAGGTAGTTGAAAAGTCAATCAATGTGAAGTTTGTTGATGAAATAGGTAAAGAAGAGTCTAATGACAAGGCTCCACCAATCTCTAATCAAGGTAGGCTATCTAAAAATCAACATAGAGATAAGGTTACTGAAACTAGTCCAATTAGAATAAATAGGAAAGGTTTATCAAAATCAGAAGAGAAATGAACATAACCAATTAAGTTAGGTTCATTAGAACCAAATATAGAAGGCACTACTTAAGGACTTTATGAAACTCAAGAGACTAGTCCAATACCCACAAAGTCCTAGACATTTAGATCATCTCATCCACTCACCTTAGTAATAGGTGTTGTTGACTTAGGCGTAAAAACCAGATCTAGTCTTAAAATGATTGGAAAACATTTTTCTCTAGTTTGCAAAATAGAATCTAAATTTGATGAGGAAGCTTTAAAGGACTGTAACTAGATTAGTGCTATATAGGAGCAACTAAATCAATTCTAACAAAATTATGTGTGGAGTTTAGTTCCAAGACCTAAAAATAAATCAATATTAGGCACAAAATGGGCTTTCAAGAATAAGTTAGATGAGAATGGAAAGATAGTAGTAGCTAATGGATACTCACATGAAGAAAAAATAGATTAAAATGAGATATATGCATCAATAGCTAGACTAGAAGCTATTAAGTTTTTGTTAGCTTCTCCATGTTATAAGAACTTTAAGCTTTTTTAAAATGGATGTTGAAAGTGCATTCTTAAAAGGCTATATAAAAGAAGAAGTGTACATAAAACAACCCCTTGGTTTTGAATATCTAATAAAATAAAATTATATGTTTAAGCTAAGAAAAGCTTTATATAGATTAAAACAAGCACCACAAGCGTGGTATGAAAGACTTAGTGAATTTCTAATAAACAATGGCTTTACACAAGGAAAAGTAGTTACAAATTTGTCTTTGAAATATTTCGATAAAAATGTGCTTGTTGTGCAAATCTATGTTGATGATGTCATTTCTAAAAATTTTGCTGAGAATTCTCTAAGATGATACAAGCAGAATTGGAAATGTCCATAATGGGTGAATTGAATTTCTTCATGGGTTTGCAAATTAAACCAATAGAAGAAGGTATATTTGTACTTTAAGAGAAATACAGTCAATAAATACTAAAGAATTTTAGATTTGAAAATGTCAAAACAATATAAACTCCAATAACTACATCTATGAGGTTAAATTTGATCCTAATGGTAAGAAGGCAAATGAGAAATTATATAGGAGTTTAATTGGTTCATTACTTAATTTAACAGCATCAAAACTTGATATATTGTTATGTGTTTATATATGTGCAAAATTCTAGAGTTCTCCCATTGAAACATATACCACCATCGTGGAAACAATTTTCTATTGCATAGCTAATACTACAAAATTAGGAATCTAACATTCTAAGAATCAAGACTTCGATTTAATAGGATACTTAGATATTGATTATGTAGGTTATAAAGTAAAGTGGAAAAGTATTTTTGGAACATGTCAGTTTATAGGGGACAAAGTAATTCTTAATCATCAAAGAAACAAAACTCTATTGCCCACTCAACATTAGAAACTAAGTATGTTTTGGTCAAAAACTGATGTGCTCAAATTGTATAAATTAAACAATAGTTACTAGATTGTGGCATAAAGTTACAAGATATTCCATTAAGTCTATAGGATGCATGCTTGGAAAATGTAAAAAAGTTATGAAAAAAATGACCCTTAATTAATTTGAAAGGTCACATAACCTACACTTTCTACGCAAGATGAGACAATAAGATCCGCATGTTCATTTAAATGGAATGGCTATTTAATCTTACCTTTATTCCATATAAATTTGCTATTACGGTGTTCACTTCACCTAATAGCAATTACCAATGAATTACTGTTACTAAAAACATGAATAACAATTCATGTTTCTAATATTTGAATTGTTATTTAATGACTTATTTACCATTTTTGCTATAAATATCCTATCATCATAAGATGTGTTAAGTATATAGTAACTCTGAAAAGTAAAAAATGATAAGAATTTTAAAAGTATAATTGATAATTTATTTCTTGTTCATTATTTATTTTTATATCAACTAAATAAAGCAATAGACAAGCAATATTACATGTCTATTTAATTCCTATTAAATTTCAATTTAATCCCTCCTTATTCCATTTAAGGAAGGAAATGAGCCATTAGAGAAAGTAAATATTTGCAGCAAAAAAGAAGATTTTCTTTCCCAAAATTATCAAGTCAAAAAGACTCAAAACCTTTCTTGTAAATATGATAGCTTAGAATGTATCCAAAACACTCAAAGATTATAAGATGGCTCTTAAAGAAAGAAATCTCAAAAACCATTCAAAAAAAGGAAAACAAACCAAAGCTCAAAGAAAAGCTAAACAGAGAGAAAAAGCCGATGCTTTTCAAACAAAATATGAAATTCCACCTTACATCAAGTAGAATTTGCCACCATTTCCAAAAGACAATCAACCAACAATTGGTATCAAAGCAAAAGAAAAAGGGAGGAGAAATAGAACAAAAGGAAAGAAATATAAAAGGTAAAAAAAAAAAGAATAAAATAATCCAAACGTAAATAAAATTGAGAAATAGAAAATGAGGAGAAATGGATAGAGAGAAAAAGGGAGAAATGGAAAAATAGAAAAAAGGGGGAGATACATGATATTGGAATATACAAGAAAGAAGGGAAAATATAATGAACAAACAAAAGCAATTTGAAAGAACAAAACTATTGAAGAAACAATTGTTAAAATAATATAAAATAGGATGAAAATGGTAATAATAAATAACAATCAAGTGTCATGAAAATAACAAAGATAAAGGAATTAAATGTTCAATGATTTTGATGTAGTTTATCAAAAAAAGGTTTTGTTATCATTGAAAATGGGGAGAATGTTAGAAATGATAGAATTTCCAACAAGAATTTTGATGATAATAAATGTGGTAATCTTGATTTCCAAACCCCTAAATTTATTTCGAACGGTCATAAAAGTTGGAGGATATGATCCTACATAGTAAAATGAAGTTCATAGGAAGTGTAAATTAATAAAATGTAAGTTAGTCAATATCACTCGTTATTTTTTGGGAACTTAATATTTGAGTTATGAGATATAACGAGACCCTAGAGAAAAATTAATTGGCATATAAGGATTGAAATATGATATAAAATGACATTTAAAGGACACAAATTTTCACTAAATATACAAATTACCTAAATGCATGTATAGATTTATTAACATGATGAATTTAGTGTATATATATATATAAATCCAAACAATGAAGGAATGAGTCGGGAAAAAAAATTAGCATATGAAATCAATACGGACTAATGAAAAAAAAAAAAGTTAGTTTGAATGACACTTGATTATAATATATCTATATTATAATATTTGCTTGGAATATAAGTTGTTAATTGTTAAAAATTAGAATGTTTTAACAAGTAAACTAACATAGTAATTGTCACCACAACTTCTTAAAGAATTTCCATCCACTACCGGACCCAACCACCAGAAAACTCATTTGAAATCTGCATGCAGCATCACAACAACAATTCAGGGGAAGAATTGGATAGGTTAGTGTTAAAGGGATTGCAAATTTGGAAATAAATAAATAGGAAACAAGTATTGAAAGAGGGATTTTTATCTCCTAGGTTTATAAATATTAGAACTTGTCAAATAAATCTAAAAATTTATCTCCTCGGTTTATTTTGTACATGGATTGTTGTGGGATTTTTATTTTGGTGAGATGTCTGTATATGAGTTTCTTAATAATGGCGCTACTGTAGATGAATTTTCATTCGATTTAAAAAATATATATATATTAAAAGAGATTGTTTTAGTCTAATTTTTGGTGAATAGGATCCTAATAGAACATATTAAATTAACAAAACAGGAACTTGAAGAAACAAATACGTTTTATATTTTTCGCATATTTTTTACTGAAACGGTTCTGGTTTTTTTTTTTTTTTTTTTCAGCAGACCTATTTTGATTAGATTGGGGAGAACCTTATAAAGTTATTTGAGCTTATCGAGTAATTAGATACATTGGAGTTGTGATATGATATTTGAAGCTTCGGTTTAATCATGGAACATTTGAATAATTATTGGTTTAATTGTTGATGATACACTTGCGGACCTAGTTGATAATATTTGGAATTCTAAGAGCAATATAGGATATGAATAGTTGTTATGTAACGTGGATTATCAAGTGTGAGTGCCACCATAAAAGATAGTAATAGTTCACAGAAATAGTGGAATTCATATACCGTCTCATATGCAATTCGTCTAGTAGTGAGTACATAATATATATATATATAAGAAACGGATTGTATATTAAACAACCGGAGCGATGAATGGCCAAATCTAGGAATAAATGGTATTAAATTGTGAAATTTACAAGAGATGTAGTTTGCTAACCTGCCATATCTTAAATAGGTGATCTTGGAGACTAAGTAATTTGGGAGCTTCTTTGGTTTATTGACTTGACAATCTTAGTGGCTAAGTGAGTACTCTTGCTTGTTACTTGTATTGTTAGTTGTTGATAATGTAGGCCACTCATCTTATTGTATAGGAACTCCATGTAATTACTTATGTGATCATTACAGAAGGATTTAGAATAAAGTATTGACTTTGTATTTGTTCATGAGTGCTGTTTGTGATGAATGATGGAAAGCAAATGTGAAGTTGGCTAAGCACACTAGTCTAACTAGCGTGTTGGGCAAGGTGTAGGAAAAAGTTGAATTTATACCTTTGCTTTATTTAAGCGTGTTCTACTATTTGGCAATGACTTTGAGAAAATTGGTTTAGACTATAGTATTAAATTGCTTGATAGTTTAAGTTACTGATATGAATTCCTAGTAAATATATCTTGGAGGAAAGTTGCTGGTCGAGTGCCTTGTTAGTTGATTGAGTTCTCATATTATGTGATATGTATACATAGCATGTCATAAATAGACCTAAAAGTTTTAGTTGTTAAGTTAAGAAGGGAATCTCGATTTTTAGCATATAGTTTACATGAGTTTTCCACAACTCTCTAGGTCCTAAATCTCTTGCGACTCTCAAGTTATGTTATAATATGAGTCTTTTGCGACTCTCCAAGTTAAATTATTTAAGTTCATTACAACTATCCAAGATAAATTATTTGAGTCTATTGTGACTCTCTAGGTTAAATTATTTGAGCCTTTTGCAACTCTCCAAGGTGTAAGGAAAACCAGTCTATGCATTTCGATATCATGTGCATTAGCATGATAGTTATGTGCAGTAATGACACTTTGGATTATGCTTGGTTTGCAAAAAGTGAATATAGTCATGCTTCTTGTGACTCTCTAGCACTTCTTGGTGTGGTAGATGTGTATCTTTGAGTTGTTTGACTATATTTGAATTATTTAACCTTCATTATTTTGTTTTTTTTTTTCTCACTTAGCTCTATAAGGAGCTAAGGGATTAGTATTTCTTAACCTCAGGTGTAGGTGTAGATAATTGAAGTAGCGTTTGAGCTTTGGGGGTTTAAGAGCGTTGGTTCAAAATCATTGGAAGCTCGGTCTTTTATTTACCCCTTTTGTGTAATTGATTACCATTTTGCATTGTAAATGGGTCTGGAATGATGTGTAAATGTAAAGCTTGTAGTAAACTTTTTTAGATGAGGTGATGTAATCTTTAATACAAGTAGTCTAGGTGAATTTGATGAATAGCCAAATAAGGTAAGCAAGGTGATCTATACCCTTGGATCATAAGCAAAGATAATGATTGAGAAATTGAGTATAACAAGTGATGGTAAGCCATTTAGGCAAGTATATTTGAGGTTCATTATATAGGTTAAGCAACCAAAGTTTGTAGTAATTACAGGAGCTTTAGATGAGTTGATATGTTGTTGATTATAATGAGTAGGTTATGGTTGAATGTTAAAAGTAAACTCAAATTAAAAGATAAATTCACCTTATCCTTGCTTAAAGGATGGTGTAACAACTTGTCTTGTAGGTACCAGGTTTACAATAATAAAGATTAATAATAGGTAAGTAGACACTTAGAAGGTATGGTGTCACAAAAAAGATAAATAACAAAGAAGTAAAGGGATTGTGAGAAAGGTATGTTATGTTATTATCTAACGTGTTTATTTAAGTGTGCAATTATAAATGATTCTAAAAGCATATGAATAAGCTATTCAAAGATAGCAAAATTTTATAAGGCAAAACATATAAATTTTCAAAATGCATTATGTAATTTCGAATATTTTCGAAAGCTAACAAAGATTAAGAACTTTACATTTAAGAATCAATAGGAACAAAGTATAGCCTATATTAATAAGAAAATTTCAAGTATGAAGTTGGAATGTTTAAACCACACTATCAGAACTTATTTGCATGACATAAGATAAGTTCAAAACCTCACTATTAGAAGTTACTAATGTACCACTAGACCATTGAAGTTAGGTTTTAATATCATGGAGATATTCTTACACAAAGCTATCAAAGCATATATATTAAAGGAAAACGAATCATTTTTACAAAGATAGGAAAGGCATGATTGCATGACATTACAAGGAGATTATCAACATCAAATACACATTATTTTAATCACAATTAAATATTTCCTCTCTAGTGATAAGATGAATAGGAGAACAAGCATTGTCGAAACAATTTTGGAATAAAATAAAGAACTAAAGCTAGATATGAAAAATTTTGAAGCCACAATCAAAGCTGACAAAATCATTTCAATTCAAGACTGACTGTTGCAAATTCATCAATAGATATAAGGCAAGCAAGAACAGAAGAGAGAGACACAGAGAAAGATAGAGTACACTATAAAAGCATTCGAAGCAATCAATGTTCTTTTTTATTTATTCTATTAAAACACTAATTTTGTAGAGGAATCAATATTTGTTATCATAAGACAGAACCATTATAAATCAATTATCTAATCTTCTCATCCCTTACTCTTATATTTACACAACTTATTTACTTTTGCTACTCAATACTTTATTAAAATCCACTAAATAGTAATCAAAATGTGAATTTCCAAACCATTTGAAAAGTAACTTTTAAATTTTAGCAATCAATTCACCCATGCCCCTCCCTCTCTCTCTCCCTCTTGATTGCTAATTGGGACCAACACTACCATTATAATAAAGGAACCTTACCTATTCATTGGTCTAATGTGTGAGGTTATTCTATTCAATGAATCTTTGCACAAGTTTTTAGAAAGTATGGAAGATAAGAGAAGCATTCTTAGTTTTTTATTAAGGAGGCTTCCAAAGGAAATTCTATACAGTTAAAACAAAGGTAGGTAAGATTTTACAATGCCAATGGAACTTAAATCTTTCATCGCTTGCTTCTTTCTCTTATTAAACATGAGAAAATTTCCATAATTAGGACAAAGAGATAGAGATAAAGGGGAAATGGGATCCCTTTTCTAAGTCCTTTAAAGCTTAGGAAACCAAAACCCTCCAACTTGCTATTTAAACTGATAGCTTATCTTGGGGAAATGTTGTATGTCATAACCTATGCAATGAATCGATTAAAAAAGTTTAGGTCTTGGTTTTATAAAAGCTGCTTTACAAAATTCTAGCTCACCATATCATAAGCTTTTGTAATATCTACTTTGGTAACATATATAGAGCCCTTAGAGTTCTTGTGATATCTCTTAATTAATTCTTGGGAAGCCAACATATCATCAATAATGCATCTTTCGCTAACAAAAGTTGTTTTTTCTCTCCCTACCAAAGTGACAAGGAGAGATTTCTTTCTATTGACCAAAACTCTTGAATTGCACTTCTAGATGGTGTTACAACAACAACTTGGTCCTATCTTTCATAGATTAAAGAGATTTATGTACTTTGAGACTAGAGTAAGTGATGTGTAGTTGAATGCTTGAAGAAGTTTTCCTAATGTGAAGAAATCTTATATGCAACAAGAACTTTAGCACCAACTACATGTCAAGTTTCCTTAAAGAAATTCACATTAGAACCATCTAGTGTAAGAACTTTATCTTCTAGTAAGATAAACATTATAGTGTTCACTTCCTTGCGTATGATAGGTCTAGTGATATTTTCTCTTAGATTATGATTGATACATGTTCTAAGGGCTACTTGATTTCCTCAGCAAGTTCTTGAAGTACATCTTTTAGGACTTGTTAAGATGGTATAATCTAATCTTGTTAGGGCTTTTATTTCGTATTTGTTTTCTATTGTCACAATAGAGAGCAAAAGAAAAAAAGAAGAAGAAGAGCGGTTTACCACTTAATGCTCAACTTATATTTGAGTAACATTTTCCCAACTATTAAGTAATTAGAAATTCTCAAAATTTCTCCCTTCTCCTTTCAAACACCCTAATTAGGATATCTATGAATTTCCTCTTGAATATTCTCAAGTCTTCCTTTATTTTGTTAATTCTTCCTTGCAAGTTCAAGAATTTTAGTTTACTAAAATCCTTAAGTTTTCTTAGCTTCAAAAAGAGCTTGAACATAGTTATGCCTTAGACTTGGGGTCTCCATACTTCCTCTACTATAATTTTAAACTTCAGTTGCATGCTCTTAAAATTAAAATATCTCAAAGGAAATTTCCTATGATTAATCCCCAAATGTATTTCACAACCACAGGACTATGATAAAAGGAAACTCATAGCACTTGGAATATGAATTTAGACAAAGAAAATTCCAATCAATTGGCTCACAAAGACTTTATCCAATTTCTTAAAAGTTAAATTACCATTATTGTTTTGTAGCCCAATTAAATTAGAAGTCATCAACTTCATCACTATAATGCTAATCTTTAAATTCATCCACACCACCTAAATGTGCTTCTTGATCACCTTTCTTATTAGCATGCTTCAAATATTCATTAAAGTAGCCCAAAATGATTTAAGCATCTCTGCAAGACTACCCTATAGTTTCTAAATTGCCTTACAAAGTTCTCATGAGCATGTCTTGATTACCACCATAAAATAAAGTACAATGCAAAGATTTTCATTCTACAATATCAAAACATTTATCATGTATTAGCTAATCAGTGCTAAGTCTTACATGAGCATCCTAGACGAAAGGACTCAAACCAATCTTAATTCTAGCCTTAGGATAAGTTTTAAGATTCCAAGTTATGTGAATGTGTCTTTGAATTCCTTCCACATCTTTTATCTCTAGAATTCCCATGAGCGAGATGCTATTTTCCAAATAGAAATTTTTAACTTCTATAGCTATTAAAGGGTTGTTCAACCCTTTTATATTCTAGCAAGATAAGATGATTTTTACAAATGGGGTCAAAGAACACTTTAACTAATCTTATGGAACAAGTTGGAGTCTCCTCTAACATCAAATGTCAACCCCTTTTCTTTTTTAATTTCTACTACTTATCAAGGCTTTAGAAAGATTCTTCTTGATCTGCCACATCTACTTTGCTTTAGAAAGGAGGGCACGGAGAATCTTCCCACTAATTTTTTTAAACAATAGAATCCAAAGAAGAGGCATCACCATTGATGCTTTTAGAAAAAGATTCCCTTTAGCCCTTGCTTCAACTAACTTCCTAGAAGCTAGGGAATTAGCAAAGTCGAAAGACACTTAATGATTCCCTCAATAGACATGAACATGCAAGAATAGGGATAGGGATGTAACTGAGATAGGTTTGAGATAAAACCCTAACCCAACCGTATAGGGGTTAGCATTTCCCAAAATCCTATATAAGGTTTTTACTCCTATTATTAAAACCCAACCCTATAGAGTTATGAACCATATAGAGGGGGGTCAAGTTCTTATAAAGTTTGTATGAGATAAGGAGAAAGTAGAGTAAAATATAGTTAAGTAGGATTAAGGTTATATTTACTATTTTATACATAAATGAAATATAAAAATTAAATGCATTGTAGAGTATGAAACTAGTGTAGAGCATTATGTTAAATAAGTTAAGAATAAATGTTGTTATTAATATATTATTTTTTATTGAGTTGGGTTTCCCATCAAATTTTTTTAAAGTCCCAAAACTTGACCTAAAACCTTATAAGGCTTTTATCGAATTGGATAAATCGAGTATCTTATAACGACCCATCCAGTGACATCCCTATACAAGAATCATAAAAAACTTAAAACACCACTCTCAATGAGAAGAACTTCAATACTACTCCTAGAGGCTACTTCTTCTACTACATTTACTTTTCCTCTAGGGTTTGAGCTCTTAAAAAAAAAAAGCTTCGGCTGAACTTGCCCCCACTTTTATCACTACACCCTTGACCACCTTCCCCTTCTTCTTTTTGTCCTTTCATTGTCTTCAGCCACTAAGTATGATAAAGGCATCTCTCCTTATTACAGCCATAGATTTCAAAATTAGACTAATAAAATAGTATCCTCTACTACACCCTATGAGCTACAGCTATGGAGCCATTAGCAATTTTATGTTGAAATCCTAAAAAAAAACTCGCCCTAACCATCATCTCAACAGATATTCCAACAGCACATTCTCTCATTCATGGCAATCACTAAGATTAGTTTGAAGAGGTTTTCCAAGTGCACTAGCAATATAGCTAATGCCAACTTTACGGAGAAATTCCATTGACAGCATACCCTAAAGTTTGACATAGATAAGCATCCTGTTGGCTGGACCTTAGAGAGCGCATACCATTCCTCCCGACATTTCAAAACAAGGTGCTGGCATGAAAATTACTAAGGGTGGCGAAGAAACTACAATAAGGAGCCTTCATTAAGAAAATTGAAGAATTAAAGCCTTCTCGCTGCCAAATAATTTGAGGCCTTCCTTATCCCATAAGGTCCTCACAATCTTCTTGACAGTTGGAAAAGAAATTTCTTTCCCAAAAAGTAATTAACAGGAGTGTTCTTCCAAATAAGTTCTCCAAAAGAAGAAACTGGCTTTGGTAGGACTTCTCTAATCCTTTAGTACTCCAATGGGAGGATAAAAGTCAGGACGGGACATCCACTTTAGGTTTAAGAGAGAAAGCACTCAAAACCACTTTAGCATAGCAAGAAACCGGTTTTTTAGAGGAGACCCGTGGGTGGAAATTTTGTTTCCAGAAGGGAAGCACAAGATTTAATTTGATTTTATCTACCACATGGACCGCTGCCTAAATTGTTGAATCACTCACTCACGATTAATTTGGAAAAACTAACATTAGGTTGTTCTGGCAAGCCATCCTCATTGAATGCTAAAACTAAGAAAGGAGATGGCCTGACCCTGATGAACTTTCTTAGAAAGAAAGAGTATTGACAAAAGGAGAGAGACCACATTAGCGTCCGTTTTGTTACCAAAAGTAACAAGTTTGACCCTGGCACATAAAGCCTTTCTCTCCTTCCAAGGAGGGTGCAGAAAGTAAAGACACAGGAGAGATTGGAAAGTGGTTTTCTAGAGGACTTTGGAGAGGTGGAATTGACTTTTTATGCTTAGCAGCTGCAGGGCATTTTAAGCGTTCGAAGTAAAGGGGACTCTTTTTGGCCTTCGAATAAGGGTTTGAGAACCATGGTAGAAGGGAAAGAAGAAAGTTGGTAGAAAGAAAAAGAGGAGAAAAGAAAAAGGAGTGCAGTAGGTGAGACCCAAACACAATGGAGAAGAAAATACCCCAAGCAAACAGCCAAACAACCAAAAAATACAGCAAGAAACTAAACTGAACATATTTCATCAAAACTTAAGAAAATTGAACTCGAACAGATGAAAGAAAAAGAAAAAAGTGTAAATTTTTAAAGGTCCCTTAGGTGGAAGTTCTAAAGAAAGTAAAGGATCCTCTAACTCTTTAGTCTATAACAAAAGAAAATGTTCATAACAGCAAAAAAGTGAAAATAACATAATCGATTAGCAATGTCCATAAAATCACTTGCGACGATAACTAAATCGATCAACTAATGGAGGAAAAAAGGAAAGACTAATGATCACAAGAAACAACTCCGAAAGAGAAGAGAACAAAATTTAATTGCTTCATCTCTCTGTAGGCAAAAGAAGAAAACAAATAACATATCTCCATTCTCCATGTACAAATCGGGCATTTGAATTTTCTTCTGTTGCCCACCCTTTCGACAATATGACATTCAAGGTCATTGGAAAGAAGCCCTAGATGAGGTGATTTCACCAGAACTACAAAATCACGTAGTAAACTTTATATTTTCAACATTTATATACCCAAACTTATTTACAGCAAATGAGTAATCACATGGAGTGTCACTCAGATAGTTTGATGGTCAATCTTTTTACTGTGCATGTCGTTACATACATATATAACATGCATATATGATCGCTTCTAGTGTGAAGATTGGATGTATGAGCCCACAAATCTGCAGATACAGCATAAACAAAATCTTGTTAAGAAACATGAGAAAATCTAATAAAGCTTTAGTAAAATGAGTGCTCCAGTGCATTAAGTCAACTGAGTGTCATAGAGGTCAGCAATCAAATTCAGAGGGTATTAGACATGACAACAAAGTGAAAGATTAAAATTTACGCATCACACTCAAAAAGAGAGAGAGAGAGAGAGAGAAAGAAGAACCTAAGAGGATATTATTTAAAACAAGATAATAGCTATTTTTTTTATTGAGGGAGTCTCTTATTCATTTATTTTGAAGATAAGCTCAGGAAGCAAGAAAATGACGAGAACACCACTTGATATTTTGCTCTTAATCTAGATTTTTTTCACACAAAAGTAGATTAATGAGCTTCAATGCACACATATCACTAACTTTAGGATAATTAAGTTAGATGCAAGTGGATCTCAGACACAGAAATGACTTTACCACTGTGACTGCTATGGATCAAAGCACTAATAAAATGGACTCTACCATGTATGTATTGTCCTGCATTTCAGTGCATTCATAGCTGCCTGTGCAAAAACTTGTGCAGCTTCTGCTGCAGCTTCTGCAACCTCTGCCTCCCTTGCAGCTTCTTCAGCTTCAGCAATCGCAGCTTCTGCTTCAGCAACTGCTTTTGCAGCAGCTGCAGCAGCCTCTTGGGCAGTCATGCCTCTCATCTTTGACAGTTCTGCATCAACCTGTGATTTGGTGAAAATTTTCACCTCTTTTTTCTCCATTCGAGAAGGCTCCCTCCGCTTTCCCTCCAAAAGAGACTTAGAAGTTCTTTTTTTTGCCTCTGATAATTTTACATTTGGTGCAATCCTGTATCTATGCTTTACCTGTGAATGGTAAAACAATCAGTATGATTAATTTTATTCACATCACTCATTCAAAAACAAGTAGAGAAGCCAAGGATTCAAAGAACAGAAAACAAGTAAAGCAAAATTAAGCTCGACTATGTTATTTTTAACTTAAAAAACTTCAAATATTTCTTAAGAGACTTAAAAACTATAAAATGCACATAAGCAGAATTAATTAACAATAGTCTGCTCTTATTAAGCATTACTTTCTGCTTAAATTCAAACAAGCTAGACGTCAGAGAAAAAGGTTTTACACAAAGAGTAAAAAAAATAACCAGCTCAAGGTGAAAACACCTTTTTCCTACACCACCTGCAGAACACTATCTGCTAGTGACTGTTGGACCATTAAGTTGCAGGCACACATGCTCAAATTATCTACCTATTATCATTTTTTGTTATAACAAGATTTAGAAGATAAATAACCTTGATCAATTTTCCATTGGCCATCAAAAGCTTCAATTTTGCTGACAACAGCTTTTTGAGGTTTGGCGGCGCCCAATATTGATCCTGCCAAAACAAGACTTGTTAGTACAATGACAAAACTTAGGATATTCACACCATCTCATTACATTAAGATAATATGGAGAACAGTCACAGATAGAAGAGAACGAAAAAATGCATGCAATGTATCAATGCAACAAGAAGCCATCTTTTTTGGGTAAATAACAACAAGCCATCTTCTTAGAGATATAAAAGAAAAAGAGACAGATAGTAAAGAAAAAGGGGCTCAAACCACAAAAGCAAATCTATTAGCTTCTAACCACCATAATATAAGTGCTCTATTATCCATAACTTTTTACATATATTATTTCCCTTTGCAATATTAGTCAATAATATTACCTCGATGTATGCAGCAATTGCAGCCCTGTCAGAACCACTCGGCTCCTTCAAGTTCATAACAGCCTCTAAAATAAGTGCCTCCACCCTACATCCATGGTCCCAAAATAATCAGAAAGAAGAGTAGACAAAAACAGCCACATTTATCACAAAAGACAATGGACAAAAGCAGCCTCCAACATCCTACAACTGAAATCACCAAAAAAGTGCACCTTGCTTAAGAAGGTGATATGCTCTAAAGGAATTTCCATTGGCATTGTTGAAACTTAGTAAGATCTTGTTCTTACAAACCTGACAAGCACATTATATATAATTTGGTTCTTGAAGAAAGTCTAAAACTACCAAAAGAAAAGGTTCTAAAAACTGTAAGGAAACAAAATATATAACATGCAAGCTTCATTTCAAAGGCTTTGCAATTTCATGCTGCATGTCAAGGACCAACAGTGACAAGAAGTTAAATTAAGAGGCACATAACAACCAGGTGTTTATTTCTTCTCAAGTTATCGTTCTAGACACCTTGGTAGCATCTCAAAAATCCACAGGTACCAGCATATTTTATCCAATTCATCAAGTAGAGAATATCTCCAAAACTGCATCATTTGATTTAGTTCTAATCTCAAATTCTAGTGAACCATTGTGTCTAACCAAATTTTAGAAGACCCTAGTTGAGAACATAATGAGGAGCTCTTATTATGCATTTCAATATGCAGCACAATCTGCACTTTATAAACAGTTTTGAGGGTGCTCAAGCATCAGGAACACACAAAATGAACATCACACATACAACTCTGAAATAACATTCTGGACTAGAATTTTGGGACATCTCATGCTCAACTTCTACCTTTCCACCTATTAGTAGGACTTTCCAGGAAGGACAAAGATAGATAATAGAGCAGTAAAGCAACCTTAAATTTCTAGATGAGGACCAAAAAACTCGATGTAGTTTCAAATCAAAGAAGCCACATGCCCTTCCCTTCAATCAAAATGGTAGATCGTACATCTTCTACAAACAGACCTCAACAAGTAGATTCCTGGACGACATGGTATCAACACAAAAAATTCATAGAAAGAATAACCATGGCACATCAAAATAAGTAGCACCAAACCTTCTTGTTCTTTCTTTTGATCCACCACCATTCATTGTACCATCAGCAACCGCAAGAGGCTTAGCATCAAGAATTTCATCTTCATTCTTTAGCACAGTGCTCAAAGCTAAAGTGTTTGTGTCATGCTTAGGAGTAAGTTGATTCTTTTTAAGAGCAAGTCTAGCCTTCTGCCTTGAACCCCATATGGCGGTAACATTTATGTTTCTCCACTTATCCTGTTCACAATATAAGCCAAAAGGGACATCAAATTATATTAACCACTAAAAGATCCTCCACTGGAAAATTTTCTGTAGTTGTGATCCACCAAGAAAGTTTGAATACATTAATCACAAGAATTACCTTAAGATCCACATTAGATCGCATTTTCAAGATGGCACTAAATTCAGGATCTGTAAGTATAGTACGCCATTTTCCGGCACCATGTTTATGTACCCCAGCTTTCAAGGCAGCTTCTTCTTCTGCTGTCCACTTCTGCTTAGGTGCACCCATAAAGCCCCCCAAAGATTCCCACAGACTATCTGAATGATTTTGATATCACTATTAGAAGAAGATTTAAACAAAAGTTACCTAAGAACCTCACAGAGTACAGCACCCCCAATGTGTCCAGTTTTCTGAATCTAAATTAGCACAATTCCTTCAAGAAATACTACGAAGCATAAACTCCCCTCAATAAAATTAGTTTTACATTTCGTTGACTAACCCCAAGCAAAATTGTTTTACAAAATCCAGCATTGCCTGAATCTCTAGTCAATTATTTCAGTTTTCTTCTCTTCTTTTCATGACTCAAAAATCTACAACATAACAAGGGTCAACTTAGAAATCACCACAATGTAGAACTGCCCAGCCTTCTAAGACTGCTCCACTCAACATTTTTTCTTGAACTCTAAACAATAGACAGTAGCCTAAAAGCAAATACTGCAAGTAAATAAACCATGTAATGAAACAAAGTATAATAAGATAATGGCATCATTTGAATTCGATCTAAATAGCTGAATTACACTACAAGGTATCACATACTTACTTAAAATATCATAGAAATAAGTAACGTAACAGCGTTAAAATCAAATTAGAAATCATTTTACACAGCACATTTTGCCAAAATAACTGTAACAATGTGAAATTCAGCAAATACTACAACATTTATGTAAAATCTCAACTATCAATACGAATCCACCAAATAACCAATCGCAGTTCAATTTACAAGCTAAACAAACAAAATAACATCTCGTTCCACAAACAACAGTGATAATCATTCTTCCACCACACCAATCAATCTAAATTCAATTTACAAGCTAAATAACCAAAAACACAGCATTTTCCACAAATAACAGCAATAATCACTACAATCCACCAAATTAACCAATCTAAATTCAATTTACAAGGTAAACAACCAAAAGCACCACATTGTCCACAAATAACAGAGATAATCACTATAACCCACCAAATAAATCAATCTAAATTCAATTATCAATCTAAACAAGACAGATATTTTCAAAAATCGAAAAAATCGTGAAATACAAAATACCGATCAGTGCGAAGAAGCAATGCGAGGTCGATCGATCAATCGCCTGACAAAATGAGAGCTAGTGACCATGAGGAATCGAAAAAAACAACACGACAACGCGATCATATAACCAATTGTTCGAAATTAAGAGTGATATTTGGAAGATTAGGGTTCGATGTTAAGATTATGTGGCCAGTTGCAGAGTTTGAGAGCATTTGACAAGAAAGAAAGGGATAATGGAGAAGGAAAAATCTCCTTCAAGACGGTTTCTAGGGCTCCATTTTTCCTTTTTAAGCTTTTCTAGGGCTTCTTGTTGTTTGAACTTGTTTGTGGAAGAATAATTACAATTTTGGGAATTTGTTAGCTTTTAGTTCATTGATTAATTATGGGAAAATGTAGGTGGATAAATGAAAAGGTGAGGTTGTTTGCTGTTCTATCTAATTAATTTTTTCCCTTAGATGCCCAATAATATTGAAATCCGAAGATGTTTATATAATATATATATATATATAATATTTTAAAAAGCACATATTATAAGCACTAACTCCAAAGTAAGAATAAAAAAGAATACTTGATCATTATCAAAAGAAATAGAATTTATCATATAGGAAAAAAAAAATAAGACTTTTATTTGTTCTCTCTCTTTTTTAATGTATTATGATATATTTTTATTTTTATTTTTATTTTCATCTTTATTATTTGATCTACATAGTTTTGAAGTCCTAAAAGAAAAAAAGAAATTAAAAAATATTAAAGCTTAATTAAAAAAATTTCCATCTTTTAACTTTTTTTTTTTAAAAAAAGACAACAAGAAACTTTCTATTAAAGGAGGAAAGAAAAACTAAAACTTTTATATTATTTTTCTAATAAAATAAAAGAACAAAAAAAATAATTTTTTTTAAATTATAATAAAAGAATAAATCACAAAAATATTACCTAGAAAATGTAATAATCAAAGATTCTCTAATAGCAGTCGTTGTCACTTGTAGAGTTATCAAACCTAAGGAAATAAAGGTTTGCAATTCTAAAGGTGATGGTGGCTCATGTTCAGGAGTGGCATAAAGTGGTAGTTTTAATTGGTGGCTGGCAACTGATATGTGATGGTCATGTGAAGGTGTTTTGGGGGTTTTCAAAGTGAAAAGTTGGTGATTTTAGGAAGCTTAGAGTGTGAAGAGGTTGTTGATGGTATTTAACTATTTCAAAAACCACTAGAATGGGAGCAGTTATAATGAGAGAAAGTGGAGTCACGAGTTTAAGCTTTTAGAAAGAGAAAACTTAAATAAAAGCTTTAGGAAGAAGTTTTAAGCAATGGTTTTTACCAAAATGAGGAGTGCAAATTCCTATTTATATTTGCTAAGGTCGAATTGAACTTAGCAAGTATCAAATGGCGCGAATTTTGTGAAAATGTACATCTAGAAGATGTTTGGTATATGCTTTGATCTAAAGGAAATAAGAGTGATTTGAGTAATGTGATGAGGTGGAATGTATTATGCATAATCTATGTTTAAATATTGGAGTAAGAGGAAGCTTTGATTTTCACCCATTAAGCTCAATTTGTGCTGATTACATGGAGCCATGTATCTTTCATTCATGATTTTCTAAATTTTTAAAGCAAATTCTAAATGATATGGATGAATCTAAACTCAAAATAGGTCTAATTCAATCGTCCCATGCCTTCTACACAATCCTACCATCACTTGAGTGGAATCATGTGCTAAAATGTGGAAAAAAGAGCCAAAGTAAGCTCATTGGAAAGGAAAATGCAAAGAAAGAGAGTGTTGGGTAGAGGTAAAAGATGATGACATAGTGTCATGTCATGCTACGTGGCTATCATGTGGCATATGTTATAGCCGCATTGCTAATGGGCGGTCACATAGTGTGTGTAGCCATTATGCATGCAACATGTGTCGACACATGGACTAATGAGAAAATGACATATGTTGTGGCAAAGGAAGAAAAAACTTGCATTTGCTTATTGGTGGGATTAAACCCATGACCTCAAGCATATATGCATATGTGCTTAGGGCTGGTAATTGCGGGGCAGGTTTGCGGGTTGACCTACCCCACTCGCAAAAATATGCGGGGCGAGCAATTCCTGCGAGTGGTGGGCTAACCCACCAGAAAAAAAAAACCTATGCTGCTACTGTGCGGACGAGGAGCGCCTAACCTGGACGACGTGCATGTGACGTGAGTTTGGTGAGGGAATGACGACTGACGACATGACCGACGAGGACGACTTGACAACTAACGACGTGATGATTGACGACAAGACAATGCCGACGCCGCTGCTACCGCTGGCTGAAATGATGAGACAGGACAGCACCGTAGGCTTTGGACTTCGACGACATGACGATTGGTTCACAAAATCACAATCACAAAAGGACTCCGGAGTCTAGACCGCAATTACACCCCCACACACCGACTCGGCACCGCACCTTCTCCTTCGCACTCCGCAGCTCGACCTCGTCCGCACCGTGCACCCAGTCGTGTACTCCATAGCTCGACGTCGCACACCCAGTGGACCGTGTGGTGTGGTGTGGCCGTATGGGGTGGGGGTGATGCCGGTGGTAGTGGTGGCTTGGAGAATGGAGATTGGAGAGTGGGGTGTGGTGTGGTCGTGTGGTGTAGGGGTGACGCCGGTGGTGGTGTGGGCATGTAGAGTGTGGATCGTGTGGTGTGGTGTGGTCGAGTGGGGTGGAGGGTGATGTCGGTGGTGGTGGCGGCTTGGAGAATGGAGATTGGAGAGTGGGGTGTGGTGTGGCCGTGTATTTTACATAATACACTTAAAAAAAAAATTTATTGCAGGTAGTTGCGGGCCAGCCCGCATTGGCCCGCGGGATAGGGCGGGCCGACTTTCCTGACTTGCTAGACTTGTGGGCTACTATAGGCGACAACCCGTGGGTCGGTGTGGGTCAAGGCGGGCCGGCCCATTTGGCCCGCATTACCAGCCTTATATGTGCTTTCTACTAGGGCAATAGTGACTTCATTAGTTGTGGTGCAATAGATTTTATTTAAGCCTTATTGCTATCTTAGGCCAAATTTGAAACAAACTTAAATTAGGTCCATTATTTAACTACACTAACACAGCTTAAGATTAAATCAAATATTTGTTTATTTACGTTTCTCATTGATTTTCTTTTTCAAATGTAGTGGGCAAAAATAGAGTGTCTACCATGTAGACACTCTATTTTTGCCTTATTAAGATAATCAATTATGAACGAGGCTAAGATAAAAATAAAAATAAAGTACTAATAAAATAAAAAAATAGAAATAAAATAAAAATGGTGGCAAAGAAAAAAAATATAATAATGATAGAAGTAAATTATAGAAAAGTAACCTAATAAAATAAAGTAAAAATAATAAAAATAAAAATATAATTCTTTTTGGAATTTGAGGTATAAATTTAGTTCATTAAATTAAGCCCAAGTCCAATTTAAAATTGGCTTAGGTGGCATTACAAAGTCAAATAAATATTGAGTGCAATAGAAATTGTGAAAAAAGTTAAACTCAATTGGCTAGGGTTTAGGCCTTGTAAGGAGATAAAAGCTAGGGGTTGTAAGTTCGAATCCTCTAAGCAACAGTCTGGAAAGAAATCTTTTTCTTCTTTTGTTTTAGCGGGTTGCCATGTGGCAGCGTTTTATTGGCTAGAGGAGATCATGTGCTAGGTACATGATCATCTTCAACCTTTGAACACGGCCGAAAGAGAGGGAGAATGAGGCGATAGAGCCAAATCTCACGAAATTGAGCCTTTTCATTTTTTGTTTTTTGTTTTTTTGGTCAAATCTTATCATTTTTAATTGAAAAATCACTTTATCTTAAAGATTAACTCTAATCTGCACTAAAATGTACCAAATAAAAAACAAGATAAAGATAGGTTTCATCGAAAGATTTGATTCGTAGTTATCAAGTATTGTTTAATGGCATCTATAAATAGAACTTGGCCCCATGAACTTAGGACAACCTTCAAAATTGAAGGATATACACTCAGAAACTTCAAACAACCACTTTCTCTCTCTAAGCTAATAGAAACTCGCGCTCCACATTCTCTCTAGAAATACTCATCACACACACAACATCAAGCTTAGATTTGGTTGCATTAGGATCCTTAGTTCACGAAGATTAGGAAAATACCCTTCTGTTGGTTCAATTGCACTTCGGAAGCATGGGTTGAAGAACTCCAGTGAACAACCCTATCAACTACCCCTGAAACGACAACCTATACTAGTGTTTAGGCTAATAACACTGCCAATTAACTCTCTATATTCGAAAACCTAAGATTTGACTCCTCACAAATTTTCGACAACCATCAGAGCACCACCAATGAAGAACTAGAACCATCGTATCCACCACAACTAGATTAAACCCTATTCGCGACCAAACCAAAATTCAACCTGTGACTAAACCCACATCTAGACTTGTGACCAAATCTAACCAGTGCTTAGGTAAGTGTTTTTTTTATTAATTAATTTTTTTTGATAATTAATGCTTAATTGATTAATAAAATGAATATTTAATTAATAAAAATAAGTATAACTAATAAAAATTGGTAACTTCAAAACATAAATTTACATATAATTAGGTAAATCAATTAGCTCAATAGGTTTAGTAAATAATAGTAATTTAAGTGGATCTAATAGTTTAGTAAGTTTTAGTTAGTTTAATATAAGTTTAATAAAATAGGTTTTATTAAATAAAATTTAGTCTAGTTAGTAACATAAATCTAGTTAAAGAATACATAATAAAATCTAAAAATTGATCACACAACTTAAAGTGATTTGTTTGAGACTTAATAAATTAAATTTTTGGAATCTTAGTAATAATGTAAAATTAAGAGAGAACCATTATGTAGACTTTAGGTGTTGTGGTGTAACTATCGCCTAGGGTCGATTAGGTTCTCGAGTAATTTACTTTTTAACTATCAATGACATAGTTTATTTATACATTTTTTAAATAATATTAATTGAAAAATATTCTATCACTTAGAAAAAATTATTTTCATGAAATAAAACTTTAATTAATGTTTTCAAAATTATGTGGTCTTTAGTTCTTTTTCAAAATTAGGAAATAAAATTTAGTTTTAGAATTTTTCTTAAAAAAATTAAAATGGTAATAAACGTAAACCTAATATTTTTTATAATTGAAATTAACCAACATACTAGAGTTTTATAAAAAAAAAAAAGAACTATATTGGTTTGATCATAACTAGTGGGTACATAGGCACTTTAAGGGCAATCATAAAAAATTGTAAAAATATTTTATTCTTTTCAAATCTCAAATTTTAATAAAAATTAAATACAAAAACTTCCTTTTTATTTTTATTTTATTTTTTAGAAAATTCTTAATAAAAAAGTAATAAAATTTTTCAATGCTATTTTGATTTATTTTGTACTTTATCTATGTGAAAAATATTATGTCTTGCATATGTGATTATAAAGGGAAGTTATATGAAGCTTTTAATTTGCTTTCTTGAAAAATAATAAGTAATAACCATTTAGGTTTTAAAAAGATAGTTCTTGAGTTTAAATTTCTTAGTTAATATTTTTTTAAAATAGCTTTTTTTTAGAAAAAATTTGTAGACTAGTAACTAGTTAAGGTTAATCTACCAAATTAACCTTAACTTATTTTATTTCTAACTTAGATTGGTGGTGACTCCAATTTTTCTTAAAATAATAAAAATATATAGTTTTTTCTTAATTTTACGATTGAGTAACTTATATTTAGTGGGCTGGACTTAATATAGTTTAAACTAAGGAAAAATTTAAAATATGTATTTAGTGGGCTGGACTTAATATAGTTTAAACTAAGGAAAAATTTAAAATATGGCTCGATAGAATTTGTGACTCTACTAAGGAAGCAGTTCTTTAATGGGCTAGCCACTTTTTATTTTTTAAAGAAAAATTAAGAGCTTCGTGTAAATTCCTTCAACATTTAGCTTTTTATATTGATTGAATTGCTTATATAATATTTTTAGCATGGATGGTTCCCCTTTATGTGGACTAATCGGGCTTCATGGTGTAGATAAAATAATATTAGCCCCATCGGGCCTATTAATTTATTTGGTGTGAGGTTTATTTATTGTTAGTACATATATGTATGTTAGATGTGGTTAAAACCAAGTCAACTTAGGAACCTAAGTGGGGAGTCATTGTGTAGGCTTTAAGTGTTGTGGTGTAACCACCTCCTAGGGCCGATTAGGCTTCCCTACTCTTTCTTCAATGTGGCCTAAGACCCATTCCTCTATGAAAATGAGGGAAGCCATAGAGCTTAAGGATCTTTAAAATCTACCTTAAATGCATTCATGTTATTTGCACATGATTGAAAAATAATGTGGCCTTAATAAAACACAGATTTATTGATTTTCCAAATGATGTAAAGCTTTGTCATTTTATATGTATTTCTTTTTTGTAACTTTTGTAAGAGTCTTATTTTATGTACTATAAAGGAATGATAAACTTGAAACCAAGTGACAACCATTTCTCCATCAACCGGATTTATGTCAATCAACCCTTACCATCTGAGCTTGCACTTTCAAACTGGTTGCAACACTTTAACCTAGAACAGTAGGAAACCATCAAAACCAAAGTGAGCCCAATCCTCTCACTCTTTAAGGTCTAATATGACTCGGCCCTCATGAGGGCCTTGGCCTACTTTTAGGATTCAGAGTTAGCAGCATTCAGCTTTATCCCACATACCCTCTTTCCAATCATTGAAGAATATTCCCAGCTACTACAAGTTCCTTCTTACTTTGAAGGAATCATAATTCTAGATCTATAAGCCAGCCCAATAAGTACCTTTTACAAGCTTCTCGAGATTAGAAAGTCAAAAGTAACCTGAGCCTATACTTAATGCAATGGGAAGTCTATAAGGATCTTAACCTTTAGAAAATGGTTTAGTACATCGGTAGACTACTAGATTGAATGAGAGATTTTTGTAAGGGACTAAGACACTTGGGAGCAGAATTGAGTCAATGCCTACATCATTGCAATCTTTCCTAGTATCTTGTTTCCAACAGGGGTTTTGCATATCCATTTTAGGATAGCTGAATTAGTAACACAATTCCTGTCAAGTTAGTCCTACATCTTAACCTTACTTGCTGAATAAATTTGGTCTTTAAGATTCCTAAAGGAGAGAGGGCATGGAAATTTTAAGGTTTGTCTAGCACTATTGATAGTATAGTTCACCAGTCATACTAAGAGTTATTGATTGGATCTTGTTAGAAGATCTTTAGCTCCATAAGTTAACTTAATGGACTACTTTGCTACAAAGTTACAGCTACTAGAGGGAATCCAGATTCACCATTAGATGGAGATTATGTTGAAGATTTATCCTGAGGATATATGGACTATTAGGTGGAATCACTACATGTGAGACACTCTAGGATGCGTAGAATTTGTTGTTGTCCCACTAATAGGTATTACTGGGTGTACTGGCTATTTCCCAACATATGTGCTCAGACAATTGGGACTAGTCCAAGACATTGCTCACAAGCCCCCATTAGACCCAGTTACACTTGACTATCAAAACTTGAACATTCCCTTAGCCTTTAAGGTAAACAAGCTACAGGCTATTAAAGCCATTTGGGATACGAGAGTCTTAAGCTCCATTATAGATGTAGGAGACCTGAATGGACAAGTGGGGGATTTTAGGGCCACTAAGTACTGCATTTTGGACTTCATGCACATGACAAGAAAAATTGAGTATCAAGCTCTAGAGATACTAGAACCTATACAAAAAAATCCAACCTCAAAGCTGAAGGCTTACATAGATATGGTTCAAGCCCGAGCAGAGATCCAACATCAAGATACAAAAAGGAAGGTGGCGATTTGGAGGGAGAAATTCGAAGCTTCATAAGATTATGTGAAGATCTTGGAGAACCTATTGAGGATGTCAAAGAAGAGAGTTTAAGACTTGCTAATGGAGCAAGTTAGTACCTTACCTAGCAAGATTAGGAGATTATTCTAGATAGATCTTTATGAACATTTTAGGACCAGTTGATAGGAAGTTCAGTTATTTTAAATAGTTAATTTAGTGGTCTGTAGCCTTGGAATTTCAATATATCTCTAGTTAGATTTGACATTTTTGTTTAATTAATTTGTCGCACTATTATTCGATTATAAATGTTGTTTTTGCATCCATGTGAGCATCTAGTCTACATATTTACTTCCTTATTATCATGTTATTTTTTTATTACTAAAAGTGGAAAAAAACAATATATAAAAAAATTGGAGAAAAGAATTAAAAGAGAAGCAGTGAGATATGGAAAGGAAACTGTTGTAGAAAGTCAATGAGAAAAATGAAGGCTTTGGAAGGGATAGACAATTTTGATCAAACAAGGTTAGTTAACTTATCGACGTATGAGGAAGATGAGTTCCTAATAAGTGTTAAAAGATACTTAATTCTAATGCTTATTAGTTATAATTTTATATGGATTTCATGTAATTTGTGAAGAAAAGAGTACTTATATAATTAAATTTTTATTTCAGGCATTAATGGAGACAAAAGAAAGGTTTATATGAGCAAAAGCGAGGTGAAATTTGGTGAAAAATGAAGAAAATTGATTTTCAGTTCAGTACAACCTTCAGCACAACCTGCAGACACTAGTGTTAGATGAAAAAAATGACCAATAACTAATTCTTTTCAACCCTGCCCTGAGTACGACCATACTAGAGGCTGTGTTAAACTGGGCAGTGAAAAATAATGTGTTTTGAAGTCAGCACAACCTCGAGCATGGCCGTGTTGACACCTATGTTAAACCTTGTTTTCACAAAACTATAAATAGACGCCTTGTTTTATTTTTAAAAAGACTTTTTTCCTTCTAGCTTCATTCTGAAAACCCTATGGGAGCTTTATTACGAACTTTAAGAGAAGAATTTTTTGAGCATCATTGGAGATTACAAAACAAACAAGGCATTATTCTTTTTAGCATGGATCAATTCTATTTCTCTAGATTCTTTGTTTTTATTGAAAACTCCATGGAGGAGTAATTCTTCATATCTTTCATCTTGTGAAACCCTAACTCATATGTTGAACCATTAATTAATTAACGAATTATTTATATCTTTGCATCTATTCATGTGTTTCCATTGTTCTTATGATTGATTTATGTGCGTAAATTGATCGCATGTCTGGTTTTTATTAAATTGAAAGAGATTTCATCTAGTAAATTAGATTTTCATAAATAGAGAGATTGCATGTTTTATCTAGAGGTAGGAAAACATTGATTTTCTGCAATTTATTAGAATTTGTTAACTTAATGAGATCTTACATGATGGTAGTGAGGGAGAGGTCTCCACTATCTTATGCATGATTATGAATTGATTAACTCGAGGGAGTAATCGATTTTACTTGAGAATTCTTGTAGTGCAAAGTTTAATTTGATTCGTTAATCGATATCTTATTTGGAAAATTTAAGGGTTAGGGTAGAACAAGATAAAGGGTATATTTTGTGATTGAATATATTTTTTAAGATAATATCATTTAATTTTAGGGTTATTAGGATTTGTTAGTTGTTAATTTAATTCATAATTTTCGCATCATAAATTAGACTAGATAGTAGAGAAAGGTAATATTAGTACTTGTTTTCTAGGTCTTAGAGGACGACACCTATTAAATCTATACTATAATCAATAGGTACACTGCCTAGCTTAATAGTAGATTTTATTGGTTATAAATTTAAAACTTTAACAATCGGTTAGATTTGAGCACATTAGTTCCCATTGAAGTTTAAGGTACCCAACTTTGAAAAATATGATAGGACGAGTTGTCCAAAACTATATATGAGGCTATATATTAGAAAGATGGCTAAGTACACCAAATATGACATGCTCATGGTATAGACATTTCAAGATAGCTTCATGGGTCCCGCCTTGGCTTAGTATGCTTAGCTTGACTTGGATGAGATTAGTACATCAGATAAGTTAGTATGTGCTGTAACCAATATAAATTCAATATTGAAGTAGCTCCATCCATTCAGGACTTGAGCAATATGCGCAAGAGGAATAATAAATCATTTAAAGAATATGCACAACGCTGGAGGAGTACAACTACTAGAATAACTGCCCTACTACTAGAGAAAGATATGACCATGATGCACGTCAATACCTTAGGAAAACCATACTACCAATATCTAGTAGGGTAGATTGCTTTTGGCTTCGCAGAGATAGTTTCAGTAAGATGTCGCATTTAGGATGCAATTGCATCAAGACAGCTTCCCAGTATTGAAGAGGCAAATAAAAAGTCATCTTCCTTTAAACCCACCAACAAGAGTAAAGACGCTACAGCTAGCGTTGTCAATACTACTAACTACCTTAGGCTAATCTTGCAAATCACCATCTCAAGGAATTTAAATGCTAGCCTTACCTTAGATTGGAATCTCGATACTTAGCCCCGTAGGAGGCAATTTACCATAATCCTAGTGCCATTAAGTCAGGTTTTCAATCGTCTTAAGAATGACAACTTGCTAAGCTTTAAGATGCCCAGTGATAAGTATAAGCCTAAGAATGTAGATCTTAGCTAGCATTGTGAGTATCACATGGGGTAAGTGGGGCATTCCACTAACAATTTTTAGAGACTCAGACACGAGATTCAGGATCTTATTTATGCCAAGATGGTTCAGTTAGACTTTGTAGAAACTAGGGCTGAATGTCAGTAACAACCCCTTACCAAATCACAAACATGCTATCAACATGATTATCGTAGATGAGCCCAAACTAGAGATAGACTTAAATGATCTCCCCATTACTATTGAGCAAGTTGCATGGAACTTGAAACAGGTAGGGCATCTACATGATATAAGGAATCTTAAAGACTGAACTAAGACCAAGCTTGCAATCTACCAATTACTTAAGGAAGGAAAGGTTAAAAAAGAAAAAAAAAAAGGAAATGTTGAAACCTAAGCCCTGGTAGAATTGCATGCAGAAGGAATTACAGAAGAGTTATATTGTAGACATGCTAGGAGAGCCATTTGGTACATTCCAATACTCGGTGGATTACTCTATTTTATAAAAGGTATATGCTGATGTACCACCCAAAAGATGGCGTTTAAAGTTTGAGGAAGAGGATAACCCTAAAGGAAAAGTGGTTGAGGTTAGAGAAATGATAGGAATGATCAGGTCTAGCCCTAAGTCCTTCATGTTTGAATATCATAAAGAGGAAAAACAAGAGAAGATTCCGAGTAACCTTCGAAAGTTTGTGTTTAATGTACCTATTACACCAGAGAAGTACAAGATGGTGCCTTTGAATTATTAAGCTGTGAATGGGGCCCATAAGAACCCACCGCTCATGATTGGAAGGTTAACTCGTTCTAGAATAGTTTACAATCTGATTGAGGAAGAAAAAGGAAAGCCACTTTTGAAGAAGCATCCAAGAAGGTAATGGAGGTAGAGGATAAGGATGAGAGCTAGAACTCCTTCATGAGGATCATGAAGACTAGTGAATACAAAATTATGGATCAACTTGCTAAAGTGCCAGCCTAAATATCCATAATGGGCCTTCTAATATCTTTGAAGCCACATCGAGAGGCATTAATTAAGATAGTTTGCGAGGTTCAGGTCCTTAAGAGCATTTCCTCAGAAAAGTTGGGCCTCATAGTGATTATGTGTTTACTATGGACTAGATTTCTTTTTCACCAAAAGAGTTGGGAAAAGAAGGCAACCAACATACTAAGCTGTTGTTCATCATGGTCAAATGCAAAAATATGGTGGTGGCTCGAGTACTTATTGATAATGGATCATCCCTAAACTTATGCTCACTAGCCACTCTAAATCTCCCTGACATGGATGCATTTGAGATGAAACCTAGTTCGGTTATAGTATAGGCTTTTGATGGATCTAAAAGAGAGATATAGGGGGGACTTACAAGTAGAAGTTGGCCTATAGATGTTCATTATCCCCTTCTAAGTATTAGACATCCCTAAAACTTTTAACTTGTTTTTGGGAAGGCCCTAGATACACGTAGCTGGAGCTATACCATCCTATATGCACTAGAAGGTTAAGTTCATAACCAATGGGTAAGTTGTCATTATGCTTGTTAAGCAGGATTAAGCCATATACAAGGAAATTGCTATCCCTTACATTAGAAGCTAGGAGTTGGGGGAACAAGGGTTACAAATTTTTTATCATGTATGTAAATGATGAAAATATCAACATCACCTTCAGCCCCGCTAATTCAAATGTTAAGGATGATGTCAAAATCATAAATGAGATCCAAGAAAGTTGGCATCAATTTAAACAAGGTAGAGTTATCATTGAGGAACTTGTGGTGGTAGTGAACTTAGGAATGGAAGAGGACCCTTGGAATTTAAAAATTAGGAGTAACATAAACCAGGAGTAAAGTAAAGAACTAACCTAGTTGGTGGTTGAATAACTAGATGTGTTTGCTTGAGTGTATGGGGATATGCTCGGATTAAATCCTTTGATACTGGTTCATAGGTTGCCCACTAAGTTAGATATTAAACTAAGGAGATAGAAACTTAGGTGTTTCTAGCCAAACATTCTTCTAAAAATCAAGGAGGAAGTGAAAAAGTTATTGGAGGTTGGATTTATGGATGTATCAGACTATTTAGAATGGGTAACTAATGTAGTGCCCATGCTTAAGAAGAATGGAAAGGTCCAAGAATGTGTAGATTTTAAAGATTTGAACAAAGAAACACTTAAAGATAATTTTCCCTTACCACATATAGATGTCTTGATGGATAATATGGCCAAAAATCATCTCTTTCTCCTTTATGGATGGTTTCTTAGGGTATAATCATTTTACGATGGTAGAAGAGGATAAAATTAAGACAACGTGGGGGATGTTTTGTTATAAGGTCATGCCTTTTGGTTTGAAAATAACCAGGGCAACCTATCAACATGCCATGGTAGCTTTATTTCATGGCATAATACATAAAGAGGTGGAAGTTTATGTTGATGATATGATCGCCAATTCTCAAGAAGAAGAGGATTACGTAGAAGTGCTTAAGAAATTGTTTCAACGGTTAAGGAAGTTTCAATTGAAGCTAAATCCGGAAAAGTACACTTTTGGAGTAACACCAGGAAAGTTATTGGGGTTTGTAGTCAGTAAGAAGGGTATTGAAGTGGACCCTGATAAGGTGAAGGCTATATTAGAAATGCTAGCTTCTCGATCATTGGAGGAGGTCTAAGGATTGTTGAGGAGGTTAAATTATATAGCCAGGTTCATTTCTCAGCTTACAGATACCCTTTATTTAAACTTTTAAAAAAGAATGCGGTAATAGAATGGGATAGCGAATGCGAAGAGGCATTTGCCAAAATTAAAGGATATTTGATGAGTCCACTAGTGTTGAAATCTCCTATTCCTGGAAGACCATTATTTTTGTACTTAACAATACTCCAAGAGTCTATGGGTTGTATGCTAGGGCAAAGGGATAAAGATGGAAAAGAGCATGCCATTTATTACTTAAGTAAGAAATTCATCGAAGGAGAACAAAAATACTCAAAAATTGAAAGGACATGTTATGCCTTAGTTTGGGTAATGCATCAGCTTAAACAATACACTCCATATTTCCTTATTGAATTGCTAGCCAAGCACAACCCATTAAAGTACTTAACAAGAAAACCAACACAAGTAGGTAGGATTTCCAAATGGAAAATGTTATTATCTAAATTTAATATTACTTATGTAAGCCAAAATTTAGTAAAAGGCTAGGCTTTAGTTGATTAACTAGCTAATCATCCAACAAAGAATATCACTAAAGACCTAGAAGCCTAGTTTCCTAATGAAGAGATAATGGCTACTGAAAAAGAATCGCAAGAAGAAACCAAGGCACCGATGTGGAAGTTGTATTTTAATGGAGCGGCAAATGTATTTAGATGTGGAATAGGGGTAGTTTTGGTATCCCCTGAAGGTAGTCACTTTCCAATAGTAGCTAGGTTGACATTTTCATACACAAATAATATCTCAGAATATGAAGCTTGCATTATGGGGCTCAAAATGGCACTAGACATGAGCATCTAGAATTTGGAAGTATATGGAGATTCATCCCTTATTATTTTTCAAACATTGGGAGAATACAAGACTAGGTATAGTAAGTTAATACCATATCATCAACACCTACGTGAACTAATGGAAAGATTTGAGAAAATTACCTTCACTTATGTGTTTAGGACTCAAAATCAGTTCGCGGATGCCCTAGCAACACTAGCATCCATGATACAAATAATAGACGGGATAGAGATACAACAATTGAAGATTGAAGTTAAGAGGAAACCTTTGGTAACCAAAGGAAAGTCAGATAAAAAGCCATGGTACTACGATATTAAAATATTACTTCAAGAAGGCAAATACCCTAAAGGCATTAATAGGAAAGATTGGAAGGCTTTGAGGAGATTGGCTACTCACTTTCTATTTAGCGAATTTACACTATGTAAGAGGTCATTTAACACCACTTTAATCAGATGTGTTGACGAGGAGGAAATAGATACCCTAATGAAAGAGATACATCAAGGCATTTGTGGATTGCACATGAATGGGTATATGTTAGCTTGAAAAATCATGAGAATGGGCTATTCTAGATGATTATGGAGGCAGACTATATTAAACATGTAAGGTATTGTCACTTATGCCAAATATATGTAGATAAAATTAATGTGCCACCTTAAGAGCTACATGTGCTATCAGCCTTTGGCCATTTTCCATGTGAGGCATTGATATGATTAACCTGATAACCCCGAAAGCATCAAATGGACATCGACTCATCCTTGTGGCAATTGATTATTTTACCAAGTGGGTTGAAGCCTTTTCTTACACTAATGTAGCCAAAGGAGTGGTAGTTAGGTTTCTAAAAAGAGACATAATCGCCAGGTATGGACCACTTAAGTCAATCATCACCAATAATGGCACCAACTTGAATAACAAGTTAATGATAGAAATATGCCAGCAATTTGGGATAAACCATAGAAACTCAACCCCATTTTCGACCTTACATGAATGGCGTAGTTAAAGTAGCAAACAAAAACATCAAAAGGATTATAGAAAAGATGGTGATCAATTACAATGATTAGCACAAAATGTTACCATTTAAACTCATGGCATATAAAGCTTTAATAAGAACCATAACTAGAGCCACTCCTTATTCATTTGTATATGGTGTCAAAGTTGTGTTGCTTGTAGAAGTAAAAATCCCATCATTCAGAGTATTGGTAGAGACACAGCTAAATGAAGAAAAATAGGTAAAGAAAAGAATTGACCAATTGAATCTAATTAATTAGAAGTGACTTACAGCATTATGCTATGATCAATATTACTAGCAAAAGATGGTCAAGGTGTTCAATTAAAAGGTGTGCCCGAGAATCTTCAAGGAAGGAGACTTGATACTAAGGAAGCTATTGTCGAATCTGCAAGATCTTAGAGGAAAATTTACTCCCAACTATAAGGGTCCATATGTTGTGAGAAGAGCATTGTTAGGAGGAGCACTGGTATTAGCAAAAATGCATGGTTCAGATTTGAAGGACTATGTAAACTCAGATGCAGTCAAAGTGTACTATCCTTAAAGAATCAATGAAATTTTGCTAAGTTCAATAATATTGTCTACAATCTTGCATATTCTTTTGGTAATTTTTGTTGTTTGCAAGCAAAGCTGATATCCTTTGCAGTCACTGATAACATTAGATTGGCCATTGACCAACCAACCCACCTTGTCATAACTTATTGATAAGTACTATCTAATGATACACCTAAACACAAGCATCCTAAACACATTAAGGATATGAGTAGCTAAATGCTCATTGTGATTTAATTTTTCTTAAAAGAGGTCTTGCATTGATAGGAAACTAACTTAGTTACAGCAATTGTAATTTGAAACTTGAGGATAGTACATCCATTGCAAAGAAGATAGTGAATCGATCAAGCTCCTTTTATGGCCAGAATAATAATTGAGTGAATATCGAACCACGACGTAGGTTTGTTACTTAAGAATATTTGCAAGAATGGTAAAGCCTTTTATCATTAGAAATATCCATAATGGACGGCAAGATTGGTTACTTAGGATTAACATTTAAAGAAACACCCTTTGAAAATATAAAATCCATCCTTGCATGATGGTGCCCTAGAATTTGCCCTGAAAAATCCATCCTTATAAGATGGTGCCCTAGAATTTATCCTAAAAAATCCGTGCTTACAAAATGGTGACTTAAAATTTACCTTGAAAAATCTATCCTTACAAGATGGTGACTTAGAACTAGAAATATGAATTTAGGGATTTATCCCATATCCATCCTTACAAGATGGTGACTTGGAATTAGAATTAGGGGTTTGCCTTGTGAAATCCATCCTTACAAAATGGTGACCTAGAATTAGATTTGAGGGATTTGTCTTGTCAAATCCATCATTACAAGATGGGGACTTAGAATTAGAAATATACATTTAGGGGTTTTCTCATAAATCCATCCTTACAAGATGACTTAAAATTGGAATACCTAAATTTAGGAGTTTGTCCTACAAGAAAATCCATCATTGCAAGACAATGCCTTGGATATTTGAGAACCCTTTTGAGAATTTTTAGGCAAAAATGATGTCTCTTTTGTCTTTGTGGCAAAGTTTTTCCTAAACTTCATTACAAAGAGGGGCAATTATAGACACCCAATTTTTTCCCTATTAAGATAATCAATTAAAAATGGGGCCAGGATAAAAATAAAAATAAAGTAATAATAAAATTAAAAAAATAGAAATAAAATAAAAAATGGTGATAAGGAAAAAAAATCTAATAATGATAGAAGTAAAATTATAGAAAAGTAACTAAATAAAATAAAGTAAAAATAATAATAATAATTGGCTTAGGTGGCATCACAAAGTTAAATAAATATTGAGTGTAATAGAAATTGAGAAGAAAGTCTAGCCCGATTGCTGGAAGCAAAGGTTACAAGTTTGAATCCCCCAAGCAATAATTTGAAAAGAAATTTATTTTTTGGAGCAGGCTGCCATTTGGCAGCGTTTTATTGGCTAGAGGAGATCATGTGTTAGGAATGTGATCATCTTCAACCTCCGAATATGATTGAGAAAGATGAGAGAGAGGGATAACAAGTGGATAAAGCCGAATCTCACCAAATTGACCTATTTTTTGGGTCAAATCTTACCATTTTTAATTGAAAAATCACTTTTTTTTTAAAGATTAACTCTAATTTGCATTAAAATGTACCAAATAAAAAATGATATAAAGATGGGTTTCATCAAAAGATTTGATTTACAGTTATCAAGTATTGTTTAATGGCATCTATAAATAGAACTTTGCTCCATGAACTCAGGACAACCTTTGGAATTGAAGAATACACACTTAGAAGCTTTAGACAACCACTTTCACTCTCTAGGCTAATAGAAACTCGCACTCCACTTTCTCTCTAAAAATACTCATCAAACAAACAAAATCAAGCTTAGATTTAGATTGCATTAGGATCCTTAGTTCACGAAGATTAGAAAAATACCCATCCATTGGTTCAATTGCTCTTTGAAGCATAGGTTGAAGAACTCCAGTGGACAACCCATTGGCTACCCCTTGAACCACCCCCCCTAAGCTAGTTTTTAGGCAAAAATAACACCGCCAATCAACTTTCCATGCTCAAACACCTAAGATGCAACTCCTCACCTGTTTTCGACGACCAATGAAGCCCCACCAATGAAGAACCATAGCTACCATATCCACCATGACTAGACTAAACCTGACCCGTGACTAGATTCCGTGACTAGACCCACATTTAGACTTGTGACTAGATCTAACTCGCACCTATTTAAGTGTATTTTTTTTAAATTAATTTATTTTGTTTTAGTAATTGGTGCTTATTTGATTAATAAAATGAATATTTAATTAATAAAAATAAGTATGATTAATAAAAATTGTTAACTTCAAAACATAAATTTAGATATAATAAGGTAAATCAATTAGCTCAATAAGTCTAGTCAATAGTAGTAATTTAAGTAGATCTAAAAGTTTAGCAAGTTTTAGTTAGTTTAAGATAAGTTTAATAAAATAGGTTTAATTAATATCGATAGATCAATAGGTTTAGATAATAGAATAGGTTTGATCAAATAAAATTTAGTCTAGTTAGTAACATAAATCTAGTTAAATAATACATAATAAAATCTAAAAATTGATTACGCCACTTAAAGTGATTTGTTTGAGACTAAATAAATTAAATTTCTTGAATCATAGTAATAATATAAAATTAGGAGAGAACCATTGTGTAGACCTTAAGTGTTGTGGTGTAACCATTGCCTAGGGTTAATTAGATTCTTAAATAGTTTATGTTTTAGTTATCAATGATATGATTTTCTTTAGACATTTTTTTTAAATAATATTAATTGAAAAATATTTTGTCACATAGAAAAAATTATTTTCATGAAATAAAACTTTAATTAAGTTTTTCAAAATTAGGAAGCCTTTAGTTCTTTTCTAAAATTAGAAAATAAAATTTAGGTATAGAATTTTTCTTAAAAAAATTAAAATAATAATAAAAGTAAACCTAATGTATTTTAATAATTGAAATTAACTAATGCACTAAAGTTTTATAAAAAAGAATTATGTTGGTTTGATAACGACTAGCCTGGTATGTAGGTACTTTAGTCGTAACCATTAAAAGTTGTAAAAATATTTTATTCTTTTCAAATCTCAATTTTTAATAAAAATAAAATGCAAAAAATTTATTTTTCTTTTTTTTTTTCATTTTTTAGAAAATTCGTAATGAAAAAGGAATAAAAATTTTCAATTGTGTTTTGATTTATTTCACACTTTATCTATATGAAAAATGTTATGTCTTGTATAGGTGATTGCGATGGGAAGTTATATGAAGCTTTTAATTTGTTTTCTTGAAAAATTGTAAGTAGTAATCATTTAGGTTTTAATAGGATAATCTTCGAGTTCAGATTTTTTGGTTAATATTTTTCTAAAATAGTTTTTTTTTTTAATTTTAAGAAAAAATTCACATATTAGTAGCTAATTAAGGTTAGCCCACCTAAGTAACCTTAACTTATTTTATTTCCAACTTAGGTTAGTGGCAACACCAATTTGTTTAAATAATAAAAAATGTAGTTTTTTTTCTTATTTTTACTGTTGAGTAACTTATATTAAGTGGGCTAGAATTAATATCGATTAAATTAAGAAAAAAAATCCAAAATTAGGCTCGACATAAAGTTTGAAGAAAGCTTTACCTTAAAGATAAAAGTGACACTATTTTTGCCCTAAACATGAAGAGGGTTAGATGATACTCAGACAAGCGGACCATTTACGATAAAGGAACTGCTTTAATGAGTTGGTTATGGGAAGAAAGGAAGAGACATCATAACTTGAAATATGAAAAGGTTTTTGAATAGGTTACCAAACTACTTATGGGTTTGGTCTTGCCATTCTAAAAGTGTGGATAGCACTCTTATGAGCGATCTTTAGGAAAGTTTTTGGAAACAAGAAAGTGCTTTAATGAGCAAGTAATCTTTTACTTTTAACTCAAGATGATACTCTTATGAGTAGGTATCAGATAGCACTCTAAAGAACAAGTGATCTTTAAATTGAATAGCATCCTTAACGAGAAAGCAATTAATTATCTTTTTTTCCAAGATAGCACTCTAGGAGAGAAGGCAATCTTGATACCTACATAAACAATGCTCTAATGAGTATATGATCCTTTTACTTTAACCTATGATAGCATTCTAATGAGTAGGTAATCCTTAAACTAGATAGTGCTCTGATAAGCAAGCAATTCTTAAATTGGATAATGCTTTAATGAGTAAGCAATCTATAACTTTTATCTTAGGATAACACTCTTATGAGCAAGTGACCCTTAGATTGGACTACACTGTAATGAGCAAGCAATCCATTTACTTTATCCCAAGACAACACTCTAAAGAGTAGGTGACCTTGATTCATTTAAAACATAGATTATGCTCTAAAGAGTAGGTGACCCTAATTCATTTAAAATATGGATAACGCTCTAAAGAGCAAGTAATCTATGGGGATTATAAGAAAATGGATGATTACAATTCTTAAAAAAGCAATTCTTGAAATTCTTAGGATTTAAGACTTGAAATGATGAATTTATTAATTAAAAAGAAACAAAATGAGGGAGGAAATCCTCTTAGCTTGTAATGGATTGAATGATAATGACCACTAAGGAAAACATAGCATTTTATAAAACAGGATGAAGACTTTTGACTTGGATTAGAATATATAAGACTTAGCCATTAAGACCAACATGTTAGAGCGGATAAAATTGACCGTTAGGGCAAATAGATTGACTTTGACTTAAATTTGAATACAAGAGACTTAGTTACTAGAGTTGACATGTGAGAAAGAATAAATTTGGTCACTGAGACCTAAGAAAGTGATATGACTTATTGAGGCTTTCTAAATTTGAACGAATTTTTGAAAAAATTTCAAAAAATTATCAAAACTTTTTAATTTATGATTTTTTTTTGAAGATTTACTAATAGATATAGATTCTTTATAGATTCACAAACACTCTTGGTAAGCAAAGGTTCTTGTATGTACCCATAATGCATGGTTTTCTAAGGCTCATTTCTTTTAAGGATTTCTTCCTCTTTAGGGGAATCTCTTCCTTAAGGGCTTTGAGCTCTTCCTTAAGGGATTTGAGCTCTTCCTTTAAAATATTAATCTTCAAACTAAGGGCAGCTAACTTTTATTCCACTAAAGATGACTTTAATTATCTTCAAGTTTGAAATTAGACATCTCACTAATGATTAATTTAGTCTAAGAAGACTTTCTTTATCTTCTCTCCATTTAGATTTCACTCTTGACTACAATTTCAAACATTATAGTTCATCTTGTAAGTGATATGCTTGAATTAATCAATTAGGTCTTTTTCAAATTTGTAAGGTAACATGGGCTTTTGGTTAAGATATTAATGAAAAGGCCTATTTTGGAAGAATAATCATTACTTCAACTCAACTTTACAAATTGAGAACCCTTAGGAAAAACTAAAAGTGTACTTGTCCTAATTTCAAAAACATTTTTTGTATAGGATAAAATATTTTCTATGATTTGAAAACCTTTTAAATAGTGGTGATAATGTGGGTGGGAGTTGGTTTTGAACTATATTTCATAGAGGCTAGTAGATTGTTGACTTTTACGATTGCCCCCAGTGCTTTCAAGCCTTTTTAGGCTCATTCTTGATTATATATGGGACTTAATCACCTTCTTAGGCTTCTTCTTTTCTTTTCTTTTCTTTTTTCTTTTTATGGTCTTTCTCTCTCTCTTTTTTTTAGCCCACTAGAGGTGATTGTCACTTTTTTATTAGGTGACTTATAGTTCAAAGTATTTAGATTGTGTTTTAGGCTCACTCTTCATTATATATGGGCCTTAATCACCTTCTTAGGCTTCTTATTTTCTTTTCTTTTCTTTTTGTATTTCTCTTTCTCTCTTTTTGGCCCACGAGAGGTGATTGTCTCTTTTTTTATTGGATGACTTAGTTCAGAATATTTGTATTGTGTGTGCTTTTCATAATCTAGGCTTTTCTTAATTGCAAAGGAAATAAATTATCAATGATAGTCGATTACTCTTGAATTAATGCAACTAAGGTAAGCACAAATTAGTTTAATCCTTTTTCTTCTAATCAATGGGCTTATCCTCCCAATTACCCCATTGTAGGGTGCTTCTTGATAGGGCTTTGTTTTTAAAAGTACTTCCTTCAAAGACTTAACGAGGTTGGCAAAGGATAATTGTGTTTATGATAAATAAATGAATTTCTAATGTCATTTGAATTGTGTATCAAGTTCGAGATGGACCCCCTTTGAGAAATGAATTCAAAAACCTCACAATGATGACACTCAATTTCTCAAGTGTTTAAAGGTTGATGTTTAGAATGTGGTTTGCCTCTTTTAATTCTAAACCTTTTAGCTAGTGAGATGTTTTATTTAATTTCATTCCTTATTTAGCTTAAATGGCTTAGTACACCTAAAAAAACCATGATGCCCCAAGTGGAGTACTTTACATCATGCCTCTAATTTCAAAGCTAAAAAAAATAAAAAAAATTAAGAGAAATGCTAATAGCTAACTTTTATTCAAACAATTTGTTACTCTATCATTACAAATCTAGCAAATATTAACTCTCTTAACTGGCTAACATTTGCCCCTTACTCTTTTTCCTTAAATGATATCCTTAATCATTTCAAATGACTAGTTAGGTTATTATGATGCAGTAACAGACTTTCAACGTTAAGCCTTTATGGCATGGGAAAAGATTGCTTTTGTAGATGGACCCACTGACTTCCAAGAGGTTTCATTAGATAACACTTGAATCTATGAGATCCTTAGTCTTATTCTTCAACCTCTAGTAGTTTTTAGTTGAGTAACCCTTCTGACCCATGTAGTAATCACATTATGCTTCTAGATCATAGTTCCATGGTCTATAGTTTGATTTAGGGATTTCATAGGATATGATCTAATATGCTTAGGAGTTGAGTAATCACTAAGGTATCATGGAACACTAACATAAATGAGGAACTCAAATAAGGTCTTAGTTAAATTTATGAGCAACTTACAAGATATGATGCACCTACAAGTACAACACGACTTAAGATTGCTACTCAATATGATGCATAAGCAACAACACTTAGGGTTACTTGCCACAATCCTTGCTAAAGGGATTAATAAGGATAAAGATAAACTCATAAGTGCAAGGACTTAAGAGAAGGTTGGAAGGAAAATTTTGTACTCAATAATCATGTAATCATCTGGCTTACATATGAATGGACTATTTATAGCAAGTCTTTAGGGTTACACATTAAAAGAGGAATTTTTTTAAAGTATATGAGGGAAACACATTCCTAATATATAACAAAAGGGACAAACTTATAAAGAGACAAAAAGAAGTTCCTAAGGGCACATGTAGTTGTCAAGTGTTAAAGACAAGTGTCATTATGAGATGGGATGCATCCTTAGTAGAAAAAGATAAACAATCTAAGCGTTTATCTAAGCTGATGTGGGTGGCTCAGTCAATGAACATGTTAGATAGTCACTTAACTAGCATCAAGAGGGTCAGTGTGTGGTAAGATAGGTCAGGTTGGACTATTTAAGCCTTGAGGTTTGTTCAATTGGGATTCTTAAGAGTAATTTACTAGTACTTCCTTAGCTAAGAGGGAGATGAGCATTTGATAGTAGCTTGGTAGGTAATAGAAGTAGAAGCTATGAAGGTAGATGACTTCGTCTTTGGTCGGTTGGCTAGAGAACATTCTATGTGTTAGAGTCTAAAGTCTATGCACCTTAGCTCGAATGATAGGCCTAGAGATTGGATTTATATCATTCCATCAGAGATGTTGAGGATTTGTCATCAAATCGGGAGACTTGTTTGTAGGGTCTTCTTTTGGAACATATAGAGTTAGGTCGCTAATGTTAAAGAATGGTGAAACTCCATATCCATCCAATAGGTTTAGCTCATAGACATTGTTATTGATTTCTGTAGGACCTTGAAGGGTCCATCAACTCAAGGTGACAGCTTATTTATTGTGTAGCTAGGGAGCTTGTCTTTGCTAAGGTGAATCCAAACTAGGTCACTTGAGTTAAACTTCATGACCTTTCTTCCTTGGTTTATAAGCTCTTGCTATTTGGTTACCGGTCTAATTAGCTATTCAAACACTTTTTGGTGTAGTTGCTCAATTTGTCAAGCTCGGTTAATAGCTTTAGAGCTTTCATCTTTTGAGGTTGGGGAGGAGATCATGCCCATAAGTATAGTCGGATTGCTGCCATGGACAACCTTGAATGGAGACTTACCAGTGGAATTATGTGTCGATCTATTGTAGGTGAGCTTAACAATTGGAAGTCACAAGTCCCAATTAGTAAGATGCTTACCAACTATAGCTCGAAGAAGAGCTCCTAAGGTTTTATTGATGACCTTGGTATAGCCATTTGTCTGTGGGTGGTAGGATGTGCTAAACATCAACTTTGTACCTAATTTCTTCCATAACATCCTCTAAAAGAAACTTAGGAAGTTTTAGGTCTTTGTCTAAGACGATGCTATAGGGCACTCTATGCAACTACATGATCTTCTATACAAAAAAATTAGCAATATAAAGTGCATCATCAGTTATATAGCATGAGATGAAGTGGGCCATCTTGCTAAACCAATCTATGAACACCATGATAAAGTTGTGTCTTTGAGCTGTTTAAGGTAACCTAAGGATAATATCTATGCTTAGGTTGGTCTATAGTTGGTCGAGGATGGGCAATAGCAAGTATTCCCTATAAGGTTCCTTCTTTCCCTTTTCCTTTTTGCAAGTGGCACACTCTCTCCAGCACCTGATGCACATCTTTCATTAGACCAAACCAATAGAATTGTCCCTTTAGTAGCTCATAAGTTCTCTTTTCACCAAAATGACCTATTAGTCCTCCAACATGAGCTTCTTTGATCAGTAGTTATCTCATTGAACTGGTCAGTACACATAGTCGTGCCTTCTTGTACAAGAACCCATTATTCATAAAATATTCATCAACACTAACTTTAGCTCAAAACTTAGCCACAATAGACCTAAAATAATCATCTTATTCATATTGTTTGGCCATTATTCCAAAGCTTAGAATCTTGGTTTGCAATGTAGTGATCAATACATGCTTTCTTGATAAGGCATTAGCTACTACATCTAAACTCCTATTTGATCATAAATGAAAAGGTCTCCAAGAACTCGATCCACTTGGCTTTTCATTGGGATAACTTTTTCCGACCTCTAAAGTATTTAAGTGACTCATGGTTAGTGTCACTACAAAAAATTGACTTTTAAAGATAGAAATTTCTTTCTAAAGTAGTAATTCTATGATAAAGAACTTTTATAGATGGAATTTCCAATGCAAACTTCTGTTCCAAAAATTATCATCAATAATTCTATTTAGTGATGGACTGTATATCTATCGCAAATTTGTAATAAAAAATCTATCTCAATTCTATCATAAAAAGTTAACAAAATTTACGTTGAAGTAAAATCAAAGACAAAACATTTTGTCGCAAATCAGCTAAATTCCATTAAATTAAAATTGAATTATTTTAATTAAAAATATAATAACTTGACCTAGGGGGTCACCCATCTTAGTAGTGTTAGTGTTCTTTCCTAAGCACACTTAACTTTTGAATTTTGTGTAACCCATAATTGCAATACTAACTTATGTTTTGTAATTAAAGTTTCATTTTCTTATATATAACTAATAATGTATAACGAAATATATAATTTATAATTATGTATAGTAATGATATAACATTTTATCTTATTATTTATTATATTATTTATATTATATATTGTTATAAAATTATTTATAATAAAACCACAATACATTGTCCCATCATATAACATTTTATAAATATATTATATGATATAAATATATCAAATAATATATAATATTTTATATATAAGATAAAAATTATAAAACATGTATGGATTATATTATATCATTTATTTATCTATATATATTAATTACTTTTAGAGACATAATTAATCTATCTCTAAAAGTCAAGATTATCTAAAAATAAATTTAGAGACAAATTTGTAACCCTTTTTTTTTTTAAATATACATATGGTATTAAAATTTTAACATTTAACTTTATAGTATTAAAGATATAAATTTCTCATCTTTGAAAGGTAAGTTTATAGTTTTGACATTTAGAAACATATTTGCAATAGAGTCAGAAAATAAATATTATGCTAATTTTTTTTTTGTTTCCTACAATAGAATTAGAGACGGAATTGCAATAGAATTAAATCCCTTGCAAATCTGTTGGTAACATGTCTCTAAATTCATTGTAATAGCTATTAAATTTATAAAAATATGTCTTTTCCATGTAGCCACAAATTCATCACAATCCACTATAGATTAATACTTTTAGAGACAAATTTTTTTTCTATTGCAAAATTTCTATCTTTAGAGCTTAGCTTTCTTATAGTGTAGATCACAAACTCTCAAGGTAGTAGATAGTAATGTTGCCAAATAGTGAGTGCTTAGACTAAGGTATAGAACTATTTATCATGTGTCAGGTAGTTCAATGCAGCACTATTGAGTTTTTCATTGAAATACATGATAGGTCGTCACTCTTACATTAACACAACTACGATTCCTAATCTTGATGTATCACATTCCAACTCAAACACTTTCTCTAAATTCAGTAGTATCTGCATAGAAGCAGTGGTCAGCTTTTCCTTGTTTTCTTGAAACTCTTTTGAGCTTCTCTCCCTAACTGAACTTTGCTTCTTTCTTGGTCAACTCAGTAAGATGTGCGACTATGGCATTGAAATTATGAATGAAATGGTGATAAAACAATGCTAGTCTATAAAAACTTCTCACATCAAAGGCATTCTTTAGGGTTGGCCAGTTGTGAATGGCTCGAACTTTCTTCTCTACAACCTTTACTCCTCCATTTCGTACCATAAATCTTAGAAAGATGACTTTATTTTAACAAAGACAAAATTTCTTCAAGTTGCCAAATAGTTTGTTGCCTCGAAGAATGGTAAAGGCCTCCCATGAGTGCTCAACAGGGATCCTTAGGTTGAGACTATATACTAAGATGTCATCGAAGTACATGACAGCACACTTTTCGATCGAGGTTCTTAATACATAGTCCATCAACCTCATAAATGTATTGGGCACATTAGTCAATTTAAAGGGAATGAATAATCATTTGTAAAGACTATACTTAGTCTTGAAGGTTGTCTTCCATTCATCTCCTAGTCTCATGGTGGTATCTACTCTTCAGATCAGTTTTTGAGAAGATACGAGCACTATTGAGTTCATCCAGCATGTCATCTAACCTTGGAATTAGATAGCTGTAGTTGATAGTGATCTTGTTGATAGCTTGACTATCAATGCACATGTGCCATGATTCATCCTTCTTTAGGACAAGTAGAGCAGGTATTGCATAGGGGTTTATGCTCTCTCTTACATAACCTCATTCTATCAACTCGTCTAACTGCTTCTTTAGCTCAATAGCTTGTTCAAGATTCATCTAATAGGAGGGCTTGCTAGGTAGCACCACGTAGAGTTGTAAGTTGATGTAGTGTTCTATATCTTGAAAAGGGGGTGATCTCTCTAGCAGCTCTTTAAGGAACAAATCTCCGAACCAATCTAATAAGTCCTTGATCTCCTTAGGTAAGAGCGTTTGGTCTCTAATCTCCAACAACTTTCTAATTAACAAAAACACTAACATGTTTGGCTCCAATGATTGCATGAGCTTGCTTTGAGAGACAATAAGGGTCTTCCTTTAAGCTCAACTTAACTAAGCTTAGGTATCATTCACTTAAACAATGAGGGTCTTCCTTCACTTATATACATACAATCAAAATAGTAAGCTTAGGCATCCATTTGCCTGGTAGTTGAGTGAGCTTTAGGTGAAGCATCATCTCGCTTCACTCCCACTCTTGTGGATAAGTATCAATTGAACCCATACTAGAGGGCATCCTATTAGACCCTCTCGAGAACTCGAGCCAATAATTCGAGTGTGCCATGTCTAGCTCACTAAATGTCAGGAAGTCCATAGGATCAAGCTTAATAGCCAACTCATCTAAATCCATCATAGGCTTACCTCTAACCAATACTATAGGTCCTCTATCTTGGGTATCAGTGGCATGCCCTAAAAATCTAGGGGTATCGCCAACACATCTAACTCAATGCCCATTCCATCATCCACACTATGTTCTAATATAGTGGAACTACGACAACTACTATATTGTCTTCGTACTAGGTCGAGGGAATGCTAAGTGATCTCTCTTATGACTCAACCACTACAATCTCCTATATAACATCCTACATGTCCACTAGGGCTATATCCCCCTATATTTACTCTCTCGAGGCCATCTCCTCCTATATCTCCTCTACTAGGGTCATCTCCCCCTATACCTCCTTTATTGAGGCCATCTCCTCTTCCCCTATCCTTGGAGAGGGTGGGAACATCAAATCATTCTCCTTATGATCCCATAACTCAAATGGTGCCACTACTATCTCCTCCCTCTCTAATCTCACATAGTCATCTCGACTATCTCTCATGAACACAACACCCTGTCCGACGGGAATCTATAAAGCAAAATCAAGAAATCTTAACCTATCGTAGTCAGCGACTATAAAGGCCACCTCATCACTAGGTCTACCTTAGCCCAACTCTCTGGCTCTCCACTCTAATACATAGATCATCTCGATCTTAGAATATTTACCCCTCTCTGATCGTCTAAGTTGTATGTAGATAGATGTCTAATGCTTCCCTAATCCAGCTCTCCACCACATCAGAATAGGCAGCAAAGCACAAGGTCTATCAGGAAGTGGTAAGTCCTTGTAGAGTAGTTTCAGTCTGCACCTATAATCCACTAAAGTCTCTCCATCTCGGAGTCTAAAGGTCATCCATTGATCTAGAGCCTCGGCTAAACTAATCTATTATGCAAATATAGTATTTTTAGACTACATGTGATAATTAAATAAGGAATCATATCATATATTTTCCTTAGCCTAGTGAAGGTTCTGTTCTTTTCTAAAATTTTGGAAATTTGTCTAAGAATTTCAATGGTTCTTTTCTAAGTCCTCGGTTTGCATTTTCTCCTCTTACTTCATGCTATTTTCATATTTTCCTTCAGGGCTTTCATTTCCAGAATTTTTCTAAGGTTATTTCCTCATATTTAGGTTTGGGAAATTCTAGAAATCATATATAAAAATTAGTTTGGGCATTGGTTTGGGGCTCAAGGATCAAATCCTGCAATTTTCCACTTTTTCCTACTACTAAAATGCTTTGATCATTACCTATGATTTTCTATGATTTGGAATGCCTTTAAATACATTTGAAAAATACTTATTTAGCTTCCTAAAGTTGGAATCTAGAAGGTGGATAATTTCCATAAATTTGATTTATATAAAGTTCCTCGAAGATTAAATATGTTCCACTCAATACATAGCGATTTTGCACCTTGTTCATCATCCTAATCTAACGTTTACATCTAAACTTATATCTTAGGTTAGATAAAACTAAAATAAACATATGGAACTTACAAAATCAAAAGTATATCTCCTATTCTAATATGATGTATATGAAAATGGGGGAAAAAAAGACTACAAAGTGGAGTAAAGATCTTACACTTGATTTCTAGTTGAGGAAGCTCTAATGGTCACCTTCTTGCTTGCTCTTGGAGTAGCTTTTGATTCTAATCTTCTTAATGATTTTTTCTCCTTGAATGAACTCCTAGGTGGTGTAGAAAATATCAAAAATTAAGCTTGAATGGCTGCTTCTTGGAGGATGAATTTCCTTGTTGAAATAAGGTGTTAGGCATAACGGAAAGGTTATGGCTTGTGTGTGGGTGTTACTTTGAATTTTGGAGAATGTTTTAAGTTAACTTCTTAGGGAGTTTTATAAGTGAATTTCTTTAGAAGTGAAGGGACTCCCCACATGCAAAAAGGGTAAGAAAAATTAGAAGCCTAGACAGTTTGGTTGATACGTTTACCCATTGGTCCAAAACTTTAGTATTTGGGTAAATGTATTACACATTAGGTAATAGGTCTAATCATATTGGGCAATATTTGAAATTAAGGTGATAAATATCATATTTGGTTTATGTTTTTGCCACACTCTTAATCCCCAATTGTCCTTGCAATTAGTTAGCCTAAGTCTAGTTAGTTTCTAATTACTCTCCTCATTGCATTACACGTCCATGTTGGTTGATTAGGGAGGGCTGATTTGGCTCATTAATTTCTCTTGTTTCCTTGCATTACAATGGGCCTTAAATGGGGTTTAGTTAGGAGAATTTCCAAATTTAATTTGGGTCTTTAATCTGGTCATTTAGTAGGTTACATGTTGCCATATTTTCACTTAATTCTTCACCACTAGTGAGGGGTACTTGAGGTTCATTTTTCAAATTTTTCTTTTACCCAATTTGATCATTTAGTAAAGTTAAATTTAATTAGATTTTTGCGTATTCTCATAATAATTATAGGGTAATTTATCATTGTTTAAATTTTGGTTTCATTCGAATCGAACCTCGGGTTTTCTGAGCGTAAATTTGGTTTTCTCGATTTAAAAGGAAATCATAACATCGAATGAATGGTTTTAAGATTTTAGGATTCGACTTTGGGCTTTTCGTACATCCTAGTTTGAGTTTAGTATTCCAAATGCAACATTCTATCATCGAGGTTTGCTTTAGTTTCGTGTCCCTTAGGTTTTGGATACGCTAGTTAGTTCATGTAAACACCCCATTTTTGCCCTAAGAATGAATACTAATCAATAATAATCAATTTTCAATTTTTTCCAATTTTTCCCTAATTTAGCATAAATAATTAAAAATATTAAAAAAAAATAAATAGGAAAAAACATCAATTTTGAAAATTGATTTCAGAAATGGCAATAATAAATAATAAATAATTTTTACAAATTTTTGAAATTTCAAAAAATACAAAAAAATAAAAAAATCGCATTGCATATATGCAATTTGCGAAATTAGAAAAATCAAGAAAGTGGGCTAGCCCAACTGGTTTGGACCACGGGCTAAGGCGCGCGCAGGGGGGTTCGGTCGCTGGAGGAGCAGTTTTCGCGTTTTGCAATTTTTTCACTTATTCAGGACACGTGGCAGCATCCGATTGGCTAGAGGGAGCGCACGCGCCGGGTACGAGATCATCTTCTACCTCGGGTCCGAGATCACCGGCGGAAGAGAAAATTCGAATTTCGGCCGTTTCGATTCGATTTTTTGCATAAATCCAACAGATCTTCAACAGAAATAAGATGAACACTATCTAATTGGAATCAAATCGCAATAAATCAAAGGATTTACACAAATCGGAGTTGGTTTTTTTTAACCGAAAATTCGATTAGCTTCGATCGGAGGAAATCCGAGCTTATCCAGCTCGGTTTCAAGTGCCTATAAACAGGAATCGAAGGAAGGAAGCCAACACAGATCAGAATTGAGAGAAAGTGAGAAAAGAGAGCAAATCGGAGAGCACCAGAGGAGACCCAAAATCGCGATTGCTGACCGAAGTTGAACTACCACCAGGAAACGATCTGGGAGCAAACCACCGCCACCATTAGATTCAGCACCCTCAAGAAGCTAGGATTCAACACCTTACCCACGACGAAAGACCGTTGGAACGCCGTGAACGAGCATCCTTCGCCGCCGCATTCGACCGATCCAACCCGCGCACCAACCCAGATCCAGGTAAGTCGGATTTTCCGGATTTATTTACTTCTTTTATTTATTTATTTTTATTCCGATTTTATTTATTATTTGTTGTTTATTTATTGATTTTTTATTTATTTTTTTATTTGTTTATGTTTTATTTATATTTTCTATAAATAGGAAAATGTTAGAAATTAGATTTTTTAGGATTTAATAATGTAGAAAAATAATAGAAAAATAAAAAAATAATAATAATTCAAAAAAAATGTAGATAAATAATAAAAATATTAGAAGAAGTAATAATAAAATTTTAGATTTCAAAATGGGATAAATAATAGTTTAGGATAAAATTTTTAACAAAAAAATTCAAAAATTATCAAAAATTAGCAAAAATCATAAAAATAATAAAAAACTATGAAAATCATGAAAACTTAGAAAAATTATAAAAAAATAGTAGAAAAATAATAAAAATCATAAAAAAATCACAAAAATTTATAAAAAATCATGAAAGAAATAATAAAAAATTAAAAAGAATCATAAAAATGAGTTTTAACACTTACAAAAAAACCATTTTTCTCAAAATAAATCAAAAAATTGATGTTTTCCCCCTAAAAATCATTTTTAAAAATCAGATTAAAGCTTAGGCTTAGATTTTTTTAGAAAAAATCCCAAAAATGGTAAAAACATAAATTGAAAGAGATTAGGTGGTAACCGTAAGGTTTTAATAGGTTAGCCTCCGGACTTAGAAACTCTGGTTTTCCCTTTTCCTCTTTTTCACAAAAACGAGAAGAGGAAATCACGACGACTAGTGGTCCAAATTAAGACTAATCCGCTCCTTTAGTCTTAATTCAATATTTCCAACAACAGTTGGGTGGCGACTCCAAAAATCAAATGAAATTCCTAACTCAAGTCGAGGATCTACATTAGATGAGCATAGGGTCTAGTCTAGATCGGATTAGGAATGGGAACGCAAAAAATTAGACTCAATAGGATGGCGACTCCACTGGGAACCCATGCCAGTAGGCTAAGCCACCTGAATCTTCGAATTGTTCTCTTTAAATGTGCTTCAATTATTATTCTGTTACTAACTTTTCAGGAATTAGTTAGATTCTAGTTTCTTTGCTATGAGGGTTTTACATGCATACATATGTTTGTGTGAGTAGATGCGGTCGAACCTGGACCATCCTAGAAACCTAAGACGGGGAGCCATTGTGTAGGTTTCGGGCGAAGTGAGTTGATTCACCGTTCGGGACCGATTAGGCTACCCCACCCTATGCTTCGATATGGCCTGAGATCCATTTCTTCAAGAATGCGGGAGGCCATAGAGCTCGGGAACCAGTTAGAACCAACCTACTTGCATACATGACATCATAAGGGGTTGACAATTGAATGACAATGTAATGGTTTGTTGTTTTATTCATGGAGTTCAAATTTATTTCCCTGTAATGCTCTCATAGTTTTGTTTGTAATTAGGCGATTTCTTATTGTAAATAGATGGCTAGCACCGCAGTCGACCGTCTCCTCCACAAAGAAATTCGGGTGTACAAACCTTTGGGCCCAAAGTTGGTATTGGACCATTGGTTTACCTTGTACAACCTAGAGGACCAGGTCTTCATCCAGCAAAAGATCGGCCCCGTCCTCTCACTGACAAAGATAGAGGTGAATTTGCCTTTAATCCGAGCCATGATCCAATTATGGGAAATCGAGCCCGCTACTTTCTTTATCGGGCCGCATGAGATCACCCCTACCCTGGAAGAGTATACTCAGTTGCTACAGGCTCCAGCACTAACCGATCAAATCTATATGCCAGACCTCGAGGCCGGGCCAGTCGGTACCTTCAGCAGATTATTAGGCATCCATAAAACAGCAGTCAACAAAGCCCTAGCAGACTGTAATGGATATTGCATACGAATGGATGATTTGGAAGCCTGGTTCATCGCCCGAGAGGACAATGGGGATAGGAAGGACATACTATGTGGGGACCCCAAAACTTACAGACAAAGAAGGGTGAACGCTTCAACATTGTCAACACTTTGGAGAAGTTAGCCCGGGCATTTTATGACCAATATAAGTTCAATATTGAAGTCGCCCCATCCGTAATTGACTTGGGGAGTCTCCAGAAGAGACATGCTGAGCCGTTCAAGGAGTATGCTCAGCGTTGGAGAGCCTAGGCCGCCAAGGTAGCAACCCCGATATCTAAAAAGGAATTGACATCCATATTTGTCAATACCCTGGACAAGACCTACTTTTCACACCTGGTAGGCCAGACCTCATCTAGTTTTGCAGAGGTAGTGGTTGCAGGATGCAGAATTGAGAATGCCATCACCACCGGTAGACTCCAAACAATGGAGCCTCCTAGAGTCACACCGACACAAAGGCCTTTAGGAGGAAACAGAGCTAAAGAGTCCACTGTCAGCACAGTCCACTCCGGTAAGGCAGAAAAATCTAGGACTCGTATGACATTCCAGACCACGAATATCCCAGCCCAACAACCCACGACAAGTCACGCCCAGGCCGCCAGAGCCCCAAGGCAGTTCACTCTAATCCCCGTACCGCTCAGTCAGGTCTTCGCTCGGTTGAGGGCAGACAACTTGATCAGTTTTGAGCTCCCCAATGACCGGTACAGGCCCAAGAACTTCGACTCAAACCTCAAATGTGACTACCACATGGGTCAGGAGGGGCATTCTACAGATAGGTGCTAGAGGCTCCGGGCAAGATCCAAGACTTAATTGATGCAGGCATCATCCAGCTGGATTTCGTGAACGCCCCAGCACCCAATGTCAACACCAACTCACTGCCCAATCACAAGCCCACCATTAATATGATCACATCTGAGGAGTTGACTCCCAAAGAAGCCCCTAAACGGAATCCGACGGAGCCACAGGAGAAGCAATCCCACCAAAATCCAGAAGAAACACCAAAGGCACACATTAAAAGAAGGTGGTTAGCCGGAGACCTAACGATCGGCACTTTAGGAGAATCACATGGGAGATTTCAGTATTTGGTAAACTATTCTTATATCCCGACCGAGCAGGGGCCGCCTAGTGGATGGGGGCCAGAATTTGAGAAGGAAGAAGGGAAGGCTATAAACATTATCAATTCTCATCCGAAGCCTAGGGTTATACAGTGCTATGAGGGACAATCAACTGAGGTACAAATCCCAAGAAAAAGATACATATTCAATGTCCCGATACCGGCAGAGAATTACAAGGTTGCACCGTTCGACTATCGGGCCCTCGAACAAGAGCAACCTCCTATAGTGGGAGGCATCACCCGCTCTGGGAGATTATACGATCCAAAGTATAAAAGCCCGACTGAAGAACCCAACGTGGAAAAAGGAGAAGAAGAGGAAGGGGGACTTGCTGCATTTATAAAGATGGTCAAGGCCAGTGAATACAAGATCATGGAACAATTAAATAAAGTTCCAGCACAAATATCACTCATGGGCCTTCTCACAACGTCCAAGCCCCACAGGGAAGCACTCTTTAAAGTGCTGAAGAAGATTCAGGTCCTGGAAGGTATCGCTACAGACAAGATAGGTCACGTAGCAGACTCCATCTTCACAATGGACCAGATAGCCTTCTCTCTAGAAGAACTAGGAGAAGAGGGAGACCAACATACCAAGCCACTGTTCATAGTGGTCAGGTGCAACGACACCATTGTCTCCCGGGTACTCATTGACAACGGATCATCCCTCAACGTTTGCCCATTGGTAACGCTCGATTTATTGGGGTTCGATCCAAGCAACATAAAACCTAGCTCCACGGTGGTCAGAGCCTTCGACGGGTCAAAGAGAGACATAGTGGGGGAAGTGAACCTACGGTGGAGATCGGTCCACAAGTATTCCACATCTCCTTCCAGGTCCTCGACATCCCAAGGTCTTTTAACTTGCTTTTGGGACGACCCTGGATACATGCTGCTGGAGCCATCCCCTCTAGTCTCCACCAAAGGGTCAAGTTCATTGCAAGCGGACAGATAGTCACGGTACTAGGCGAGCAAGACTACGCCATATACAAAGAGACTGCCATACCTTATATTGGGGAAGAAGGTTCAGAAGACCTGGGGCTGCAGATTTTCAATGAAGTGAACATGGTGACCAGCAAGGAGGGCCATCAGTTTAAAGAGGGGCAGCACGGGACATTTGGACTGGGGTACATTCCTACCACCGCAGAAGAAGCACAAACAAAAGGTGTCAAAGGCAGAATGAAGGGGAAGCTGATCGACACCCAGATGTATATCCCACCTCTCCAACAATCTTTCCGAAAGGCCAACATCATTCAAGAGCTTCGGATAAATGAAGAGGACGACAGCAAAGGGAAATCAACCCCCCGCACGTCCAACCAGCATCCGGCTCTGAACAATTGGTTTTGTTATCCTATCAGTAGCGCTAAGTTAGCTCAAAAGTAGAGAAAAATTATTAAACAAATTCTATTGAGACTCTTTGTCAAATTCAATTGCAGTTTGTTTTCTTCTTATATATATGCTTTCACTTTCATGTTATCCAGATCTCCTACCATCGAACATCAGGGATATTTCGCACAGGTAGAAAGTAAAAACGCGATATCGTTTCCAACGCTGCTAAGTCAGTTGTTAAAGGCGATATCCTAGACTACGAAATAATACAAGAAAATTGGCTAAAACATGAACAAAGCGGAATCTCGATCAATGAGCCTGTGAAGATAGTAAATCTAGGAAGCATGGAAAACCCTAAGAACCTTAAAATCGGGACTAGTTTGAGTACCGAGCAAAAACGTAAGATAACCGAGCTATTAACGGAATATGCAGATGTGTTTGCCTAGTCATATGGTGACATGTCAGGGCTAGACCAGTCAATAGTAGTTCACAGGCTTCCCACAAGGGAAGATGGCAAACCTAAAAAACAAAAACTGAGAAGATTTAGGCCGGACATCTTACTAAAAATCAAAGAAGAAGTCAAGAAACCGCTAGAAGTAGGGTTCATTGAAGTATCCGACTACCCAGAATGGGTAGCAAATATAGTCCCCGTCATAAAAAAGAACGGAAAAGTACGCGTATGCGTAGACTTTCGGGACTTAAATCAAGCTATGCTAAAGGATAACTTCCCCTTACCTCACATTGATGTTCTAATAGACAACACTACGGGAAACCATCTCTTCTCATTCATGGACGATTTCTCAGGATATAACCAAATAAAAATGGCTAAGGAAGACAAAACCAAAACGACTTTCATCACAACATGGGGAACTTTCTATTACAAAGCCATGCCCTTCGGTTTGAAAAACGCCGGGGCAACGTATCAGAGAGCCATGGTCGCTATACTTCACGATATGATGCATCGAGAGGTTGAAGTATATGTCGACGACATGATAACCAAATCCAAAGAAGGAGAAAGCCATATAGATATCCTGAGGAAATTGTTTAAAAGACTGAGAAAATTCCAGCTCAAGTTAAACCCAGAAAAATGTACTTTCGGGGTCACGACTGGGAAATTGTTAGGGTTTGTCATAAGCCATGAAGGGATTAAAATCGACCCTGATAAGATAAAGTCTATATTAGAATTACCTTCCCCACGCTCCATTAAAGAAGTAAGAAGCATGCTGGGAAGATTAAATTATATAGCTCGTTTTATCTCACAGCTCATCGACAAATGCCGACCATTATTCCGTCAGTTGAAGAAGAACGCCACAATGGAATGGGACGACGAATGCGAAGAGGCATTCAAAACAATTAAAGACTATCTTACAAAACCTCCGGTCTTGATAGTCCCGAAACAAGGAAAGCCCTTATTCTTATACCTCACTATACTCCCTGAATCCATGGGATGTGTGCTGGGCAAAAAGATGACGAGGGAAGAGAGCGTTCCATATATTATCTGAGCAAGAAGTTCACAGATGGGGAACAGAGGTACTTAGAGGTGGAGAAGACGTGTTGTGCTTTAATCTGGGTCATGCATCGACTAAGGCAATACACCCTTTACTACCATATTGAACTGTTGACAAGACATGATCCCTTGAAATACTTAGCAGAGAAACCAGCCTTGATAGGGAGAATCTCTAAGTGGCAAATGCTCCTATCCGTGTTCGACATCACATACATAAATCAGAACTCGATGAAAGGGCAAGCCTTAGCCGATCAATTGGCGGAACACCCTGTCGAGACAGATTCCTAAGAACTACAAGCCCAATTTCCAGATGAGAATATATTGACAATGGAAGATAGGCCGGTAAAAGACTTTAGGATAGAGTAGAACCCGAAATGGAAACTGTTTTTCGATGGAGCTGCCAATGTATTCGGTTGTGGGGTTGGGGCAGTATTGATATCCCCGGACGGCACTCAATTCCCTGCAGCAGCGACGAGACTTACATTTCCCTATACCAATAACATCGCAGAATATGAAGCATGTATTCTCGGGCTCAAAATGGCCTACCAAATGGGAATCCGCGAGTTAGAAGTATATGGAGATTCGTCGCTCATCATACTACAGACAAGAGGGGAATACAAGACTAAAGACCCCAAACTGGTACCGTATCATCAACACTTGACAGAGCTAATTGAAGAATTCAAGGCAATCACTTTCACATACATCCCGAGAACTCAGAATCAATTCGCAGATGCACTAACCATACTAGCATCTATGATCCAGATAACAGGGGGAGCCGAAGTTCAACCGATGAAAATAGACATCGAAAGTCGGCCTGCCTACTGTTTAACCGTTGAGAAAGTACAAGATGACAAGCCCTGGTATCACGACATCAAGACCTTTCTCCAAGAAGGTAAATACCCCGAAATGGCTAGCAAGAATGACCAAAGAACACTCAGAAGGTTAGCAAGTCATTTCCTATTAAGTGGGTCCATACTTTACAAGAGATCATTTGATACCACCTTGTTGAGATGTGTGGACAAAAATGAAGCATGTGGACTGATGAAGGAAGTACATCAGGGAGTATGTGGACCTCATATGAATGGCTACATGTTGGCCCGAAAAATCATGAGGTTAGGATATTATTGGTTGACCATGGAATCAGATTGCATAAAATATGTCAAGCACTGTCATCTGTGTCAAGTCTACGCAAACCGGATAAATGCTCCGCCCAACGAGCTACACTTGTTATCAGCACCATAGCCTTTCTCCATGTGGGGAATCGACATAATAAGCCCGATCACTCTGATAGCATCTAACGGCCACAGATTCATACTAGTAGCGATCGATTACTTCACCAAATGGGTAGAAGCTTCGTCATATACCAATGTCACAAAAGGGATAATAGTCTGCTTCTTGAAAAGGGACATAATAGCCCGATATGGAGTTCCTGAGTCCATCATCACCGACAACGGTACCAATCTCAACAACAAATCGATGACAGGTTTATGTCAACAATTCCACATAAACCACAGAAATTCAACTCCCTATCGACCTCAAATGAACGGGGCAGTAGAAGCAGCTAACAAAAATATCAAAAAGATCATCGAGAAAATGACAACAACTTACAAAGATTGGCACGAAATGCTACCGTTTGCTCTCATGGCTTATAGGACTTCAATAAGAACATCTACGGGAGCTACCCCTTACTCATTGGTATATGGTACGGAAGCAGTGCTACCAGTTGAAGTTGAAATACCATCATTCAGAATCATGTCGGAAACTCAGCTAACTGAATCAGATTGGGTAAAGAAGAGGCTTGATCAGCTGAATCTGATTGATGAAAGAAGGCTTACCGCACTATGTCATGGCCAGTGTTACTAACAAAGAATGGCCCGAGCGTTTAACAAGAAGATGAGACCCCGATACTTCAAAGAGGGGGATCTGGTACTAAAGAAGGTTCTCCCGAATGCCCAAGACTCTAGAGGGAAATTTACCCCAAACTATGATGGCCCCTATGTAGTGAAAAAGGTTCTGTCAGGAGGTGCTTTGATACTAACTCAAATGGATGGTCCAGAATTGAGAGACCCCATTAACATAGATGCTGTAAAGATGTACTATCCTTAGGCAAGGGAATCGAAATTTTGCCAATGTTTATGAAAGCCAACATTCGATATAAATTTCGTTGAGTCGAGTTCTTACTTTTTACAAACAAAGTTAATATTCCTGAATGGTCGATAATCCAAATCAATTCCCGTTACCATAGATACTCCTAAACACATTACTCACCACTTCACCAATGAAAGATAAACACTAAAATGATAATGAATCTTAATATAGTTTGTGATATAATTCTATTTACTTTTGAGCATTAGAACTGAATGCATTAGTAGGATAACATTACCATCAAAAGAGCCATGTGCATAAAGAAAGGGAGCACAACAAAATTTTCAATCCCGTGCCAAGATAAGAAGAAATGAAGCAGAAGCAAACCAGCCTGAGGGTTCGGTTGTTTGGTTACTATCCACGATAAAACTGGCAAGCACAATGAAAAAATAAATAACTATCATCATATCATGAAAGGCATCACATCATTTAACTCAGTTAGTAGAAAGCATATTCAGAAGCATAAGATGAGTCAGCCCATAGTTGGGCACTTGTCTAAACATTCCTTTTAATAGGGTAGTCAGCCCAAAAAAAAAGGGGGCACTTCCCTAGGTCTTTTCTATGGTCAGCCTATAAAGGCACCTTTTTGAGATATCATTTTTATCTTAGGTTAGTCAGCCCAAGATGGGCACTTTCCTAAACATCCTCTCTAAGGTTAGCTCATAGGGGGCACCTTTTTGAGATATCATTTTTATCATAGGTTAGTCAGCCCAAGATGGGCACTTTCCTAAAAAGTTGTTCTCAAGGTCAGCTCATAAGGGCACTTTTTGATACAACTCCATCTTAGGTTAGTCAGCCCAAGATGGGCACTTTCCTAAAAATATGTTCTCAAGTTCAGCTCATATGGGCACTTTTTGAGACAGTTCAATCAATTCTATCTTAGGTTAGTCAGCCCAAGATGGGCACTTTCCTAAAAATCTGTTCTCAAGGTCAGCTCATATGGGCACTTTTTGAGACAGTTCAATCAATTCTATCTTAGGTTAGTCAGCCCAAGATGGGCACTTTCCTAAAAATCTGTTCTCAAGGTCAGCTCATAAGGGCACTTTTTGAGACAGTTCAATCAATTTTATCGTAGGTTAGTCAGCCCAAGATGGGCACTTTCCTAAAAAAAAATCCGTTCTCAAGGTCAGCTCATAAGGGCACTTTTTGAGACACTCTACCATAGGTTAGTTAGACCAAGATGGGCACTTTCCTAAAAATCTATGTTAAGGTTAGTCAGCCCATGAGGGGCACTTTCCTAGATTCTCCCGATTAGTCAGCTCTTAGGGAACTTTTCGGAAATATTCTTCCAAATAGTTGCTAGTATAACAAGACGCTTCTGTTGACAGGTAACCAGCTCATAAGGGCACTTCCTAAGTAAATTTTCTTTCCAAGGTTGCTAGTCTGATAAGACGCTTCCTATCATCATTTCTTCCACACAATGCTTGAGGTGTTTTCTATCGCCAATTAGTTAGCCCATAAAGCACTTTTTGGGGAGGGAACATGACTCTAAATTGTTAGGACCGTATTATCTATTCAAGAGGCCAAAAATGGCGTCTTCCTTTTAGTCTTTGTAGTTAAGTTTTTCAAACTTTACTACAAAGAGGGGTAGCTGTAAACACCTCATTTTTGCCCTAAGAATGAATAATAATCAATTTTCAAATTTTTCCAATTTTTTCCAATTTTTCCCTAATTTAGCATAAATAATTAAAAATATTCAAAAAATAAAAATAAATAGGAAAAAAAATCAATTTTGAAAAATGATTTCAGAAATGGCAATAATAAATAATAAATAATAAATAATTTTTACAAATTTTTGAAATTTCAAAAAATACAAAAAAATAAAAAAATCACATTGCATATATGCAATTTGCGAAATTAGAAAAATCAGGAAAGTGGGCTAGCCCAACTGGTCCGGACCACGGGCTAAGGCGCGCGCAGGGGGGCTCGGTCGCGGGTTCGAATCGCGGGAGGAGCAGTTTCCGCGTTTTGCAATTTTTCCACTTATCCAGGACACATGGCAGCATCCGATTGGTTGGAAGGAGCGCACGCGCCGAGCGCGTGATCGTCTTCTACCTCGGGTCCGAGATCGACGACGGAAGAGAAAATTCGAATTTTGGCCATTTCGATTCGATTTTTTGCACAAATCCAATAGATCTTCAAAAGAAATAAGATAAACACTATCTAATTGGAATCAAATCGCAACAAATCAAAGGATTTACACAAATCGGAGTTGGTTGTTTTTAACCGAAAATCCGATTAGCTTCGATCGAAGGAAATCCGAGCTTATCCAGCTCGGTTTCAAGTGCCTATACATAAGAATCGAATGGAGGAAGCCAACACGGATCAGAATTGAGAGAAAGTGAGAAAAGAGAGCAAATCGGAGAGCACCGAAGGAGACCCAAAATCGCGATTGCCGACTGGAGTTGAACCACCACCAGGAGACGATCTGGGAGCAAACCACTGCCACCATTGGATTCAGCACCCTCAAGAAGCTAAGACTCGACACCTCACCCGCGACGAAAGACCACCGGAACGCCGTGAACAAGCATCCTCCGCCGCCGCATCCGACCGATCCGACCCGCGCATCGACCCGGATCCAGGTAAGTCGGATTTTCCGGATTTATTTACTTATTTTATTTATTTATTTTTATTCTGATTTTATTTATTATTTGTTGTTTATTTATTAATTTGTTATTTATTTGTTTATTTATTTATGTTTTATTTATATTTTCTATAATAGGAAAATTTTAGAAATTAGATTTTTTAGGATTTAATAATGTAGAAAAATAATAGAAAAATAAAAAAAATAATAAAAATTAAAAAAAAAATGTAGATAAATAATACAAATATCAGAAGAAGTAATAATAAAATTTTAGATTTCAAAATGGGATAAATAATAGTTTAGGATAAAATTTTTAACAAAAAAAAATTAAAATTATAAAAAATCAACAAAAATCAGAAAAATAATAAAAAAACTATGAAAATCATGAAAACTTAGAAAAATTATAAAACAATAGTATAAAAATCACAAAAAATTATAAAAAAAATCATTAAAAAATAATAAAAAAATTAAAAAGAATCATAAAAATGAGTTTTAACACTTAGAAAAAACCATTTTTCTCAAAATAAATCCAAAAATTGATGTTTTCCCCCTAAAAATCATTTTTAAAAATCAGATTAAAACTTAGGCTTAGATTTTTTTAGAAAAAAATCCCAAAAATGGTAAAAACATAAATCGAAAGAGATTTCAAAATTAAAATTCACAAACACAGTTAAAATTTTCTGAAAAGCGAACTACGGCTCGTTTGATCCTAACTAGCAAGTACGTAGGCACCCATCTGGGTCAACCCATAAAATGAGATAAAAAAATCATTTTCTTGAAATAATAAAACGTAACAGAAACACAATAAAACACATTTCTAAATAAGAACAATTTTAGGAGATTAGGTGGTAACCGTAAGGTTTTAATAGGTTAGCCTCTGGGCTTAGAAACTTTGGTTTTCCCTTTTCCTCTTTTTCACAAAAACGAGAAGAGGAAATCACAACGACTAGTGGTTCAAATTAAGACTAATCTGCTCCTTTAGTCTTAATTCAATATTTCCAACAACAGTTGGGTGGCGACTCCAAAAATCAAATGAAATTCCTAACTCAAGTCGAGGATCTACATTAGATGAGCATAGGGTCTAGTCTAGATCGAATTAGGAATGGGAACGCAAAAATTTAGACTCGACAGTTCACATGCCACAAGACGGATCCTAATTTCACAATCGGGTTTTCATATTCATTTTTTGACGTATTTCTCAATGTTTTCCTCATATTAATTTTTAAATTTGAAATTTTTTGGGGTTTATAGTGGAAAATCATTACAATGCTTTTGTCCTCAATTTTCAATGACTAAGAAATGTTAATATGGCCTTAAATCTCTTTTCTATCCATTTATGGACCTTTTTCTTTTCACACCATTTCATTTCATTTCATTAACTTAGTAATAAATTATTTTAGACCCATGTGTTGTAGAGGTATGTTAGCTATGTTTTTAAAGACATGGTATGGTCACCATTTAACATAGCTAATGCATGTTGTTGAGGCTAAGGGAAAAAAAAAACAATTAAACCATAAACTAAGCAAAACTAAGTTGTAAATTAGGTTTAAATCGTCTTTTTAGGTTTAAAAAAAATTACAAACCAAAATGAACTGTAAGAAGTATAACAAAGAAAATGGCAATGAAAATCTATAAAATGCATAACAAAAACAAAACAGAGAATTCCATGTCTATCATGCATTGATAGGTACCTTAGATGTAACAACCCACTATATACTATACAAAAACTTGAGAATAGCTCCTTTATTATTAGGGGGATTTACCATATGGTATATAAGGCGTACTTACATTTAATTACACCGAGCATGACATGTCATTTCCAAGAAATATAGGAGTAGTAAAATTATAATAATTTCACATCTTATAGCATAATAAAGGACCAAGGTTCTAGGAAATACCCAATGAGCAATATCAGTTACCAATGGATAATAACCATTTAAGACAGTCTAAGTATCCGCTAACACAAAATATATCTCAAACATAACATTAAGAGTCTAGTGGATATAAAAGTAATCTGTCATGCTCTCATCTTGACCTTAACTCCTCCCATCTTCTCAATACTAACCTTTGGCATATATCTACCAGGCTTTAACTAACAAAGCTCCTATAACTAAGACATATCATGGGGGTGTAAATTACATCTAACTTAGTGAAGCATTCTTCATACTATACCATCAAGTAAGAATCTAGCAAGTTGATTTAAATAGGCATATAAATGTAGGACAAGCATATAGATGCAACAACCTATATAGTGAACTTGTATATAGTGTGGATCTAATGCCCTCTATTATTAAAGGTTGGGGAATAACAAACTATACATTAGCTCCAAGTTCAATAATTCCAAGCTAGCTTTATTGATAAGTTAATGAAATTGTTACTTTATTGTATATAATAAAATATGTTAAATTTTACACACACACACACACATATGCCCAATTGGGGTGTGACTGTGGATAGCACTTTCAGTCTCATCCACCCCTAAGCAGTAAATCTCTGTACTAAACCTTAACCAAAAGGTGACATTTCCCAATACCAAGTAGTTTCCAAAGGTTGAGGTAAGGTTACATGTGGAGATACACCTCCACATGTCCTCTCCATATCATCGCATGACATTGATGACCTTTTCTGTGCAAAATTTTGAAATTCATGATTCATTTTAATTAAGGTTGAGTTTAATTAAGTCAAGTTACTTGGCAACCATCCAATCATTTACAAACACTTCAAAATCATATGGCTCTAGTGCATAATTTAACAATTATGTGGTTATGATATACTAAGGTAACATGCCACTAAATTCACATCAAATCATTCACAAGTAACTCCCATAGTCTCTTATGTAATCAATTTCAATCATATAATTATGTGCACTATATTATAAACACAAGCAAATACAATAAATATAACAATACTCACTTAGCCATCGCTATGGTCATAATAGTTCGGTGGTAGCTCAAAATGTCGATATCACCTGATAAAAACAATAATGATCCATAACTATAGGCTTGGATGGATTAAAGTGTATTAACATTTTAGGTAAATTCATTATAATTTTCGGTTTCAAATGTTTTCATATTTCAACCATAACTTTTTTGTTTTACTTTCGTTTTTCGAATTCTTATAGTCATTTTGAAGGTTTTTAAGTGTAATTTTCTTTCTTTTGGATCATTTTGGTTGCATAACTTTCTAGAAGAGTTCAAAAGTTTCATGAGTCAATTTATTAGGCTTAATTTGAGGTCTTTTATGTTGTTTAGGCCTAAAATCTAAGGGGGTCACTTCTATTCTAACTTTTAATCATGTTTGAGCTTCCATTTAGTGTGTGAAGGTTAAAATACTTGTTGTACATTCAAAGTTTTTAGCCCATTAGTGTGGTGTTGGTGTTGTGCCTTTCAATTTGGCTTAATTCCTTCATAAAAGCTTTAGTTTTGTTATTTGACCTAAGAGATTTGTCCTAATATTTTCTTAATCTATTTATTCTATTGGTAAGTTATAAATTAAAGAGAGTCACAATTATTCTTCCTTTCTAGGTGTCGGTTGAGAAGGTTTTTACAAGCCCTTTTTTTTTCATCACTCCTAGTTATCTTAACTCACTTTTCTATTGTGATTTCTTAATGTAAACAACCTAATGTATTGAAATTGGAAACTCATGCTCCCCCTAATTACTTCAACCAGCATAGGGGGTTCACATTTGGCCTTGTTCCCCTTATGTGTTTTGGCCTAGTTAAATAAGATGACTCATCTAAAACATAACAGTTCCAATATTATCAAGGATTTGTACATTTACGTTATGTCCCTATGTTTACATGGTGTAATAAACTCAAAACATGATTTTACATCTTAGGAACATGAAGATTGTCCTAAGTTACATTATCAAAAGAAAAATATTCTTGAAGGAAGGTTATGACAACAAGAAGATTGAATGTAAAAAAAAATGAAAACAACTACTAGTGAGATGTTCCTACTCTTAGTTGGTCCTTGAGCTTGTCTTACTCTCCTCTCCTATGCCACCTCTAGCCCCTTGCTTGTGCCAACTTCCTTATCTTCTTCCTTTCATCTTTGGCTTAAGGGGTTAACTAGAAGGGTGAAATGGAAGTAGAGTCACGATGATGTTTTTGGGAGGGTATTTCTGTCACCTCTTGAAGGAAGTGGTGGTGAAGCCTCCTTGAGTTCATGATGATGAAAATGGAGAAGTAAAGTGGTGCTAGAAATGACGTAGAATGAAGGTAGTGGTGGTAGTGGTGAGAATTTGATTGAGTTTGGAGTGAAAAAAGGAAAATGAGAGCGAAGAGTAAGATGAGAGATGGTTAGTGTGTATGTGTGTGTAATGCTATATTTTTGTCCTAGTGTTAGTTAAGTAAATCTTAATGTACATGGGACAAAAGTGTCAATGAGGTATTATGGTAGACTTTTGGTTGTACAAAAGACAAAAGTGTTAATGAGTTATTATGGTTAGCTCTTCATTAATTGCTTTATTTTAGTCAAATTACCCTTCCATTTTTGGTAAGACCACTTTTCAAATTTGACACATTGTAACCTATTAACCTAGCCTACCCCTTGAAAACATGGATGGCCCTTGGATCTTAGAGTTTTGTCACATCCTTCCTCTTATCTATGCATGGCCGACAACGCCCACATGCTTTCATAAGCTCCATCCTTTTATCCTTTAGTTAATTTAATTAGCTTCTAGTTTGTTTATTTTAAATAATTTGGTTAATGTATTTATATTGTGACTAAATTAGAATGGTCATGTAGAATCACTAGGTCATGCCATTAAGGTAGTGCCATGATCCAATTTTTGTTAGATTTACATTGATTTGTCTTGCTTGATTGTTATTGTTCTCAATCATCCCTAATTGTATTATTTAGGTTTCCTATAATTAGCTTAGATTTTTTAATATTTTGGTCCAATTTAGGGTTCAATGTTAGACTTTAAGGTTCATTTCTTCATTTAGAGTCTTTTGTTGTAAATTAGGATTTTGATTTCAAAATTGAGCTAGGGCTTCAACAAGTTGTCTTAGGGTTTAAGGTTCTCCTTAAAAGTAGTGTATATAGGGTTTGGTTCAATTAAGGTTTCAATTCTTAACTTTAGGGTTTTATTACATATGTTGGTGAACTAAGTTAAGGTAACCTCTAAGGTTAGGGTTGGACTCCCTATTGACTCTTGAAAATACCTTTAAGTTATCACTAGGTGATTAATATCCCAACTCAGAATTTTCTTAAGGTTTACAATGTCACTTATTGGATTCCTTCTCTTACTTAGTTTTCATTGAGTAACTCACTACTCTTTTTTTTTTCATATATTTACTTAATGATTGATATAAAAACCAAAATTACTTATAGAGGGACAATAAAACCTCTTTAAATATATTAAATGAGTATTGAAAATGGTGAGTGACATCAGAGAAATGATAATAAATTAAATTTTTTTATATTAAGTATAATTTTTCATAACTTATTGACTTATATCTAAAAAAAACATTAATAACAAGTATAAGAACAATTTGAACCATGGACTAAACTATTTTTAGGTTCCAAAAGTTTATGATCCAAACTGTATGGTTAGGTTCAATTTAAGAAAAAAAATCCAAACTATAATATGTGATTTGGTTTAGTTTAAGAGATAAACCATATCGAACCAAGCCATGTCCACCCTTATCTAGTATATGGCAAACACTATTACAGTACATAAGGGACACCTTTTAGTTTGGGAAAAAAATGACTTAATGATGTTAAACATGGGCATGTTGGTTGTTAAGATGACATTTGTTGTAACATTATATACATATTATATAGTAGAGGTTGAGTTCTATTGTATCTTATTTAGAGCAGTAGTTTTTTATTTTTTAGCATATTGCCATTTTAACAGTTTTAATATCTTCTCCTACAAGAACTAGAAATGCTAATAAAGCTCTTTACGAAGGTGTAAGTACTCTTGTGGATACAAGCTTTTACTCACCATTTAAATTTTCACGACTAAGAAACTTACTTACACACTATTCCCTTATGTACATACTAGTTCCTTGTACATTCGATATTAATAAAGTGTGTAGTTATTCATTACAATTCTTGCCTGTATCCCCTTTTCCTATTGTTGCCTTTTTCTTATTATTCTTCCATGTTGCTTACAGATATATAGGCTAATTTAGGCTAATCTAATAGCAAGTAAGCTTGCTTACTACTACAGAGGTGGGACAGTAAGCACCGTGCAATGTTGTTGTGCTAACAAGAGCTCAGGATTGTGATACTTGGTATCAGAGCTTTAGTTATTCCAGTGGGAACAACCATGACACACCAAAACAACATGAACGGATGTCTTGAGAACATTGAGGATCAATTCACTCACTTAGACAAGCAAGTAGAATCACTGGTAACTCTTTTAGTAAGGGTATAAAATCTTGAATAACCAAAATTTGAGTAGCAATGGAGGGGGTTAAAAGAAGTTTTATGGCTCTCACCAGTCTAGAAAAGGTGAAATAATGAGTGGAGGCAAGAAGCCAACATTCTCCTGTTTTTTGTGCAATGGGCCATAGAAGGTTGCAAATTATCCCCATAGAGCAACACTTAATGCCATGGCTTAGAAGGCTAAGAATATATGCCAAGGAGAAGATTTAGGGAGTAAATGTGAGAAACAACCTAAGATAGGAGGCTCATACATGTTAACGACTATGGGAAAGAGCTCCTCAGCACGAAGCAAGGATGATGTGCTCAAAACCAAGGTCTAAGTACAACCAAATGAACCAAAGGAACACTTCAAATCTCAAACATATAACTGGTTCCAAAAAGGGTAAAATTGCGTGAACCCCAGTGAAGGTGCAATGAGTTCCAAATACTCAATGATGCAATTATAATTCCACAATGATAATTTCTTCTAACATGACACTAATCACATATAAATCCACGTGACTAATTCACAATCTCAAAATAAATCTTCAACTCTAAGAATCCCTTTCCACATGCACTAATCACGGTTTAAGAAGCAAACATAAAGGATGAACCGAATTCAAATGCAAAGTATCTTAATTAAGCACAAAAATTCAAAAATTGTAGGAAGCAAATCTGACCAAGAACTATCTCAATTCACCCTTAGATATTACACACTAGAGAAGAAAAGAAATCATAACAAAATGAAATTGATATTACTCATAATTTCAAAGTATTGCACTCGCCACAATTTCAACTCTTGGGATTGAAATTGATAAGAGTCTAATGACAATTAGGCGAACCTTAATACTCACGCAAAGTGTATCTCAATTCTGAAAATTTTGGCCTCCTCAAACCCTACTATAAGCAAGTATTTATACTTGCTACTCCTAGGGTTAGAAAATTGTCAAAATTACATGTTTGCCACTTTTAAGGTAGCCGGCCCTAAATGGAAATTACAATAAAATGAAAGTGTTCCAAAAGAAAAATACAACATAAAATAGTCCCTAGAATAATTACAAAGTACAAAAATATCATAAGTCTTCATGAGCCAATGCTTCGGAATGGAAACAATCACAACAGATCTTTGATTATAAATCTGAAAATGTCTCGTGTCCATCAACTAGTGTAGGACATATCAGCATCCCATGGAGAATTATTATTGTACCTATAAGATTATTTCTCAAATAGTTATTAGAATATAGGACATAAAATAAAAATATAAGTGATTTGGACCATCAGCTAAATCCAGTTCTGAAGGTATAGGTGGTGCCAGAAAATTTCTCATTATCTCCTCGGGCTTTTGAAAGATTTGCCCTCAAATCTAGAGAGTCTTTTCCTGGACCGAAACCCGATGTTTGGAATTGCTTGTTGGCTGAAAATCTGGAAGAACTATATGTGCCTCTAACTAGTTCCTGGAAAGAACAAACCTTAGACGAAGACAAAGGAGTCAATAAAATCCGAGTACCATCCTTTTGAAACATGTAAGTGTTTCTGAACCCATCATGTAACACCTTTCTATCAAATAGCCATGGTCGACCCAATAGTAAATGAAATACATACATAGGAAGCACATCATAGATAATCTCATCACTATATCGATCTCCTATACTAATTGGTACCATTGCTCACTGTGTAACATGCAAACTACCTCGATTGTCCAACTAATGCACTTTATACAGGTTAGGATGAGAGCTAGTAGTTAATTGTAAGTTTTCTACCAATGCAGTAGATATGACATTAGTACAACTACCACTATCAATAAAAAGCATACATAAGTTACCTTGAATCTAACAAGGTATGTGGAAAAGATTCTCCCTCTGTATGTCCCTAGTATCTACAGAAATAGTCATAACCCTGTATAACACATTAATAGGTAAGTATTTTACTCTCTTTTTATCCCCCACGTGTTTCAGCATGTTCATCATCATAATACTCTTGTAAGGATAAGGATAAATCTGCAGGCTCGACAGTCTCTTTCGCATCATCTTCTTCGTTACCTTCCATGACGGTCATCACCCTTTTATTAGGACACTGTGTACCTATATGTCCAAATCCCATGCATTTGAAACATTTAATCTGACACATCTTCCCACTGGTTGACCCTTATACCATCTACCTCAATTTAGATCCAACTACCTCTTTGCCTTTCCTAGAAACATTTTTCTCCTTTTCTATAGTAGGGATAACTTTGTCTACAACCCTGAAATGCTTACCTGCTCCCTTAGACGCATCCAACTGACCAACAACCCCCATAGGCTTTGTATTAGTACTGGGCTTGCTCCTAGTAACCTGGAATGAATAGGATCGCCTCTGTCTCTCCACTTTCAAGGCTAACTATATAGCCTCATCAAGTGTACTATATCTCTGAAGCTCAACTACACAAGCTATCTCATACTTTAACCCAGATACAAAACGTGCTAGGGTTTGTTCAGGAGGTTCAACTGATCCAAATCTGATCACTAGTGTCTCAAACTCCTGTACGTAGTCATCCACTGTTTTACACCGCCCTACACCCCACCCCCCCCCCCCCCCCCCCCCCGTCGTCTCAGTGTCTGGAGACGCATAAATAGCTCCTGCCTATAGTGTTTCGGTACAAACCTCTTCCTCAAAACTCATTTCATGTCTCTCCAAGTGTGTATTTCGGCCTCTCCATCCCTTTGCCTGCTGATCACCATATTTTTCCACCACAAAGCGGCATACCCTATGAACTCTACAGCTGCAAGACATACCCTAGAGTCATCATCAATCTCATAATGCTCAAAAAGACCCTCAACTTTGTCTTCCCAGTCTAGGTAATCATCAACGGAACCCCTACCATCAAATGAAGGCATATGTAGCTTCACATACTCTAATCCTTGAGTAGTCTAAATTCCCTGTCTCGGTATGGATTAACCCCAAAATTATCATCTCTGTTTTCCCTAAGAGCATGATAATCTCCTTCTACTGTTCTCCCCAAATTTCCTCCTACTGCCCCTTCTCTCTGGACATTTTGAGGAGCTACTCTAGGTGGTGCCTAAAGGTTTACCACAGGTGGTGGTGGCAATGTCATCCTATCAATCCTTGTTGCTAATGTAGCAACAATTGTGGTAAAGTCTTGAAGTTGTTCATCTAGAGTTCTTTCACTTGTATTTCGACGACCTAGTCTGCCACCCACTTGGCAATTGGCCTCATTGCCAATGCCATCATTCACGCTATCATTTGACATGTTAGTGGATGCGATTTATTTGAAGTATAAATGTAATCTCAAATAATTGTAGCACACTCCCTTCACTTCACTACGTCACAATAACAGGTTTGGAAAATGAAACACACACTTGTACACCCACGGTGCAACAAGTCACCAATGCAACAAATACTTGTCACTTCAAGTATAGTAAAATAATTGAAGCACAAATAAATACTTCCAAGTAGTTAAGATATTGAATTCAACTAAGCAAGTGTTTAAGTAATAATACTCAATAAATTTCACACTTAAATACTTATCTTTGAATTTCAAACTTCACTACTTAACTTCCTTTATTAGTCACGATTCACACTCACACTTGATCTTAATGTGCAACACCTTACTCCACACAACTCCAAAAATTCACACCACCACACATATACACGTTGCAACCACTTCAACCACCATTACATACACACAACACTTCATGGTGCAAATTACCTTTCACTCAACATACACCAAAACCCATGCCACATGCATACACTCTTCACTAATTTGACAAAAACACAACTCCACAACACAGCAACAAATTCAAAAGAACATCCTTAATGCACTTTCCACAAATGGTAAGATTCAATTTCAAATTCAAATGAAATGTAATCAATACCACTCAATAACTACTTCAAACTTAATGGATGTGTTTGAATTCAAATAAATTCCCTATTATCTCACACAATGCAAATATGAAAATTGTACACTTCCACTTCTGAATTGCACAAGAAATCACGCAACACACTCCATAAGCTTCTTCAAATAATGGAATTCCAATGATGGAATTCAAATTCAATTAGCTTTCCTTTCTTCTACAAACTACAACCAAAACCACAACTTTAACACAAGGTAAGGTAGCCCACTTCCAGATTTAAAAAGGAGTTCAATAAGTACATAATTCCACAAATGGTAAGAAGCCATTTCAAATTCAAATGACACACAATTAAACAATGACTTAATGTATGTTTTGAAATTCAAATTGCTTCCTTAACTCACACCTCAATTATGAAAATTCAAGTTTGAAAATCACAAAGGTTACTCCTCACTTCCAAAAAGCAAGGTCTAAGCACAACCAAATGAACCAAAGGAACACTTCAAATCTCAAACATATAACCGATTCCAAAATGGGTAAAATTACGTGAACCCTAGTGAAGGTGCAATGAGTTCCAAATACCCAATGATGCAATTATAATTCCACAATGATAATTTCTTCTAACATGACACTAATCACATATAAATCCACGTGACTAATTCACAATCTCAAAATAAATCTTCAACTCTAAGAATCCCTTTCCACATGCACTAATCACGGTTCAAGAAGCAAACATAAAGGATGAACCAAATTCAAATGCAAAGTATCTTAATTAAGCACAAAAATTCGAAAATAGTAGGAAGCAAATCTGACCAAGAACTATCTCAATTCACCCCTAGATATTACACACTAGAGAAGACAAGAAATCACAACAAAATGAAATTGATATTACTCACAATTTCAAAGTATTGCACTCGCCACAATTTCAACTCTTAGGATTGAAATTGATAAGAGTCTAATGACAATTAGGAGAACCCTATTCCTCACGCAAAGTGTATCTCAATTCTGAAAATTTTGGCCTCCTCAAACCCTACTATAAGCAAGTATTTATAATTGCTACTCCTAGGATTAGAAAATGGTCAAAATTACAAGTATGCCATTTTTAAGGTGGGCGGTCCTAAATGGAAATTACAATAAAATGAAATTGTCCCAAAAGAAAATACAACATAAAATAGTCCCTAGAACAATTACAAAGTACAAAAATATCATAAGTCTTCATGAGCCAGTGCTTCGGAATGGAAACAATCGCAGCGGGTCTTTGATTGTAAATCTGAAAATGTCCCGTATCCATCAACTAGTGTAAGACATATCAGCATCCCATAGAGAATTATTATTGTACCTGTAAGATTATTTCTCAAATAGTTATTAGAATATAGGACATAAAATAAAAATATAAGCAATTTGGACCATCAGCCAAATCCAGTTCTGAAGGTATAAGTGGTGCTAGAAAATTTCTCATCAAAGGAGATTGGGGTTAGTACTTACAAAAGACACTAGATAGATTAAAGCTATCAACAACAAGGTTAGACCTATCCAAGGAGTAACACGAGGTGTGGAAGTGAAGATTAGGGATTAGAGCATTAATCTCAACTTCACTGTTGTCCCATTAAATGACTTCAACATTGTCTTGGGGATAGATTTCTTGAGATGCGTCAAAGTTGCGTTAATGCTAGCAATTAATTACTTGTTGTTTATAGGTGACAAGCTATGCTGTGTGTCAATTTAGAGGAAGAAGGTAGGCAACAAAGGCAAAGATGGTAAGAGTATTGGAGTAATGATGCTATCTATGCTCTAACACAAGAGAGAATCAAGCAACAAGAGCTAACTTTCCTTGTTGTCTTTATAGAGAAAGAGGATGTAGGAAATCTTGACATACTAAGGGTAACACAGAGTGTCTTGAAGGAGTTCAGTTTTGTGATGCCGAATAAGCTCCTAAAGGAGTTACCAGCCTAAAGACTTGTAGACCACGAGATTGAGCTAGTTTTAAGCCAAACTACTAGCCAAAGCTCCATATAGAATGTTAGTCCCTAAGCTTGCAAAGTTAGGAAAACAATTGGATGGTTACTAGAGGTGGGTTTCATTCATCCCTCAAAAGCACCATATAAGGCTCCTATTATATTTTAGAAGAAGAAGGATTGAAGTTTGAGATTATGTATAAACTACTAGGCTCTAAACAATTTGACAATGAAAAACCATTATCTTATCCCTCTGATTGCTTATTTATTTGATCAATTGAGTGGAGTCAAGTACTTTACCATGCTAAACCTTCATTCAGGTTATCATCAAGTCTACTTGCTAAGGGTGATGAGCCTAAGACAACCTATGTGATCCATTATGGCACCTGCAAGTTCTTGGTGATGCCCTTCAGTTTTACCAATGCACCTACTACATTTTATACCTTAATGAATAATGTATTTAGAGAATATCTTAATAAATTTGTAGTTGTCTATCTAGATGATATTGTAGTCTATAGTAAGACATTATAGGACTGTGTGAAGCACTTACAAATGGTTTTTCAAAAGCTTTGAGAGAATCATTTGTGTGTGAGGTGAGAGAAGCATGCCTTTGCCCAGAAGTGCATCAACTTCCTTAGGCACATGGTTGAAACGAGGTAGATTCGAATGAATATGGCCAAGGTGGAGGTAATCAAAGAGTGGCCTGTTCCTAAAAGTGTGACAAAGATGAGATCATTTTTAGGACTTTTCAACTATTACAAAAGATTTGTGGAGGGTTATTCCAGAGGAGTTTCTCTTTTTATAGACTTACTGAAGAAGGACTGAATGTAGTCTTAAGGTGAGGAATGTCAAGCTGCATTTGTAGACCTGAAGTATGTTATGACTAAGGAGCCAGTCCTCACGCTACCTAACATCTCCAAACCGTTTGAAGTCCACATGGATGCATCAGACATCACATTAGGTGCAGTATTGATGCAAGAGGACCATTAAGTGGCATATGAAAGTGGGAAGCTAAATCAAATAGAGCATAGGAGTTCAGCTTAAGAGAAGGAGCTACATACAATTGTGCACCATCTCAAAACCTAGAAGCACTATCTATTGAGGTATAAGTTCTTGGTGAAGATAGACAATCTTGTTACCAGCCATATTTTGACTCAACCTAAGCAATTCCTTGCGAAGTTCAATATAGAGATTAAGTATCAAAGCAAGCAAACTAATAAGGTAGTAGACATACTAAGTAGAAGAAAAAATTTAGCTTCTTTAGCCCTTATTGCACATATATCTGTGAGTCAAATTAACACCAACACCCAAGAGCAAATAAACAAGCATTTAGGCTAAGACTTGTTAGCAAAAAATTTGAAGCAATTGATTGTAGAGGGAAAGACTCACAATTTTGGATGGAAGGCAATTTGATCTATACCAAAGGTCATTGCTTATATGTTCCCAAGGTGAGAAGCCTAAAGAAGGTGCTCATAAGGGAGTGCTATGACCCTTTATAGGCTAGGCACCCCAACTAGCAAAGGATAATGAGCTTGTTGAAGCAAGGCTACTATTAAACAGATATAAAGGAAGATGTGATGAACTACATTTGCACTTTCTTGACTTGTTGGTAAAATAATATTAAGTGTCAAAGACTAGTGAGGCTATTGAAGCCTCTTATAGTTCCATCTCATCTTTGGGAGAGTGTCTCATGGACGTTATCACTTCTCTACCAAAAGTGGGGAGCTCTTATCTATTTTTGTTGTTGTTGATAGGTTTTCAAAGTATGTAACCTTCATTTTAACTACAAAGAGTTTAAGCACAAAAGAGATGGCCTAGCTTTTCTTTAAGCATGTAGTGAAGTTTTAGGGAGTTCCCCAAAACATCATGAGTGAGAGGGATGCTAAGTTTATAGGCAAGTTTTGGATAGATTTTTTCATCATCATGGGTTCCAAGTTGAGCATAACCTCCAGCTATCACTCACAAAGCGATGGCTAGATAGAGAGATTCAATAGGTTGTTGGAGGAATACTTACGACACTTTGTGTCTACTAATCAAAATAATTTGGTAGATGTTAGATATTACCTAGTTCTATTTCAACATCCAGCAAAGCTCTTCCTCTAACAAGAGCCCTATTGAGATCATCATGAGTCAGTAACCACTATTACCCTATACAATAGCTACACCTTCCATAAGAAGATGCCATAGAGCTTATCCGTTCACTAAGATTCGAAGCAAAGTTCAGAATTTACTAGAGCTTACCTTGAGAAGGCTTCCAAGAGAATGAAGAAGTGGGTAGATCAAAAGCACAGACTTGGAGAATTCAGTGTTGAAGACCAAGTCGTTATAAAAACTCTTCCAAAGTAAATCAAATCATTGAGGAACAAGGATAGAAGGCTGATTCAGAAATATATTTGTCCCATTCTTATAGTTTCAAGTATTAGAAGAACTACATATAAGATCGAGCTATCCACGTGATTGAAGGTCTATCCAGTCTTTTATGTGAGCGTCCTAAAGCCTTACCATTCGGACATGGAAGACCCTTTTGGCAACATATCAAAGCAGCCACACGTCAAGCTCAAGTTCAACATTGGCTAAACCATTGAAGATATCCTTGCTTAGAGGACTATCAAAGACCCCACCACTAGAGAAGAATGCACAAGAGATTGGGGAGATGAAGACAATAATTGGGAGATGGAAGATGATATCATGCCAATATTAGAAAGAATGTCAATAGCACTAGCTAGAAGACCACCATCAATAGGTTAAAGCTTTAATGTGCATTGATGAGGATGTCAATAGATTTAAGTAAGGGGGTGTTAGGATCACATCCGTTGTAACATTATGTACATACTATATAGTAGGGTTTAGGCTCTCTTATATCTTACTTAGAATAGCAATTTCTATTTTTAGGCATGTTTCCTTTTCAAAAGTTTTAATATCTCCTCCTACGAGAGCTAGAAATGCTCATAAAGCTCTTTCTGAGTGTGTGAATGCTCTTGTGAATACAAGCTCTTACTCAGTGCTTAACTACTCAAGATTAAATAATCTACTTACACACTATTCCCCTATGCACATACTAGTTCCTTATACATTCGATATTAATAAAAGTGTGTGGTTATTCTTTATGATTCTTGCCTATGTCTCTTTTCTTATTGTTACCTTTTTCTTATTGTTCTTGCATGTTGCTTATAGGTATATAGGCTAAATCTAAACCAATCGAATAGCGAGTAAGCTTGCTTACTACTACAAAGAAGATAGGATAGTAAGCATCGTACGATCTTGCTATGCTAGCGAGAGCATAGGACTATGACACTAGTGCACACATTAGGCTATGGGCATTAAAATTGGTGATGATACGGAGTGATTAATATCTAGGTTTGACTCTTATGCATTGATTTTCATTCCCCCCCTCCCCCCCCCCCCCCCTTTTTTTTTTTCTTTTTTTTGTTTATCTTTGTCCATAATAGGTAATATAATTAATTTTTTTTCAATAATAAAATATAAAATCTTTATGGTCATGAAAGGTTACAATAATTTTGCAATAATTGCTTGTATTTTCATGTGTCTACTTCTAAATATTATTATTGAGTTTACTTAAATAAATAATTTAGTAGAATCTCATGAGCTTTACCAAGCCCTATTTTGAGTCATGGCAACAATAATTCAAGTTTGCTCCATTATAATAGTAAAGAGGAGCATATTATGCATTTTAAGGACAATATTGCAAATGTCGAGATATAAATAGTTATATGTCAAGTTTAAAAAAGGTGTTAATTTTAGTTAAAGCAATTAGCATTCCTAGGGCATGTGATCTTAAAAGATGGTGTATCAATGGATCCATAGAAAACTAAAGTAATGATTGATTGCTCTAGGCCAACAATAATAATGTAACTTAAGACTTTGGGGCCAACAAGTTACTCTAGAAGGTTTCTAAAATGGTTCTCAATGATAGTGACTCCTTTCACTAGAATGACTAAAAAGAATGTAAATTTTATGTGGGCTAACAAGTGCTAGTCTAGTTTCCAAGAATTGAAAAAGGGACAAGTTACAACCCCTATACTTGCCTTGCTAAGTGGAGAGGGTAGATTTTCTATTTTCTATGATGCTTTAGGTAATAGGCTTAATTGTGTATTGATGCAGCATATGAAGGTAATGGCTTATGCTTTTAGACAATTGAGAACTTATAAATGTAACTACCAAACTCATGATCTAAGGTTGACAATAGTGCTTTGTGCACTAAAATTTTAGTGAGACAATATATGCTATGAAATTTGTAAAGAATTTATAAACTGTAAAATCTTGAAGTTCTTATCTTAGAAGTAACTAAATGTGAGATGAAGGAGGTGCTTAAGATTGATTGTGGATTATGAACTAAAGATTCTTTAGCATTGATGCAAAGCAAGTGGATGCATTTGGTGAAAATAACAATGTTAATCTAGCCAATTTGATCACCACTTAGAGGAAATTATTAGAAGATTGGACTAGAGGTAACAATAGAGAAAATTGGTGTAAAATTGCAACAAAATAGAGAGTAGAGCTGAACTTACAAGACTAAATAAAAAGATATTTGATTAGAAGATTTGTAGTTAAAGAAAATCAATCTTAGTGTTAAGAATGAGACAATAAAAGATTTTTGAGTTGATTAGAAAGGAGTCTCGAGGCATGGGAATAGTCTTTGAAATTTGTTGAATTAGGCCTAAAAAGAAAATGTTGAAAGAAGATAACCACACAAGATATGTAATGCATCTTAGAGGTAGAAACTGCATAATGGCACGTAATAACTTTATTAATAGAATAAAATGAAGAGGAAGATATTAGATTTTGTTTCACAATGTCTAAATTACTAGCAAATCATAAGAGAGCATCAAAGATCAAGAAAGTAGGTTCTAACAATTACTTATACTAGAATGAAAGTAAAAGCACATACTAATGGTTTTTGTGACTATGCTCCAAAAGAAAATTAGAGGAATATGATTTAGCATGAATTATATCAAACTAATTGATCAAGTTAAGCCACTTCAAGGCAATCAAAACAGTACTCCTAAGAGTAGCTAACCAATTTATAAATTTGGGACATAGAGAGAATACATGGAGTGTTAATTTCTTTAGCTTCATATTTGGACATTATAATTGATAGACAATTTTGTGGTAGTGTGTATCAAGCTTTCAATGTAACTATAGCTCAATATGACTTTCCATACATAGATAAACTAAGAGTCAAAAGGGTGGTTCAAATCTTAAAGGATATGTTGAGGGCATAAGCCACTAGCTTTAAGGGTAATTGAGACAAATACTTGCCACTAGTAGAATTTACCTACAATAATAGCCACTAAGTAACTATATAAATGGTGCCATGTGAAGCATCATATTGTAATATCCTAAAAACATAAAACATAACTCTTTTTAAAACCAAGGACTTTTTGGTCCTTTTAAAAGTTTAAAACCCTACCCATATTTTTATCTCATGTTCCCTCTTTCTCTCTCTCTTTCTTTTTCTCTTTCTACTTCCATCCTCATCACATTTTCTCTCCTTCCCCAAGCAATTCTTTTTACTCCTCTTCAATATGATCTAAATAATAATGTTTTTCTGTAAGAAAATTCAAGAGAAAGAACACCTTAAAGAAAATTTCTTGGTAAGTTGTGGTTTTAGTATGTTTAATGTATAGACTGTTGGGAGTTATGGAGGAAAAAACAAAATTAATTCATGTTTTTTGCAATTTCTTCAAGTTGTGTGCTTGTGTGCTATATTGCAGCCTAATTCAAGTAAGTCTTCTTGCTATTTATAATTACATGTTATTGGAAGTTTTAAGGGTTAAACCAAAAAGTTAGAAATTTAGATTCTTTTGATGTTAATAAGTTGCATCAAAAGTGGAGTAAGTACTGGAAGAAAAAGGACTTTATTGAATGAAGTTTTCGGTAGAATTTAAAATTAGATTATAATAGTAGTCGTGTTTGATATTTGGGAATTAGGTTTAGAGTATGTAAAATGAAATTCTACAAAAGTTCTAGGTTTTATATAAATGGTCTGAAGCTTGTTGAAAAGGCTTAGAGCACTTGTGGCTATAGAATTCTATTAGGCCTAGGTTTTAACAAAAGGTTCAAACCTATGCATCACCTATTGAGAGGATCTCCTATTTTCAAAACTTTAAAATGATCCAAAGCTTTTGAACATAGTATGATCCTTCTTCTCCAAATCACATGTTTTTGCTAAAAGACACTCTTTTAAATTCTAGAAAGCATTCTAACTCTTGAAATTACAATTTTACTTTTGAATAAATATAATTAATCTCATTTGGCTAGCTAGTTTTAAACACTTTTTACACTCGAATATAGATTTAACCCACTTTAATGAAATTTTACCTCAATTTACAAATCTATTACACTAATCAATACCTTTTAAGCTATTTTCCTTCCAAACTAATATTTATTATCATCTTTAGTGTATGGAGGTTAAAGATAAAGGTGTTAGAAGGTAAGAGAAGCTAAACCAATATTGAACATTTAAACTATATTAATTGCAATTAGAAATCATAATTGTTCTATTGCATGCTGAGAGTTATATCAATGATCTATATCAAGAGTTAAAGGTTTGAGATATCACAAGTTAGACAAGCCACCTATTCTAAGTAAATGTTTATTGTATTTGTTGTCTATGTATGTTCAAGGCTAGTAATTATAATGAATGAACCTAATGAGTATACAACTAATGATATATTCTTATGCGTAGCTTGGCCTAAGGGTTGAAAGTAGCAAATCCTTAAGGAGCACTTATTAATCGGTATATGGTGTTGTCCCCTGTGGAGTTGCATATCAAAAGCATTCAAATAGATTTTAGAAGTATTGGAGCTAGAAGTGGCAATTCCCGATACCATTTAGAATATTGAGGTCGAAGGTGGTAGTTCCCAATCTAGGTTATGTATATTATGTATACTATATAGTCTAGTGGGGTTATGAGCACTCTTGTGATGGTTGTCGGCTAATATAAAGATAATGAATGAAATGATAGTGTTACTATTGTTGTATTCTTGTATGCATGCATGTTGTGAATTGGGTGACATGCATATGTATTTGTGGTGCTCACATACTGGCTTAAGCTCAACCCTTTTTCTCTCCTTTTTCAACTGTTTGAATGAATGATGAAATTGCATATTATGATGAGTCGGGTGATGCGTACTATTACTATCAAGATGGAGACAATGGGGAATATTAGAATTATTATGATGATGTTTGTTAGAAGTAATATGGAAAGAAGATGAGGTGTTCTAAGGATTATGCTTCTGGGGAATAGGTGTTAATTATGTTTAAACAATCATTCATATGTTTCATGAGGATTATTTTGGTTTTTCTCTTTGAAGACTTGAGTTATTATGAATGTTAAATCGATATTTAATACTCTTCTTTATTTAATTGAAATGGTGTTTAGAATGACTCGCCTATGAGTGGTAATTCCATTAGGTGGAATTATATAAATGAATGTGCAGTGAAGTTGAACAGGTTTTAGAGTTATAGTTGTACTAAAAAGCCTTTACATGTTATTAAATGGTGATGACATGCGGCAAGTAGTAGCATTTTAGGTTCTGGGGTATTACACATATAGAAGAAAGTGTAGGTTCCATATGCATTGGGATGAAGTTGGTGAAAGAAAAATAATGGGACTAAAGATAGTTTGAAAGAAACTTAGCAAGATCAAAATCATAAAGGAACAAATGCTAGTAGCTTAGAGCCATTAGAAGATTTATGTAGCAACGAGAGAAGGCTTGTTGAGTTTAAAGTGGTTGATCATGTATTTTTTATAATCTCATCGCCAAAGGGAATAATGTGGTTTGAAATCACAAGGAAGCTAAGTAAAAGATATCAAGGAGCACTTGAGATAATTGAGAAAGTTCACAATATAGCTCATTGATTGCCCCTATTATTAGGGTTAGCAAGTATGCATAACTTCATTTAAGTATCCAACCTAAGAAAGTATATCCCCAATCCAAATAATGTAGTTGAGTTAAAGCCACCTATTATCCTAGAGAACTTAACTTAAGTTGAGCATCTAGTTTAGACAATAAATACAAAAGAGTAGAACTCTTGAGCATCATAATATAAAGAAAGTGATAGTTTAGAAGAGAAATCATTTAAAGAGAGAGGCACTTGTAAACTAAAATAGGAGATGTGGGAAAATGCCTCGAGCTCTTTATAATGCAAGTATCTTTTTTAATCTAATCATAGTAATCAATTTAAAGCCACCATTTTCCAAGAGAATGTGACTTATGCCAAGCATCTAGTTAGGGTAATAAACATGAAGGAGCAGACTCTTGAGCATTGTCCAATACAAAATGTGATAGGTTAGTGGAGCAATCATTCAAAGATAAATACCACTTGTGAATAAGAAGAGGAGATGCTAGAAAGTACCTAGAACTCTTTTATGAATGGTATAAAGGATGAAAGTCTTTTTAGGGAGAAGATGAGATAAAAACCCCCATTAAAAATATGAGGGACAAACTAACAAGAAGCCTCTCTTCTCTTTGTGAAAGGAGCTAATCCCTATATTCCATTCAATTTCACTCTCATAGAATTAAAATTGCAATATTCTCACTCTCTCACTTCCTTTTTACGGCACCACCTCTAAGATTTCTTTAAGATTATATTTCAAATGGAATTAAGGAAAGAAGATTTCTTATTCCTCTCAAGTGTCATTTCATGTTTCATTTCTCAAATTGAGTCTTAGATTATGGAGATAAACTCAATCAACTAATAATTTGAAGAACTCATAATTATTGTGTGGTGTACATGATTTGCATATGGTCAGCATATTGTACACGTGTTCTATAAGTATGTTGTAAGCAAAGTGTCTCATGTTTAGTCTAAATGAAAGCATTAATAGATTAAACCCTCTCTATTTGGATTTTAGTTAAATTGGGCTTTTGATTCAAATTAGATATTGCAATGAAGAAGTCGATAAACTAACAATGTAAATTTAAGATTTTCTATATAAAGAAATTAAAAGCCCAATTTGAGAAAATCATGTAATTGAATTATTTTTGGTACAATTTTAATGATTTTGGAGAATAAGATAATAAATAGCGATGGTTTTCAAGTTTAATTTGTAGTTAGGTGGTTTTGATGTAAGATAAGGTTGAGTTGGTGTTTTAGGTTATTTTGGCTAAGAGGAGTTGATCAAGGCCTTGATCGATCAATTTCTCTTTGTTAGAAGGAGATTTTAGAGAATTTGGGTAAGGGGCGAGTAACCACTTAACATAGGCATCCAATTGCCTTTGGAACTAACAGTAACCCTTGCCTTACGATTAACTCGCCCTTTGGTTAGGTGGTGCTATTCATCATATAAAGCTCCCAATCAACTACCCATCTGTTATGATTAATAAGAAGCTCATCAAAAGTGACTTTTAGACATAACTAAGTACTTGATCCTATGTAAAGTTGTATGCTATAGCTAGGAAAGTTAAGTTATATCATGTATGAATGTTTGTGCATGTAGGCTAGTTACATAATGAAATTAATTTACATACAGATCTAAGCATGACCGATTTTAGTTATGGTCTTCACATAGCCTCGTAAACATTTAAAATAGGTAGATCATGGACCAGACACTCGGGCTAGCTCTAGTTGAATACTTGCTTGTAGTTTAAGCACTAATGCCGCTTTTAAGGACATAAGGTAAGTTAAGGTAGAGGTTGCTCATTGTCAAACTAATTTCACCTATATTATAGCAATTTAGAGTAAGTAAAGGTCAAATATTGTGCCACTTCTTTAACTTAAACATGAATTAGTTAAAATACACCTCAAGTATTAAGTAAATAAGTCAACACTAACAAATAGTTTTTATATTTGCATAAAGACAATACAAAAAAGACGAAAGTAAATAATTATTTCCATTTTCCTTTAATAGGTTTCTTTGCAGAAAGCAATGATAACATTAGATCTATGGAAATAGAAGGTAGATGAATTTCTACTTTAAGCATCATTAACCTTTGTATAATTATTGTATATCCATGGTATAATTCAAATAGAAAATGTCATTTTGATTTTCTCAAGGAAATTGATTACCACCATGAACTTTAAGCCAAATAAGAATATTGGATTAATTCCTACATAGGATTTAATATGAGCTAAAAAATAATAAGATTAATATATATAGGATATAAAGATATAATTGATATAAAATACAATAAGAAAAATATATCTAAATTATATATCTATACTCACCCTATATTTTGATAATATACAATAATTATAAAATAAAAAGTAAAATTATACTTACCCTCAACGTTAGATTAATTTCACCCCCATCATATAAGATTTGGAGTATGTTACAAGTGGTCGTACAATTTTCTTTTTCTTTTTTTTTCCAAATGACGCACTACTAAAAACACTATTCAACATTAAGTAAATTAGTCGGCATTCATAATAGTTATTAACGTATATAGAAAGATAATACAAAAAGATATAAGCAAATATATATTTGGATATCACTTAGATAATTCATGCACTTGTAGAATTTAATAAGAATGCTGCGACTAGCAAGGTGAAAGGTGGATGAATAAAACCTTCTAATCCAAGCATAATTAATTCCTATAAATTTATCTAAAATTCATGGTAGAATTCACACAAAAATACATTTCAATTCTCTCGTAGAAATTGGTTACAACCATGAGCCCTAAGCCAAATAACTAGAAGACAAGGTCCTCAAAATGCCATTCAGTGCCTAGCAATACTTGTTTATGTTGGATGGTTCAAGTTAAAACAATGATATTTTTCTATCCTATTGGATATAGTGCATCATTTCCTTTATGCAAGAAATGCTTCATGGCAATGCAAAACAAGGTTGAGCATGGTGAAAAAGGGTGTTGATGTACAAAACCCATTGAAGAACTTAATTATGAAGAGATACTTGAGCAAAGAAAGAATTTAGAAAAATTAAGTAAGAGGCTAGAGGAAATAACAAATCTTGCTTCTTCTTCTTTTTCTTCTTCTACTTTTTCATTTTTATTTACCTAATCCTCTCCATGATGAACAAACGCACTCTAGTCCCTTTATCTCTTATTCTTAAGTGTCAAGTGGAACTCATTTTACATTTTGCATTTCTAATCATACTATAAAATCCCTTTAGTGTACTCAAATCTTTAGAAAAATGGCATGTAATAAAATTTTCATGAATTTCAAACATGTAGATCAATCTTGTGTGTTCTTCAATGGCTAAGTAAACACGCATCAATCTAACAAAATGAAAGAACATAAATTTGAATTCATAAAGATTGTTCTCAAAAGAGGGAACTTATGTTGAATATTGCAATGAGATCTTAAACTAAGTTATACCACTTAATTTCACTTTATCGGCTTCTCAACATATTTAAAATTTCAAGGAGGAATCTAATGTATTCATGGAATCAAATTAGTAGTTTTCCATTACAATTCAATCATGTTGTAAAATGGCATTTAAGAAATTTTACTCCATGATTTCACAAAAGGAAGCAAACATAGCTTAAGTGGATAATCTCCTTCCACATATTATATTTTTTTAGTGCATTTGACCAATCAACAAACTAGTGTAAAAAAAAGGATTTAGATTGATGGACTAGAGAATAAAGAATCGATTCAAGTTCCAATGGAGTCATGATGGACTATTCATTGTATATAAAAAAGAAAATAATGATTAAGCTTTTAAGCTAGATTAAATAACTATTATGGAATCATAGGAATTAGTTAATGGTAAGGTCTAGGACTAGTGGCTCATAGGAATCAATCACCTTTAAATCAATTGGCTAGAGGTCCTTCCCATCTTTCCTTTACCATGCTGCATTTGGTTGGGTCATCTATTTAAAATTATGCTTACATATATTAACCTAAAAATGTTTTCCATGTGACAACATTCCTACAATGATGTTTATGAGACAAATACCTAGTATTCACAAGCAAAACCTCTTATACGTAGATCTTAAAGTGGATATGATATCTAATCAAGAGCACAAAGAAATGTAAGAATTTACTAAACTTAACCCTACATAATAAGAAATTTTTGTTATTTTCTTGGTGTATTTATTAAGGGAACATAGTCATGGTTTAAAAGTTTGGATTGATTTACAACATTTATTCTATCAATCATTACTTTGTTAAAGTATTGAAGAGAATAGGTGTAAGCATGGTTGTCAAAATCGCGATTTTACGTAGAATCGCTAAGGGGTCCGTAGAATCGAAACGTAAAAACAGAACGTAAAAACGTAAGTTTCTACAACCTATGTAAAATAACTTTCAAATATTATAAATTTACTTACAATAGTCATTAAAAAATATAATTAATAATAGAAATAAGGAAATTAAGTATTTATTTTAGCCATAAATTGCAAATTTGCAATAAAAGTCATAATATAGATAATCGAGCATAAGTTGTATAATATAGATATTTTATTTCTAAAATGATAAATCATATATAAAACAAGTTTCACCTAGTTCTATATACAAAAGCTAAAAGATAATAGATAAAATTTAAAAATCAATTGTGACTTTAAGAAATTACTAATAAATAAAAATTGATAATGAAGATATACCATTAAAAAGGAGTAATATTAAAAAATGACCAAAAGTACATAAAAAAAAGATACTATAACAAGAAAACCTTCAAAATTATATATTACTAGGTAAATTTTTGCACTATTCGTGATTATTAATTCAAAATATATTTACTTAACAATATCTCACATTTACTTAACTATGAGAATGATATATTGAAAAGATAGAAATATAAATACATTTATACCTTTCCTATAAAATTAAAAATCTAAAAAATTCTTATAAAATTAAAGTTATCTACCATTTATTTTATTTACTATTACAAAAATATTAGTTAAAATAAGGAAAGTTGCAGCAATCAAATACGAGTGCTTTAATACGAACATGATCACAAATAGGAACAAGAAGACTAACAATCGACGAACACAAACACAAAGACTTCAATGCAACATAACACATTGATAAGAGAGGAATGATGATCAACGAACATGTTGAGGTATGACTCATACTTCTCTACGACAGGAAAGCACATGGGTCCTCGGCGGGGGTTTCAAGGGGGCAGCGCCCCCTAGACGCTAGAGGCTTTTAACAATTAAGCCCACAGTTGTTTATTAAAAGTTTGGGCTTGGATAAGAAAACACAAAGAAAAATACTTTTTGGAAGGAACAAGGAAAGAGCACGGCCGGGTAATTAAATTGCACGGCCGTATGTCAAGGAAACATGCCCACAGAAGCACACATGGTTGAAGGTACGGCCGTGTTTTGAGCTTGGAAAATCCACAAAAACACACATAGTTGAGTACACGGTCTGAGACACGGCCGTGTGTTATTTACGTGGAAGCCTGTAGTTGTAAATATTTGTGGAATCGGTTGAAACGGATAGAATCACAATTTTGAACGATTTTACTGTTCAAAATCACGATTTTATTACGATTTTGCTCCTCTCCAATTTTGTATGCGAGTTAACTGGGAATATATATACAAACTCGTAAAATCATTGAATCGTATGAGTTGAAACGCGATTTTGACAACAATGGGTGTAAGCCATTGAAATGCAAGAGGATTAATGGCATATAGCTAATAGAAGAGAATGCAAAAAATAAATAAATAAATAAATAAAGACATAAAGGGTGGGATAGATGCTTTCCACACATTTATTACTTGTGATCATGAATATTAGTAAGTAAAAACAATCAACTATAGCATAGACATCCTACTCCAGAAGTGTGTAGATAGTAGGAAGATAGAAGTATATATACACAACAAGTCACTATGTTGTTTTCCTAGCTATTAGTTCCTTATTTACTACACTTGTGATACTTTGTTTATAGATTTTATTGGTTTTACACTTGGAAAAATGGGCAAAAAGAATTTCAAGACACAAAACTTGCTCTCTTTAAAGAGTTTACGCTTCTATATGAAATTTTGTCAAGAATCTCTAAGCATATCTCTCTTAGGATGCAATTAAGTTTAAGAATAATTAGTAATCTTGCCATTTCAATGCATCACACTATAAAGATTTGGGTTTTGTCTTTTATAGGATTGGACAAAGAGAGAGGGAGAGAAAACAACCACTAAAATTCATAATTATAATTTGTATGTTGACCAACCCATGGATTTAAACAATGTTCGAGCAATGTAATAGTTCATGTCTTGTATAAAGGATATAACTATTGGATCTTATCTTTAAAAGTTATCTAGACATTAGATTCAATCGAGAATATAACGCAACCTTAATAATGATAAATTACATTGGTCTTGCATGCATCAATTCAAACAAAAACCGTGAACTATAATTTGACACAAAATTTTGTAAAAGATACTTTTATGCAAATCTCATGTACATTGTCTAAACTAATTACTTTGATTACTTCTATTTAAGCTCTTGGAAGGACTTTGTTTGAATCTCATGTAATAAGATTCAAATAAAGGTCCTCATTTCACAAGAAATGGGAAAGTAATTTTAATCTTCCATAGCATACAGGAAAATAGGGTGCCCTACTTCTTTCAAATCTTATCACTAAGATTCAAATGAAGTCTTTATCTAAATTCCTAGTTCCATATTTTATTCAAATGTCACAAATGAGATTTCAATGACTCTATATTATATCAATTGATCATTTAGCTCAATATTCAATTTTGGTAGCACTCTTAATCAAATGTTAAGTTCTTGATACTTCTAAAAAGTTCATCTAAATACTAAGTCAAATAGTCTAAATATATAATTGGTAAACTAGAGAACATCCCTTCACTAGATTACCAATTATGTCAATTATCAATACCAAAGCATGAAAATGCAAAAAAATAGGTATCGTCAAATTTAAACCACTCCTTAATATAAATATTTCATAATTGCAATAGAGTGTGGTTGACATGGACCTATAAGGCCCAATCCAACCCATCTAAGTCTATAACCAAACTCGAAGGTTCAAGTCAGAACTCTTGAAAACCTATTAAGCCTCCAAAGTGAGAAGCATAATGGATTGAGGCCCAACAAAACTCTAATAGGTTAATATAGTGTAGAAGTATTTATCCCCATCAGTATGCTCAACTTTAGGTTGGGTCCGCCATGCTTGTCCTAGAACCAAAGAAGGAAAGTGAAGAAAGCTATAAACGAATGATGAAAGATCTCAAACAAAGATTCCTCTCCCACAATACTTGGAGTGGATCTTGGGATCATGAATGCACTTGCCAAATACATCTTGATCTAATTCCCTATAAATAAGGGAAGGACCACATGATAAAGGGTTCAAACTCCCCCATTCTCATGCATACTTTACACTTTATCATATTCAAAACCCTTGTGTTAACTTAAGTATCGAAGTGGCCACAATAAAGCAAGCTTTAGCACCCTCATAGCCTAACTTTTCCACTTTTGTAGGTGACTTAACCACCATAGAAAAATCTCAACACAACAGGTGGCTAGATGTTTGAAAATACACTCTTTATTTCATGAACGAAAAACATTATACATAAGACAACATCAAATAAAAGGATTTTGTTAGCACCACTTCATATAACCTTGTGCTAACCCTAGCTCTGTGAATATTTATAATAGAAACACCCATTGACTCTTGTTAGAAGTGGCCCTACTTTTTCATTTATGTTAGTGGAACTCATTTAACACAAATTAAAAACTTCTACAACAATAATTGATCCACTGAGAGATATTAAAACATCTCATCCATTTAATCACTAAAGCAAAATTTCATGGCTAATAGAAACTTGATTTTACCCATTGAACTTCTAAACTAGCGATATGCCAAAACAAAGTGGCATTGCCATCATTACTAACTAGTTGGGTTTTAAACCTATTTTGGTAGATATATTTTATAATGACTCATGACAATGTCTTTGCCAACAAATTCACTAAATAACTTTTAGTCTTTACATCATTTATAGTTATAACCCCATTCATAATCAATTATCTTACACATTCATGTCTTAATCTAATATGTTTAGACATATATTTTACTATAGGCATGAGAGATGGTATATTAACTATCACGAAAGACCAAAATGGTTATCAAGTTATGGCCACAACTAAGCTTCCAACAAAAAGTTTTTCAACCATTCTACCTTTTTCTTAACATGTACTAAGATTATAAATTTAGCCTCCATAGTCAAATCTAAAATATAAGTTTGCTTCTTGGATCTCTAACTAATTACTTCTCTACCTAAGGTATAAATCCAACTTGATTTGGAATTATGATCACCCACACAATCTAACTTGCATCCAAATAACCTTTTAGTATGGCATAAAAATCACTATAGTGAAAACTGAGTTTCACTATTTTCTTTAAATAACCAAACAATCTAGTTTTTGCTCTGCAATGATCTATACAAGGCTTATGTATCTTGAAAACTTGTAAACACCAACATCAAACTACCTATTGTACAAGCATGTTTTAGTGATATTACCGCTACTCTATCCTAACTCTCCACTGATTTTCCATGTGAATCATGAGTATTACATTTCTTAAATCCTAAATGCTTAAACTTGTCCCAGTCATCACAACATAATGAGATTGGCTCAAGACATATATCCCACCATGCTTCTCACCTTAAACCCTAATATCAAGTCTATTTCATTTAAACCTTTCATTTAAATTTAGAGGTTAGATACTATTTGGTTTCTTTAAAACCTTTTAAGTTTGTCCCAAACATCATAACTTAAAACTTATTAGTATTATTATGTTTGAAACCATTAGTCATAGTCACCTTATCAAATTGCTCATGCCATTATTTTGGAGCTTGCTTTAATTTTTCCAATTACTTGACAAGTTTACAAAGTTTACTTTCATTTCCAATCAAAATAGAGCCTTTCAATAATTCCATATAGACTTCTTCATTGAGTTTATCATTCAAAACATTGTTCTAACATCCATTTAAAGTACATAAATCTTATAAATGGATGTCAATGTTATAAGAAGTCTTATTGAACTGATCCTAACAATAGGAGCTTAGGTAGCAAAGTAATCAATACCTTCACTTTGCCTACAATTTTTTCAACTAACCTAGCTTTGAAATTTTGTAAAGACTCATAGCATGGTAGTTTTATTTAAAAACCCACTTACTCCCTATTGCCTTAGATCCTAGTGGTAGATTAGCTAGAATCTAAGTACTATTTGACAATATTAAATCCATTTCATCATTTACTACTCTTTCTAAAAAGCTATGTTTTTAGAAGACATTATTTTCATAAAAGTATTAGGATCATTGTTTACACTTAAAACTATAAGAATTTTCTTTACAACAAAATCCCCACTTTCCTTCAACAAGAAACAAAAGAGCTTTAGAAGTAATGAAATATGAACCAAGATCCTTTTCTTTCCTAATTCCCTAGCTCTTTCTTGGTTTTATGTCTAAAACATCACTAAGACATTTTCTTGAACTCCTTTCAAAAGCAACTTCATTAGTAAGTAGTTTACTCATCTAAGTTATGTTGAAATTTTCTCTTAGTAAATTTAACATCTCACATCTCTACGATCATATCAAACTCTAAATCTTATATATAGTATGTCTTTAAGGTTAAGGTATATCTTATAAAGATACCCTTTTTTCATCTAAGTCCTAGTTTGGTTTGCTTAGGTTAATGACTCTATAATATGCAAGATACCATTTTACTTTGAAATATCTCAAGTTAGGTTTCCTTCATTTCCAATCTTCATATGTTGTAAAACTAAACTTCTTACATGGAGTGTTGTTTAAAATGTGGCACATAGTCATTAATGCTTCTCCTCATAGATTAAAAGAGAATTTTACTTACCATGTTTTCTATAAATCAATTTTTTCTTTATGCCAATCTGCTTTGTTATAATGTCTAAAGTACAGTAATTTAGTGAATGTCGAGTCTAAAATTTTTTTTTCCTTTACTTTTTGTTTATATTAGACCTAACTTAATGATTATAAACTGCTCTATCAAAATTAAAGGAAAACGTATTTTTTTTCTAAGAAAAATTTTGTTTAGAGTAGTTGTCGACTCGATTTGGAAAAAAGTACAAGGGCTAAAATTAGAGGGGTGAAACAATTTTAACTTGCCAGTTTGTCTTATTAGAAAAACCAGAAACTAAGGGTTTATAGATTTAAATTTTAAAGCTTAAAAATAAGCTATTGTAAACAATTTTTGAAAATGCATGTTATGTTTGGTGTAATGGAATAGAATAAGGTTAGAATGAAATAGCAATTCCTTTGGTGTTATTTCATTTTATGACTAAGCATTTTTTTTAGAATAAAAGATGCATACTATAGGGAATAGCAATTCATATTGTAAAGAGGAGGAGTCGGAATTCCTTATCGATTCAACATTATATAGATTATGAATTTCTTATAGTATAACTTTTACAAAACACGCAAGGGAATAACTATTCCATAGTAATAAAGTCAAATTGACAATTCTATTCCAATGAACCAAACACAACATAAAAGCTTGATCAAAATTAACCATGAAAATATTTTTTTTAAAAGAAAAATATTAAAAATATTTCAATTTTTTAGGAAAAATATTTATTATTTTTATTTTTATCTTTTAAAGTTGTGCCAATTTTGGATGCTTGCATACCTATTATTCAAAATCAAGCTACCACAATTCACTTTTCAAAAAAGAAAACATTTAGTGTTTATTTATTATATTTCTTTCAACGATTTTACATTATGTTTATTATTTAAAAATCTTAGGTTAATTCAAAGAAAGTAATTTATTTTTAAATTTTTTTATAATTATCTAAATAAGCTCTTATATTTTTGTTAAATTTGAAAAAAAAAATGTTATTTATTATATATCAAAAGTAAAAGAAAATGGATATTAAAATTTGAAAATTAAGATGGTTATGGCAAACTGGGATATGGGTTAGGTCTTTAAGTCGCATCAGGTCAAGTCGACGGGTCATCGAGTTAAATCTGTGTTACAATTAAGCTTAAAATTGGCGTCTAAGGGTTTGTTGAAAGGCTTCTCTCATCATGCGGTGTCACCTAGTGGTAGTGCCTTTAATTTGCTTTCATATTGTAGAGTGGTACTATCTTGATCAGGTAATGCAACAGTTTGGTGGAATCTAAAGGATACCATAGCAATGTGATACGTCTCCTTCCCTCTATAGGATCGATCTTAAAGGGAAAATCGATGAGGATTAGAGGAGGAGACATGCAATCTACATCCAACAATGGGAAAAGAGACGATTCTCTATCGTTTAGTTAGAGTTCAACAACACATTGCCAAGTGGGGTAGATCCCAAGTATTACCCTTGGTACCATAGTGTCACCTGATAGTACATTGGCTGCACTAGAGCCATGCTTGATGCCTTGTTAAGTCACTTTAACCATATTATAGTACTTTTATGTTTTCTACATTATATTATTAACATAGTTGACTTTCCATATAATCGAATTGCTTTGCTTGCATTGAGGTGGTAGATTCCCTAAAAAAAACATGAGTCGTGGCAGCTCCCGAGAGGCATCTCCTTTAAGGCTATGATGGCATTACATTATTCCCTTCGGATCATCAGGAGCACCATCAAGAGATGCCTCCAGCTCATGCCACCCAGAGGAGAGGACAAGCTCGTGTTAAGGGTCATCATCAATAGGCAAGGCAATATTAATCTCCTTGTCCTCCTACAAATGCCCCACCCACTCACTACTCACTGGTGACTTATCCTTCCCCATATTACAATGATCCAACATTCACTGCAATCTAATAGAATTTTACACACCTGATGTTAATATACTATATACGTCTATGATTGCTCCACCTACACCTCAAAAGGAAAGACATTTAGGTACACAAGATATGGGAGAGGGTCTCATGCAAATAGATCATCAGTATATTTCATGGGACGAGCCATCATTCCATGCCTAAACCCATTCCAACGTTAGAGGACCTAGTAGCTTTTTCCAAATTTCAAAGAGTTTAGCACGATATGGACGGGGACATTATGAGAGACAACGTCGGAGAAGGAATTAGACATATATTTGGCTATGTAATTATATAATACTTCTTCCATTTTCCTAAAATGTATATGTATTTCTAATTTTATTTGCTTTAACTATGTAATTATGCTTGTACAACTTAAAAAAATGATGAAATCATTTTGTTTCTCTCATTGATTTATGTTATGAACTTTACAATTGTCACAGGTTTATTAAGGACTTTTTCTGATAGCTACATGATATCGTAGGTTTGAAATATTTTTAGAGTTAGATCATTCATTTTCATAAGAACCCGTTTTACAATATCTCAACTCTAAAGAATAGGGAAATAATAGATTTCACCCAATTTGGAAATCACAGGTTGGAATTGTGATTTCCAAATATAAAGAAATTGCAAGTTAGGACTACGATTTCTAAATATGAAGAAATTGCATGTTGAACATGCAATTTCTTTATATCCAAAAATCGTGATCCCAACCTATAATTTCAAAATGGTATTTTAGGAAATACTTTTTCTAGAACCATTTTTTAAAACACATTTCTCAAAAGGGTAATGGTTAGTAAGGTCTACAAAGATAGCTAACTTAATGTTTAAGTTGAAATTAAGTTTTGGAGTTAAGATTAGCTTTGTTTGCAAAGAGGATTCATTTTTTTATTTATTCAACATGGAGCATAGGTATACATGCTCTTTTCTAGGTTACTTATGGACTTAGAAGACATTAAGATTGAAGAAGCTTTTGGAAAAGAGTCACTAGGACATAACCAGCCGAAGTTAACATTTAGCTTGCAAACAACTTGGCTATTGGCCCAACAGGCTTTGTTAGTATAGATTGATAGGTTTACCCTTATGTCATGCGTGTCATTAGATTTTTGTGCCACTATCTCCTCAAACATAACTTCCTTTATTTCATCTTGTCCCCTCTACTCCTTAGTTATTTTATTATTCCCATGTTCACTACATTTCAAATTGAGGAGTTCTTGCTTTTAAAATATGATTCTAGTAAAACCAATTCCCAAAATATTATTCCAAAATCGCATGTTGAATCTGCGATTTGCAAATTTTCATTTTTTTTTCTAAAGAAGCTCCAGTTTAAACTTGCAAGTCATGGTTTACATGCCTAAGAAATCATAGTTTCAACATGTGATTATTTTTCAAGTCAAACCGTGTGTTTTTGTAAGGGAAATCACAATTCAAACCTATGATTATTTTGCAAGTCAAACGGTGTGTTTTTTAAGGGGAAATTGTAGTTCAAACCCACAATTAAGTTTTAAGTGAAACAGTGCATTTTGGGGATGCAAACACATAGCCAAAATGCGATTTTGTTGTCCCCTATGTTAGGCTGACAAAGCTCATTTCACAACACTTCATCTCTCTACTCTTCACTTTCTCACCATTTTTCTCTTTAGAAGTCGCATAGAAAACATGATTTTTTTTTCAAAACTTAGTTTCGTAGCTCCAACTTAAGATTTTAGTGTATGTTAGGTAAGTATCATCTATTACCTTTAATATTTTGTTGTAGATTTGTTTGCTTTAATGTATTGCTTTTCCATTCTACTGTTGTTTCTCTCTCTAAACATAGGATGTATTGTTGTTGATTTTGTGGTAGGTAAAGCTTAAACTTGAAAGTGTACTTTGTTGCATATCAATTAGCAAAGTAATTGCTTGGTTCAAGTCAGTTTTAGATTTTATCCCAATTTGTGAATTTTGTCCTAATTTTTAGAATTTGCCCTAATTTGTAAATTTTGCGGCAATTTTAGAATTTTCCCCCAATTTTTAGATTTTGTTGTAATTGTTTAGATATTGCTCTAATTTATAAAATTTGCCTTAATTTTTAGAAATTTCCCTAATTTGTAAATTTTTTCATAATTTTTAGAATTTGCTCCCAATTTGTAGATTTTGCCCTAATTTTTAAAATTTACCCCAATTTGTGGATTTTTCCTTAATTTGTAAACTTTGTCCTTATTTTTAGATTTTTCTCTAATTTATAGATTTTTTCCTCAATTGGGTTGTGCAAATGGAATTTTGTGAAGTCCATGTTGTTGATATGGAGATGTTATTAAGTTTAGACTAAGGACTTACAAGTTCATGTGATGTTAAGTATAAAAATGAGGTAGAGTAAGCTCATATCATATGAAGTTGGTTTTGGCTTATATATTGTTTGATGCTACTATTAGCTAGTAGTGGAAGTGGTAGATTTTTTTTAGATTTACGATATTCACCCATGAGAATATTATACATGCTGAAGATAGAGTGTATTATAAAAGGGGGCTCTTAAGAAAATTAAAGGAAAGATAGATGTGAGATATATAACTAAAATTGATCCTACCTCCTATCAAGTGGAGGTGTTTCACAAGTAACCTACAATTTTTAACTCATGTTCTATTAGGCCACAATATTATTTGTTCCCTATTACAAATGATGATGATGTAGAGGCTCTTGTTGCATTTGCTCAAGCAACAGGTCAATTGTTCATTCAGGAGTGGTTTGTTAAATTATAAGGTTGTTCTATCTTGACTCAAGGTGAAACTGTACTTAATGAGACTATCATGCCTCGCGCCTACCCCCTCCACTCTTACCAACACCAAGAATGCATAGATGTTGTGGCTACATTTGAATAAAATGATGATTTTACTAAGACTTATACACATGATATTAACATGGATTTACCTATTGGAGATGCTCTTGGGAGGGAAATCGAAGAGGTTCACCATGATATGCCTGTTGATTTAGAAGAAGAAGCTGTAAATGAGGAGGATGTAACTAGTGGTCTCTACATAAACATTGAGTTCAACACTTCTGATGATCTTTTACCTCCAATGTCTCCAAAAATTGTCTTCCCAAACACTGTTGTGCATAGGTCTCCTAAGGTTGATCCCATAACACTATCCTTTAAGCATCTCATTCCATTCTTTAATAGGGGGAATGGTGGTGATGGCTATATAACATTTGAGGAGAATGCTATATCTTCAGATGATTTGAGCTTTGGTGATAAGTTAAAGAAAGGAATGCAGTTTGCTAAGAAGTTCGATTTAATATATGTAGTGAAGTTATATCATATCAAGCATTACCATAATTAAAGTGTTGACAAGTCGGATAGGAGGGTATGGCATGTTATCTGCACAAAGAGGGATAAGGGATGTAAATGGCAACTTCATGCATGAAAAGATTTTGTTATTACCATTATTGAAGGGGCCACACACATGTATTAATCCCATCCTAAATCAAGACCATTCACAGTTGGACTCAAACTTCATGGCATGCTATTTCTTAGGTCAAGTTAGGAATGAACTCAATATAATGGTTTTCGTGCTCAAAGAAAATATTCGCGAGTCATTCAAGTATTTAGTAACAAAGAGACAAGTATGTGATGGTAAGAGGAGGGCAATTGAAGTTGTATACAGCAATTAAAATATTTCATACATGGAACTACCTAAACTATTAAATGTTATTCAAATGAGTAACCTAGGTTCACATGTCAATTAGAGTGGTTAGCCAATTAAGAAAGAAGGAAAAGTGATCTTCTAAAGAGTATTCTAAACATTTGGTCCATGCATCGAGGCATTTCGGTACTATAGGCCAATTGTCAGTATCGATGAAACTTTTTCATATAGAAAATATGACCATAAACTACTAATTGCATGCAACATGGGTAGTGCTAATCATATAGTCTCATTGGCATTTGCATTGATGGATAAAGAATCATTTGCTTCCTATTCATAGTTTTTAGTGTTGTTGAAGGAACACGTTGCCGACTATCATCGTGATCAGTAAACGATATGTCTTATCTCATATTGACATGCAAGAATAGTTGAGGTAGTCAAGCATCACGATGTTAGATGGTAACCCCCCATTAAGCAATGGTAGTTATGTATTCAACATGTAGCTACTAATTTCAATATGAAGTACAAAAGTACCCTACTATAAAAGCTTGTCATGACAACTGGTTTGAAGCCGCAAGAAAAGAAGTATGAATTTTACGAGGAATTGAGAAAAAGAAATGAAGCTACACCCAACTACTTCACTTGCATTCCTAAAGAAAGATGGACTCGAGCATATGATAGGGGGTTTACACCATAGGTTGTTAAGAAAATTCATAAATGAGGACAAGTTGCTAACTATAGCTGGGAATGCAAGGTGAGCTATGTGGGTTAGCTGCCCAACCCACAAATTTTTGCAGGGTGAGCCAAAAAAATTTAGCCCGTAGGATGTGCAGGCTATTTTGGCCTGCTCCGCATAACCCGCAAGTCAGGGCAGGCCACTTACTGCGAGTGCGGATTGGCCCACATGCCCAACCAAATTAATTTAAAAAAAAAAAAGACAAAGAAAAAGCAGCCAACAACAAAATTGAAATCACAATTTCATAAATCATATCAAATTAGTTGCGTTGCACACCCGCCCCGCCACCACTCTCCGCTAGTCACCGCCACTCGGCTCAATCCTCACCTTTAGTCATCGATCTGGGTCTCGTGTACTCATGTTGTCATGGACTTGTGGTCGTGTTGTCGACTCATCATGTCATGCTCATGATTGTCCGTCACTGTTGTTGTCATCTCATCGTTTCCTCTTCTCGTCATCGTCTTCTCACCGATTGGTGAACCTGTGTTTTTTCTTTTTTCTTTTTTTTTTTTTGGTTAGCCAAATGCCAAATGTTGATGTATGGCCTATAAGTTTGTTGCGGTTGCAATTTAGGGGTTTAGGGTTTGGGTTTAGAGTTGTTGTTTAGGTTTGGGGGGTTTACTGGCTAAATGGCCAACTATTTGAGGTTATTACTTGTTCTTTTGTGCAGTTGATGTTGTTTTGAGCTGACTTTCTAATTTTGTAATATAAAAAAATATATATATCTTTGTGTATGAGGTGAGCCAACCTGCGTTGGCCTACGGGGTGAAGCAGGCTAACTTCTTTAGCCCGCATCATGTGCAAGCCATCGCGGGCCAGCCCACTTCAACTCGTGGGTCAATGCAGGTTGGGGCAAGCTGACCCATTTAACCCACTTTCCTAACTCTACTACCAACTACCATATGGTAATCAACTTTAATAGAATGAATGGAGATTTTAAGGCTATCGTAAGTATAAGAAGAATGAGGTATGGTATTACAAGTGGTAACCATCACACTATGAACCTAATGAGAGATGAATGCACTTGTAACAAATGGCAGACCTATAAGATTCCTTGCTCACATGCTTTTGCTACTATGGCATATGTTCGTATCGATGGTATGTAGTATATGGCCAAGTGGTGTTACTGCATACATCAAACACCCGTCTATCATTCTAGCTTCAATCCTCTTGGAGACAATAGTAGGTGGCTTGACATACAAACACCTTTCATTTATCCAAATGTTAATCTTACCCAAGATAAGGGCAAACCATGATCCAAGCGATACCATAATGAAATGGTTCTTAAGGAGCCACCGTCTAAGAATGCGTGTGGTTTTTGTCGAAAAGAAGGGCACAATAGAAGAACTTGCCCTAAATGAAAGAGGAGACAAGGTTTATATTCATTAATCATCCTAATATATGCTAACAATTCATACATAGCCTATGTTTGATAATTGAAAAAGAAACAGGAAAAGTCATTTCATAACTTTGAACATGACTTAACTCTTTATTGTCTCTTATATAATGGATCTATGCCTAATGGATAGATCACTCCTTACACTACAACATACTCATTGCTCAAATGTTGTCTAAGTAAGATAAGTATATGATTAGTTTTCACTTTTATTACATTGTATACTCAAGAATCACACTATCCTTATAATCATTTTTCATTTTTAGGAGAATGTTTGGTTGGTATGCTATTAATGAGAGGCCCATCTTAAGACCCCAAAGGAGATATTACACTTTCAACAGCACCTCACACTTTATTTGTAGCAGGCTAGCTTTCTTAGGATATCCCAGCTTACATTCATACAGTTGAACCAATAGTATCTTATTACAACTCTTGTTGAGAGGTAAAGACCAAAGACACATACATTTCATATGACATATAGAAAGCTTATGGTGACTTTATAGGATGTGATTGTGCAGTTTGGTTTGCCAATTGATGGACATGTAATAAACGATATCACCAGTTTATCTTGGGCAAATGAGTGTGAGCGCCTAGTTGGTGTTAGGCCTAGCCTTCATGATATCTTTAAGGGACGGCTTAAGACGTCTTGGTTGAAGAATTCTTTTAGGGGGTCACCAAAAGATGCAAATAACTTATCCATTGTACGTTACACACGTGCATATATCTTATAGTTGATGGACAAAATTGTCTTTGCAAATAAATCTTCTAACCTAGTTTAATTGATGTTTCTTCCACGTTTGGAGAATTTTGAAGTAGCATGGCAATACAATTGGAGAGCGGCATGCTTAGCTTAGTAATACAAATTCTTATGCCATGCTACCAACATATCTACACAAGAGATTAGCGGAGCTATGATTCTTTTCAAGAATTGGGCCTAAGATAGATTTCCACATATCGCTTCAATTCAATGCCAGATCTACATTCGCCATGATGCCCCTTTAGTTTGTTGTTAGCATGTGATGTTTGATGTCACGCAACTCACCACTCACATTATTTCTTAGTATTGAGATGCCTTCCATCAACAAACACCTTAATAGATATAGTATATTGATCAATTTAATATCGTTTACTTTATATGTTTGTTGTTTACTAAATAACTTCATTTATTATAGATTTGTTGGATGCTATATACATATGGTATCTTGGAAGAGCTTCCCCTTTTTTGCTAGGAAGAGAATGATACTTAGCATACATAGGTGCCTCTCATTTACTTTCACATTATAGAGTAGCACTATCCTTATTGGATTATGCAGTAGTTTGTTAGGGTCCAAAGGATATCATAGCAATGTGACATGTATCCTTCCCTCATAGGATTGATATTAGAGGGAAAATTGATAAGGATTGGAAGAGGAGACATGCAATTTACATTCAACAATGGGAGGAGTAGTGATTATCTATTCATTCAGCTAGAGTTCGATGAGACATTGCTAGATGGGGTAGATCCCAGGCATTACCCTTAATACTATAGTGTCACACAACAATATATTAGCCGCATCAGAGCGATGCTTGGTGCCTTAGTAAGTATCTTTAACCGTATCATTGCACCTTTATGTTTTATGCATTATATTATTAACATATTTGACTTTCCATTTAGTTGGATGCCTTTGCGTGGATTGAGGTGGTGGATTTCTTAGATGACACATAGGCCATAGCAGCTACTAGGAGGCATCTCCTTCAAGGCCATGAGGGTATTACATTATTCTCTCCAAATCATTAGGATCACCATCAAGAGATGCCTCTACCTCATACCCCTCGAGGGAGAGGACAGGCTCATGGTAAGGGTCATCGTTAGCAAGCAAAGCCAGATTGATCTCCTAGTCCTCATGCAGATTCCCCAACCTCTCATTACCCACTAATGACTCATTTTTCCCCATCTTACAGTGCTCCAACATCCACTATTGATTCGATGGAGTTTTATACACTAGATGTCGATCTACTGTATACTTCTATGGTTACTCCATCCGCTCTTCAAAAGGAGAGAGATTTAGGTTCACCATATGGGAGAGAGACTTACACAAATAGATCCTCAATACATTTTGTAGGATGAGCCATCATTCCATGCTTAGACCCATTATGACATAGGAAGACCTAGTAGCTCTTTCCAAATTTGAGAGATTTTGGTACAATATGGACACGGGCACTACGAAAGACGATGTCAAAAGAGGGATTAGACATACATTTATGTAGTTGGCTTATCCATAATTATATACACTACTTTTTCCTTTTTCCTTACATGTATATGTATTTCTAACTTTGTTTGCTTTATTTATGTAATTATACTTGTTCAATTCGAATGAATTCATGAAATCATTTCGTTTCTCTAATTCATATATGTTATAAACTTCATAATTGTCGTAAGTTTATCCACTTGACAATTTGGTGATGTTATAAAGTTTGATATTTGCCATGAAGTAGAAAATTGTTAAAGGCTTTTTCTGATGGCTACATGTTATCATAGGTTTGGAATATTTTCAAAGTTAAATCAATTATTTTCATAGCAACCTATCATAATATGTTATAATGGTGGCTACTTTAGAAGTTTTGTGAAGGGTAGGAAGGAACTTGCATGTTGGAGATGGGAATATGGAAATCCCATGTTCAACTTGCAATTTCCATGGAACTCGCATGCTGAATCTACAGTTTCAATGGAACTTGCAGGTTTAATATGCAATTTTTATAATTTATCCGTTTTTCACAATGTGATTTATATGGGGCAAAATAGTACACCCAAATTACTAGTCCAACATACAATTTTAAAATGGTATTTTGAGAATTAGTTTTGTACAAACCATATTTTAAAAATAAGCCCCCATTACGAACCAAGGTTCCAGCTGTAGAATCTTTTCCAACTCTTAACTTATTTCTTGTAGCACACAGAAAAGGATCGTTTTTCAAAAATGTAATCTGAAAATTCCCATAGCTAGCCCATGCCTTTGACAGAACATTAATAACCACATTCCTGTTTAGTTTTCCTCTTAGCTAAGACTTTCCCTACAACAAACTCCTTGTCTTTGCGCTCCAAATCCAAAACAAGGACGTCTTCTTCAGCATTATCAACCTGATGGAATGTTAGAGATTCTCCAGTTGATGAGGCCACTTACTTTACAATCACTATACACACAGAGAAGAATTGACTGTTACACTAAAAGTTGCATACAACACTCTAAAACTGAATTTTGAGACACAAAGGTACAAAGACTGAAGAAAAAATGACAGTGGTTAACGGGACACTAAAGAAAACTTAGTAATACTGTTTAACTGACAAAGGAATACAAGACTAAAAGAGAAAACTGATAAAATACCAGTCCGAACAGATTGGGAGAGAATGAACAAAACAAAGGGAAAAAGAGTAGACAGCAAAGGAAAGAACAAAATTCAGATCGTAACACCAAGAAAGGTGTAGTGATGTCCCAAGAAGGGATGGCAAGCTCTCATGCTAGGCACACAGAGAGAAGAAAATTTAAGGCTAGGATTCATCTATAACTATCTTAACCAGTTTCTTTCTATATTTAATGGAAAATTTATATCTCCTTTTTACTTAGAGCAAACGTAAGTGCACAACTAGTAGACAAAAAATACACTTACTAGTAAACTTATCACTAGTAATCAAAAGTATCTGCACATTACTTACAATAACAAGGGGAACATATCAATAGATGGTCTGGGTTATTGGGATGCCATAGCATAATTTATTTCTTTTTTTTCTCAAAAAAGAAAAGCAAACCATACATATCCTATATGGCAATACCAAGTCTTTAGTAGGCAAAATAGTAAAAAATAGGAATTTTTTTAAAAATTAGGTCTTAAATCTTATTAGGTTTTCATGAATTCCAATCAAACCTTAATTCCTTGTCTAATTAATTTCACCTACATTGCAAAAGGACCTACGGATAAAGTATGTTGCAATTAGAGATTGTATGAAATTTGTTTCCTATGGATAATGTCTCGATATGAAGTAAACCAGTCAGCATTGCTTAATAGTTACGAATTCGTGTATAGAGAGTATGAAAAGGCAAAAGTAGATAATACTTTGCATATTTATAACAAGTTTACTAGAAAATAATAGTGACGCATTAGAGATCTATCGAAAATGGAAAATAGATGAATAAAACTTTCTATTTCAAGCATTAACCTGTGTAAATTTATTGTGAATCCATGGTAAAATTCACACAATTTTACCATTTTAATTTTCTTAAAGGACTTGATTACCACCATGAACTCTAAGCCAAAATAAAAATCAGAAATTTGGATTAATTCCTATCAATGGCGAGTTTTTCTTACCCTATATCTTGACAATTTCCTATAAATATGTTTGGGTATCGAGTTAAGAGCAAAAAAGTCATAGGATACAATAATTTGAGCAAGAGAGTACATTTAAAAATAATTCAAGTAAAAGATAAAAATATGATATAATAAAATAGGAGAATCAAAACATATCTAAATTTTATTCCAGCACACACTCCATGCTTTGAGTTTCCTATCTAAAGGTAAGCAGCAAATATAAAATGAAAAGGGAAAAAATAAAAAAAATAAAAAAAATAAAGTTGTTTATATTCTTACCCTAGATGTCAAGCTGATTTCATCTCATTGTGAAGGATCCACGGTAAGTTACAACTAGAGGTTGTACAACAACTTTTTTCTTTCTTTCTTTTTTCACAAAAGACGCATTACCAATATTGCTCAATATTGAGTAAAATAGTCAGCATTACTTAATCGTTTCCAACATTTATAGAAAGAAAATACGGAAAGATGCGAATAGACAATTATCTATATATTACCTGTGTAATAGTAGTACTTTAGGGTAATGACAGTGCCACAGCTAGTAAGATGGAAGGTTGAAAAATAAAACCTTCTATTCAAGGCATCATTAACACCTATAAATCTATCCTAAATCTTTAGTAAAGTTCATACAAAATACATTTCAATTTTATCGTAGAAATTTATTACAATCATGAGCTCCAAGTCAAAAAATTAGAAGACTAGATCTTCAAAACACCATCCAATGCTTAGCAATAATGTGTTTTGCTTACATTGCGTAGTTCAAGTTACACCAATGATGTTCTTATACCCCAAGGGATGTAGCACATCATTTTTGTATTATTGAATCCTCATTAAGGTACATGACACCCGCACAAGGCAAAAAAAGATAAGCTATGGAGGCTGCTAGAGTTGATTCTAGCTTACCATTTTGATGCTCAAATGAATATATAGGGAGATCAAAATAAAAAATAGTATTTTGAATAGCAAAATGTAGATCTTTTACCTAGAGGCTAGACCATGTATTTATAGAGAAGGCGAATGGATGGATAAGGAAAGCAATTAATGCTTATGATCTCCTCCTTAACTTTGAGATTTGTGGCAAAGAATTAGGATAGTTATGAGGCCATTGGCTTATCTTATCCACTTGAGCCCTTTCCACCGATGGCCAATTCGAATTGTGCACTGGACCGACAAGCCTAAGCTTGGCCAAGTCAACTTAAGCCTAAAATCTCAAATAGTTAGTAGCTCCCTAGTGCATGATAGGTTGACCTAGGCATTGAGGCCTACATCTACAATAACACACCATCAATTTCCTATATGCATGAAGTGCTTTAATATAGTACCAAACTGGCTCAAGACTAGAAAAAGCTTAGTTGCTAGCATGGTAAAGCAACTAAAAGATTTTCAAGAGGTCAATGAAAAAGAGCTAAACAAGAGATATAAAGAGCTACACAAACAAGTGAAAGTGGTTAAAGAACATTGTAAGAGACTTAAGCAAAGGCAAATGGAACAAAATTATGATGGGCTTTAATGGACAAAACCAATACAAAAATTTAGTGAAGAAGAGCTACTTAAGCAAGAGAAGAACATAGAAAATTTAATTAGGATGCCAAAGGAGAAAACAATAGATAGCGCATCTCCTTCTACTTAGCCATCCTTCTCCATGATGCACACGCGGTAAGGGTAGGCATAGTTCGATTCGATACAATTCATCCCCCAAACCAAACGGAACCATCTATTATAGTTTGATTTTTTTTTTCCTAAATCAAACCTAACCGTACAGTTCGATTCATAATTTTTTTCAAATCTAAAAAAAAAAAATAGTTCTATTCGGTTTGGTTTAGTTCATGATTCAAACCATTTTTACACATGCAATTAATTTTTTTTTGTGTACAAGTTAATAAGTTATGAAAAATTATAATTGATATAAAAAATATTTAATTTATTATTATTTCTCTATATTACTCACCATATAAAAAAGTTGTAAGTTGCTTGATGAAAACTAAATAACAAAAGAAATTAAATAGACAACATAGAATCTTCTTTTATAATTATACATTCTTTAGATTTTCAACAAAAAAAAAAAATTTTTTACTTTTCATAATTCGATTTGATTTGAAATTGTTCAATTAGAATCATCATTTTTTCAAACTTGAAAAAAAAAAGGTTTAGTTTATAATTTTTTCAAACCTAAAAAAAGTGGTTTGAGCCTAATTTATAATTTGGTTCAATCCAATCCGATTAGGTCGGGTTTTTTCCTACCCCTAACAAGTGTCACTCTAATCCCTTGATCACCTTATCCATAAGTCATCAACCAGAACTCTATTTTTTTCCACTTTCTACATTTTGTGATCCTAAAATCTCTAGGAAAATGACATGTAATAAATTTTTCATGAATAAACCCTATGTTCATGAATATCAATAAATCTATAAATATATTATATGTGATCTCGAATAATTTTATAAACATGTGTTGATCTAACTATAATAAAGGAATATGCATTTAAGATCATAATAGTGTTCTTGACAAAGAGAACATGTATTGAATTTTCCAATGAGATCTTATACTAAGTTAAGTCCCCTAATTTCACTTTATCAACCTCTTCACAAATTTAACCAATAAGGAGATTTTAATGTACTTATAAAATCAAATATGTGATTTTTAAAAGGGAATTTGGTTGTATTACATAAATGAAAATCAAGAAAGATTATTCCAATTTGCATAAAGCTAAGCAAGATGGCCTAAATGGAATATCCTTAGTATGATCGTTTAATCAATAAACCTGCTTAGGAACATAAAGATGGATAAGAAAATCAAGAATCACTTTAAGTCTCAAATGAAACCCAAAAACGTAGTTATGATAGGAATCATGCTCCAACTAAACTAATTACGACGTAAAAGCCAAAGGTTTGCAAAACTTGGTTCAACAAGTGATTCATAGTGCATTTAGTGAGGATGTGAGGCACATGTTTGATGGCTTTAAAGTACATTTTCAAAGTTTTGATGATCGAGTGTTGATTGGGGTGAGAGTTAAGGAGCTAGAGAGATGGTAGAGTTTAGCGGACCTACAAAATTGCAACAAGTTCAGACCTTTCTAAAATGATTTGAAGCATTACTGGGAAAAGGTCTGAAGTAATCATGCTGGTTTTGAACCAATTTGTGAACCAAAAGCATTTAATTTGGAGTGCTAATCAGTTCAAAATCATATAGCATACTCTAAACCAATTTAATTTTCTTGCGTTTTTCTTGTTTCATTATAATTTTCCTTATTTTATATTACTTTCCATATAATTACGTTAATACCCTTTTAATCACAAATTAATAAGGATTTTCATGTATTGAACAAGTAGTTAATGACATATTATCCTATTGCTTGAGTTTTCCTCAACTAATCTCGTTCATATCAATTCATTCTTAGTGAGTTATGGCCAACAAATTATTTATCTAATTCATGCATAATATCGAGTGAGACAAGTGTAGTCCAATTCTCTTTGGTGCATAATATCCATCAAGAAGTCACTTATATCCCTTAAATTAGATAACCCTAAGTGTTAAAATAATCTATTTTCTTAATTAACGATCAACCAACCTTAGGATTGAATTTGATCTAATGGCTATTGACTCAAGGCACATCATCTTTTGGTATCAAAGTTACATTACAGTGTAGGTTTGAAAATTTGGTGTGTAGTGTAACGTATGACATGCAGTGTGTGCGTAGAGTGCCTAGGAGAGAAGTGTACATAAGTGTGCTCTATGAATTGTTATTGTAGATTAATATTAGTTTCTATAACAATGTGTTGAAAGAGAGTGTTCATAATGGTGTTGGAGGAGGAGTGTAGCTAGTTAGGGATGGTCATGGATGAAGTTACCCTCTAAGATATGCTTTTTAATGGAGACCTTGTGAAACATGAATGCTAGGCTAGAGGCCCTTAAACAAAATCATAGGGGTATGTGTAGGAATGTACAATGAGTTCAAGATCTTGAAGAGAGTGAGAATGATAATTTCGACGATGATAGGGATGATAGGTGGAATCACCAATTTAGACGAATGGAGCCGATTAAAATGAAGCTACTGCAATTTGAATGAGGGGGATTGGGAACATAAAGTGGAGAAAATTTTTACATGTTACAATTATACTGAGGAAACTAAAGTCCGACTCGTAGCCTTGGAATGTTCTAGATACATCGCATTGTGGTGGAAAAATATCATCGCACAAAGTAGACATAGGCATGAGGCAAAGATTGATACTTAGGCAACAATGAAGCAATTATTATGGCAGCAATTTATTTTAGATTATTATAAGTAGGAAGTGCCTATGAAGATGAAATTCTTGAGACAAGGTGGAAAGAGTGTCAATATATATGTTTGAGAATTTAAAATGCTTGCACTTAAGAGTGAGGTAGTTGAAACAAAAAAGCAAACCATTGCTCACTTCATCATGGACTTGAAATTTGAGATTGCAAAAGTGGTGAAGTTGCAAAAGCTTGATTCGTTGGAGGGTGCTATTTTATGTGCCTATAAGGAGGAGAGGTAGCATCACCAAAACCAAGTAGCTTAAAAAAGTACAAGGGTGATGATGAAAAGAAAGTTAATTAAAATGCCCCTTTGGGGAGGAGTTAATAGGAAGGTGGAGAGAAGAGAAGGGTGAAAACTCCCTCTAATCCCGATGCTAAGGGAGCAAATCAACAACTAATGAGGAAGAGAAGGAGTAAGATTAAATGTTTTAAGTGCCTAGGCTATGGGCATATGGTGGCGCAATGTCCCAACTAGAGATTGATGTTTATGAGAGGAGATCAAGTGAATAGTGAAGAAGAGGAGGAACATGATGCGAGAGAGATCCTAAAGCATTATGACTATGATGACAATGGGATTAATGGTGATGAATGTGAGCCTATGACTTTGGTAGTGCAAAGGACCTTGAGTACTGATGCTACAACAAAGAATGAGTAGTGTGAAAATTTATTCCTTATCAAATACAATATCAATGGCCACGTGTGTACTATCATAGTAGATGGAGGTAGCTAAACCAATGTCATAGCAACATTTACGGTTGAGTGGTTAAAGCTTCCCACAAATGATCATACTAAACCATATAAACTCCATTAACTTAGTGATAAAGGTACGTTGTATGTGACTAAGCAAGTAAAAGTTCCCATCATAGTTGTTGGAATTTATCAAGATGAAATCTAATGTGATGTAGTGCCTATGATTACATCTCATATCATATTGGGGAGGTCGTGGTTATTTGATCATAGCGTTTTTCAAGATGGTTGCCTCAACACATATGCCTTTACTAAAGATGGTAGGAAAATCTTATTGAGACCTATGAGCCCTGATGATGTCAAAGTTGCACAAGTTTCCATGAAGAAGGGTAAGAAGGAATCTTTCTTAATGTCACAAGGTGATATTAAGGCAGCTGCTATTACAGGAAACCCTACATTCTTGTTGCGTAATTGGCATGCATTAGGTATTAGAGCTAAAGTGTCATTGCCAAAAGTGGTTCAATAGTTATTAAAGGGGTTCACTGAAATTTTCCATGAGGAATTACCAAAGGGATTGCCTTTGATGAGGGATATTGAACATCAAATAGATCGTGAATCTAATGTTGTGTTACCCAACAAACCTACATACCAAATGAATTTTGAAGAGGCGAAGGAGCTTAAGAGGCAAGTGAATGAATTAGTTGATAGGGGCTATGTATGTGAAAGCACGAACCTGTTCTTTGTTCTAACTCTTCTAGTTCCAAAGAAGAATGGCTCCTAGCATATGTGTATAGATAGAGAAGCCGTTAATAAGATTACAGTGAAGTACAAGTATCCAATTCCATACTGGATGACATTTTAGATGAATTACATGGAGCTCGTGTATTCTTTAAGGTAGACTTGAAGAGTGAATATCATCAAATTTACATGAGGCCAAGAAATGAGTGGAAGACAGCCTTTAAAATCAAGTATAGGTTGTACAAGTGGATGGTTATGCCTTTCAAGCTAACTAACGCGAGGTTAATGAATCATGTGTTGTGCAACTTTATAAGTAAATTTTTCGTTATATATTTCGATGATATACTAGTGTATAGTGCCAATTTGCAAAAACATGTTGAACATTTGAGGTATGCTTTTATAGTATTGCAAAACAAGAGATTATATAGCAATATTAAGAAGTGTATTTTCTACTAGGATGAAGTTGTTTTCCTAAATTTTGTTATTTCAGGGAATGGAATTAAGGTTAATGAATAGAAGATTTAGGCTATTACTAAGTAGCCAGAGTCCCTCAGTTAGTTTCTAAAGTTCATAGTTATCATGAATTGGCTTCGTTTTACCAACATTTTGTATGTAACTTTAGCACTATAATCACTCCTTTGATAGAGTTAAGAAAGAAAATGAAGTAAATCAAGTGGAATGACAAAGAACAATAGTTTTAGAGATGATGCTAAAAAAAAAAAACAATTAATTACAACTCTTAGTTTGGTCCCTCCAAACTTTAAGAAGACTTTTGAGCTAGAATGCAATACCTTTGCGAGTGGCATTAGGGTTGTGTTGATGCAAGAACACTAACTAACTAGTGGCTTATTTTAGTGAGAAGCTATAGGGTGCTACTCTAAATTACTCTACATATGATAAGTAGTTATACTCATTGGTTAAGGCTTTGAATGTCTCGCAGCATTATCTATTGCCTAAGGAGTTTACTATATACATGGACCATAAGTCCTTGAAACATTTGAAGGGCCAAAGCAAATTGTCTAAGTGGCATGCAAGATGGGTGAAGTTTCTAGAAAGTTTCTATCATGTGACTGAGTATAAATAGGGAAAGGCAAATGTTGTTGTTGATGCTCTTTCACACAAATATGTGCTCATTTCTAATTTGCAGTCTAAAGTGTTGGGTTTTAATATGATGACTAAGCAATATAAAGATGACTCTTATTTTGCATCTAGACTTACCTAGTGTGCTAAGGGAGTTGCTATAGGTGAATATTATGTGGTGGATGGTTTCTTATTTAAGTTAGGAAAGTTATGTGTACTTGAATGATCAATCAGGGAGTTGTTGGTGAAGGAAGCCCATGCTATGAGTTTATTGAGACATTTTGGTGAAAAGAAAACTAAGGAGCTATTGAGAAAACATTTTTTATTGCCCAAATCAAAGAGTGATGTGTATAAGTTGATTAAACAGTTACATGCAAGAAGGCAAAGAGTAAGAAGGAAGCCTATAGATTATACATGCCACTTCTAGTCCCATCCCAACCTTAGGAGGACTTAACGATGGATTTTGTCTTTGATCTACCTTGGACCATCTAAGGAAACGATTCTATCATGGTAATGGTGGTGGACCGCTTCAACAAATTGGCACATTTTGTGCCATGTCATAAAACTAATCTTCTTGTGTTTATTGTTCATTTATTTTTATAGGAGATTGTCAAGCTCCATGGAGTTCCCAAAAACATTATGTTGGAACAAGACGTGAAGTTTCTAAGGAAGACATTGTGGAAGAGATTCGACGCTAAACTCCTCTTTAGCACCACTTTCCATTCTCAAATAGATGGATATATGGAAGTATCTAATAGAACCCTTGAGTCATTATTGCAGGCGAAAAATGGCAAGAATCTAAAGGGTTAGAATTTATGTCTTGCAATTGTTGAATTTGCATATAATAGGATTGCACATAACTCAATAAGGAAAACACCCTTTAAAAGTGGTATATGGGATCAATCTAACTATTCCCATGGACATGATCTCTATCCCATTTTCCAAAGATGAAAGCTTAAGAGGAATTGATAAATCAAAGTAGATACAACGACTTCAAGAGAAGGTTTTTGAGCACCTATAGAAACAAGTGAGCAAAGAGAAGGAAAGCAAAGTTAGAAAACTAATGTTGTTCAAACCTGGAGATTTAGTGTGCCTTCATCTAAGGAAGGAATGATTTCCCATTGCACAAGCTTAGAAGTTAGCACCCAAAGCCATTGGTCCATTTCAAGGTCTTGAAAGAATTAATGATAATGCATATAAATTGGAGTTGCTAGGTGAATATGGAGTTTCAATGACTTTTAATGTATCTAATTTGTTACCTTATGTATAAAATGAGGAGGCACCAAAGCTAGAAGATTCGAGATCAAATCTTCAACAACCCCAAAGTAATGATAGGAATTAGACTGCAATTAGACCAATTATGAGGTCAACAACCAAAGGTTTGCTAAACTTGGTTCCGTAAGCGATTAATAATGTGCTAAATGAGGACGAGAAGCACATGTTTGATGGTTTTTAAGTACATTTTCAGAGTTTTGATAATTGGCTATTGATTGGGTTAAAGGTTGAGAAGCCAGAGAGATGGTAGAGCTAGGTGGATGTAGAAAATTGCAATAGATTCAAACCTTTCTAACAAGATCCAAAGCATTACTAGGAAAAGGTCCTAGGCAATTATGCAAATTCTGAACAAATTTATAAACAAAAAGCCAATAATTCGAAGTGCAAATCAATCTAGAGTTATATAGCATACTCTAGACCAATTTAATTTTCTCCAGTTTTTTTTGTTTTGTTGTAATTTTTCTTATTTGATATTATTTTCCAAATAATTACGTTAATACCCTCTTAATAATGAATTATTAAGGATTTTCATGTATTGAACAAACAATTAATGACATATTATCCTATTGCTTGAGTTTTCCTCAACCAATCCCATTCTTATCAATTCAATCTTATCAAGTTGTGGCGATCAAACAATTTATCTAATTCATGCATAATATTGAGGCAAATGAAATTCAATTCTCGTGGGTGCATAATATCCATCGGAAAGTCATTCATATCCCTTAAATTAACCAACCCTAAGTATTAAAATAATTTCTTTTCTTACTTAGCGATCAACCAGCCTTAGGATTGAATGTAAACCAGTAGTTGTTAACCTAGAGCACATCAAGTTGGTTCCATATTAAAGGGGAAAAAAATGATTAAGCCTTAGATATAGATTCAAGAGCCATTCCAAAACCATGGGAATCGTCACGCTTCCACGAATCTAGAAATCAGTGATTGACGGAATCAGCCAACCTTAGATCAATTGGCTACAAGTACTTTCCCATTTATCATTTGCCCAACAAGCTACATTTGACTAGGACATCCATCCAAAATTATGCCTACATTTATTGCCCGAAAGAGGCATTCAAAGTGACAACATTTTTGGCAATGAAGGATATGAGATTAACATCCCCAACTCAAGCAAAACCTCTTATGTACGGATCTTACTTGGACAGGATATCTTGTCAAGAGCACAATGCACAATATAATTTGATCAGCTCCTGCTTAATAAGACAAGTTCAGTTGCTGTCTTGGTAAATCCATTAAAGGAACATAACCATGGTTTAAAAATCTGCACTGATTTACAGCATTTATTCAGTTTCGCTGGAGCCTTGAAGCAAACAGTTTTTTTTTTTTTTTTGGATAATTTTGAAGCAAACAGTTGCGGACCCACGACATGCAACAGAAATGATGCCGGGAACTTCCAGTGGGAGACCATGGGAGGATATAGTTCGGATAAACCTAACCTTAGATGTCAGCAACAGGTTTCTTTGCATGATGATACTCATCCAACCATCTTTTAATCAGCTCGATCTCAGATTCTCTCTGTTCTACTAGCCAATCAGGATCATCTACGGTTGAGGCACGCAAATCTATATGGTGTGCACCTGAAAAGTAGAAGGGTTAGAAGGAACATTGAGTCTTAGCACAAGTGTAATGCATCTTGTTTAGTCACTCCAGTGCCGAAAGCTTCCAAAACAAAATAAGTCTGACAAGGCGCTTTGTCCTATTAAAAGAATCGCCCTATAATAATCAGATGACTCCAAAACTTGACTGAAGGATCATCATAAAATGGCAAAGTAAAGAAACCAATAGGTATCTGACAAAAGTGGGTATCCCAAGTATTGTAGCAAGTCTTATGGTTTCATCTATCTTATTCTCCTTATCTGGAGCAAATTATAGAAGATGCAGAAAAGATAAAAGCAGCAAATTGTGGGATGAATGCACAATGATACGCAATGGAAAGCAGCCATGCTATCATATCAAATCAAGTGAATATACCAAATAATCCAGGCTGGTACATGCAATATTGGCAGACAATTACTAGAACTCAGATGGACCACGATTATTGTTAACAAATTTAGGTTTGTGTTGACAGATAACCCAGTATTGAGCATATTGCACCAGGCTCATCAATCCTAGATTTTTAAATATATAAATAGCACAATCACAGATGTAGCTACATATCTAATCCGAAAATATCACTATTTATTCATTAAGCTATTCAACAGAAATAACCATGGATGATGTTGACTTATATGTAAATAAGATTATTATGTTAGCTGTAGGAATTATATTTAAAGAGTTTTATTATATTTCCTAATATAGATTTCATGTATTTATATATATCCAATTCTTCTTATATAAAATTGCGAGGAGTATTAATAAAAAAATAATTCTTTTCTCTTAAATGCTTTATGGTATCAAAGCCTAAAAACCTTTTTTTAGGTTAAAATTTCCATTAAAACCCTAAAACACCTCAAATTGGGGCTTCCCTAGTTAGAGTGAGAGATAGTCAACACCACCCATCCCAAAAGTTGCGCCACCCAATTTCCAACCTAACCTTTTTGTCCGATCATTGGAATCCGCACGTGTAAATCACACGCGCTGCTTGAATCTTCCATCATTCATCAATGCGTGAGGCACTTCTAGTCTATTCCAATCACCGTTCTTGGTCAGCTCTCCACCAATTATCATGCAATCGTTTTCCAATGCCGACTAGCTATCCTCCAGGTGATTTCGATCCGATTTGAGTTGTGCACGTGGATTTACACGATCAGTTGACCTTTTTTTTTATATCAAGGCTGAGAGCACCGTTATCATAGTTTAACCAAGTTGGAGCACTATTATCATAGTATAGCCAAGTTTCACGGTGAGGTCAATCATGGGTACGCGGAAATTGCTTCGACTTTGTTGAATTTTTTTTTTTCTATTGTCTCAATTGCTTGGGATTATTTTTTGTTGTTGAATCATGAAAACTGATAAGAAAGTTGCTGCCACTAGTACTAATAATCCCTCACTGCAAATTAGCCCTGTAAAGCTTGCTAGGAATAATTATCTTGCATGGTCACAGTCTTGTTTATTGTTTATCAAAACTAGGGGAATGCAAGGTTATATTATTGGCACTAAAATCAAACCAGTAACAATTGATCCTACCTTCAATCAGTGGGACTGAAAATTCACTGGTAATAGCCTGGCTTATCAATTCCATGCAGCCCCAAATTTCAAAAACGTACTTATTGCTTGACATGGTAGCAAAAATATGGAATGCGGTGGCTCTCATCTACTCATTAGTGGGAAATGATACCTAGATTTATGATATTCAAAATAAGATTCATAATACTAAACAAGGGGAGATAACGATCTCAATATTTTTCTGAATTGAATGGTTTATGGCAAGAACTTGACTATTATCAAGATTTTCAAGCAAATTATATTGGATATGCAGTCTAGTTTCAGAAATTGCTTGCAAAAGAAAGGGTTTATGATTTTTTAGCCGAGTTAAACAATGAATTTGATCAAATCAGAGTTCATGTTCTACGTATCCTTTTCCTTCTGTTGAAGAGGCATATTCCTATGTTCAGCAGGAAGAAAGCAAGCGCAGTGTTATACTCTATATCCCGCAAGTTGAAAAGTCTGGATTGGCAGCAACAAGTAATTCACCTGAGCAAACAAAGGTATATAGTTCTAATAAAGATCATTTGCGATGTGCTTATTGTAGGAAACTGTGCCATACTAAAGAAACTTGCTGGAAGTTACATGGACGACCAATGAAAGGTCGTGGAAGTAAACGAATTAATTCTACAAACAATCAAGCCAATTTGTTATAAACTGTGGAATCAACTCCTGAGATGACTCCCTTTGATTTCTTCTCTCCTCATGAGATCCAACATCTCAAGCGTCTCTTGTCCCATGCAAACTCTTCCTCTAGTGCCAAATCCAACTTTGTGAAGTCAGGTAATGCTTTTACTACTCACTGTGATACTGATTGTTGGATTATTAATTCTAGTGCAAATAGACACATGATGGACTCCTAAAAAAATCTTCTCAAATACTTACCATGTTTAAAAAGGGACAATGTCCGAATAGCCAATGGTTCTTTTACTCTTGTATCTGGAACAAGTTTTATTTTCCATACTCCCCATATTAAACTATCATCAGTGCTTCATGTTCCTTAATTTCCTATCAATCTCTTATCTGTCAGTACACTTACAAAAAATCTCAACTGTAAAATTGAGTTTTTCCCTGACCATTATATCTTTCAAGATCTTCAAACAGGATTGGCGGTGGTAGATTGCACGATGACTTATATATGCTGGAAGGGAGTCAAGATTCTAGTCTTCAGCAGGCTTTTTATGGGGGAAATGAGGATATCAACCAGGAAATATTGTAGTGGCATAGGCGTTTAGGACATCCCTCCTTTTTTGTGTTAAGCAAATTATATCCTAATTTGTTTTCAAAGACTTGATTTAATTCATTATTCTATGATGCTTGCGAATATGCTAAGCATTCTCAAAACTCTTATTCTTTGAGTAATAATAAAACCAAACTCCCTTTCATGACTATTCATTCTAATGTTTAGGGCCCTACTCAAACCACTTCCTTGTCTAGTAGCCGATGGTTTGTTACTTTTATTGATTGTTGCACCAAGATGACTTGGGTATAGTTGCTCAAGGCTAAGAGTGATGTGTTTTCTTGTTTTTAATCTTTTTATGAGATGGTTTGTACTTAATTTGATGCTACAATAAAGATTCTTAGGACTAATAATGGCACAAAATATATGAATGGAAGATTTAGTTCTTATTTGGAGTCACATGGGATAATCCATCAAAACAGTTGTCCTTATACAAGTGCACAAAATGGGGTAGCCAAAAGGAAGAATAGGCATCTATTGTAAGTTGCTAGGTCACTTATGTTCACCATGAATCTTCCTAAGCCTTACTGGGGGGATGCAATTCTAGTGGCTGCTTATCTTATCAACTGAATGCTTCTTAGAGCCCTTAATTACCAGAGTCCTTTAGAAACCTTAAATGGGAAAAATGCTTACACTATTCCTCCAAAGGTGTATGGATATGTTTGTTTTGTTCATATTAAGGATGCTGGAAAACTAGATCCACGAGCTCTCAAGTGTGTGTTTATTGGATATTCGCCAATACAAAAGGGTTACAAATGCTATCATCTTCCATCTAAGAAGTATTTTGTTAGTATGGATGTTACTTTCAGAGAAACTGAACCTTACTTCAGTTCAATCCAATCATCTCTTCAGGGGTAGAATGATGAGAAGGAAGAGATCTTACCTAATACTTTGACACTTACTGATCTTACTCCAAGGGAAAGAGATTATCAGAGGAAGACTATTATTCAAGGGGAGAAAATTAGGCGTTTAGATAAACCTAAATTGAAGAGGTACTCAAGGAGAGACAGAGACAAGATAGAAGAAGTCATTGTGCAACCTACTTTGTGCCAAGAATCCTCTTCCTCCGGTGAGTTACTTTTTGATTATTTAGATAAACCTATTTCTCAAAGAAAAGGTATAAGAGCTTGTACTAAACATCCCATATCTAATTTTATTTCCTATGATTCCTTGTATCCTACCTATAGAGTTTTTACCTTATCCATTTCATCCGTGTCTATTCCACAGGATTGGAAGGAAGCACTCAAAGATCCGAAATGGAAAGGAGCAATGATTGAAGAAATGAAGCCTTGAAAAAGAATGAGACTTGGGAGCTTGTCATTTCTCCACCTGGAAAGAAACTGGTAGGCTGCAAATGAGTGTTCACTGTGAAACACAAAGCTGATGGATCGGAAGAAAGGTTCAAAGCTCGATTAGTGGCTAAAGGATTTACTCAAACCTATGGAGTGGACTACTAAGAAACTTTTGCTCCAATAGCTAAAATGAACACAATCAGAGCATTGTTATCATGTACAGCCAATCTTGATTGAGACTTACAGCATTTTGATGTAAAAAATGCCTTTCTACATGGAGATTTAGAAGAAGAGGTGTATATGGAGATCCCTCCTGGATTTGATAATGAAGCAACACAAGGGAAAGTATGCAGACTGAAAAAGGCCTTGTATGAACTAAAACAATCACCTAGAGCATGGTTCGACAGATTCACCAAAGCCATGATCTCTTTCGACTATCAACAAAGCCATGCAAATCATACCCCGTTTATTAAACATAACAAGAGTAAAGTCACTATTCTCATAGTCTATATTGATGATATAGTGATGACAGGAGATGATAGAGAAGAAATGGCTCGATTAAAGAAACTTTTGGCTCAGAAATTTGAAATCAAGAATCTAGGAAAACTGCAATATTTTCTAAGAATTGAAGTTGCTAGATCAAATAAAGATATCTTCATTTCTCAAAGAAAATATATTCTAGATCTCTTAGAAGAAACTAGCATGTTAGATTGTAAACCAGCAGAATGTCCCATTGAAAGCAACCATAAGCTACAAGTTGGAATTGGTGATTCAGTTGATTTAGGTAGATACTAGAGATTGGTGGGAAGACTAATACATCTCTCTCACACTAGACCAAACATTGCATATGTAGTCAGTTTAGTGAGCCAGTTTATGCATGATCCACGAGAATCACACATGCAAGCCATGTTTCGCATCTTGAGATACTTAAAGTCAGCTCCAAGAAAAGGACTGTTGTTTGCTAAGCATGGTCACCTTCAAATAAATGTGCTTTATAGATACAGATTGGGTTAGATCTCCGAGAGACAGAAAGTCCACCACTGGTCATTGCACACTTATAGGAGATAACTTAGTAACATGGAGGAGGAAAAAACAAAGTGTAGTTGCTCGATCAAGTGCTGAAGCAGAATACAGAGCTATGGCTCAAGGAGTTTGTGAGCTTTTGTGGTTACAGAAGATATTGGAAGAATTAAATCTATCAAGCAAAGGACTATCCTTGTACTGTAACAATAAAGTCGCTATTAGTATAGCACAAAATCTAGTTCAACATGATCGAACCAAGCATATAAAAATTGATCGACACTTCAATAAAGAGAAAGTGACTGATGGTATCTTGAGCTTATATCACATGACATCTGATAAGCAACTGGTTGATGTGTTCACTAAAGGGTTATGTCACAAAACCTATCATACTTTAGTTTGCAAGTTGGGTATGTGTGATATTTATGCTCCAACTTAAAGGAGAGTGTTGACTAATATAAAAATAAAATTATTATGTTAGCTATTGGAATTATATCTAGAGTAGGAGTTTTATTATATTTCCTAATGTAGATTTCATGTATTTATATATATCCAATTCTTCTTATGTAAAATTGTGAGCAGTAATAATAAAAAATAATTCTTTTCTCCTAAATACTTTGACAGACAATTAATGCAAAATTCAACTGTACCTTCTTCTGTTACTAGAGCGACAATTGAATCAGATATATTCCAGAGTACACTGTTAAATGACACACAATAATAGAGTCAATCAGCACACAACAAAAATATATCAAAACACTTAACACATGAAATATGCTGAAAAGAGATGCTACCTGCCCCCACTCCATGGATCCAGCAAGCCATTTGAAAAGATAATATTGCTTCCAAACAATTTCAAAGTGGTCTTGATATCCTTTTGAATCAAATTGCAATAATAGAAAACTTTGTGAGTACTCCACTGTTGGTAAGAATTTGGATCATACAATCACTGTACAACAGAGGACACTTGGATGACAATAAGAGCACCAAAAGTACATGTCAAACTGATAATACTGTCCACAGGTTTATTGTTTATGAACAATAATATCTAGTGATGCACCAAAGCTGATGTAGCTCAAGCTTTTGCAAGACATGAATCCATCAAGATGTATATCCTGAGCTCATGATAATTCCTGATTGTGGGCAAATAAAATGTACAACAATAATCAACCACCTCCATCTACTATCATCTTCTTCTTTTTTGTTTTTTTTTTTTTTCCTACAAAGTATCAGATGCCCTTGCCTTAGTAATTTCTTACCATTTTATACTTTAATATTAAACCTTCTATCTTTCAGTCCATCAGTCACATCTCTCCAACCTCACCCATAAAGAATTTCCTTTTCTCAAAGAAACTTTCAGGTCATCCTGGATGGCCATTAACTTATGTTCCTTTGTTTCAACTCCACTCAAATATCTCCCTCCTTACTGCTTCATAATTCCTACTCATTTAAGCACCAAAGCAATGGCTTTCAATCTAATGAAAATCTTCTGAATGCTGTTCGGAGAGTTGATATCAGATGTTAAGACTAGGTTGCCACCTGTGTTATACTATATCTAATTTGATGGCTCTAGAATTCTGTTGCTAGTAAAATCATGTTAGCAACTTCATCTATTAAACTACCGTTTTAGTTTTTTTTTATTAATAAACCTTTGGAGCATGTTGCTGACTGGTTTTTTTCGACTAATAATTCAAAGTTGTCTCGTGATACTTCATTTGCAGATTTCCATGTGTTCATGATTATTTTCTTGCCTTCTTTTTATTCAAAATTAAGTCATCTTTTGAGATCAAAGACAATAGAGGTTCAAAAGATACCCTCTGCCCTACCATCGATGTAATACATTTACACCATCAAGTTGGAGATTTGGGAACCAACACTACCCACCATCACTTGCTTGAAAATTTATTTCCATCTAGGATTCAAGAAAAACAGGAATTGCTTTTTCTCCTGGATACATCCAGTTATCCAGAATTCTTTTTTCTTCTTTTTCTTTTTTTTTTTTTTATTTGAGGAAAAGTTCAGAAGAATTCCTTTTTATCATAAGAATAAAAATTTTCATTCTCCATAAGTTCATGTCTTCTTAACTTGCCTTTCATCTGGTACAATGACAGCATTCCTGATATACCACATTGCTGTTATTCCTCTAGACTGAAAATAGAACTAGCATATAGAGAAAGTAGGCAAACTACATGCAAGAAGAATAAAGCAAAAAGGTAGAATTTTTACATGTCCACCAAATTCTGTAGTGATCCAGCTCGGTCTAGGATTCACTCTGAAATCCTTTTGACATTCTTCTCTGAAGGAAGAGAGATTAAAATCATATGTAGGAAACATGCTCTCATTTGGACTACTGGACATGGGCATCACCATCTCTGTGCAGGCCTTTATGAAAGAGCCAAAATGAGTGCCAACCATTTACATGAGCAAATTGGTTTTCTCAAGAAAAAACTTCTGTCATGTTTGATGCACTCATTTCATGAAAAACTAGAAAGAAAATTGACCTGCCAGTTCCAACCATTCATTCCATGAGGATCATCATCCAGTTCAAAACAGTCAGCATCTCCAGTATAATTGTAGTATACATTGACTCCTTCAAAGATTCGCTCTAAAACACTAGAACCATCTGGAGAATTGTCGATTTTATTGCAAACCTAGCAAGAAGAATGCTAAAAGATGACTTGGAATAGAATGAAAGGCTCAAGATTCATTGATGATTTCTTATCTATATCTAAATAATAAAGAAAGTGATTATCAACTCAACTTATATGGAAAATGTCCTATTCTTACACTGCATACAGACAGAACTATGCTCATAAGAGGCAGCAAAGACATCTTCAAACTGTATATATGAACTAACCTCTCGTATTGGATGACCAGGTAAAGGCATAAGAAAGTTGGAAGGGTATGGATAGTTGACCATTGCCAAGAAACTATAAGCGGAGTCCAGCCAGTTGGCAAGATCATTTGTACTCTTTAATTCCCTGCCACAAGTAAACAAAAATTCAAACAGCAATTAAACTTTACATTCTAGGTCAACAGCAAAAAATTGGAAATTCATCAATCAACAGAACTGTTCAATGTGCCAAACAAAACCAATGGCCTAAAGGATCTTGATTAGCCTTACCGACATAGATGGAAAGTTTTACTCAGTTGCGAGAGACCATTTTCCTTCTGACCTACAGACTGCAGTATGTCCCAGGATTCCTTGATATAGTTGAAACAGCTACCACTTTCACGCTACCAAAGAAGAACAGTGGCATAGTTAGACTCACCCACTAGATTGGAAAATGGATAGAAAATTAACATTAGCACCAGACTTTGAATCCATTAGAGACAATGTTGTAAAATGTCTCAGGTGGTACAATATCTTCAAACTGAAGTATTGGTGCTGATGAAGCAAGTGCACCAATGGCAACATGGGGGTACTTCAATCTCATCCATGCTGCCAACACTGTCAACCAAATCAACCAAAAAGCAAAACCACATGGAAATTTTCAGCAGCTGCCTTATGCAGGAGAAGACAAATCCTTGCACATTACAAATGTCTTCAATAAATTATTCCAATTACTGAAAAGTTCCTAGAAATTCAGAAAGTAACCACCAATTTTGAGTACTTTCAGATCATTTTAATTGAATAAAGTAAACAAGATAGCAATGCAACAGAAGGACCTACTTCCACCATAGGATCCACCAAAAAGCACTACTGGGCAAGCCTCTGCAGATAAATTTCGCTTCAAATGAGTTATGAGAACAGCAAAATCAGCAAGTGCTTGTTCTGCTGTCAGAAAAGCCAATGTAGTAGCATTTCCATATGCCTCTTCTCTACTCCCAAATGGCATTGACTTCCCATAATACCGATGCTGCAGAAGGAAAATTTTACACAACACAAACTTCAGAACCAAACCCAAACTTTTCCTTTAATGCATGTTACAGAACTATCCCAATGCTTCCCTTGTCTGAATCACAATGAACTAACTTAACTAGAGAGGAATTAAATCAAGACCACTATGCCATGCAGAGATATATACAATCAGGGTTACCAACCTTAAAACAAATGACAAAGGCACAGCACACCCTGGAATACTATGTAATTGGATTAAATGCTAAAGTATGTCACCTAAATTTACAATCTTCAATTAAACAGAGAAAAAAATTTACAATCTTCACAAACTAATAATGCACTTTGATGAAGGCCAATAAAAAACTAATTGAAAGGGAAATGGATCTTGAAACATCAGAAGAGAGATATTGACACCATTTATCATGCAAAAGAAAAGAAACAAAAATAAAAAAGAGGAGCAACAGATTATCAGCAATCATTCTCTAGAGAGTTAAAATTGAATTGACATTCACAACTTCAAAAAATCGCAACGCATTCACATTGTTAGCTACCTTTCATGGTATTTTTTATTCCAAAAGAACTATTATAAATACTTTCCCACCTAGCTTGACTTCACTTCCATCCAAACTAATTGGTAAAATGAGATTATTTCTAAACGTATGCTTTGATAAAAGGAAAATATAGTCAAAATAAATTAATAATACAAATTAAGAAACAGAAGCACACTTTGACATAGTTTATATGTTCAACACAATAGAAAACGTATGGATATAGCATGAAATTTTTCTTAGCAAAATGAGGAACAGAATGGACGAATGCAACTCAATGCAAATCACTGTTCTTGTTCTCTTTGAATCCACATGTCACCTAAACACACATACATCATACAGAATTTGCATAGTGAAAATAAACACTTTCATATCCTCATGCAATAGGAAATGGGAATAATGAACAGAAATGAAGAAAAAGGGGAAACAATAGCACTTATGGATACATAAAAGGAAAAAGGAAAAATCTCTCTTTCTGCTGTTCATTAATACGACAAAAGGGAAAGGAAGAGAAATGTTGTGCTTATGGGAAAAAATTATCTATCATCTTCTTTTAATGGACGAGTGTTTAACTTAAAATTAACTTCCACCTATTTGCTGATGAGAGTCTTAAAGACTAGAAAACTGCAGATTGAAATAGCCAACAAGAAAATTTTGCCCACTTCCACTTCCACTTTCTTCCTCCTGGATAATGTGGAGTGTCATAAGAGCAAGCAATATAATCCTGAGTATCATAGCCCATTCATACTCCTGGGTACTTCCAATCCATATTTATTATGCCATAAACTTTCTAATCCAGACTTTTATGCATGCTGGAAAATGCTTCATAAGTGCTTGTACTTTCAAATATCGACAACGTAATGTGTAAAGTTTTGATTTTTGCAATTTATTGTATGGATTTTCAATTGGGTAGTAATTTAGTGAAAACCTAAACACTAAATTGCCGACTAAATCAAAAGAACGTGCATAAAATTCCACCACTGAATTGTAACAAATAAAGCTTTAGACACTAAATTTTCAAAAAATCGAAAGTTCAGACGCTTATAATATATTCATGCATTTTGTCCTCTTAAGTAAAATCTACCAAGGCTATGAAATAGTATCCCATAGATTCTACTCAATTCCTTGGAATCCTCTCCTATACTAATTATTGTTATTCCAAGAGAATGGGAGCTAGAAGGTCGTTCCTTTTCACCTAATTCTCTCTGAAAAAAGAACTAAACAAGATCAAAGTGGCTTTTTCCCCATTAAAATACGTGTTTGTGACAGCATATGATCTCCGTCTTAAGCACCTTAGAAGAGGTATCCGCTAACTGGTGTCTAGCTTAAGACACTAAAACGAAACTGACCGACGATTTTTCACACGAAAAAGCGTGTGCACAGTAAGACAAAAGTTGTTTTATTCATATTTCAACAAGTGCTTTTACGATTTATAATTATACGATTGCTTGCTATTTATAGAAAAAAAATCCAAGCAACCAAACAAATCAAAAAGCTTGTTCCTTTTCCGCTAAGTAACTTCATATACCTCAGGAAAAACCACCATAGCACCAAACATGGGAGCGATTTCCCAAACAAAACCAGTATTCTCAGCAAACCACTCGATGTCACCTTCATTGCCACAGTAAACAAAGATGGGTCCCAAACGATCAGGGCCCACCCAATGATCGGTGTTAATAAGGTATCTTTGCTCGAAATATGGAACATCGTAGAAGCTGAAGTGGTCGAGATGCTGACTAAAGAAGCGGGTCTCATATTTGTACTGGGTTACGTTGTGCTTTTTTGCTGGATAGTGGGTGTGAGAGAATTTTCCCAAGAATCGTGTAGGATGGTGACGAGTTAGGGTGGGATTGGATAGAGAAGAGGTGGTGAAGAAGAAGAAGAACAAGAAGAAGAAGAGCGGGAGTATGGAATTCGATGATTCTGCCATTTACGACTATTGCGTGCCGTCGAATGTAGATAGTTCTATTCTATTCTTCTGTTCACATTTTATAAGAGAAGGTTGTTGGGAAAGTACAGTGGAACAGTAGTTGGGAGTGACCAGGATTCCTGGGAAACGTACGGATTGATCCGATGTTTCGTGGGCAAAAATGCATACGAAGACTGAGTTTGCTTGCAATGACTCCCTTTAAAGGAGGCGCTATTTATTAGTTGAAACTGCGGGAGATAATAAAAAAAAAAAAAAAAAAAACTGAAGGTACTCCTTGGAGTTCAACAACATATCCTGTGAACAAAATTTTACTCTACGCTTTCGACACAGTTCTTTGTAAGTAAAGAAAACGCATACAAGATTGGTATGTTCTTTTATGATTTTTGGAATACATGTGCACTTTTTAAAAGTTATGAATAAGTAAAATCATATATTAAAATTTTAAAAAGTGTATACTTATCTATCTAATTGTTTAATGGATGTATTTACAAATTTTTTCAATTTTTTTTTTAAAGGAATGGTAGATCCATAGATTTCTTAAACATCCTTGTGCGTGGCCAACTTTAGAAACTATAAGCTTCTAATACTTTTTTATTGGGATATCTATTAAAATAATATTATTTTCTAAAAAAATTATAAAATAAAATATCCTAAAAAATTATTCTAAAAATAGATTTTAAAGTTGCAAACCCAAAACACATTTAGCCAATTTTGGCAAAACTGAAAATGCGAACCAAATGCTCCTTCAATATATTTCATGTACTCAATTTGCACCTTTAATACAATTAGAAATTTTTTAAAAAAAATTATGGAAATTATTTTATTTGTTATTATTATATAAAATTTTAATTTTTTTTAAAACAAAAAAAAAGCAATTTGAGGAAATTTATTATTGAAAAAAAATGATGATTATTAAAAAAGTTTAGAAACAATTATTAAAGAAAATATAAAAGTATAGATAAAAAATAGAAATAAATAATTCGTTAGAAAATATTAATAGATTACAAATTTTAAAATATTAATATACAAGAATCGCCAATATCCATGAATGATCTCCCTCCTACTATGTTTAAATAAATTGATGAAATGGTTGAGACTCCATCTAATATGCATAATGAAAATAGAAAATATTAGCATTATACATGCAATGATTTGATATCGTAAATGTGCTCGAATAAGCTAAGATTTAATTAATCATGAATCTAATTATCCAACATTTACCATGTGTCGATGTGGGCACGTTCTTCTATTATGGCCTTCTCCCTAACAAAGTCTACATGTAATCTTATTTGAACAGTCCCTAATATCTATTTCCATATGGTATCTTTTTCTCCTCGGTTTCCCCTTTTTCTATGCAAGCTTTGCTCATAGACAAAGTAACGGGAACTGTATTGCCTCCCAATTGAGCTCATTGCCTATGGGCGGGATGTGGGTCTTATATGTGAGTTCTTGGTGAGTTTACTTGTGCTAATCCAATATAGATGCCGAAATATCGAGCTTGATTGAAGTAACTTCTACATAAGCATGAGAGTATGGAATTCGGTATATTTGCCACTTTTGACAAGTGCATATGCTACAAGCAAAGTCAACAATGTATGTTCGACCCCTTCCCCTTAACCCACTTGCTATATAATGACTATCGGTAAACACTTCGAAAATTCTCTCATGTCTGCTATATTTGATGACCTTGTAGTTGATAGCTTGTAAACTCCATCTATTTATTTTTTTGGTAGCATATTTAGTGAAGATTCTATCCTTCACCATATTTTTAAGCGCCTTTAATTGCTTATTGACGAAGTAAGCCACGCAATTGTAAAAAGTCTTCTTCACCAAAGCAGCCACAAGTAACCCTCGAGCTCCTTTTAAGATAGAATTATAGTTTTCGACAATGTTTGAGGTCATATACTTAAATCGATAGCAACCATCATAAGCCAGTGCCCACATTTCCACCAACATGCCGTCAAACCATGCCGAGGCAGCAAGCTTAATAGCCCTCAGCCGGTCGATTAAATAGTTTAGTTTCTAAGCTTGCACTTCTAACTTAGCATAGGTAACCAACTGTCGAGTCTAATTTTTTATTTTTCCCATTCCTAATCCGATCTAAACTAGACTCTATGCTCATCTAATATAGATCCTTGACTTGAGTTAGGAATTTCGTTTAATTTTGGAGTCGCCACCCAATTGTTGTTGGGAAAGATTGAATTAAGACTAATGGAGCGGATTAGTCTCAATTTGGACCACTAGTCGTCGTGATTTCCTCTTCTCATTTTTGCGAAAAGAGAAAAAGGGAAAACCAGAGTTTCTAAGTTCGGAGGCTAACCTATTAAAATCCTAAGGTTACCACCTAATCTCCTAAAATTATCCCCATTTAGAAATGTCTTTTATTTTATTTTTGTTGCCTTTTATTGTGTTTTGAATTATTCTAACAAAATGATTTTTTATTTTTTTTAAGGTTGCCCCAAATGGGTACTTACGTACCTACTATTCAGGATCAAACAAGCCGTAGTTCACTTTTCCTGAAAACCTTAAGTGTGTTTGTGAATTTTAATTGTCAAATCTCTTTTGATTTATGTTTTTACTATTTTGGGATTTTTTCTATTAAAAAAAAAAGAAAAAATCTAATCCTACGCTTTAATTTGATTTTGAAAATAATAATTTTAAGGGAAAACATCAATTTTGGATTTATTTGAGAAAATAATTTTTTTCTAGGTGATAAAACTCATTTTTCTTCTATTTTTCGACTTATTTCTACTATTATAAATTTTTATTATTTTTTATATATTTTTATAATTTTTATTAATTTTTTATAATTTTTATTTTATTTAAAATTTTTCCTCCTAGATTCTTATCTATCTTATTTTAACACCTAAATTTTTATTATCATTTTTTTCTAATATTTTTATTATTTTCTATATTTTTTATTTTTTTTATTATTATAATTGTATTTTTATTTTTATATCATTAAATCCTAAAGATTTAATTTCTAACATTTTTTATTCTTATTGAAATATAAATAACACATAGGTAAATAAATAACCAATAAGTAAATAAATAACAAATAATTAATTCGAAATAAATAAATCAAATAAATAATAAATTAAAGAAAATCGGAAAAATCCGACTTACCTGGATCCGGGTCGATGCGCAGGTCGGGTCGGATCAGATCGGGTTGAAGCGGTCAGACACGGTGGCGGGGAGTGCTAGTTGACGGCGTTCCGATGGCCTTTTGCAGCGGTTGAGGTGTCGAATCCTAGGTTATCGAGGGTGAGGAATCCAATGGTGGCGGTGGTTTGCTCCAGAAATGCCTCCTAGTGGTTGCCCAACTCTTGATCGGCGGTCGCGGGTTCGAACTCCTCCGGCGGACTTTGATTCTCTCTTTTCTCTCGCTTTTTTTCTGTGATTTGGCTTCCTCACTTCATCCTCTATTTATAGGCTTTCGAAATCGAGCTGGATAAGCTTGAATTTCCACCGATCAAGGCAAATCGGATTTGCGGTTAAACGAACCAACTCCGATTCGTGTAAATCCGTCGTTTTGTTGAGATTTGATTCCAATTGGATGATGTTTATCTTAATTCTGTTGAAGATCTGTTGGATTTGTGCAAAAAATCGAATCGAAACGGTCAAAATTCGAATTTTTCCCCTCGCTAGCGATCTCGAAGCGAGGTTAAAGAAGATCACGCGCCTGGCACGTACGTTTGCTCCAGCCAATCAGATGCTGCCACGTGTCCCAAGTAAAATAAAAACTCGCAAAACGCGGATTCTGCTTCCCCCGCGTTTCGAACCCCGGACCTTGCACCCGCGTGCACCTGCCTAACCGTGGCTCGGACCAACTGAGCTAGCCCATTTTCCTGATTTTCTTTATTTCGCAAATTGCATATATGCAATGCGATTTTTTTATTTTTTTGTATTTTTTGAAATTTCAAAATTTTTTAAAAATTATTTATTCCTTATTATTGCCATTTCTGAAATCATTTTTCAAAATTGATGTGTTTTCCTATTTGTTTTTATTTTTTGAATATATTTATTATTTTTGCTAAATTAGAGAAAAATATGGAAAAAATTGGAAATTGATTATTATTAATTATTATTGATTCTTAGGGCAAAAATGAGGTGTTTACACCAACTTCTTGCATTGCATATTTTTGTATGCTTGTTGAAGTTGCTTGCAATATGTCATATACAAAACTGCTACATTGTGAAGGAGGGCGCCATCCATTGACTTAGGCTTCAACTACCCACTTGATGCCAAGGTATCTGTCTAATATGAGACAAATGGTTTCACAACCTGTATAGTCGCTAACCACATATTCCTTCAATTTTCTCAAAAACTAGCTCCATGTTTCAGCTGACTTGTCATCAACGAGAGCAAATGCCAATGGAAGTATATAATTGGTGCCATCAATGTTGCAAGCAATCAGCAACTTGTGCGTATACTTCCCATAAAGAAAAGTTCTATCAATGGTGACAACTGGTCTAAGCAATCTCTATACTGCAATATACAACTCGAACGCCCAAAAAAGCCACTTAAGAGTGGATATTCCAAGGGTATTCGATCTTCTCCACCCCTAGTCAAGTTGTGTTCTAAGATTGGTATTTTTTATTACGTTTAGAAGCTTAGGGAGTTCATTGTAAGACATTTCTCAATTCTTATACACATGCTCGATAACTCGTTTCTTGCCCTCCTAAACCTGTCTTTTACCTATCCTGTAACCAAATTCCTGTTCTACAATAGAAGCAAGCTTCACAACCTTTATATCAGGATTATCTATGACAAGATTTACAAACTGGCTTGCAAGAATATTATAATCTAATTATAGATGATCCTAACTTATCATTATGTTGATGCATGTGTGTAGACCCTCAAATCTGGCAACTGCGAACAATCCCTCTAGCTTCTTCCTTCGGGCATTAAGTCTCCACTTACAACTGTCTTCTCTTTTTGAACAATAAACAGACTAAAGCAATGTATTAGATTCTACAATAGTGAAGTTACAATGGTTCTTCACATAGTAAAACTTAACTACTTGAACCACATCTGCTTTTTTCTTGAATCTCATACCCTTATAGAACTTGTCACTACTTCTTGAACCACTCCACATTGCATTTTGCTCCTACTTGAAATAGATGTAACTATCATCACCGCCAACATTATAGTAAGGAATAGGATCTTTAACTACCATACTAGGTGGTTTAGCCTGCCCTAGCTAATACATTGCTTGTCTAGAGAACTCAGGTGTAATTGGAGAATCCTCTTCAGCTATATTATCTCCCTTGATTTCACCTTCGTCATCTTCCTCCTCAAAGCTTTCCTCATAGTCAAAACTTTACTCCTTAACACCCATTCCCACATCGATGTTCATTGCAGTTTCTACTCCCAAACACACCATGTAGGGATCGCATGTGTCTAGTCATTGTAACATCAGAGTAACTGCTCTATCTATTTCATCTTCATCATTCAATAGTGTCTCTTCCATGAGGGTTGGAACAAATGCTTCAAATGTTAATGGCTCAGGAGGCATTTCTTCTATGTTATGTAAGGAATATGAGTGCTTACTTTCTCGAAATGTCTGTTGTTCAAAGGAACCCCCCAAATCTTCAAAAATTTTAACATATAACTGTTGTATACCATGAACTCCAAAGAATTTAGCCATTTCAATTAAATTTTCAACAACATCATCATCTTTAATTGCTATCAAAGAATAAGATGTATTACCCTCATGGAAAATAGGATACCTATAAATTATCTCAACCCCCATTTCAGTTGAATCAACTCCAATACTTCGGCATATTCTATACAAGAATTCGGTGTAATTTACATTCTTCTTTATTTTTAATTTCTTAACTAGATTCCTACCATATTCCAGCCCTCAATTACCGCTCACAATATTTCCAAATGTGTAGATCATCAATTTGATATAGTCACCCATTATTATCATATCTACAATATAGATAAATTATCAACTATTCAACAAAAAATAGATAATATTACATTTTTAAAATTGACAATGCACAACATTGATCTTTTTCTTGCCATGTAACAAACAAAAATGTGTTTTAATTTTAATTTTTATTTCAGAATTTTGTTAGAAAAATTAGCAATTTTACATAAGACCACAATAAAAATTATTTTATAAAAAAAAAAATTAATTTTTTTTTTAGGATTATTCGATTACAATTATTTTTTTTAACAATACAGATAATATACCTAAATGTGACATTTAAAATTGATACGAAATTTTTCGTCAGCATAATGTTGATCTTATTCCCATACTAACAGAAAAATTAACTATCACATGTTACGTATTTCAAGATTTACATAAATCTTGTCTAACACACTACAAATTAACAATAAGCACTAATATTTTATAAAAAACATAACATTACAAAGAATCACGATAAAAGTTTTGTCAAATGATGAAAACTAACATAGTAACAAAAAAAAAAACCTCTAACTTTTTGTCAAAATACATACCACAATCTAGATTAATTGAGTTTTTTCGTTGAGAAAATGGTAGATCTTAGTGGACTCGATCAAATCCCACCATTTCATAGCTTTAGAAGACCTTCCTTTTCCTACAAAAGAGAAAAAAATAAAGGAAGAAATGGAGTTTGCAAAAGGAAAAATAAAAATGAATGTGTTCTAATTCTACATTTATATTATTAATTTGAAATATTGTAGCGTCTATAACTTTGTTAAAGTACGTTTGCATGCATTTTTTTTTTAGGTTTCCAGGTTGTAGGCTTGCAATAAACATGTAAGCGATGGATATTTAATGAACTCTTTTCAATAGTGGGATTAATTGTACAAGGGAGTGTAGCTGAAGGTACAAACTTGGTTTGCACCTTCAAGCAAAATGCTTGAAGGTGTGGACATTGTTTGCACCCTTGAGCATTTTAAATAATTTAAAAAATTTATCAAGTACAAATTGTACCGAAAGCACATTCCGGGCCAATGACTTCAAAACATTTTTTTGAAATAATTTTTTCAAGTACTCTATTACGCATTCTTTTAAAAAAATAATATTATTTTATTAGATTCCCCCCATTTTTATCCAAGGCAAATTTGCCATTAACTATAGCAGCACCATCCACTAAATTTATCCATTTTTAATAGACTTACCACATCGAACTTAAGGTTAATTATGCATACAACTATTTTTGTTACAACATCGATACTTAAACAATGGAATGCTTAATGTATTTTTATTACATAAAAAACAATCTTGTAGGTATACCCCCGAACAAATCTAAGACTACTTGATGTTCTAATCCAATAATGCACTTCCTAGACCAAGAAAGTGGAACTTTTTGACATTGCATATTCAAACTCCTTATAGCTCAATTTGCATCATTATGCTCGATTTAAAATATAAAATAAAATACAATGAGAGAAGCTCCAATAGAAAATTGTTGAAAAGAAATAATACTTCAAAGATAAAGTTGTTCCCATGCAATCATCGAGAATTTATGTCAATAACTGGAACTAGCATGTATGTCTTAATTTTGGGGAAAGAAAAAAAATTACATTTTTAAAAAATAATCCATAAGATATATTGATTAGGAAAATATTCCTAAAAATATGAAAATTTCAATTTTTACTTGATACACAAATATCAATAGACCTGCAAATTAAAGAGCCAAAAAATTTACATTACCTACAATACACACTCCAAAGTGCTATGGAAAACATCTAATACACCAACTCAAACAATCTATCCATTCATACATGCTTATATATTAGCAAAAATTCCCAACCACAATAACAAGAATGCATTACTCAATGGATTTCAGTAACTTTTAAACCCGTAAACCATATGAGATAATGGATAACATAACTAAATGAAAAAATTGAAAGTTTTAATTACGTGTAAAATAGTATTTACATAGGTACAAACAAAGTATCTATAGAATAATGGAGAAAAACATATAATCTAACATGTAGCTAAGTTGTCTCCTCCTTTATCACTTGAATGTATGCACACCCTCAACATCTAGCATAGGGTTAAGCTAATGCTACACCATCTGATACATATCTATCTGCATAATATGAGTGCCATCTAAACCTAAACTAGATGAGCTATATGGAGGAAGTACATGAAAAGGAATGGGTATGGGCTTGACTTTAGTGAGACCTTCAAGCATATCACTATCACTATGTACAAATCATTTCTTATATGGAGTTAAAGGAGTGGGGGGCATAAGTGTTAAAACTCTCTCCTAAAGGAGTGAAAAAGGGCAAAGAAGATGGTGTAAATGGAGCTGACTTATCATGATATACCATAGTCTAAGTAGGGAATACGAGAGGTAAGTCATTTTTTATCTTCAACTAAGCACGTCTCTAACCCTATTCTCTACCTTAGCCTCAGATGCAAACATGTCATCCTTGAGGGGACTACGGTGGTGGCAAGTCCTTGCATTCATCAGTATCATGTCTAACAGTCGATGCATCGTCTAGAGTCATGCCCCCTAATCAATGAACAACCCTAGCCACCTCTAGTGCTCCAGATAGAAGGTCACTGTATAGTATTTGAGGTAAATGCTTAATGAAATTAACCTATAGAAATGAACAAGAAAATACTACTAAATTGCACAATATAAAACATAGCAAATATGAGAATGGGAAGAATAGATACGTACCATGTAACCTAACATGGTGCTAGTCCGACCAATGTACCATCGAGTGATCTACTAATACTAGATAACATAGCTTAGGCATGTATCGTCTGGTGAGCCATAGGCTAGATCTAAATGGATGATCTTATGTGGATGGTTTGCCCACTACTCTAACTAAGCTAAGTGGGTGGTCACTCAATCTATCTTATTCCTACCCCATAAGTCTACATCATGAAGCTACTTCAATATGTTGATGTACTCTAGTATCATTTGGAAACCTCTAAATTGTCAAGCGAAACAATTTAGGAAATACAGCTCAATGACGTGGAAGCAAATAAGTGGTACTCCAATAAGCTAAATATCACTACCCTCGCAACAATAAGTTGGTAGCATTATTATATCCTCCTATGTGTATGGGATCCAAATCACCTAGAAGCTAATTAGAATAACCTCGAATTATGAAATTTTAAAAGGAAATTACAATAGTAAAGAAGGTTGAAAATACTTGGTTCAGAACCTGGCAGTCTAAGGCATCTAAGTATTATGTCACCACATGTGTAGGTAGCTAGGAAAATTTAACATTACACATCATATATATAATCAAATAAAATTTGCATTTCTTGAGCAAGTTTGAGAAAAGGAAAAAATATTACTTTTTTTTTAATCTTTAAAATATACCAATTAAGAAAATAATCCAAAAAATATGCTACTTAAAATTAGGTTAAAGCTAGCCTAACAAAGTATAAGGGTATTGGGGTTCATGAGTTTTTTAGAGAGAGAGAGAGAGAGGGAGGGAGGGAGAGAGAACAATCTATATGTTTATGAGCAAGGAAGAGAAAGAAGATGGAGGCTAGGGATATATGGCTAATGAAATTGGCACTTATAAAATCGGCACTTTAAATACCGATTTTAAGTGACATATTTTTTTGGAAATTAGTACATTTTATAGATTATTTTTTGAAAATGTATTTATTTTTCTTTCTTTTTCCCTCTCAATTTTTTGAGACAGCGTAGAAAATCACTACCTATATTTTAGTCAATTTTTCAATATTACACTCATAGTTTAACATACTAAATGTCATACCATCTAATTTTTACTTATTAAATTTTAAAATTGCTAAATAACATACTTAATTTTACATTTACTTCATCAAGCTTACCATATTTATCCTCCTTAAAAGACTTTTGTGGTAAACATTCATTGATGATAGAGTACTAGTGTAACAATAAGATGTAAGGTAGTAAATTTGATAATTAAAATTTAACAAAATATGATATTTAATAACTTCAAATTTAAGCTATGAAAGTGATTTTAACATTTTTTCTAATTTATTTATCGAGGTTTCTTTGCCATTTCAGTTTGAAATTGACGATAACCATTGGTGAACTGAGTCAGGGCCAGTGTTATCCTTGTCAGTACCACACGATGGTATTCATACAAGAAAGAAGAAATGCACAAATATGTGGTGGTAGAATATAATGTTATAAATTCCACGTGCTAACAAAATCAAATAACGATTTTTTATTTGAATACCATAATACATATGCCGTAATTAATATGTATACATATGCCATTAGTAAATAAAATATGTGCTCTTATAATTTCGAAAAAATTCATTCTTTTAATAAATTATCATGTTTCATAATTACTCTTTTCGTTTTAATAGGAACATTGTGATAAAATTATGTTTTTAAATCAATTTTCTTTCTCTCCTGTTTTTCCCCCTTTTCCTTCTTCCACATCAAGGGTAGACATGATTTGGTTCAATTCAATTCAATTTTGTCTTCCTATCAAAGCAAACTAAACAATAAAATTGATCTTTTAGTTTGAAGCCTGGGTTAGTTCAAAGAATTTTTTCATACCATAAAATATCGATTTGATCCATGGATTGAACTAAAAAAATTTGCATATATAACATGTAATCCCGTATTATAAGTACTAAACTCTTTTAATAATAACATACATTAGCATTGCATAAGAGGTTTTTCTTAGCCAAAAACATATTATATAGCTAATAAAAGAGGGAGATTCAAATATGTTCCATCTTTAAGAGAGATCAATGTTCATACCAGTTAGCTCCAAGGTCTTGGCGCATTACATAAAAGATTGATACAACTAATATTTCTATAGGTAAAGAATTTCCAAAGTGTCTTTACAAAGAATTTAATTAGTAAAGCTAGCGTATTATGGAAATTTTTAAGTCAACATGTATGTTAAACTTAGGAGTTCAATTATGATTTTCATGAGACAAAACAATTTAATCAAGCTCTTGGGATGCATTAATTTGAAAATTAATTATTTTTACTCAATTTAAGTTGTGTAGCAAGACATGATCTAGATCACTCTTCTCAGTATTCTTATCAATGAGAATTGGTTTGTATCTCACTTTATGAGGGATCCAAATCCCGATCCATTGCAATTTATATTGTTTATTTCTTAATCTCAACGATTTACATCAAGCTTGTTAATCAAACTAACCCATTATGTTCTTCAATTGGTTTAGTGCTAGGACTCTAGCTTGTTAATTGCCAAGCCACATCTAGAGTTAAAGATAATAACTTTGAATGGACTAGGCTTTGATTCAATAGATCCCTTTGCTAATGGGCTTAAATTATAATTTGTGTAAGTGTGGAATGAAGGTGTTTATTCAAGCTATTGAAAATTGTAGAAAATTATTGAAAAAGAAATCATTTTTGTAGAGCATAAAAATGAAAATTAGTATATTGAAAAGGAAAATCAAGCTTTTAAATTAAAAGAAGATGCTTTAAATATCTTGTTTTATAGCTTGTGTGAAATTGATTTCAATAAAATATATACATATACAAGTCCCAAAGAGGATTTGGTTGGTTTAAAATTGACATATGAAGGGGGAAATAGAGTAGAGAGTACTCAGATTAGTATTCTTTCTTGCCAAAGTTGAAAATTTTAACATAGAGCATAATAAATCAATTGATGAAATGCATCCTAGACTTGTTGAAATAATAAATCCTTTAAAATCTCCTGGCATAACTTTCTCTAAATTAAATGTTTTAAAATTAATAATGGTGTCTAATGCATGAAGTGTCATCAATTAAGCTTGTTCATGTTCTCATCACATGGCAAGGTTTGTATCATTTAAAACGTAATTTAGAGATTTTCTTAAAAGCAAGGTTTTATTCTATTTTAGGCATTGGATCTTGCTACAATTGGAGTTAGAGATTTATAATTATGATTACGTAATCATTAATACTTTGTTTTTAATTGATTTAGATTAATTAGAAGAAAAATAAAAAGCTTTGTTATTATTTGACTATTTTTAAAGAATGAAAGAGAAAACCATAATTGAAAAGAGTACTTATTATTTTTTGTGAATTCAACTCATTTTTGGAGTTGATTGATGGTTTAATGGTGTTGTAGTGAAGTTTTTGGGTCGGGACTCTACTAGAGTTGCCCTAGGTTGGAAATGTCCAATGGTTATGAAAGAATTTCCAAAGTGGCCCTAAGGATGGTCAAGGACCTCAAGCTTGTGGTTAACCTCTTCCCCCTAGTGGTTAAACCACATCTAAACAAAAGGGGTCTCTAGTCGACCACTTTCACTTGTGGTCAATCATTATGGTCCATTTTTCAATTTTTAAGTCTAGAAATGCTATTTTTTAGTATACTTGAAATTGTAAATCAACCTTTATATATGTGTGTTAATAGGTTGTGATTTTAAGTTGGCTCATGTGAAGTCTGATGAAAAGATTCCAAGTAAGTTGAATGATGCTATGTGTTGCTTATGCGTGTACAAATACAAAATTGAACTGAACTTATATGAGGCCTTTAAATTAATGAGTGCTATTTGCATTTGTGCTAAGATCAATAACCATTTAGGATAGACTAGATATGAGTTGAGTATTTATCACTTGTTGAGGACAGGATATTCAAAATGAAGTGACTTTGTTCTGGATAAGTGAGTTGTCAATATGGTGGAACTATAGCTAATACAAGTCAATCATTTAAAGATAAGCTATCAATGGAAAACAATAGTGTTGTGGGTGATGATAGTGGATGAAAGGCAGTAATTTAGTCCACTAATGGTTAATATAAGCAATGAACTTGGTATGAAAAGATTACTCATATTGTTAGATATGGATATTGGGATCAATAGATCAATGTGACTGTTTTTGTTTGTATTTGTTGCTCCTCGCCTAAAGAGGATAACTAAATGGACCTATGTATGATGTTTGTGTTTAATTGTTACAATAGTATATGTTTGTATTTGTACAATATTTCTTTAGTAGGTTTCATAGTCATCCATATTGGGTTTTTAATCTTCAAGCGATAAAAGCTTTAAGAAAAAGAAATGGAGATATTCAACCTTGTGTGCTTGTTAATGTTTAAGTACAAGTGGCAAGGTACAATGCACATTAGATTCCAATATTGTTTTGAAAAATGATTTTGTTAGTTTGTATCCCTTTAAGCGCATTGTTTGTCTTCCTATTAAAGAAGGGAGGCAAATGCAAATAATCTCTCAATTTTAACCTCAAAGTGAATATATTTTATGAACTTTCAAATATTACAATTAGCCTTTTTAAAATTTGACAAATTAACAAATAACCCTAGAAGTTACATGAAACCCCTAAACTTTGATTTTAGCACATAAATACCCTCTCAAATTTATCAAAGTGATACCTCATAAATTTTGGTCTTGGTAAGGTTTTTTTTTTTAATAATTAATATTAAAAAAAAGACAAAAAAGCAAATGCCATTTATATTGCCAATCTATCAAAACATAAAAAGGTCATTTGCATTATTTTAAAGTTTAATCGGTATAGCCACACAGAAATCAAAGTTTATGAGATTATTTACACTTTAATGATTAAAAAAAGAAAGAAAGAAACAAACAAATCCTTCACAGCTCTACAATGTGGTCTTCATAATCTATAACATCCTTTAACTATGCTGTAAGGAGTAAACTATGTTCACTTTTGCTTCCAATTCATATGTTATACAATATACCGCTCATATTATAAAACCAATAAACCTATAAATTATACTGAAGTTCATATGTTTGATACACCATTCATTGATAATCTAACAGCAGGATTGTATAATTACACTGCTTTCAACAAATTATTAATCGACGTTGAATTCATTACGTGAACACCATCATGATTTCTATGAACTTAGTAAGTTTATGTGAGTTAGGAACCATATTGAAATCTTCAAATTCTAACGGTGATATTGAGTGTTTGTATTGCTCATTACGTTTGTCATGGAGTGCCACCCGTTTGAGTAGACCTAGCCTGCAAGTGCTACATTTGAAACTTCCAAAGGATATCTGAGATCATTCTGAGCTATCCTAGCGAGGAAGCAAACAACGTGAGACAACAAGGTCAATGTTTCGAGCCAGAGGAGAGCTTGCATCTATGAGCAAATACAAATGAGGGGAAAGTGACAAAGTAACTAAGATCATTTTCAAGGAAAAAAAATCCTAGAGATTGCCATTAAGGAGGTTAGCATGATGACCAAGAAATATAGAGGATGAACATAGCTCCCAAACCTGCAACATCACTATCAAAGGTTGCTGAGTCTAAATCCGAAAGCACAAATGAAGAAGATGGTGCAGAAATGGCCGTAATTGCAAGGAAGGATAAATCCGATAGCACAGATGAACATTCACATAGACATAAATGCTGAATTAATGTTTCTGCTTTTCCTATAGTAAAATTTTGCTTGATATAACTATAGTCTGCAAAGTGTAATTGCAGGAGTAAACAGAACTACTGTTTTGCATAAAATAACTAAATCCAACTCTCTGAGTGAGTTTTCAATAACCCTAAAGAAATGATGATCAGATATCCTAAAAAGGCTGAATACAGACTACGTTTTGTCATTTCCATGGCACATAGTGCTAGTGTAATGCACCACACCATATCCTCTCGAGTGGTTACGAAAGCTCCTCACTTTGGTGCTGTTACTACTTCCACAACATGATTTTGAGGCATAGTTATGACCGCTATGAATTTTCCGTTCAAAAGAACTTTGTCTTATTACAATGAAAGAATACCTTATTACTCTTTTGCTCTACATATAACTTGACAAAAATTTTACATGCCTAAAAGCACACAAACTTGATTAAATTGCTCCTATCCATAAGCATAAGGCTACTCATAATTTTCCCATGCACTAAATCCTAAGGCTTTCTAATTTTTAATATACAAATCAATCAATAAATCATGTCCCTTCAATGTGTTTGCAATTTTCATTTTTGCTAACTAGCCTCCCCTCGAAGGAAATCCTAGTATACAAAATTAATCACGAGTGCCAAAGGTTAAAATCCTGGCAAAAATGACAAGTCGGCAATGCCTTTTGGAAGATCTGCAACTCTTATCAGCAGGGCAAGCCTATTTTTTCTGATTTTATCATCGTCCTGCATGCAATAGAGATTAGTCAATAGCAGTTTCCAATACTTTTCAACTATTATTTTCCCATGACCAGAATTAATAATCTCATGTTGCTTATGGCTAGAAATGCAATTATGAAAGGAGCTTATTGCTGAAAGTTTAAATTTAGCAACAAGTTGTAGAGTTCCACCTTAGGATAACCAGGGAGGACTGGCAGCTCCAAGGTGATTCTATTTCATGTGCTGAAGAATTAGACGCACCAACAGATATTTGTGCTTTCAATTGAAAAAACAATTTTAAAGCATTGACTTTTTAGAAGGGTGGCAATGATGTGTATTTGCATAAGAGGACACCCACCCAGAAGGTGCAACACTCAAGTTGTGACGATCATAGTCCTAATTTCCAATCAATTATTAAGTATATGTAACCTATCTTTCCTCTTTAAGCTAATGCTTAAGTTATATTATGATATGCTATCAATAAGTTATATTACGATATGTAACCTATCATACGTACTGTCCTTATTCCTGCTGATAAACTTTGCACATGCTACTGCTAACATGAGGGAGCATACATAACAACTTACCAAAGGAATATATGGGTGCATATACAGCATAAAACAAAATTAAAACAGTAACGTATAAAGCAATACATCTAGGTGACAGAAGAAACTAGTGAAAATATAAACCACCACATACCACCATGACGAAGACGTTGTCAAAAAATTTCTCCAGAGGTTTTAGAAGCTGTGCAGATAGTTTAACAAAAGTATCGAGCTCAATCTCTGTATGCAGAAAAAATAAAATTACATCAGGATGAGTTAAAATAAAAGCTATACAAGCAACATGCACCATAAAAACTAATTTCATAGTACATTGGACAGTGCAAAAGGAAATATCCAAAAGTTATGGCTGCAGAAAAGAGAAAATTGATTTGTTGTATGAGAAAGGTTTATGTACCACGATCAACACAACTGTTGACTGTTAGGAAGGCATTCCAGAGATCTCTCTCTTCATTTGTCTCAAATGCAGACTCATCCACCTAAAAAAGTTATATCCTCTTTCACAAGGAACAATCTATAGCAGCTAATTACACTCAATTCATAATATAACTTATTGCAACCAACAACGTAGAAAACAGATCCAAAAGAAAAGAAAAATGTGACCCAACAAGATTAATGAAGATCCCCCAGCTTAACTTCAGTACCACCTTATTCTTTTTTCTCTTTCTTTTTTCCTTCTTATTGATAATTAGTACAACCTTATTTGTTAACCTTGTAGGGATGCAATTTACTTTTCACTTTTGGATTATGGTAAATACAAACAAAATGGCAAATATTCATGGGGAGAGAGATCATTTAACTTGGTTTAAGTACCTCCATATTCATGTCCACTTCCTTTCCACGGACAATTCTTGTTGGACGAGAATAAGCTTCAACCACCTTGGGAAATAATTCACCTTTTAACAAGGCTTCCATCTACAATAAAATAGCTATGTATTAGAAAAAAATGATAGCTATTTTGTAAAGTTAAGGCACAGGAACATATTCACTTCTTAACAATTTGTCCCTTTCAAAGACTGAATCTTCTTTATTAAATTTTCATCAAGCAGTTGAATTTCCTCTTTAAATCATTATCAGAACAACTAAGAAAATACCACACAGCAGTCCGTGACATCTTCCCCCAGCTTTGATGCTTAAAGTGCCAATACCATCAAAGTTTCAAGGCCATGCACTTGCTTTTGAATTAGAGTGTAATTTGGTTGTCTGACTTATATTTTTCATTATTATGTGACTGGCAATTTCAAAGACCAGGTTTCCCAGTTTTTTTCAGGGTTAAGAATGCAAGGGCTTCCAGAATGCCTACTGCCAAAGTCCCTTTTATGGATTTTACTTTATGAAAGTAAGTTCAAGAGTTTTTTTCCTTGGACTTAGTTTAGCATTAAATCATCTGTATTTTGTGTTGATTCTATTTTTCATGGAATGTTGTTGATGCAATGAAAGATTTATGCTCTTTTATTTCCTACTGAAAAGTAAAAATTAAAATCAAAGTAAAACCATATGATATTCATGGTGGAAGAAAATATCTCAGCAGGGAAAATTAGAAACAAGTATTCCAATCATAAATTATTGAAGGGGCAGTTCACCGAACATATCAAAAGCTCTGAGCTTGAAGTCCCTTACTTGGAAAGCTGACTTTGCAGCCAGAGAAGGAACATTTGCTCGCTCTGCAAGGATAGACCGAACAACTTCAGGACTAAGCCCCTTGTCAACCTGCAATTATGATATTGTAAGAGTACTCCTCATGTCTCTATTGATTAGAAGACTGCTAAGATAATAAAGATTTAATATCTGTTGGTCAATTGCAATTCCAAGCAACTTCAGTTTTCATTTACTTTTAATGGGGATTTTGTAGGGAATGAAAAGTTGACACCACATGGCTCATAATTCCTGGAAATTTAATAGCATTGGAAGAGAGGAATCCGATTCCATAAACTGGATATCATGAAATTAGCTTTTTTGATGGTCACCTCTATATTAAACAATTGATCAAGTTCAAAGGACCAACAACATAGGAGTAAGTGTGCGTTTTTGAGGCAAAAATTTCTTCCCTGGGATAATAAAAATATATTGATCAATGGAAATATTTTTCAACCAATGGAATTTGCTCAGGTTTAAGATAAAAGATTTCCTTACAGACAACCAGATTATTTTTCCTTTCTTTTTTTATTCCACAGTATAAGCATTCAATGATACTGGATATCAATTGTTGGCTATTGGTGCCCATGGCCACCTACACCTTTGACTACTAACCACCACTATATGGTAAAGTAGCCTCCAATCACAACCGTAACATATATTCACACTAAATATTAAAATTAAAATAAACGAAACTGTTTTGAACCTTATGTACTTTAATTTTAGGTGACAAGGTTGCACCGATATATACACTAGGGAGAAAAGTTTGAAGATTTTCTTGGAGATTTCTCTATATTCACCCATTGATTAGCATATGATATGATGATATCTTTTACTTCAGCAGAACGAAAAGGTTGTCCAGTTCATCACAAGGACTATTTACTTTTGGCCAACTTGCAAGATTTTCAAGTATGCATTATACACATTTCACTGCAGAGTAACTATTGGCTAGTAAGCACTGTACTACATTTAGAAGAAGAGGCTTCCATCTGAATTTTCTCTCTTGCTATTGACTTTTCTTGAAGTAATGGTTAGTGTGACTGTGACACTCTGCAGCAGCAACTGTACCACAAATCAAATGTGTCCTCCCTCATTTGCTGTGTTTTTGCATCCCATATAATTTTCAACTAGACTTAATGATTGTACCTTAGAAATTTAATCTAGGGGGTAAGAAAATCAAGGAAATGCCATAAGGTTTTGAGTAGCTTATCAATCAGAAATGCACAAGGTCAAGCCAAAAACATCATGCTATATATGGTGAAAAGGACCTATTATATGAGAGACCAGCCTAACCTATGACTGAAAAGCACAATGATTGCTAGTCAAAGGAATAACTGAACCAAATATTCCAAAAAGCAATGTAGTAAAGAATGAAAGTTAAGAGAGACGAAAATCTGAAAGGGTAAATTTTACGTACCAATAGTTGCTCCAATCGCCTGGTGACAAATTGATAAACCTAAAGGAAGACCTTATTGTCATGCATTAAAACAAGAAATCCAAGGACAAACATATAAATGTCCTAATTAATTACACAACTGCAGGATGGCATCTTGAGCAGATTACAACATGAGGAAAAAAAATAATAATCCTGAAAATGGCTTAAAGTTGGAGCTGGTCAGAAAAAATTTTTCTTCATTTTCAAAACAGGCTTTGGCCATTCAGATTGATTTATGTTTCTTTGCTATTATGCTCTGTATTATATTCATTCTAAGAAATCCTTGCAGACCAAAACTAAATATCAGGAGTTCAAGACTTATTTCTCACATCAGTCAAAGTTGTCGCATCAACGTTGATGGGTTGGACAGCAGCAGCCACTTCAAAAGCATGCTTCAGGTTAAGATTCTTATTCCTTTCCACCAGAACTTGGACCTAATAAATACAAATGTGCTTTTAGGTCAGCTAAGAACTTCATGGTAATCACATGATAAGATCAGTGATCAGCATTATTCACATAACAAATTACTTACTAGGCCATAAGAAATTCTCCGCAATCCATATGGATCACTAGTTGAACTAGGCTGACAACCTGCTGAAAATAAGCTAACTAAGCTATCCAATCTGCAGATGACACCATGCCCAAAAGAATCAGAATTAGAGTGTTTGTTCACCATGAACTATGACCATTAGACTCATATTCATATGGCAGATTACACGTTTAAATAAATACATTGCTGTGTATTTCATGAATATGATGTCAACTGCCCATCCTATCCAGCAACTGCTCTTTGTAGAAATTTTTCAAATTTTTTTTTTCATTTTTACTAATAAAATAACACAATTAATTGGCTTCATCAATATTGAGAGATTCCCCAATTTTTGGTTACTGATAAATTTAGATCCACAATGATCTAAAAAAATTTAAGCATATAAATATGGTACACGGCTTTTATATTTATATTACAACACACTCTCATGTGTCTGCTTGAGTATTCATCATCTACCATCAAATAAATGCAGAAATGTCAGAAAGTGTGACACTACCAACAAATGCTTCAATGAATTTTCTTCATAACTCCTCATCTCCCACACCATCAATCAGAGATGTTAAAAGCTATGCAATCAAGGATAATATTTTTCTACTGTTCACATCCAGGAAAACATTATGCATAGGTCATTGCAAGAATTTTACTATGGTTTATCACTTTATTTATGGATAGCAATATGTTGAGAGACCATATAGGGAGGTAAATTAAACTGACTGCAACTCACCTGTCAGCAACAGCCAGTACAATTCCCACATCAGTTTCTGGAAGTGTGTCTCCTGAGAATCTAGGAAGTGTAATCTCAAACAAAGCCTCTGCAATCTGATACATTTTGACACTTTAGTAAAAGAAGATATCTTCTTTAACAAATGGAATGGGTCAGTAATATAAAAGCAGAATTTCAGGATATACACTTGTCACAAAGAGGGGTATACATAAGTTAAACTTACTAGCGAGCCACCTGAGTTTTGCTTGATGTTTACTCAAGTTTGATTCAACAACACTTGAGTCATGCTCAAGCTCAAGCTACTCGAATAGTTGATTGAGTCGAACTTGAGCTTCATGATACTTAACTCATCTGGCTTGCAAGCCTAATTAAGCTTAAATGTTAGTTGAACTCAAGTTGAGCTTGCATATTAATAATATTTTAATTAAAAGAAAACTATTTTAAAAAATTTAAGCCTAAACGAGCTTAAGATGAGCTTGAGGTTGTTGAGTCACTTCGAGTCAAGCTAGATCTCAAAATTTTACACTCGATGAGTTCAAGCAAGCTCGAGCTTGAAAATTTTGAATCAAACTTGAGCTTAGCATTATGTCATCTTGACTCTAATCACTTACAGCATTAATTGCAAATGCGTTGACCCACATAGCCTCTGCCTACTAAATATGCATTCTCCTGAATCAGCTGACAAACTATTCAGGTAGACAATGCTTTCAATCTGCTAGGCACAATATGAATCTCAAGGTGGCCCACCAGTGATGTCTCTTATGACACACAACATTTCATGTAGTATTTTTTAATAAGCAGTCTTAGTCTAAGTAATAATAATTAGTAAACTCAGCTGAGGCTTTGCAAATTTCCTAACTAGCATCTCTGAGGAAACAGGAAAGTATCACAAGCAGAAAAGGCTGCATGAGAAAGAAGAACAAATCAAAGACCCAGTTCAACAACCTGTGGTGGGTAGCCATCTCTAAGGGCAAAATGACGACCCATAATTCCTGCAAGGGAAGTGAATTCTGTGACGACAGAAGTTGCGAGATCTGACATGGCAAGTGTTGCAGCATCTTGGATGTACTGAAGCTCATCTTCACTAACTCCCAGAGCAAAACTTAGTTGGGTGACTGTATTCTGAACACGTATCATCTTATCCAGCATAGTTCCAAGCCTCTCCTGGTGATTTTCACATTAAAATATTGAGGAAGCAACTTGACACAACCAATTTTCAGAGGAACATATGCCACCAACAGACTCCAACAGCTTATGAACAAATGAATTGATGATACATGCATCACAATAGAGTAAAACAAAGCTTCCAAGCATATAAAATATTACAACTCACATGGAATAGGATTCCTTTCAAATTACTTCGAAATTCTGAAAATTTTCTACTAGTATCCATCTCATAGAAGAACTTTGCATCTTCATAGCGAGCTCTGCAAAAATAATAACTTCCAATCAGTGGTTGGGCCTTAATGAATTTAGCATAGGGAAAAGGACAGTGAAGAATGCTCTGCATTGCAAATTGCCCTGTTCTCTTAATACGGATACTTGAGAGCTAGTTGGCCTACTGAATAATTAGGGCAAGTAAATTTCCTGATCAGAATCGAAATCCTAGTTCCACAAAGTATCATAAACTGAACTAATAACCTGAGGACAGCCTCATTGCCCTTCCTAACCACTTCTTCGTTAATTGATCCATTTGCCACCTAAAACACAGCCATCATAATTCTCAACTACTAACTCATCAAACCTTGAAAGAAGCACAAATAAAATTCACAAGAGTATCTCACAGCAATGAAAAATGGCAAGAGTCTCCCATTGCCATCCTTGACAGCAAAGTATTTCTGGTGCTTCTGCATCACCTGCATATTGAACCAACGAAAAAGATAACCAAATAAAATAACCAAACAGCTGATACTGTCATCAATAAAGTTGCATGGGCAATCAATTTCAGTAACGTGATACATGCTCCATAGCTGAGTATTTTGAGTTCATTTCAACAGGTTTTACATGAAAGAAAAAGACAAAATTATTCCCCTCCAACTTTGGGCATTTGGTGCCTTCAACGATTTTCTTCTTTTTGTGTTAAAAGAATTTCCTTTAGAAGTTCTATTCTGTCATCAAATTTCCTTAACAAAGAATTTATTTAGTGATTATCGAAATAACTCTTTGAACTTATTCTTTAATGAAATGCACATGCCAGGCAACCTACTGCCACTTAAAAATTCAAAGCTTAGATGCTCATGTGCTCACATACGAGGAAAATGATGCTTGATAAGAAAAGTATAGCTTATTGAGGTGATATCTTTACCATGGTAAGAAGATCCTCAGGAAGCTTTAGAAAGGACTCATTAAAACTACCAAGGATTGGAACTGGTGCCTCGACAAGATCCACAACCTGGCAATATGTACATGTTTAAAACATGCTTATTCATGACAAAAAATAAAAGCAGGAGAGTTACCTCATCAAGCAGCACTTCCTTCATGATGGTGTGGCCATTGACCCTTCCTGCTAGTGAATTGGAGCAGTCCACAATCATTTTTTTGCGTTTCTGCAATTAGAAATATCTTCCAATTGAATTTAGTTGGAATGTCCCTTTCTGTCCAAAGCCACAAAAGAATATAAATAATTATGAACAGTTGCAATACCTCTATATCGATTTCGATTCCAGTATCCCTCATCAAACTGGCATAGGATTCAGCACTATCCACCTAAGGTAGATGTCGAGTGATTGTAAGTATACATATAATGAACTTAGTTTAGAGAAGCTAAGTACATCCAAAGAGCATATGAATGAACTTATTGAATAGTTCAGGCATTAAAGAGAGAAGTCGCATTGAAAAAGATGAAAATGGAAAGGTGGTTGGAGCAAATGACATGCTAACTGAAGTGTGGAAAATGCCTTGGAAAGGTGCTTTAACATGATTTTCAAGACAAAGAAAATGTATAAGCAATAGAGAGAAAGTATTTTGGCTCTTGTACTTAAGAATGGAAGAGATACACAACGTTATGCAAATTAGAGAGGTAAATTAATGAGCCACACCATTAGAATTCGCAAATGGGTAATTGAATACACGATTAGGAATGAAATTGATGTCTAACAATCAATTTCAATTAATGTAGGGTACGCCAATAGTGGAAGCTGCTCTCCTTGGAAGACCAATAGAAAAATATCTAGATAAAAAGCAAGACTTGAATATGGTGTTTATTGACCTTGAAAGGCCCATGATGGAATTCCTAATGAAGTCCTTGCAGAGGGATTTGAAAAGGAAAGAAGTAAGAGTGACATGCACCAATGCCATATCATCAAGCTTTATAAGCACCTTAAGTCACATAGACTCATGCAAGTCTCAACATCATCCACTTGTATAACATCTTTATCTATGCCTATCCTTTTGTAATATCAATCATAGGTACTTAAAACACTTGCTTAAAGATATAAGATGTTCCCCTAACTTTATATAGAGGATTCAAGCAATGCAATTGTAAGGTGCCCATAGAGCATAGATGTAAGTTTTTCCGAACAGATATAACAGTAATGATGCTTTGTAGATTTGAATGTTGGGTAGTAAATTATAGACATGAGCCAAATATGAGAGTAGCTGAAATAGGGATGCAAATTGCTAAGATAGATGTGCATGGCCAAACAAGAATAGATAAGATGATAAAAGAATGAATTAGAAAGCAAGTTGGAGTAGCATCCATAGATGAGAAGACGAAGAAACGCGATAGGACTTGTTTAACCATGCATGAAGACATGCTTTTAAGTGCATTAATTAAGCGTTCTAACAATTTAGATAATTCTAACATGCATTGAGGGCTGGGGAAGCCAAAATAGAGGTGGAGAGAAACAGTAAAAAATAAAATGATATATTTAAATTGCAATAGTAATATAGTCCATGATAGAGTGCAATGGTGAGAAAGGATACATATAACCAAACCCCCTTGGTATGAATAAGACTTCTGACTTTTCTTCTTGTAAACATAATGGTTCCTAGATATCAACTATGATGCAACGATGAAAAGAGGAAGTACATTGGAGTCGAGTAAAACTTCCCATAAATATTGAAACATAGAAAAGGCTATCCTTACAGAATAGTGCAAGTAAAGTATATTCTTACAGAAAAGGATTTATGCAAATGATCTCACCTAACAGGAAGTTAATAAGGTAAACTTCTTTGATCAAAACTATGAGACCCTAAGTATTAGAGAAGTGATGGAGTAAAAAAGCCAACAAAGCAATTGTCCATCAAGAGAAAAGGTCAACTGGACATCAAGACTTCTTTTCTCACACACACACACAACCAACCCGAAAAAAAAAAAAAAGAAAGAAAGAAAGAAGAAGAAGAACAAGCAAATTAAAAGTGACAAACCTAAGTAAAAACTATTCTATATTAAAAACAAAACCTAATTTATCAAATTAGATGTTGCCATTATACTTATCTAAATTGTATAAACAGAGAAGCCTATTTAGGCAATACGGTCACAATTTTATTACAAGTTTTGCCAAAAGTATAGTTGTTTCCCTGATGGTTCAAACATATTGTCCTGCTTATAATCAACCATTTTGATGTCAGCAGAAGGCCAAGAAAGCTTACTATCAAAAGTGTATGTTTCAAACAACTAAGCGAAATGAAGCTTCACAGTGGTGTATTCTGGTGCTGCTGGAGCTTTATTAAAGGTGGTGAAGGTAGTTGGGGAAACTGCAGCTTTGTGAGAACTAAACTAAATTAGTGATACAACTGTGGGTTCACTTTCTCAAAAAACACATTCGACACTAAAACACACACACACACACACAGAGCTCAATCACAAGCAGAAGATTACGTGGAAGAGCTTCTCCTCCAAGACAACAGTCTTCCTTACGCTTCTCTCTGAGTTGCTCTTTCTCCAGTGATCGCAGAATGCAACTAACTTCTGTCTAACTAACTTCATACACCCTTCCCCTTATCTATATATAAAGGAGTACAATTACCAAACTACCCCTTATTAAGGTCCAATACTATAAGAGTCTCACCCTATCATATATTGTACTGCCCACACTAATCTTATACACCAAATTGGAAATTAGAACAAAACACTACTAGCCTTACCAAACACACATATACACATACCACTAACTAATACAACCCTTCTTATTCCACACAACACAAAACACACACCTACTAGATAATAGTAGTTTAACAAAGCTGAATATCAGTAGCTTAGCAAGCCAAATGCCTCTTATAAACCTTGACCAAGGGTTAGTGAATTCGTGGACATGTTGCAATACCTCCCCCCTGAAAATGGTCCTTGTACTCAAGGACGAATTCCAAAAACAACAATTGTGGCTCTTCCAAATCCACCCAAGAAGCATCTGCAAGAGAACACCCTACCCATTGTACCAAAACTTGAGGAACCTCAAGACCATCCAAATAACAAAATGTCGACCCAAAATATGGGAAGGATAATGCACCCTGGAAACATCTTCCATAGATAAATCAGTGGGTAAATCTTGGAGGACAGGAAAAGACCCATAAGACTTTTTGAGTAGGGAAACATGAAAGACTGGATGGAGACGACAACCACTTGGCAGCTTCTACTTATATGCAACCTTACCAATATGGGATTCAATTTGAAAGGGACCATAAAAGCGAGGCTCCAGTTTAGAATGAGATTTAAAGCCCAATTAGGAAGCAAAAGGACGTAAATGAAGAAACACCCACTCCCCAATCTGATATTCCACATCATGTTTATGTTTATTTGCTTGAGTAGAAACTTGCAGCTGTGCTTTTTCCAGATTAGCATGAAGTTTCAACAAAATATCGTCTCTAGAGCGCAAAGCATACCCAAATCGAAGGATTGGCAACTTCATTGGACAAATAAATTGGTAGAGATAGAGAAGTATGAGCAGAAACAATTTCAAAGGGTGTCATGCCCGCTGAAGAGTGATAAGAAGTGTTAATAGGAAAATTCAGCCCGAACAATCCAATTAGCCCATGTCATAGGACATTCAAAAGTAAAACACCAGAGGTAGCACTCCAAACTTATGTTAAGATTTTCAATTTGATCATCTGCCTCAAGGTGACAAACCATACTAAAATGTAATTATGTTCCTTGAAGAACAAATAACTCGCACCAAAAATAACTCACAAAAAGTGGGCCTCTATCACTAACAATGGTGCGAGGTAAACCATGAAGATGCACCACTTCATTTATGAAAACCATAGCAACAGATTTCACTGTATAAGGGTGTCTCAAGAAAATAAAATGGGCTTACTTTGAGAAACAATCAATCACCACCAATACGACCTCAAACCCTCCAGATTTAGGCAAGCCTGTGATAAAGTCCATAAAAATATCTTCCCACACCGCTTGAGGAATAGGAAGAGGATTAAGTAGACCCGCAAGTGATAGATTTTGTGTTTTATTTTGTTGGTAAATTGCACGTGGAGCCACAAAATTTGAGACATCCTTCCTCATTCCAAACCAAAACAGATGAGAAGCTATATGTCTATAAGTGAGTACATAACCAGTATATCCCCCCACTAGTGAAGAATGAAATTCATGTAAGAACAACAGGAACCATCTGGACCGAGATGGAATAACCAATCAGTCATGGTAATACAAAGTATCATGGAATAGACGAAAACCAGGACCAACATCTTTTCCCTATTGCAGCAACTTAATTTTATAGGCTAACAATTCATCAGCGACTACATCTTTACAGATTTCATCTAAATCAGTCCAAATTGGACCCGAAATACCAGCCAAATCCAAATCTTCAAACTCCCTCGAAAGAGCATCTGCTACACTATTGGAAGAACCAACTTTGTATTGAATAATAAAATCATATCCCAATAGCTTTGCTAACCAATGTTGTTGGTTGGAAGTAGTGATACATTGAGAAAGGAGGTGCTTGAGACTTTTCTGGTCAGTAACAACAGTGAACCTGTGGCCCAAGAGATAAGGGCACCAATGATTGACAGTAAACACCAGAGCCATCAGCTCTTATTCAGATGTAGACTTACCTAACATTTTATCCAAAAGAGCCTTACTCCAATAAGCGATTGGTTTGTGGTTTTTTTTTTGGATAATTCATAGTTTATCAATCCAAAGAAAGGTATACAACCGTCAATAGGGATTGGTTTGTGGTTTTGCTTATGTATAGCACCTAACCTAACCCCCAATGCATCACATTCCACTAAAAAAGGCTAGGAAAAATCAGGCATGGCAAGGACAGGGGCATGCACTAATGCTTGCTATAAAGAGTGAAAGGCAACTGTAGCCTCCTCACCAAGAAAAAGAATACTTCTTCAACAAGTTTGTAAGTGGACAGGCAATTTTGTCAATCTATAATAAACTAGTGATAATATCTGGACAACCCCAAAAATCCACACAAGCCCTTAAGAGTTTTAGGAAAAGGCTAATTTAACACAGTTTTAACTTTAGATAGATCCATACTTACTCCATTGGTAAAAACTATATGGTCAAGATATTCCAAAGAAGTCTTGCCAAACAAACATTTTTTTTTATTGCCAAAAAATTGATGAGACCGCAACAACTCCAAAACTGTCCTCAAATGAGAAACATGATACTCCAATGTAAGAATATAGACCAACATGTCATCAAAAAATACTAAAACAAATCAATGCAAATGTCGAAAAATATCACTCATAATCGAATGGAATGTCACTGGAGCATTCATTAAGCCAAAAGGCATGACTACAAACTCATAATAACCTTGATTGATTCGGAATGCAATTTTATGAATGTCTTCTAGAAAAAACCCTAATTTGATGATAACCAAAACATAAATCAATTTTCAAAAACAGAAAAGCGCCATGAAGCTTGTCAAATAGTTCATCAATAACTGGATGTCAGGGACTGTAGCAACATTTAAAGCTCTATAGTCAACATAGAAGTGCCAAGAGCCATCTTTTTTCTTCACCAAAATAACAGGACTAAAAAAAAGAGTTGGAGCTTGGTCTAATTATTCCTGCCTTTGGCATTTCTTTCACAAGCATTTCAATTTCATCCTTCTGAACTTGAGCATAACAATACAGCTTGGCACTGATGGAACCAACTCCCTCTTTCAAAACTATTTTATGATCAAGCATTTGTGAAGGAGGTTAATTTCTTTTAAAAAATCAGCAAATTCAAGTAATAGCGCAGAGATTGCAACAGGGGTTTCCTCACCCTCAGCTAAACAACAAGACATATCTACATCCCAAACTACATTACAATATTCATATTCTTCTAATTTTCGCAACAGTTTAAAGGAAATAGTCACTTTTTGTAAAGAAGGATCCCCCTTCAAAACGAATTTAGCTCCTCCTCTTACAAGAATTTTCATCACCATAGAGGCCTAATCAACTCTCATTTCACCTAACATTCGCAACCAAGCAATTCCCAAAATAACATCAACACCATTCAAATCCAGTGCATAACAGTCAACACAAATTACATAGTCATCCACCATTATCCGCACACCATGACATATACTGTTAGAGTAAATTCTTTGCCCATCGCCAACTTCACACAAAAGGGCGTTGTATCATCCTTTGATATTAGCAATGCATAAACTAATGTGGAAGAAATGAAGTTGTGGCTTGCGCCACTGTCAATCAGCATAGAAACAAATTGACCACCAAGATTACCTCAAAATTTAAACATGTTAGGACTGTTTAATCCGTACAAAGCTAATTCCAATAGCTCAACATTATTAATCCCAGTGGTATAATCCACATAATTTCCTTCTTGTAAACCGACTTGATCAGCTTCAATCCATGATTCATCCAGCAAGTCAGACTCATCTTCTAGTAGCATAACTCGCAAAGACTTGTTAGGAAACTTATGTCTTAGAGAAAAGGCTTGATCACACTAGAAACAAAAACCCTTGTTGTGCTTATCTAGATATTCATGATAGGTCACAGGCTTAGGTCCTCGGCCTTAATTCCTGGTTCCATTATTCCCACTGTTACCCCAAGAACTGGGCTGATCCTTTTGTTGTGGCAATATTTGACCAGGTCCTACTTGAGTAGTACTAGAAGATTTAGTCATAGTACTCGCCAACGACTCATCAAAAACTCCTCCCTGTGAACACCAAGAAAACTGAGGTGCTGTCACAATAGTTGGCCGATTAAAATTGGTTCAAATTGGAGGTAGAGAAAGGTAGAGCTGATTAACCCAAGGAGAATATCCTTCTTTTCGAAGCCCTCTATAAGATGCATTACCATTATCTTGCATGGATAGAAAAATTCCATGCAAAAACTCCTACTCCACATTAAGTGCCATTTCCATTGCTTCAACAACTGATATAGGACAAAGAGTCTGCACCCATAACCGAATATCATCACATAAGCCTCCTAAAAAACATCCAAACACTTGAAGACCCATCATTTGCCAAACTTGCAAAACCAAAGCCTCAGATTCCTCCAAGTATTGAGCAACTGAAGTAGTTTGTTTATGAGTAGAAAGACACTCATAGGGATTGCTTGAAAATTGACCTCCATAACAAAGCATCAACTCCTACTAAAAAGTTTGCCAATCCAACTAAGTAAATCGCCTCTTCAACATTTTGAACCAATAGATCGTCTTTCCTTGCATGAACATACTCACAACCACTACCTTCTAGACCTCCTCAACCTGATTTGCTTCAAAATATTGATCAGCTAATGTGAGCCATTGCACTGGATCTACTCCCTCAAATAAAGGCAAGGTGATTGAATTTGTAGTTACTCCTTTTTCCTCATTCACTATAGTTCGTCCGTGAACTTCATGGACAGATCCTTGAAATGTACATCAGTGGAGTTTTCTCCAGTTTGTTAGCTAGATACACACTCCTTGGCTCAAAGCAATTTCTGTCGATCGCTCCATAATTCATGGTGCATTGTTTCTAGATTAGGGACTTGTGTTAATATCAGAAAGATGAGCTTCAATTAAAATTGATCTCTACTCCATAGAGACAATCTGATCTTGCAACTCCGATATTCCACCACATTCTTCTTTAATTCCGAGCAATTCACCACTAATTATTCTTACATCTTTTTCTACTTGTTCAATGTGTGAATCCATTCTTGTCTTCGTCATCCAATTTGCAATTCCGATCTCCTTCAATTATAGATCTTGAAATCCACTCCACTATCTCAATTATTAACAAAATTTTTAAGCACTAGCTGAAGTCGAAGAAGATTCTCATGTAATAGCCCTTGTTTCCCATAGACGGCGCTAATTAGAACAACTGTGGGTTCACTTTATCAAACAAACACATTCGACACTAACACAAACACACACAAGAACTCAATCACAAGCAGAAGATTACCTAGAAGAGCTTCTCCTCCAAGCCAACAGTCTTCCTTATGCTTCTCTCTAAGTTGCTCTTTCTCCAGTGATCGCAAAATGCAACTAACTTCTTACACCCTTCTCCTTATTTACATATAAAGGAGGACAATTACCAAACCACCCCATATTAAAGTCCCCTACTATAAAAGTCTCACCTTATCGTATACTGTACTGCCCACACCAATCTTAAACACCAAATTGGAAATTACAACAAAACACTACTAGCCTTACATTCCAAACACACATATACACATAACACTAACTATTACAACCCCTCTTATTCCACACAACACAAAACAGACACCTACCAGATAACAGTAGTTTAATAAAGCTGAATATCAGTAGCTTAGCAAGCCAAACACCTCTTATAAACCTTGAGCAAGGGCTTATGAATTCGTGGACATGTTGCAAGTGAACACAATAAAATCAAAGCTGAAGAATTTGTGTCCATTGGATTAAGCTAGCTATCAATTGGTGGGGTCAATAAAAGTTATTTCCAGATAGGCAATTCCATTAAAGAGTAGGCTGAAGAGAGAATAATAAGAAATGCAAACCATATGCATTAGAAGATGAGCAAATGGGTGTGACCCATGATACAGTTGCTCCATACCATAATATTGAAATTTTATAACAAATTAAGAAAAAAGAAAAAGCTTTACCCAAGAAAAAAATTTTACTTTACCCAAAAAGAAAAAAGAAAAAGATAATGACTATTATTCATTCAACTTTCACCGAGAAGAAAGAAATCATATTTGCTGAACCAAAAACTCTTTAGAAAACAAGAACCAACAACAATAAAAAGCTAAATGCAACAGATTGAAAATTCACATGCATACCATGACTCTGGCCGATGGGGTGTTCCTGAGACCATATGAGAGATTGCCACTACAACAGAAAAAATACATATGATTTTTATTCACCAGCATCATTAATATAAATAAAGATGACCAAAATTTCCTGACTGCACAAGGAAAAATGATGATTTTAGTCTACTTTCTTGTCAACTGAAAAATGATTTATGACAAAAAGAAACAGCCTGTAATCAATCACAAATTCATGCAATTTTCTTTTTTTGGATAAATATTGTGCAATTTTCTTATTCTTCTGGTGGAGATGGAAGAATGAATATATATCTATCACTGTGCACTACCTATAGTCACATCTTCTATCGATAGCATTATCCATCAAAAAGGTTACTCAGGGATGGTAAAGCGACTTAAAATACTTCTCAAGGAAAACCCAAGATGAAGCCTATTTCTTATTAAATGGCATTGCTGACACCACTTGAGCCATGGTGTAATGGTGAGGCAACAAAGTAGAATTAAAGCTGCATATTTGATCTACTCCCAGCCACAGCATTGCACAAATCCCACAACTAAAACTTACATCTTTTGGCAATAAGAAAATGCACTCTCTCAGTGAAGAACTTGATGTCTGACACGTTATGTTCAGGAAAACTGATATAAATGGAAAAGATAGACTCTGCAGCTCATCTGAAGGTTATTTGTTTGGATGGAAGTTGTAGGCTGTGAAGAGTGCTCTTTTTTCTTTTCTTTCTTTTTTTTTTTCTTTTTGGGCAAAGATTGCTTCAGGGCAATCTGGTAGTAAAAGAACTTAAGCAAATGACATTAAGTAGCAGTAGTTTTGGTTGTAATGTTTGCTGATAGTGTTGCTATTGACAAAGCCATGTATCAATGTGATGATTAAAATAAATGAAATGGCAAATGTGATTCCTCATAGGTTTCTATCCTCTTTTTAGTCTTCTGCCAGGCAATGCTAAATAGAATCTCCTCATATTGTACATGGCCCCAACAAACAGCAGTTTCAATACAGGTGAGGATTGTTTGACGTCTCTCCCCATGAAAATTACCAAAAAAAAATGTAGCAACAATAGCATGTCATACAACTAAAGAAGCAAATTTAACACCACAGCACAGCTGCAGATATTGGCAAAGGAAAGATATTAGTCACGTTAAACCATTTGACATGTATATAAGAATTGAACCTCCATCTACAAGTTTAAACTCTAAAACTAAGACAATTGTTGTCTGATTCCATATTTCACATGGTATCTAAGAGGAAAATCATAAGTTTGAGTTTCTGCATTGTCGTTTCACTTTCATTAAATCAGTGCCACATGATGGGTATCTCTTATTACCTCAACCAAACAGGAGAAGAAATGTTGATGTGTAAAAATCATGCATCTAACTGAAACTTTATACTTTCAAATCAAATCGTTGTGGTCTCATTCAAAATTTCATAAAATCAAATATGAGGGCAAGAAATAGCAAGAGACAGATAGGAGAAACAGTAGCAGTAAAAGGAATAACATAAATACCTCATAAGTCCAGCAAATGTAAATGGGATGACTACATCACCATGCAGGGCCAAAATCCAACGAATAGGTCTGCTAAACATGATCTACAAAATCGAAACCAATATCTTGAAGGTCTTCAATGGAAAACATCCCACTATTTTTCCTTTGAAAAAAATCACATGCACGTGTAGGGAGAATGAAACAATTACAAGGTATAAAAGAAGGGACAAAATTCAACTGGTAAAGGTATCTAATGTCACCATATATAATTTAAAATTAATTACTGGTCACTCAACAAAATTCAGAAGCGGGTGGTTTTTATCCTTGACATTCCAGAAAAAGACAAGAAAAGATAGCATCACTTTCCCTGCTCCGGTGATAAATTTAAAGGAAGGCTATAAAATTAAGGAAAATTTTAAGCAAAGATATGAAAAGTCAAGAATTACAGGAAAAGTGGAAGATAATAATAAAAGTGATACATACATGAGAATTCCAGCGCATCGACTTTGGGAAAGATATCTTTGCGATGGTACCAGGCAAATCTTCAGATAAAACCTACATTTAATTGTATAATCAACATCAATACAAAAACACAGAAAATAATAGCACCATATCCAGTATAAGCTAATCATTTTTTTTTTTGGTAGGGTGGGGGGGTGGTGAGGCACCCGCACGGGGTGTGGGGGGAGATTGTCAAAGCTGTTTCTGTGGCCTTTTATGACATTGTGCTAAATATTTTTCTTTCTGGTTACCATACCAACTTCTCACCACCATTGTCCTAGGAGTATCTTATCTATGCTTTTAAATATGTACCAGATTTTGCCGTCCTGTGTCATCTTCCCTTCTATAATTTTGCTGCACAGTTGCTAATTAAATATCTACTCCTAAATGTCAATGACATCTCAATCTAGAGGATTCAACAAAGATGAAATTGACAAATTGAGAGATTTTCTTAATACTCTTTATTTTGTATCTTACTTTCCTACTCAATCAGGTATAAATCCAAGATCTATTACCCATAATGCTTAATGTACAACTAGGTCAACCTCGTCCATTTTTATCATGGAGCAACTGACCACATGAAATACCATCTATCTTCCCTTGATTCTTGTAAAATTTTCTAGTAACTGAAATATTACCATTGCAGATGAAAAACTAATACAATTTATAGGATCAGGCTATGTGAACCTTGCACCTTCTCTTCCCTTTAAAAGTGTCTTGCGTGTTCAGAACCTTTCAACCAACCCATTTCCATTCACTAATTAACCAAGTCCTTAAGTTGTCTAGCTGTTTTTCATTCTTTTCATTGTGTTCCAGGATTGGGATTCAAGGAAGATAATTAGATATGATAGAGAGCAAGATAGGTTGTTTTACTTTGACAAGACACATGAATTAATGAATAGAGCCTGCTCACTTTCCTTGAGTTGCTCTTCCTAGCTTCTATGGGTCAAACATCACCAGAGCTTTTCAAAAACTGTGTAGAGCATCCAAGGCTTGGTTATCCATTTTTTCTTGTTCTTAAACAGTTATTCCTTCTGTTATTTCAAAATATTGATATTAATTCTCTTGTGCAACATCCATGAATTCACCAATTGCTTCTCAATCATTCATCTTGATTCATTCTGATGTGTAAGATCCATCAAAATCCCTAGTTACAATGAATCTCTGGTTATCTCATTTATCAATGATTATATCAAAATTACTTGAACTCTTATGAAAGAATACGAAGCTATTTTGTAACAAAAGTCAATCATTAGTATTGCTCATAATTTTGTGCAGCATGATAGGACAAAACATGTGGAAAGAGAAGGAAACTTCACAAATGTATTGATAGAAGACTTTCTCCAACTCAAGGGGAAGTGTTCAATTTTGTTAAGAACCCTGGAATATCTATGTTTTGTTGAGCATAAGGGGTCACTGGGCTAGGCATATATGTTAAAGGAGATCTTTGCAGGTAATGTTAGGTAGTAAGGGGTCTTAAGTGACATTATTTTTTTCCTATATCATCCATCCCATCCTTGTATAAAATCACTCAATACAATTACTTATATTTGCAATTCCCTAGCTCATGTTCCATCACTAGAGAATCAAATCAGAAACATATAGAGATTTAAATTTTTATATCAATGGAGATTTTTGCAAATGAAATCATACTTATGTAGTTGAGAAATTACCAAATACTTATTTAAAGAATCAAGGATGGCATCAACCTCAAGGGTTGGTTCAATGATTAAAGCCCATAAATCTTATGACAAATTACATAGAATCAAAATCCCACCAAAGCCATTTCTTAGGCTATCCATATGCAACTCCATCACTTGGAGAGTTCAATTTTCCTTGTCTATCCAATATGGATCTCTTAATTTCAGCCATTCTCATACTCAAACACAAATATGGCAAGGCTAAGTGAAGGGTCTAGTTAATGGAGCATAGCATAAGCTATACTTAACCAATACATAAGTCTTCTTGAGTGCCTCGTGTCCAGGTTAATAAAGCATAGTCCAATAGTAGTTATGCCCCTTTGTTGACCAAGAAAAAAGAAAGGATTAGCATCATAACCTCCAAGGCAAGTCGAGCAGACTCCTTTACACAGGCATACGCATAGTCAGTTTTCCCTGCAATGAAATGAAATAGTGTTTCAAATCAATGGATAGACATCTATATCATTTTTTGGGTAAATTTGAGATTTTTTTGTAGCTTTTATTTATAAAAGATAAAAGATATTGCCCCTGTACATGTGATCACACGTCTATATCTTTTATATGAAGGATACCGAAACAACCTCAATCTAATCATTGTTCTCGACTATATAAGCTGTACATGAATAGAGGATAAACCTAAGGAAAATTCAAGCACTTCACATAGAAAAGAGGCCATATTCCCATCCTCATTTGCATTCTGGGTTGTACACCAAGGTATACTCCTAACTCCCAAAACATGTTATGGGATTGAAGGCAACCATCAAAAATCAAAAAGGTTCAACACCCGTCATCGATAAGTTTGGGAATACATTAGCAGTATGATAAAGAGGCTCAGTCTCTAAGGGGCAAGACCAACTCTCAACACTATCCCCACCTACCACACCATTCGCTGTGGTAATTCCTACATCAAGGATCTCATAACCTAATTCTGTGTGTTGATTTGAAAAAGTCCTTCCTATATGAAGGAACATTATTACTGCTAAGGAGTAGGTCATCTAACCATCAGCTCCACATGGCTTCCCCTTATGAGAAGAGATCAGCATGCTATGGGGCTTTTTCAGGCTTGCATCAAGTTTAAAGTGGGAAGTGGACACAAAGTCAAACTTTGAGATGACAGTTGGGCTTTAACAGACACTTAACAGAGATCTTTCCAAATTAATAAAACCTATCATCAAGAACACCATGGCCTATCTGAGGTTTAGTGCCCAAGGGGTGGATACAACTTTTAGACTCAGAGGAGACTTCGTTTAAGCTGGCTCAACTTCCTGTCATCCTGAATTGACAAGATGCAGAAACTGCTGAGTTAGACAATGCCTACAAGACACAGTCCACTGCAAGTGTTTGTTTTGGAACTACTCAAAGATCTTGGCAAATGCAGCAGAAGATGAGAAAACTCTCTTACACAAAACATCATATGGAAAATGTGATTCTCCTGCTAACATTACCCTTTTAACTTGGACAGTGGCACAGAGAGAATTGTCACAATTGATAGCTAAGGTAAATTTCACTTTATATACATGTGTTTTCATTCTTTCTCACTTTGCATACTTGTATTTATCACTCCTTGTCACTATTAGTAAGAGAACATGTCAGCTTCCAATCAATTTAACAAAATAATATTATTAAATATATTTTTTGGGTAAATTTATTAAATATATTTAATTAAATACTATAATAAAAATAATTAAAAATCAAAAAATCAAAAATCAAAGAAAATCACAAGGAAAAAATAAGAGAAAAAACCTTGGCTGGCCACCCCATGACCTTGAGATGGCTGGCTGAGAGCATGGGCATGGTGGTTTGCAACCCACCTTGGGGTGGCTGCCCAAGCACCTTAAGGTTTTTTCTTCTTTTTTTTTTTCGATTTTCTCTTTTTATTTTTTTTTAATTTTTTATTAGTCTTTTTATATTATATAATCAACAATATTATATTATTGAATTAATTAATGTGAACCAATCCAAAACTGATAATCAATAGTAATAGAAGTGATAAAAAATAAAACACAAACAAGCAAAGTCGTCAAAAAGGGAAAGACGAATATACGAAGTTACTACAGGTGAAAACACAAGTAAAATGAAATTTATCCAAAAGTCAAACAAGTTTCCCTTGAAATGAATTTAAATTAAAACAAATATTTTAAATTTCCATTTCTATGATACAAACGCACATGCATTATCCAGCATAGATGGGATTGCAATGATAAGAAAGGATCAATTTTTCTGGCTTACCATCGGCTTTCTTAAACAATGAGTCCAGGCCCACAGAATATCTACGGCAAAAACCTTCAGCTGCCTGATCAAAGCCATGATATCCCATATAAAAATGGTAGTCAGCATATGTATACAGAAGACATAAAAAACATACTATCATTTAAAATTAATGGAGAGAAAGTGGTCTTTGTACAGAATACAATGAAGTCAAGTATCAGTACTTCAAACCCTATATAGGTCTCGTATTATGTAATATCTGGTTGCCCTTCATATGTAGATACACATACACAGGTTAATACACAGAAAATTACCCAAAAGAGAAGTATCAGTACTTCAGAAAGACAGTGGCAATTACTGGCTCACCATAAAGATAACACTAAGGTGAGAAACAAAAATGAAAGAAGGGCCAATAACAAACATCTTTGCAATTAATGGGTGTGAACTACATTCACATCATGAAGCATACTTTCGCCTGAGCAGAGAATTTTACACTGAGAGAGTGCAACCTTTGTTGGATTTCCATTTGCATCAAATGCTTTGGAGAAGGGAGGACCACGAACTTCAACTTCAAGCTCAGTTTGCTTTGTACAAAGATCGTCAACACAAATCTGGCATTTAAATAAAGTAAAAAGTTTGAATTGATATGATAGCTAGTCTCCAATCAATACAAACACAAAAGAAAGGTTACTCCCTTCACAATAAAATTTATGCCAAATAAGTTCAACAGAGTAGACTCAAATTTTCTTTTTTTGGTAGCAGAGACTCAGATATGTAGCCTATATATCGTTTACATAAGCAGCTACGTTCAATGTCATCCAGTCAAATATTTGAGAATAGAGAAAATGAGAAATCAATGAAAGACTGCATTTCTATATTTTACCTTTTCCCCCTTATTCTTAGTAGTAGACATAGAAGTAACAAGAAGTGTAACAGCAAAACATTTAAATTTTGTCCAGCAATGTTGATAAATACAAAACAAATGCCACTACCATAACAATATTAATAAACACAAATCAAAATCATCAGTTCCATGAAAACATAGACATTTGAATGCAGTTCAACTCCATTGCAAAGAAAAAGAATATGCCTTGCAGAGGTATATATTGATTTACCACCCAACAAATATCTAACCAATCCATGTTAGTTAATATAAAATTGGAGGAAAAAAAAATTAATTCAAGCTTTCATCATGGAACAATGACCATTGAGAAGTAAAGCTGTACCACAAGTCTGCGAGGTGTTCCAAAAACTTGGACTTCACCATGGTTCAGTCGTCTCGATTGCAGCAATTCCAAAGTCAAATTTTTAAGCTGTGTTATTAAAAGAGCAAGTGTAGCTAAAATGATCAGATAACGTGGCACCACTATTCTCTTTAAGCACAACGTATAACATGTAACAAATAAGGTACAGGAGAAAAAGGATTCATTTGATTTGAAAGCATCTTACTTGACTGATTCCATCAACCACGTCTTGAGGTGGAAGTTCTTCTGTTCCAATCTCAAGTACAAAAGACCTAGCTTCATCATACACCTACACATAAGTATGACGGGTGCATTGCAAGAAATAAACTCAGCATAATTCACTCACAACAACATCTGAATGCCCAAAAGTCAATACAAAGTAAATGAAGTCAGTATTCAATACAAGGTAAATGAAGTCAGTAATTATATATTTCAAGGCCTCTAGGAACAGTTCATCAAAACCTTCAGAATAGGAGTGACATGAAGTAGTTGTGTGAATAAAGAGCCTATTATCAAGCAGTCAGCAGGAAGTATTTTCTTTGGGTGGATGAGCACAAAGCTTTTTAAAGGAAAGGGTAGTAAGAAACTTCAATGTAGTCTGTTCTATAACATAGTTGAGTTGACCCAAAGTAATCAGTTGACTGCAAATGCCACAAAAAATCAATACACATTAAGTGGTGTGACTTACCAAGTACAAAAATACTAGAGTGTTAATTTTACAACCATGATATAAAACTGCAGAACTAATTTGATTTCCTAATACATGTTAAACCAACAACCATTTAATCTAAAAGCTTGTCAGATTTGATATGGTTTTATATTTGTTGTTTAACACAGAAATGAATTAAATAATGAAACTACAAGTACAATATTGATAATAGGTTCTCGGTAACATGAGACAATGCATGAATAGGATGAAAGAGATTAGAATTAACAAGAGCGAGCTCACTTTTCTAGCTGATGCTTCCACAATCTCTTTGGGACAAACAAGAGGAATGCGTTCTGACACAACACCAAGAGGATGTCCAAGTGAATCTCTAGTCTTCAACCACAGTTGAGCACATTGCCGGGCCAAACTGAAAGAAGAACAAAGAATGAAATATACATGTCAGCTCGTCTTACAATGTGAAATAGCATGACACTACCATCATATACGGCAGTTCCAATCAATGATCTGTATTTATATTGACAAGTTAAGCAAGATGTAACACCAATCTGGGACCAATATTAATCTTTTCAAAGGTTCCTTTCCCATACCAATGATAAATAAATAAATAAATGAACTCAGTGCATAAAAACCCACCAAACTAAGATGCACAAATTCACATCAAGTAGAGGTAGACCATAGGAAATTAAGCCAAGAGACAAGGAGCTGGTCTATTTGACATGACATCTCACAACACAAATGAACTAATTAGACCCAGCTTCTGGCTCTTCACTTAAATCAATAAATCTGTACGTATGGAGGACTTTGAATTGAAAAGCCAATCGATAAAAGAATCACTAGAAAGGCAGTTAAAAGAATGGCTTGTTCACTAAAAGCACACACTGCCCATTAACTTTGCTAAATAAAATAAGACTATAATGGAACAGCTACTATCAAGTAATTCAATAGAATTGTAATAAGATTGTCATTTGTTAATTTTGATATTGATGATGGGGTTTTAGGGGAAAAAATCAACTCTAGTATAGTATGGCTATTCATTGATTTGAATAATGAATAGCTATTCAATAATTTTTTTTATAAGTATTCCTTATAGAATTACCATTATAGGTCTAAAATGCAACTACCTACTATAATAGCTATTCCACAAAGAATGAGAATATAATAGAATTGTTATTACGGTGAAGTAAACAAACTGATAATGTTATGAATTAATAATTATGAAATAGTTTATGAGTGTCTTGATGAATAAAAAATAATTTTACAAAGAACATTGCTCAACAACCTAAGGAATCTTTTGAGTTTTTTCTTAAAAAGTTCAATAAGTTGCTTTGAAATTTATCTGTCCAATTCATTGAAATAGAAACCAAATATATAAAATGCCCTTATATATGCAGAATATCAAGTTTCATATATATAGAATTAAATGACCATGCCAAAACTCAGATTCAAAATAATACAGTTAATACCATGTAAATCTTCAACAAATTATCAACATAAGTATAATATTATGCTAGCACAGAGAAATATGATTTTGTGCTCTAATACATCATACGCATCCTACACTTTAAACAAAAATGATATCCAGCTTGTGCACATTTCTTAGAGGGAAGGCATAAAAAGGGAATGATCTAAGGGTATCTTGTGTGTGAAAAAAAAAAAGGTCTTAGAGGGCAACCTAAGATAATGCTGGAGAGCATACAACAATGACATAATACCTTGAGTTTCTGAGAACTATAAAATTGTGTCAATCTAACCAAGAGAGTTTTAGTAACTGAGATCAAATAGAAAATAGATTCTCACAAAAGATTATTTATTCTGTGTAAAGGTTTGAAGCAGAATAGACAAGAATTCCACCGATGGAAAACAAGAAAAGAAGTTCCTTCAACAAAAATCATATAATAGCATGAATTCCAAATGAACAGAAATATCTTAGTTCAATAGTGGATCAAGACTTTGGGGAATACATAATCTAACTCCAGCTGTAAAAAGTTGCATGGTTCATACCTGCGCATACGGCTAAAGTATCTAGCACGCTCTGTTACTCCAACAAACCCCCGAGAGTCTAAGATGTTAAACACATGAGATGTCTTCAGGAGCTGATCATACCTAATGTGTTGCAGGAGAATGTTCTTTTTATGAGAAGATGACTTTAATACCCCAGAAAAATATTAAAGATGACTACACCGCCAAAAAAAGAAAGAAAGAAAGAAAGAAAGAAGCCACTAATTGAAGGTTTGGAAAAACGCACGCAGGGATAGCAAGGCCTGCCACAATCATAGAGCGAGCTTCTTCCTCAAAAAAGTCAAAATGCTTCTGAAGATGTTGAACACTTGCATGCTGTAAATAATATGCACTCATCTCCTTTCTGCAATAGTCTTATTTAACACATGATTCAGTAAATGCAAACAAAGACAAAGGCAAAGTAAATAATGAAGGCAGGGGGGATATATGCCAGAGAACATATTACTTATAAAAAATAATAATGATCCCAGTCAGACATTGGACTAATATGTGAATCTGCTTCAGGCATTTTTCTGTTCAAGATCAAAAGACTTCTGTTTTCAGCAGAGAACATTAACAATATATATCCAAAAATTTTCATTCTTTCTTTGAGGCCAGCAGTGACAAAAGAAAATGGAAAGTTATACCAGCTTACTAAAATGCATATTTTGATCCTTGTGTACTATTTAGTTATTAGTATCTTCATTTTGAGGAGTGTCAAGAGCTTATTCTGGAAGAAAAAAAAATGCACTCAACTAATGCACAAGTATGAAGCACAAAGGGCTTTTGGATTCATGTGTCATTACACCAAGTCATGATCAGGTTCATGTAAATAAGATCAAGGACAAACACAGCCAGCTTAATTAATTGTTCAAAATGTTCAACCTTCAATTTATAAATGGTATATTCACTGAAAAAGTAATATAAAACATCCTAACATTTATAAACATGTTTTCTCGTGCTTCCCAATGCCATCATATTAAGAATATCTTTGTTTTGTTGTATTTCCATTCATGCATCTACAGGAGATCTTTTTAGATTTATGCATATCTTTATTCATGTAAAGTTTGGGATGATAATATTATAAATAAATAAGCATACATATAATAGTAATAAATAAAAAAATTTATTTTCAAAAAAAAAAATTTCAAGATCACACTAATGATGAAAGCAAGCAGTGTCTTCCATCTCCATCTCTACAAAGAGGAAAATGACCAAGCAGCAAGCAAAGTATATTATTATCATACTTACACAACCACGCCCCCCAGCCCCCAAAAAAAAATAAAATAAAATAAAATAAGGCAATGTTATTATGCTAAATACAGTTTTAAAGAGATCAAGGTTCTATCTCAACAAACCTTCAAGATAACAGAGTGTTCTCCTTAACCAGTACTCAAAACCCTAATCACCACAATTCCAACCATAAAGGAAGAAACTCTTAACAAACCTAGACACATTGCAAACCCCAATTCTACAGTAAATTGCCCATTGACTAGATCCACAACCGTGCTCATAACAATCTGGTGTCAAGCCAGCTGTCATGGATGAATCTAGGGTTTTCAAAGCCAAAAGTGTTTGCATTCTTGGAAGAATATTCATTGGATCAAGGAATAGAGGTCAAAGAACATCAAAACATAATGACCAAAGTTAAAGATCTGGCGCACCAGGTGATAGAATGAAGTTGGAGATGAGTGCAATGCATCCTAAAGGAGGAGATAGCACTGCTAGCAGTAATGGTACTGACAAAGTGTAAGCTATGAGTCCTTCAATTGGTGGCAAACTAAAGTGTCATCAACCCCAAGAGATGATGGATCGTTGGGCAGTAAGGATTGTGTTTTAACTATGACAACCCTTTTACTCAAGACCACCACTACAAAAAGCTTTCTGGCCAGAGTTAATTGACAATGGGGAGTCAGATCTCAGAAGAAGTAGATGGCATGGGAAGGGTTGAGCTTTTGTTCAATGTAAGCTTGGGGATGAGCTCACTATCCAAGGAAAGAATAATGTTAGGAATATCTTTCTTTTTTTTGATAAATAAGTAATTGTATTAATAAATAGAGAATGTGCAACCGCTAAATGCGGTAATGGATTACAACAAAATTCAGTCTTAGAACTAGAATTTTACAAAATTGCATAGAACTTGTGTAAACCAAATCAAAGTACAAGAAGCTTAGTATAAGCTAAAATCTGTTTGGTTAGGGACATCAGTGATGGCAACGGAGAACCGAGTCAAGTCGAGTTCCTTACTCTCCATATGTAGTATATTGCTATTGCAAATGCTACTCTCCATGATGGGACCAAAGGGTTGCTTAGAGGTATTGGAATATCTTTATTTTGTTATTATTGTATTTGTGCATCCTTAGTGAATATTGTTAGATTTATGGATATTTTCATTGATGGAAAGGGATGATAATCTTGTATAAATAAATATTCATACAATATTAATAAATAAGCAGAATTATCTTCCAAATTACATTTCTAAAATGATTAGAAGGTTCTCTCTCAACAAGTTTTCAAGAGATCACAGTGAGCACTTAAAACCCCATTCACTATAGCCTTCAACTATAAAAGGAAGGAACTCTATAAAAGCATCCATGGTTTAGGCATTCCATATACAATTGCTCCACCATTGAATGCTTAAGTAGATTAATGTGCATCAGACCATTTATTAATATTTATATCCCCTCAACTCAAAACCTATGTAAACAACCACACACAGCTTTTGTCTAATTTTGGGTGGTGGTATGTGTGTGAATTGTTGGGGCAATATTGTCAAGGCAATCAGATTGGGGAGAGAGAAGTAGCAGATTAGAAGTGAAGGAATTAAAGAACGTACTCGTTTTCCAGAAACAACTCCCCATAGGTGATTCCATCAGCATACTGAATTTTCTTGAAATGGTCAACTCCCTAAGAGTAAATTATGAGTAATATCAGTAAAACCAGTAGACAAAAGGAAAACCTTAGAAATGGAAAGCGCAATGATTATTCACCTGAAGCAACATCAAAATACGCTCAAGACCATATGTGATTTCCACAGATACTGGCATCAGTTGAAGACTTCCAGCCTAGAGATAACAAGAGTGCTATCAGAGAGCTGAGTCTAAAAGACTGGCAGAACAACTAAAAATAGTGTATTCAGAAGCCGATACTTGTAGATATACAGGACACGAAACTGTATACACGTGATAATACACTTTAAATTGACAGAAAAACCTGCTGAAAGTAGGTGAATTGGGTGATTTCCATCCCGTCCATCCAGACTTCCCAGCCTAACCCCCAAGCACCAAGCACCTATTAGTAATAACATGAAAAATACAGTCAGGAGGCAATATTTATGATAATTTATCTTATTAAGATCAATGCTGCTTATTTTATTTATTCAACTACCATGGTTATGATAGCAACTACAGGAAACACCATAATGCTTCTCCATGAGCTGTTGCAAATTAAAATGATAATACACATGAAAAGGAGCTTTCTTTAATTGTTCTATATGAGCCACATTTTACTTATCATTCATGAAAGAAAATATTACCGGGCTCTCCCAATTGTCTTCCACAAACCGAATGTCATGTTCACTTACATTAATGCCTGCCAAATATAAAACGAATTGCTATTTAGTGAGGGTCACTGAAAGGAGAAAAAGAATGGCAGTATAAAAAGCAAAGAGCTTGTCTATAACCAATTCTGGCAGTATAAAAAGCAAAGAGCTTGTACATAACCAATCTTGGAAAGAGGCAGCTTTTCCCTTGGTAATTGATTCAAAATTTATAATCATTTATGCGCAATAAAATTTAGGGCAAATCATGAACACAATCCCTCATATTTGCTCCACGCGCACTTGATCCCTTCTCTTTGAAATTAAGCATTAAGATTCACGAATTTTTAAAAAAGAGCTTTTACACCCCCAGGTGACCATTTTTCCATTGAATAAATAATAAAAAAAATAGTCAAAAAAAAGAAAGAAAAAAAAAATTCTCCGTTTTTTCTGATTTTATGTAACTTATCTGATCTGATGATTTTTTAATAATTATTATATCATGGCAGAACAGTACAATACAAATTGAATGCATGTTTTGTAAAGTTTGGACATTTAAATGCTCAATCAAAGTTTGGGGATTTAAGGGCCCATGAAGTAAACATAAGATGATGTATTTGCAACTTACCATAAAATTCACTAAATGATAAGGATGATTATGTATCTAATACAACAACAAATTCAGGAAAATTCATATGAGAGGATTGCAGGCTTTTCTAGCCAAGAAGGCTTGCAGCTTCAATGTTTATTTCCTTTGATCTAAAATACTCCACAATATACAAAATTAACAAACCTCCATTGACATCTAATGGAATAGATCAATTCCTAATGAGAACAAAGAAGGGAAAAGGTGTTGAGATCTACTGCAGCATTAGCTAGTAAAAGTAATTGTTTTAAAAATATATCTTTTTTTTGGTAAGTAAGTAATTATATTAAATAAAAGAGAATGTACAACCGCTAAACGCAGAGGTTACAGTAATTGTTTTGAAAATATATCACAACAATGTTCTCACAACATGGCCACAAAAGCCTCAACATAGTCCCAATTTCTTATGCATGCAACACCATTTGAATAGCTATGAGATTCTTTCAGGATTTGAGACCATGAAGCAGACCAGCTAAACAATGCAGCTTGAGGAAGAGCCTGTCATCCAAACAGCTTTGGCAAGAAATAATTGTTTGAAAAATTCACCAAATTGTACTTGCATTCGAGCCATCTCTATGAAAGTTAGCAAATATGGATGGATAAAAAGAATCAGAAGAAAGTAAAAACTTCTTCAAACTCTCCATCATGAAAGATTGTAATGCAGACAGGAATAAGAACCTCTTTTAGCCATCATTCAGGATACTTAAAGAATGAATCCCAGAACTTCTGCATCACACTAGACATTCCTAGGGAAAAATGGTCCCTCAGTCACACGAACTTTTTCCAAAAACAATGTTCATGAGAAAATGGGGCATTCATCATGCACCATTACCAATAGATAGAGCATACACCAATGAAAAGAAATTAACAGTAAGGTATCAACCAGAAACATAAGATTTTTCTCTTGTAGAAAGGTTTTTTGTAATGCTGACAAATCAAAGCCAGTTATTAATAGACTGCCATTTTTCTTTCCCAGTATCACTCAGCAGAATATCATGAAAACTTGTACGTGGGAGTGATGCTCAGAAGATATTTTTGCAATAAGAAAGGCTAAACAGAGAATCTTAAATTTGAATGAACACGTATTTAATAAGCAAAGTTCTGGCAACTACCTAGTGCTGCCAAGCTACGTATAAAGAGATCTTGCGAATTTCCAGGATCAGGCTTTAATATAACCTGAAATTAGCCCTACAAAAGAATTAATGAAAAAAAAAACAAAGCAAAACGGAATGTTGCTTACTTCAGAGATCATCAAACTCATTTTGAATTATACAGCTATTTTTAAAGCAAATATAATAGATTACCTGAAACTGGGTGTGACGTTGAAGCCTATTAGGATTTTCCCCATAACGGCTATCATCTGGCCGTATGCTTGGTTCTGGATATCTAAAATAGGAACAATAAAGTCCGGTAAGCATATTAAATATGATACATAATGCATTCCACATCTGCAAAAACCAACCAAAAACAAACTTACGCTACATTCCATGGTTCAGGACCAAGAACCCTCAAGTATGTCAGTGGATTCATGGTTCCAGCTCCAACCTGGTAGAAAATAATTATAGCGCAATAAAAAAAGAGCAATTGACTTTAAATTTGTGGATAACACCTTACACTTGGGTTTAGCACAAAAATTGCTAGCAAAGATAGGAAACTTATTTAATTAGTCAAAATGACAAGGACAACCCCAAAAGATATACCATTATACAAATTGTACATATTTTAAGTCCTATTATATAACAATATATGGATTAATCCAATTAAAGCACCAAAATAAAAACATTCTCATGTCTAGTGACCCTATTTAAAGACAATCATATTTGAAGACAAGATCATATAATACACACATACATGTAGAAATGGTGGCAACAGACTATGAACGCAAATAATATCACGGGCGCATTTGCAAAAATTAAGGAGATTAACATACTCTCAAGTTTTACCTCAGTGTTGCTGCACTGCATTATAGCACATCCAACAGAACCCCAATATTCCTGTAAAATTTACCATATAACTCTTAGTTAGATGCTCAACAAGGTGAAAACTTCTTCCATATTCCAGATGCTGATATTTTAGGCTTTTTTTTGGTATCATAAATTATAAGTAGAATGTAATCTGCTCACAGCTCCCAAATCAACTAGAAACTTTAGATAAATATCAAAAGAAGTTTTTAATATCAGACTTGTCTTTGCTGCAACACAGATGAAGATCATATTTTCTCTTGTATAGCCAGATATTTTGGAGGATGTAAAGACTAAAACAGTGAGATACATTACAGTACTTCCATGTAGAAATAATGAGTAGCTATAGCAATGAGAATAAATAGGTATAGGTATCCTCATTCAACAGCCAATATTTCTAGCACAATGTGGTAAAAAGAGAAAAGAACAATATATATATATATATATATGTGGGGTAAAAAACTAACTCATGCACCATTCTGTACAACAATCTTCTTACAAGTGAACATTTTCCGGGATAAGTGAAACCCTTCTTGGTGCTGGAAACTTGCTAAATGTTTTTGGAGGCACAAGATGCAATGTAGTGCGACATATGCATCTACCAACTAGAACTATTACTTTCAATTGCTACTTTGTTGGCAGCGGAAGTCTGGGATCGCGTCCTAGGTCTAGAGGTGTCCGTAAGCGACTCTAGAGCTTGCTTGTGGCTCTTCCTTCCTAGTTTACCTATGGTTGTTTATTGGGGGTAGGGCTTGTTAAGAGAGAAGCCAAGATCTCACAAGTATTAATCACACTAGATTTCTGCTGGAAATTTTTGAACTCCCTTCCATTGCCGGAAATAACTCCTTTTTATACAGGTATGTGCAATTACTACATTTCTCTACCCACTACTCCTAATGTAACTACCCCACATCCCATTTCCTGCACCTACTGACTCCACATTTCCACATCACACGCCCACTACTCTAGACCCACAATTTAACAGCAAGGATTACATGGACACGATAATAAATTCCAGGACACAACACACAACATTTACAAATGCACAGCAGATCAAGACAACATATTACAACACTTATCACAGTACACAACACACGACTAATACACTAGGTGCTAATCCTTTATGTGAACGCGAGCTCACCTCGCGTGTAACATACCTGTACTGACATTCCCTACAACCAATATAGCAGCACCTCCAAAGTTTAGGAAGGGGCAACCTCAATACTGAAATTGAATCAGTAACTAAAAAGATTCTCACTTCAAATGAACCAACCCCTCCCTCTCTCCCCCAAAACCAAAAAAAAAAAAAAAAAAAGACAACAATTTTTCACTTCAAGTTTACAAAATGAAAATGCAGAAATGCAAACTCCCCACTGCAATTAAATGCACATTAATAAACCTCATAAGCAAGTCAACCATCAGTCTTCACAAAAACATAATTCAAAATAAGTCTTGCAACAGAGCATGAGCTTAGGATATGCTGTCCTAGCCAAACTGAGTTACATGCACGCCAAATGCAGTAAACTGCTGCTGATAGGGCTAAACTCCACTTGTCTAAAGCTTGGTTGTTGGAAGGATGCATGAGGCCATCAATTGCCCCTTGCCATGTGGAGTAAGAGGCAGGACAACTCAAAGCAGCAATGACTTCATTCCAAACAAACAACAAGAAAAGGCAATTGAAAAAGAGATGATCATGAGATTCACTATTGGTGGAGCAAAAGTAGCAGGAGGTAGAAGAAGCGAGGCCCTATAAATTTAGTTTGTCAAGGGTGTATAGTTTTTTGTTTATGGCAAGCCAAAGGATGAAACAATACCTTGGCATTAACTCCTTGATCTAGGCAATTTTTTACCCAAAAAAATAAAAACCTTGAACCAGCAGGAAAAAGCATCTTGTAAGCGCTTTTAATTGGGAACCAGCCATTGAAGGAAGGCATCCACACCAGTTGATCTTCCACCAGTGGATTTGGCTAGAAATATGAGAGGAAACTAAAAATTTTTTTGGTAAGTAATTTCATTAAATAAAAAGGAGAATGTACAACCGCTAGACGCGGGAAGGGTTTCAACAAAATTCAGTCCTATAACTAAAATTTTACAAAACTAATGTAAACCAAATCAAGGTACAAGAGCTTAGAATAAACTAAAATTCGTCTAGGTAGAGAGTATGTCAAAGGCTTAAAAGATCTAAGACGAGTAGAATTCCTTGTTCTCCAAATGCAATATATTGCGGTAGCAAAAGCAACTATCCATGTCGAGACCATAGGATTACTAGAAAGTGTTGGGTTCATCAAAGCTGAGGATACAGTTTTCTAAGATAAGTAGGATAACGAGCATTTAAGTTCCCTTTGAACCTCTGCCCATACCTAGGTGGAAAATGGGCAATCAAAGAATAGATGTTCATGATTTTCTTGTCCACCTGAACAAAAGATAACATGCAGTTAAGGTGGCCACTCCCCAAGTACTAAGCTTATCTAGGATATGCAATTTCCTTTTCCAAGCTAGCCGAAGGATAAATGTGTAGCATAGCATGAAGTGTCTATACCAAATTAATTCGAACCAAGGGACAAAGTCATTACTCAGTGTCAAGGCTTTGTACACACTTTTGATAGAAAAGATACCAGAAGAATCCTTACTCCACATGAACTTGTCAGCCTTCTACAGAGTTGGAATTATACCAGAGGGAATTGTAAATCTATTCCAGAAGTTGTTCCTTGGAAATTCCCAACCATTGTTTTGGATAATAGAGCATAGCCTGACATTCATAGGAAGGCCAAAATTAGCAATCACTCTAGGGCTATGAACCAGATCTAATGGCCCCAATGGAAGCCAAAAATCCAACCATAGGGATATAAAAAGGTCATCCCCAACTTCCCTTTTAAACATGTTTCTTACTAGCGGATTAAATTTTACTAGTTTCTTCTAGCTCCACAAGCATGTAGAGGGCATTTTGGCTACCCAAAATGAGGATCCCTTGAGGAAATTAGAGTGAACCCACTTTACCCATACTCTCCTTACTGTATCCCCACATAGGTGCCATATATGTTTAAGTCGGGCAGCTTTGTTCCAAATCTCAAGTTTAGGAATGCCCAAACCCTCTTGTTCCAATGGAGAGCACACCTCTTGCCACCTAACCTTGGCTTTTGTTAAAATATTAGCCCTCCCACTCCACAAGAAATTACCCATTAGCCTTTCAATAGTAGCACTTACCTTTGTAAGTAGAATAAACATGAAATGAATGCCTAATACACTTACATTGAGAAAAAGACTAACTTAATAAGTTGCAAGCACCCAACAAAGGAGAGAAAGGAAACTAAAATTTTCCAAGGGAAATGGCCTCTTCTGATTTACCAATGAATGCTAGGGTTTGTTCTTTGATAGACAATGGTGGATGGAGATAGCAAACATCCTCACTCTGGGAAACAATACACTTGCATTGAGAAAAGGATTAACTTAATAAGTTGTAAGCACCCAACAAAGGAGAGAAAGGAAACTAAAATTTTCCAAGGGAAATAACCTCTTCTGATTTACCAATGAATGCTAGGGTTTGCTCTTTGATAGACAATGGTGGAGGGAGATAGCAAACATCCTCATTCTAGCTTATGATTTACCGATAAATGCTAGGGTTTGTTCTTTGATAGACAATGGTGGATAGAGATAGCAAACATCCTCATTCTAGGTTTCTCATAATCATTCTAGGTTTGTTCTTTGATAGATAATGGTGGATGGAGATAGCAAACATCCTCATTCTGGCTTCTAATTAACCAATGAATGCTAAGGTTTGTTCTTTGATAGACAATGGTGGATGGAGATAGCAAACATCCTCATTCTGGGTTTCTCATAATCATTCTAGGTTTGTTCTTTGATAGACAATGGTGGATGGAGATAGCAAACATCCTCATTCTAGGTTTCTTAGAATCATTCTGGGTTTGTTCTTTGATAGACAATGGTGGATGGAGATAGCAAACATCCTCATTCTGGGTTTCCCAAAATCATTCTAGGTTTGTTCTTTGATAGACAATGGTGGATGGAGATAACAAAGAACAAACCCTAGCATTCATTGGTAAATCAGAAGAGGTTATTTCCCTTACACTATACAGACTATCTAAGGGCCTTGTGGAAGCCAAAAATCAGCCCAAAGAGAAATAGAAGGACCCTTTCCAACAGTCCATCTCAAGTAATGTTGCACTAAGTGTAGCTTGAGAAGTTTTCACCAAGTCCAAAAGCAAGAAGTAGGGCATTTAAACAACCAAAAGCTTCTACCTTGAGGTAAATTATATGCACCTAGTCCACCCAAATGCCCCTTACTCCTTCACTAAAAAGATGCCAAATGTGTTTTAGTTAGGCCTCCTCCTTCCAAGCTTCAAGTTTAGGTATTGAAAGCCCACCTTCCACTAGGGGTGAACTCACCATATCCCATCTCACCTTAGATTTGGTAGCAATGTTCAATCTACCAATCTAGAGGAAGTTCCTCATGAGTTGTTCCAATTTTCTAACCACTTTCTTAGGTAAGAAAAAAATTGACACCCGATAAACTTGCATGGACAAAATGGCTAGTTTCAAAAGTTGCAATCTCCCCCCGTAAGAGAGAAACTTGCTTGTCTAAGATTGTGAATGAGCGAAAATCTTGGAAACTAGCAAATCATAATCCTCTTTCTTCAATTTAGTTGAGATGATAGGCAAGCCTAAGTACCTACTAGGGGAGCTCACCCCCTTGGAAACCAAAGGTAGCAAGGGCGGTAGCCTTAGTGCCAAAGTCCACATTAGAGAAGAACCTTACTTAGCTCCATTCACTTTAAGGTTAGATAGCTCTTGTAACTCCACCAAAGCTTGTTAGATGGCTTTAATGAAGTTAAGGTCTCCTTTGCAAAAAACCATCATGTCAATCTAAAAAGATCTAATTTCATCCTCAGAATTATCTAGTAACCAATCCTTCACTTCTACTTACCAACCAAAAAAAAAAAAAAAATCTTCCTCAGAGTTTTGATAATGGAGGGGCACAATCATTGTATGCCCGATTACCTCTAGACGCATTTAAACTGAAGACCCCATGCAAATTGTCATGAGAATATCTTGAACCTTAGCCACTAAGCTAAACCCTTAGGATTTTCTTATCTTTAAACTATTTCAAACACATTTAAACTTAAGACCCCAAGCAAGTTGTCATGAGATATGGGGATGGCATCCACAACACTGATATTTCAGACTTCACAGGGGATGCCATCGATAACACTGATAGTTGGAAGTAGAATTCCAATAACATGTAAAATTATTATCATGGATGACTACCAACTTATCTAAGGAAATAGGGTCCTGAAAAGTAGCAAGGTTGAGTCTTCAAGAATCATAACTCCCCCTAAATTGTGGACCTGGAGTACCGCTTTACATTCACAACATGGAAACCAACCGAATAGAGAAGAATGTGTTATGTTCCTTGGCGTAGGATCTAGTTATAAGTCTAGACACCAATAATTCTTTCCTTGAAGCTATGATGAACGAATGAAGGCAGACTCGTCTTCTATTGAGCCCCCTCCTAGACTAACTTTTGAGAACGAAAAACTTGCCACCTTTATTGAATAATAAGCCCCTTTATATAGGTAACACAATAATGGAAAGTAAATCCTTAGTCTAGGATATGCAAGTATAGGAAATAAAACAAAAAAGGAAACAAAATAAAAATAGCTATCATAGTAATGTGTTTCCTTTTACTAGTGTTGATTTCTTTCTATAATATTGCCTTCCAAGAAAGGCATCTGTATCATTACTCCCCCCCTCATCCTTGAGCTTGTCCACAAGCTCAAATTCTAGCTAAGCTTCTTGGAAGTTTTCAATGTGCTCCCAAGTGGCATCTTCTTGAGCACCTCCTTCCCATTGGACTAATAGCTCCCTCGTGCCTCTGTTAAGCCTACTGAGAAGAACAGCTTGAGGAGTTGTTAAAGCCTTGCCGTCGCGTATCAGTGGTAAAGTGCCCACAGTAGCTCGTAGAGGTCCTTTAAACTCCTTGAGGAGAGATACATGGAACACATCATGTATGTGACTACCGGCTGGAAGTTCGAGCTTGTAAGCAACATGGCCTACTTTGGCTAAGATTTGAAAAGACCCAAAGTATTTCAGAAGAAGTTTATGATATTTCTAATGTGCTATTGTTAACTGGCGGTATGGTTGAAGTCGTAGCCATACCCATTTCCCAATTTCAAAGCTCAACTCTCTATGCCGAGAATCATACGTAGACGTCATCCGCTGTTGAGCTTGTAAGAGCTTCTCGTGAGCAGCTTTGAGTATTGTATCTCTCTCTTGAAGGACTTGATCCACTACTTCAACTCTTGTAGAGCCGTCAACATAAGAAAGAAGCTGAGGAGTCTCCCTGCCATAAACCAGCTAAAAAGGGGTGGTGCCAAGGGCAGTATGGTAAGAGGTATTGTAGTAGTATTCAACCCAAGGAATCCAATCAACCCATTGTTTTGGGTAATCACCTGTGAGACACCGTAAGTACATTTCAATAGTACAATTCACGACCTCTGTTTAGCCATTTGATTGAGAAAGGTAAGCTAAAGAGAAAGTCAATTTAGAACCACTTAGGCGAAATAATTCCTTCCAAAACATACTAAGGGAAACCTTGTCCCTATCCGAGTATAGATTTAGGTAAGCCATGAAGTTTAAACACTTCTGTAAAGAAAGTAGTAGCGACAAATATAGCTGTGAATGGATGAGCTAAGGGAAGAAAATGGGCATACTTAGAAAGCCGATCAACCACCACCATGAGAACTAATTTACCCCGAACCTTAGGCAACCCTTCCACAAAATCCATTGAAATATCATATCACACTTGTTGTGGCACTGGAAGAGGTTGAAGTAAGCCTGCCTGTTGCAAGGTTTGCCATTTGTGGCGCTAGCATACCAAGCAATTCTAGATAAATTCAAATACAGCACACTTAATACCTTTCTAATAAAAATCTTGACAAAGACAGTGTATGGTCTTCTACCCCCCTTCATGAGTCGTTTCATGGATAGCTAAAATAATGGTTGATACAAGTGGAGATGTAGACAAAATATATACCTTCCCTTTAAAAAAAAGAGCCCATCTCATACATCCTAATCTAACCCCAACTCTCTTCATTCAACTTGTTGCTGCAACAGTAGTAATTCTTAGGATGCTGCAATTTCCCGCCTAACTGCCTCGAATATTTCAACTTGAGGAAAGGAGATGGCCATGAGGTATACGGAGTCTTCATCACATCTAGATAAGGCATTGGTAGCCTTGTTCATTTTCCCAGCTTTAAATTCCACCCAAAATTCAAACCCCATCAATTTGCTTATCCAATGCTATTGCAGGGATGTGGTGAGACGCTGTTTTAGCAAGTATTTAAGGCTAAAATGATTTGTACGAATGATGAAGGGCCTACCCCATAAGTATGGGTGCTAATGTGATACTGCTTTAGCCAATCCTATTAATTCTCATTCATATGCAGCCAATTTAAGGTGCTGATCAACAATTTTACGACTGAAAAAGGTAATGGGGTGCTTGTTCTGTTGTGAAATAGCTCCAATCCCGCTGCCAAAAGCATCCCATTCTACCACAAACTCTTCCTCAAAAAGAGATAATTGCAAAACAAGGGTAGTTGAAAGGGATGCTTTTAATTTATTGAAAGCATCATCGGTTTCTTTACTCCATTGAAAAGCATTTTTCTTCAAGAGACTAATTAAAGGTGCTGCCATTTGCCCATAATCCTTGATGAATTTTCTGTAGTACCCTACTAGTTCAAGAAAACCTCGTAAAGCCTTGGTAGATTGTGGAGTTGGCCACTTAATGATGGCCTTAATTTTTGTTTCATTAACTTCTATGCCAGCACCATGAATGATATGCCCCAGATAAGTTATCTGTGACTCACCAAAGGAACACTTGGGCTTCTTTAAAAATAATATATTAGTGCACAAAAGGTCAAAAACTATTCTCACATGTTGCATGTGCTCCACCTATGTTTTACTATAAACTAACATGTCATCAAAGAAAACCAAGACAAACTTACGCAAATGAGGCTAAAAGACTTCATTCATCAAGCTCTGAAAGGTTGAAGGAGCATTTGTAAGCCCAAAAGGCATGACTAGAAATTCAAAGTGCCTATGGTGAGTTCTAAAAGTTGTTTTCTCCACATCTGCTGGTGCCATCCTGACTTGGTGGTAGCCAGATCGTAGATCTAACTTTGTAAAATGTTGCGCCCCATGCAATTCATCCAACAATTCATCCACCACCGGTATCAGGAATTTATCTTTAACTGTGCGTGCATTGAGCTCACGATAATCAACACAAAAACGCCATGAGCCATCATGCTTCTTGACTAACAGTACAAGGGAAGAAAATGGGGATCTACTCGGTCGAATGGTCCCTTGCTGTAGCATCTGTGCACACTGTCTTTCAATTTCATCTTTTTGGAGATGCAGGAATCTATAAGGGCTAACCACCACCAGTCCTGTGCTAGGCAAAAGGGGTGTATGATGATCACACTCATGATTAGGAGGTAAACTTGAAGGCTCCATAAACAAATCTACAAACTCTGCTAATAGGTTTTGCAAGATAACAGTGGCTGAATTGTGTGTTTGCATCAAACTAAGTCGTGGGTCTACCTCTAGGGTTTAGCCTTGCCACAAGACCTTCTTCCCACCTAAAACAAACTTCATAGTCAATGAACTAAAGTCCCACAAGATAGGTCCAAGAGTGCACAACCATTTAACCCCTAAAACCACATCAAATCTTTCTGGCGTAATAGTATAAAAATTAGCATGCAAGGTATCATTTCCAACCTAAAGTGGAATCGACTTGTAGATGCCCATACTAGGTATACATTCCCCATTCACCACACATACGTTCAACCCGGGTCTTTTCCACACCTCCAGTCCCAAGCTTGAAATTAGACCTTCAAATAGGAAGTTGTGTGTGCTTTCAGAGTCCACCAATACTAATACAACAAATCTCGACACTTTTGCCAATAATTGCATGGTAGGAGAATTCTGTGTTCCACTAATTGCATTCAAAAAAATCTCCTGATCACCTGCCTTGTCTTCATCTGAATCACTATCAGTATCAGGAACCTCAATCCAAAATAACCTTTTACATTTATGTCCCAATGTATAAGATTCATCACAATTATAGCGCAGTCCTTTGGCTCTCCTCTCCTCTCAGCCATTTCCGCTCGAGTTAATCTCTTGATAAACGGTACAGAAGAAGCCACTCTATTGTTGCTCCCCATTAGTTTTGCTGTTTGTGTTCCGCCCTTGACGAAACTCTTATTAGTGGGAATAACCGATTCCTTATTGTTGGACTTGTGCGTAGACCAGTTGATGTTGGTCCTTGCAGTTAAGGATCCCTAGGAAACCGCGTGTTTACGCTCTAAGGTTCTAGCCATATTCATGGCAATTCCGAGATTACCCGGCTATTGCAATTCAATATCAATTCTTAGTTCTTCCTTTAATCCCGCTGTAAAAAGATCCACTTGTCGTGGTCTTAGACCAGATGTTCTAGCCAATAATGTCTGGAATTGGCATTGATACTCTTCAACAAATCCGATCTGTTTAAAGTTGGCTAGTTCTCCTAAAGGATTATTACTCATCAGTGGTCCAAACCTCACATGACAATGCTCCTTAAACCGTTCCCAGGTCATATCAGTCTCTTCTTGTTCAACTTGATCAAACCAAAGTTGTGCCCCACCCAAGAAATGGAATGCGGCTAAGCCTACTTTATCATCTTCAGCCATCTTTTGATTGACAAAGAACTTCTCGCATCATTTCAACCACCCCAAAGGATCATCAAAGCCATCATACATCGGAAATTCCATCTTGGAGTACCTACGTACCATAAAGACTCCTCCTTGTGACTTCGACTTGTCTCTTGAACCCCCACTGTGGTTTCTAGCATGACTGCTGCTGCTTTGCCCCTTTTCCGCATCCCGGTCAAGTTCCTTCCCTTTGTCTTTGATTGACATTGATAGCTTGACCACCTGTTCTTCTAGCGCCCGTTGCCACATAGCCACTTGTTCCATAAAAGCTTCCAGCTTGGCTGCTAAATTATCCATGTCACCCATAACTCCCTGCTCTAATACCAAGATGTTATGTTCCTTAACGTAGGATCTAGTTATAGGTCTAAACACTAATAATTCTTTTCTTGAAGCTATGATGAACGAATGGGGGCAGACTCGTCTTCTATTGAGCCCCCTCCTAGACTAACTTTTGAGAATGAAAAACTTGCCGTCTTTATTGAATAATAAGCCCCTTTATATAAGTAACACAATAATGGAAAGTAAATCCTTAGTCTAGGATATGCAAGTATAGGAAATAAAACAAAAAAGGAAACAAAATAAAAACAACTATCACAGTAATGCGTTTCCCTTTACTAGTGCTGATTTCTTTCTATGATATTGCCTTCCAAGAAAGGCATCCATATTAGAATGGTGAAGACAGGACCCTCATTTATTGATCAAATAAAAATCCTAGAAATATGATAATCACTTCACAGCATATACATTCCATCTCTTACTTCAATTGAAAAAGCTCTAATGAATACATTGCCTTAGTCTCCCCATGTTTATACTTTCAGGTCTTGATACCTTTTTTTTTTGGATAAGTACATAAGTACCTAATTCACGTGAATGGCCAATACAACATCTTGCTAGATAATTGGATCAATGTCATGCAAGATGAGCAAATCTTTATTGATCAGTCATGGTTTGTCTTTGAGTTCAATCATGACTTCTCCATCAGGTACTGGTACTTTAACATACAACCCTATATAAAAAAGCTTGACATACAGCAATTAAACCCATAGCACTACTAGGCATTGCTAGCAAATGACCCTAATGGATAATAGTATAATGAATTAGGCAATCAACAAAACCAAACTATGTATAAGAAAAAGATAGGCACGTAAATAAACACTGTCCCACTTCAAAACCACCTAGACTACCACCAGACAACAACATTCACAGTTGAAGCTCAATGACTATTCAACAATATGTACAGCTAGAATTTCAAACCACAGTCTAATTCAGTATATTTGAATTGTCCTTAAGTGCTAAAGCCTACCACCTACCATACACCTAGAATATTAGGAACAACAACATTCTACAATCTTATGATCAAACACTACTATCATAATGGGCACCATCATTTTTGCAAACACTAGCCATCACCAATTCAAAGTTACTTGGCTAAGAATGTAGAAGCTTTCAGTCAATAGAACCAATCCAATGTAATCTGCCAGTCATGACCTACGCAAACATTCATCTCATCAACAAAGACAGTCATGCAAATCACCAACAGCTATTGCCGCACTAATTAACTTAATAATATGCCAAACTCAATTAGCCTGTCATTAACACCGAAACAAGGATATGGCCTTTGCGAAGCAACATCCCTATGCATCATGCACGAGCAGCCAAGGGCGCAAAGAACAACCAATTCTACTTCCCAGCCATTATAGTAATCAACAAAAACTATATCTTGCATTCGAATAAAAACTACAAGAACCTTGTCCTGCCAAGAATCTTATATACATGAACAGATAGCACCAAACCTTAAATGACAAACCGAGGCACTTGTTAAAAGGCCACATAAATTAATTTTTCACATTTTTATGCGTTTGACATCAATCATTGAGACCCATGTCTACTTTCACAAGATCTTTTCTTATCTGTGAATACACCGAGAAACCATGACTATACAATTTCAAAGATTGCATCTTGTTCAAGACCACGTTTGAAAATGCACCCAAAAAAATGAAAGATAATCAAAGAAAAATGTTAAGAGGTGTCCGGAGGCACTTTTAAATGAGAAAGTGAAACGAACAGGGAGGGACCTGGAGACGCTGAATGGCCTGCTGAAAAGTGGGTGGTGATGGTTTATTGGAATCAGTGGTGGAAGAACCATGTGGAGTAGAAGTAGAAGTATTGCTCAAAGCAGAAGCTGAAATGTTGGAGAAACGGCGACTCAGTGGCTGGTATTGCCGGATGGATATAGTAGGCTTGCGGGCGGCTAAAAAGAGAGAGAGTTGGGAAGTGTGGGGTTTGAGAAAGGAGATGACCAAGGGTAGAGCCAGAATAGCCATGGCTCCCTCTTCTGCTAAGGAGATGAGAGGAGAGAGAAGGAAGGCACCAAAACCTTAGCCTTAAACCTAAATAGTAGATGTCATGCCATCGGGGTTTATCTGCTTCGGTTATATTTATACTAATGCTATCCAGCAATACACTAAAATAACACTTCTTTTTAAAAATAATTACAAAATAAGATATTCAAAAAATTATTATAAAAATAGATGCAAAAAAATAAATACCTTCAAACAATTATTTCCATATTTCTATCGATCTCTCTCATCATCCAATAATTTTATTATATGCACACAGAATAACACTTACTACCCTACTAATTTATCTACATACCTATAAAAGTTAGCAATCTTATATTACAAACCTAAAAAATAATATTATTTTTTTCTCCTTACTACAATGTTACACCTATAATATAATATAACACAAACCTATAAAAAAAAAAATCAGACTTCCTCACGCTCCCATGCTCTCTTATTTTCTTACTCTCTTACATAGATTTGAAGAAGAAAAACTTATGAATCTATAAGAATCGTTAATTAAGTTCAACGAAATCACTGAGATCTTTCCATTTCTTCAGTAAAAAAGTTCGATTAAGCTATATTTTAGTACGTATTTTCATCAGTAATTGAAGTTTTTTTCTTATTGTGTTAGTTTTCATTATTCCACTAAACTTTAATTGTGATTCTTCTTAGTCTTTTGTTTTTTTTTTAAATATCAATATTTATTGTTAGTTTATAGTGTGTTAGATATAATATATGTAAATCTTATAGTACGTAATATGAGATAATTAGTTTTTTTGTTACTATGTGAATAGTTTACGCACAATACGTATTTAAAAAAAAAGTTTCAAAAGAGTTTAGATAGGAACAAGATAAATATTGTGTAACTAAAAATTTCATATTAATGTTATCTTTTTAGAAAACCATAGAATATTAATATAATAGTAGTTTGTAGTGAGTTTTTATTTAAATATTAATACTTGTTGTTAGTTTGAAATATATTAGTTTATTCTATTTAATGTTTACTCACGTGATTGCATGCAAAATGGGTATTGCATATGTGAAGTAAGTGCTAAATTGTTTTTTTTTAATTTAAAATTTTATTTATAATTTAATTTTTTATAAAAACTTATTTGTAATTAAATAATTTTAAAAAATTAAAGTAAAGAATACATGTTAAAGAAAAATGTAAATTTAATTTCATTTCATTTCATTTTTAAAAAATTAAATATAAACTTAATATTTTTTAAAATATATAGTATTAAATTTTATCATTTTTTAAAAAAAATTAAGTAACTTTTTATTATATGTAAATTAATTTTTAAAAATTTTAAATTTATTACAATTTTTTTAATAAATTATTTTTTCCATTACTCTTTTGTAACCTTTAAAATTTTCCTTAAGAAAATTAAAAAAAAAAAATCAATTTTTGTTCACATGTGAAGAAGATGAACATTATGCTCACTAAAAATTTTGTATTAATTTTAAATATAAAATTTTGGTTTATTCTTTAAATTTTTATAAAAAAAATTTGTAATTGATAATTTTTTAAAAATATCTATTCATGAAAATTTAATATTAATTTTTTAAATTGAAAAAAAAATTAAGTATCAATTAAATGTTTTGAAAATTTTCAATTTTAATTTTTTTTTATTTTTCAACAAAATTAAGAAAAAATTTTATTTGTAAAATAAAATTAAAAATTTTGAATTTATTAAAAAAATTTATAAACTAATTTTTCTTCTGTTCTTATGTAAACTTGCAAAAAAAAATTTAAGAAATTTTTTTAAAAAATAAAAATTTAAAAAAAAAAATTGGCATGGGAAGAAGATGATCATTGTTGTGCATTGTCAAAGTTAAGCAATCAATATTTAACCGTTATTAGATATTAGCTTATTATTTATCTATGTTATTAATAGGATAACAATGGATGGCTATGTGAAATTTTTTATTTATATATTTAGAAATATTGTAAGTGGCAACTGGGGGCTACAATATGATAGGGATGTAGTTAAGGAGTTGAAAATGGAGAAGAATGTAAACTATACAGAATTCTTGTATAAAATATGTTGAATTATTGGAATCAATCCAATTGAAGTAGGGGTTGAGATAATTCACAAGTATCATATTTTCCATGAAGGCAATGCATCTTCGCATTAACGGCAATTAAAGACAATGATGATGTGGAAAATCTAATTGAAATGACTGAATCATTGGAAGAGTATGACATACAACAATTGTATGTTAAGATTTCTAAAGAATTGAGAGGTTCCTCTAAACAATAGGCATTCTAAGAAAACAAGCAAACACATTCCCCACCGAATAAGGAAGAGATGACGATTGAGCCACTGGTGTTTAAAGCATATGATCCAACTCCTATGGAAGAGGCACTGTTCAATGATAAAGCTGAAGTAGACAAAGCAGTTATTCCGATGTTACAACAACCAGTTACACATGATCCTTACATTGTGCATGTGAAGGCAAAAACTGAAATGGACACCAAAATGGGAATGGGTGTTAAGGAGGAAAGTTTTTAGGAGGAAGAGAAGGAAAAAGTAAATGAAGGAGATGATATGGCTAAAGGGGATTATCCAATTACATTAGGGCATTCCACACAAGTAATATATCAACCAAGGTAAGCTGAACTACCTTATATGGCAGTTAGAGATCCTGCTCCCTTTTACAATGCTGGTAGTGATGATGGTTACATCTATTTCAAATAAGAACATACTACGATATGTAGTAACTTAAGAAGTAGTGACGAGTTCAATAAGGGAATGAGATTTAATACAAAGGTAGATGTTATTCAAGTTGTTAAGGCTTACCATATGAAGAACCATTGTATCTTCACTATTGACAAACCTAATAAGTCGTTTTAGTCTATTTATTGTTAAAAAAAGAAAAAAAGAAAATGGTTGTAAGTGGAGGCTTTGAGTTTGTAAGAAAAAGTTAGAGGGATTGTTTGTAGTTACCAAATTTGATGCTCCACGCACATACATTAACCCGATGATAATTCAAGATCACTTACAATTGGATTGCAATCTTCTTGCAGGTTGATTTGTTAATATCGTTAGGGATAATCTTGATATGAAGGTTACTTAGCTCGCTTCTGTTGTTAAATGGGAATTTGGTTATAGGATAGTCGGGAGATGGGTTTGGGAGGGCAAGAAAAGGGCTATTGAGCATGTGTACAAGAATTGGAAAAAGTCTTATAATGAGCTCTCTAAGCTTTTAAATGCAAACAAAAACACTAATCCTATAACACGAGTTAATTGGGGGAGGAGAAAATTGAATACCCCTAAGTTGTCTATTCTTAGGTGGGTCTTCTAGGCGTTTGGACCTTGCGTTGTAGCATGTAAATTCCTTAGACCCATTGTTACTATTAATGGCACTTTTTTGTATGGTAGGTATACTCACAAGTTGCTAATTGCTTGTGGCATTTATGGCAACAACCACATACTTTTGTTGGCATTTGCCCTCATGGATGACAAGTTAGCCAAAACATGGGGCTAGTTTTTAAGAAAATTAAAGGAACATGTCCTTAGTGATCACGAAGGTTATGAAACCATTTGTCTCATTTTAGATAGACACCCCAACATAAAGTCTACACTCAATGAGCACATTAATGGATGGCGACCTTCCTTTGCAATATGGAGGTTCTATATACAACACATTATGAACAACTTCAATCAAGTTCACAAAAATAAGCAATGTAAGAAATTAGTCACTTATACGGCAATGTAGGCACAAGTTTGAAAGCTAAACTATTTCATGGAGCAAGTGAGGACAATTAAGCCTGATGCTGGATCATGGTTTGATGACATGTCAATAGAGACGTGCACGTTGGTCCATGACGATTGCTATTGCTTTGGGTACATGACATCGAACATTGTGGAAAGCTACAATTTTGTGTTGAAAGGAGCTTAGGGGTTACTAATGGCTACTTTGGTTAAGAAGACTTTTTACAATTTTATGGGTAATTTTATCAACAAACATTCAAAGACACTTAAGAATTTAGTGAAGAATAGAGTCTTCACCAAACATGCCACTAAAATAATTGACAAATGGAGTTCAAGAGCTAGCAACCATAAGGTCATCGATTATAATAAGTAAGAAAGAATTTTTGAAGTGCTAATTAGCAGTCATTGTGTAGCGAGAGAGTTGAGGGGAGGAGGGCAGATGTACACTATTGACTTTACTCACTACACATGCACTTACCAAAAATGGCAAATATACCGGATCCCATACTCACACACATATGCAATAGTTACTTCCATTAGGCTCAATATGTCAACAGCTATTCCAAATTGGTACAAGTGAACCCATCAAGAGCTCACATATACAACCCACTTCCTTCATATAGGCAATGAGCTCAATTGGGAGGAGATAGACTTCCCATTGCTCCATCTAAGGGGGAAAACTTGCCCAAAAAAAGGGAAAATCTAGGCTTAAAAGATATCACATGAAGATGGATATTAGGGAGTATCCAAATATAATTACATGTGAACTTTGCTAAGAGGAAGGGCTTAATAGAAGAACATGCCCACGTAGACATAAGAATAGTAAATGGTGGATTATCAAAAGCATAGATAATTAACCCTTAGCTTAGCATTGCATATTTATGATGTTAATTCTTTAATTGTATAATGCTAAAGTTGCTTGTTTTCATTAAGCAAATTAGATGGAGTATGAACTTTTTGATCCATCTGTTTTAACTCAGCAAAACGGGCATCATTCATAAGCCATCTAAGATGGAAAGTTAAAACACATGTAACTTGTGAAATTGATGACTTTATGTTCCATTGCTAATGCTATAACATTTCACTTCTTTACTTTTAAGATCAATCATGGCTCATTGTTCGACATCGTGAGCTATTACTTTGATGCACCGAGAACGTGATTTTGGTAGATTTAAAGATTGAGTCATATTTGCAGTTAACGGGCTTCTTGAGGGTGAGTTACTCGCCTTTTATACAGCTAGATTGACATAGGATCACTACCCTAAATGAGAGGTAGAGGCAAAGGACACATACATTTCACATGCCTACTAAGGAGTTCACCATTACTCTATAGAATGTTGAGGTTCGGTTAAGCCTTCTAGTTAATGATTAGGTAGTGATAAGGAGTAGTTCCCTCAATTAGATTGCAATGTGTTAAAGATTACTCGGGGTAAGACTAGGATCAGGTAGTAGGGGAGGCCGCATTAGTTTGATGTGGCTTCAGGATATGTATTGCGTTTTGCTACAACACACAAATGTTGAGTAAGTTGCATGTCATATGCGTGCATGCATCTTGTAGTTGCTAGTAAGATTTATCTTTGCTAACAAATCGAGCTCCCTAATACACAACATGTTTTTGCCATTATTAGAGTACTTTGATGTGATAAGCGCATATAGTTATGGGTCCACATGTTTGGCTTAGTTGTATCGTCAATTTTATGTTGCATCTACCTCGTTAGCTCATGAGATGGGATGGGCAGTGATACCCCTATAGGTGTAGGCATTGGATAGATTCCCTTATATAGTACCTGTTAACCACCATGAACTTGTTGTAGAGGCTGGAGCTCCCCTAGTTGCACAATGGAGGACGAGGTTAGACACTAGGTATCACCTAATGCATGTTGTTGTTGTTTATCGAGATACACTGATAGCCAAGCTATTGATTAAGTATTTCTTCAACCTTTTTCAATTTTCCATTTGATGATATGCATCATTATATCTAAATCTTACTTACTACCCTTTAAGTCAAGTGGGAGTCATACATAAGAAATCTGATTCACATCTTACTCTCCTTCTACAAAGTAAGTAGACACATTTGAACTACTTGAGTGCCGCTCATATGTTTCCACACTGTTGAGTGGCATTTCTTAGGAAGGTTGACATAGATTGGCCAATACAACATATACCTTATATAGCCTTATGGGATGAGCGTCTAGCTTAGCTAGTTCACCTACAAAGCCTTCATAGGGTCCGGCAAGGATACATGAGATGATATAGATCTATCAGTTATTGGTATATAGGTCATATAAGAGCAGTTATTGGACATTTAGTAAGTACAACATCAACACCAATTGGGTGATGCATTTGCGTATTTGATACTAATTCATTTTAGGGTACTTTATTCATGCAAGCTGATACATTATGGCAAATTTGCTTATCCTCAGATCATGCTACGTCTATTACTCTAGTTGATTATGGTCTTGAGTTTATATATGATAACAGGGGGTGATGTTGTATCCACAGGCTCATCAAGATCAGGACTCGGAAGTTGAGGCATAAGCATAGCCTATTAATATTTGGTAACAACAATAGCTAAATCCTGCACGTTGTAAAACTAAGAGACTTAGATGACCTTGTAACTAGGCTTAAGCACAAGAATATGCAATACAAGCCCAACAGCTCCCACCAGATGCTGATGAGATAAACAATAACTCGACCTTACTACCTAACACTTATGTTATGCCACATCTTCATTCCATTAGTGGTCTTTTCTCTACACTACTTATTTCGCAAAAGAGATACCCTAATAAATAAACAATGTATTAGGGCAAATCTTCACAACTTGCTACAAATTGGAGTTGAATACCTCCTCGTAACTTTGATGATGACTCATAGCATCATCCAACACAGGAGTTACAGACTCTTACTGCTCTAGATCCAAGACTAGCTAGAAAGCACATAAATGCATTTTTATGGCTTGCACGATAGTTTAGTAGGAGAAGGAATAATAGGGGATATGATACTATTTTATCTCATTTGACATGTAAATTTTTCATCGACATTTGCAAATCATGTATATATCAGTTTTGCAAGTTTAAATATATTTTTCTTCCATTCAATATAAGGTACTTAATTCTTATTACTCTTTACCGTTTTGCATATATTATCTTCTTAATTACATAGTTGTCTTTAAATCATACACCTTTCGTTGAAACTTTCAATTCACATGTGAAATTGTGATTTATATTAAATTTTTCATAATTTCTTCAAAATTTCTCATTTATTAAAAATAAAAAAAATTATTATTATTTGTAAATTACTATTTGAAACTTTTAAATTTATTAACATTGTTTAATAAATTATTTTTTCTATTTTCGTATCTATACTTTTATTTTTTTAACAATTTTTTCTATTTTTTTTAATAATTCTTTCACAAATTTTTTCATGAAATTTCTTTACATAATTTTTCATAAAAAAAAAATTTCAACAACAAAATTTCTCAAATTAAATTTGTTTATTTTGTTTTTTTTTTTAATTTAAAAGCTTACATAAGAATAACCAAAAAAATAATTTATTAATAATTTTCATAAATTTAAAATTTTTAAATATTGATTTAAAATTTATAAAAAAAATTAACAATTTGTATCAAGGGCATGTATTCAAAATGTGTCTTCAGTATGCCTTTGCTAGCTATACCCATAATATCTTCCTTGGTACCTTATTTTGTGATTATGCATTATTTTAGTGAATTCCCCAATATTATCTCCAAAATCAAAACCATATCTATCATATATTTATAATTCCATTATGTATTCATATAATTGTATATTTCATATATCTTATATATCTTCTATGTCAATATTATTAAGCCACAATACAAACTTTTTGACTCCATGTTCATGAAACTCGACTTTCATCATGATATTCCTTTATTTACCCTTTGAATTAGAAGCATATTTTTATCACACAAAGCAATTAAAAGGTCATTAAAATAAATTTTCTCACTTTTTTTTCTTTAATGCCTCTCTTTTTTAGGCTAAAACATTAATTGCTTTTACAATTTTTCATTAATTAATTTTCATTATTGTAAATTAGAAGCTCCATGAAGTCATTTGTTAAATTAAAATATTAGCGGACAGCATACTCGAGATGTGTTTGCCAAAAAATATAAAATGGAATAACAAAACTTATGTCTTACAAAATAGCTAAATCAAACTATAAACAAAATTAATACGATAGAAAGGGAGAAATTTACATAAATAATTTGGAAAATATGCCAAAATTTGGTTTAATAATATAAATGACACTTTTTTTTTTGTTTCCACTTGATGAGGGTAGAACTATGTACATAAGTATCTAATTCACGTGAATCGAATCAATGTATTGCAAGATGAGCAAATCTTTATTGATCAGTCATGGTTTGTATTTGAGCTCAATCATAACTTCTCCAATAAGGTCTTCTTGAATCCATTTGATGGGTAGAGAATGAAGTCTATCATAAATGTAAAAGACGATAATATAAAGTTAAACAAGCAATAAATTTGATATGCCATGTAAAAGTTATAAATGTTAATTGAATTTAATACAAGGAGCTATCTAATAGTACATTATAATGTTTGGAAATTTTAAAATCAAGGGCCTTATGCATTTTATAATGCAATGGAGTAATTATTGTCATATAAATGACACTAAACATTTAAAGGCATAAATTATTATAAAAATAGTTGCATAATATAATTACTTGAGAAAAAATTCTCTTGACTTTGGAAATAACTTTTTGGTGGCATATTTTATGAAATAAATGTAGGGAGAGAAGATGGTATAGAAAGAGAATTACGTTACATAAAACATATATATATATATATATATATATATTATCAGTCTCCATGTTATATTCATATGTTATCCTTTTATTTGCAAATGAATGAATATGTACAATGATAGCGTAATTAAATGATGCAATTTTTTTTTATTTGACTGCTCTCTTTTTTCTAGGAAATCCATCCGTATTGTTGAACTTTTGCCATAAAAGGAAATTGATTTTCCAACTATTTTTTCAAAGTTATAAAAATGACAATCCTACATTAATTTCCCCACAAACCATCCAGATACAATTACCCTTTGTCAAAATTATAATTACAATAACAAAAACAATCATGCATTTACCAAAGCAAAGAAATGTTTGCCTTCTTCCAACAACAGAATAAAAAAATAAGGAAAAAATTTGACTTCCTTATACTAAGGAAAAACAAAAAAAAGATGGCTTTTTGTTTTTTACTCTTAACACACTCTCTCACAAGAGCACTTCATTCATTATCAGATGTAGATATATAACTAAATACGAGGATTTTTGGAGCTTTAAGCTATGGATAGTGTCAAGAGTGGTGGCTTCCTACATCAAATTGTGTAACCTTTTAATTCCATATTATACAATCCATCTCATTATCACTTTTATTGTTCATATTTTCAGTTCAAGATTAATCTTGTAAAACAAAAAATTGAGACCTATAAATCAAATATATAATAAAAGTTAGCAAAAAAATAAACAAATAATATAAAATGGAAGCATATAAAAATTTATGAAATAGCTGTGATGATATTTAATTGTTTCATATGCTTTAATACTAATATTAATATGTTATCTAAAGATTGTTGGGGAAAATATATTTAAGTGAATGAGCCATTTTTTGTTTAGATGGAACTGTGAAGAATACACAATCTCACAACTTATAAATATCTTTAATTTATCCTCTCTAAATGTAATGAATATACTTGATATACTTTGTTTTAATTATTTTTTTGTTTAAAATTTTTGCTATACATATATAGAATACAAATGCAATATTATTTACACTCTTTTTCATCCATTTTCTAAATATATATTTAGAGACGAAATTTAAATACAAAATTTAATTTATTGAGTGTATTATTACTTTCGTTGTTGCCTATAATATAACAATATTCATATCCTTTTCCAATTCATCTAAAGCACTTCATCAACAATTTTCTCTCATTTAAGATATATATGAATCGATGGCTAAAAATATATATATAAACTGCAACAATAAAAAATAGATCAAATATAACATGCTAAATAAAAGAAGTTCATTCAAGAAATAAATGACCTTTTAAACATATGATTTTAAGGCAATCAAATATGATTTTTAGATAAAGAAAATGAAAATAAAATAAAGTACCTAATTGAATGGCAATATAGGGCATTTAAAAAATTATAGAGAATTAATAAATTACAAAATGCAACCACAAAAGTGAAATGAAAAAAAAGTGTGAAAATGAAGATATAAAAAATTAGAAAGTAATACGACTATAAAAACAAAAAAAAAATAGATATCGAGGAAGAAGGAAAATGAAAATGAGAAGAAAAAGAAGTATGTATGTATGTATGTATGTATAACTTTATATACATAAAGTTACGAAATATATTTAAAGAGACAATAGTTAATGAAAAGTAACAAAATGCAACTATAAAAGCAAAAGAAAAAAAAAAGATATTGAAGAAGAGGAAAAATGAAAATGGGAAGAAGAAAAATTAGATAGATTACTTGTTTTAATGGTGTTGGTATTTGTTTGAAAAAAAAATACAAACAATTAGTAAGTTACAGAGTAAAGAGATAATAATTAAGGAAAGAATGTAAGAAATATACTAAAAATAAAAATGTTTTTTTAAAATAAATGAAAAATACGAATATATTTGTAAGTTATGGAATATATTTAAAGAGACAATGGTTAAAGAAGAAATATAAGCAATATAATAAAAATAGAGATTAAGTATAATTTCCCCATTTTATCCTTGAAAATATTTAAGTTATATAATTGTAATACATGGTTTAATTGCTTTTTTTTTAATGATTCCTAAGGCTAACATAGTAATTAACGAGTATAGAGTCCAAAATTCAGTGTTTTCGCTTAATAATATTGATAATTACTTTTAATCTTCCATCTTCGTCAAAAGCTAAACACATCATTGATATGCATTAACAAGAGCCTAAACCTAAGACACAAGACACTAAAATGTAAATGGAAAAATTCAAGGAATGAAGAGAAGATAAGGTTTTTCGAATTATATCATGAAAAAGTATTTGCATAATTTTATTGATTTTCCATGAGTTTTTTTTTTAATTAGGGTCAATATTACAATTACTATCCAAACTTTTCGTTATTTTACAATTAAGCACCTAAATTAAAAGAAAAAATTAATTTACTACCTCATATGTTACTTGACTAACTTTATTAAACTTCACTAATTGATGTTTATGTTTTGACCAACCACAATGTGATGTGTGTACAAAAACAATATTTTGTCGTTACAACACTCCTGTTAAACAATGATGTTGATTAAGATGAAAAGGAAAATGCCAGATTTAACCAAAAAAAAAAAAGTATCTAGCTTCAACGTTCTGGAAATTTTAACAACTAAATTTATTTATTTTCCTCAAACAATTTATTAAAAAAAAAAAAAAACTCTCCTCCTTCTCTCTTCCTCATCTTCATCTTTCTCCATCAAAAAACTAGTGGCCACCACCTTTGCTCTTTCTCCTCTCTCTAAAAGCCAAACCTACAACCATAACTGCCTCTTTAGCCATCTCTCCTCCCACTCTCTCTTTATTGGACAAATACATCACCACTACCACCATGGCTCTCTTTTGTAGGAGAGCCACTCGTTACTCCTTTAAATCCATCCACTAAAACTTCCCAAATCAGATATGGGAGAGCGTTAACAGTGGTAAGTACACCCCCATCGGCAACATCTCAAACCGAAACCAAACTCTACAACTCACCATTACACCATTGAGTCTAAATAGATCATTGTCTTCCTTACATCCTTCTAACTTTTATGAGAGTGGTGTCTAACGGGTTTTTGAAGTATACAAGATTAGTGGCTTTATGGATAGAGTTTATGGCAGAAGGAGGGTACAATCATTTTGTTTTGGTTAGGAATTTCACTGAACAGGTTGTAAGAAATATTGAAGTTACTAATAATCAACCATTATAGATGGGTAAGAAAAGCATTAAACACTAAAGTAACATCAAGAAAATTCTTTTTGTCTTCCAATTTTGTCCAACATTATGAAGCTAAACTACGATAGGATGGGCACTTAAAAATTATCTTGTTAAACCTTAAGTGCTTTTTCTAGGGCATTCAAGTTATATATATATATATATATTTCAACTTTCTATTTAAAGTTCTTTTATTTGCCAAATGTTGGTGTTGTTTGGAGGGTAGTAGCTACCTAGTACATTGGTGTTGTTTGGATGTAGCAAATCTCTTAAATTGTTTGATGAGGGATTCAATTTAATTAAGTATGATGTGGAGTTGGAATGTTTGTATATGATGCTATCTAGGAGTTGCTAAAGCTGTCTTTGAGATTTCATAGATTCATAGTAAAATCACTTATTGGCATAATTTGGGGAAAAATTAGGGTTTTCACCTTCAATTTAGGGAAGAGCTTAGGTCTCTCATCACAATTTTTAGGAAAATATTTCCTCCACTTTTTCCTTCATACTATTTTTCACACTATGTCTCAATTTTTATCTCATTGGGGATTGTAGGTACAATTCATCGACAAGTGGTTAGGGTAAATTGGACTAACGATTAGGGTTTCATTTACATGTGCATTTTTTTTTCCCTTTTGATCTTTAGTAATAGTTTTCACTTATAAAATGAAGAAGAATTTTGTTTGGCACCTAATTAACTTTCTTTCTTTCTTTTTGTTCTAGCTTTATTATTTATATTATCTATATCTATTCTATATCATTAAGAAAATAATATTGGACTCCACACTCCTCAAAACTCAATTATTATCGTTATATTCATTTATTTGTCCTTTTAATGAGAAATATATTTTTATTTTACAAAAGAGTCATTAAAATAATTTTCCTCACAATATCTTTTTCCTTAAATGCCTCATCTTTTTTAGGCTAAAACTAAACAAATAAAATGTTAATTGCCTTATCAACTTTTTGTTAATTGATTTGCATTTTTTGCAGCAATTTTCATTATTGTACATTAATAGCTACTAAATGCAGCCATTTGTTCTATTTCCAATATAATAACTTTTATACTTTGGGAAGTAGGAGAGATTGGAAATGAAGATCTTGAAGATACAATTTTTGATTAAAAAGATCTTGCATAATGAATTACCTACTAAAGATAATTTTCCAAAAAAGGGGATCATTGTAGATCAATGTTGTGTGTTTTGTCATGAAGAAGAGGGATTTGTTTAGCACCTATTCAAGGATTGTAAAATAGTTAAGGAGATTTAGAGAGAGTATAACCCTTTAACTTTTCAAGATGGCATAGAGAGGAGCTTATGGAATTGGATTAAATGAAATGTTGTTTTAAGAAGGGGAAAATAGAATAAGAGAGACAACCACCGATTCACAAGAATCCTAACTATGTAAATAACTAATTAAAGATATAATTAGCCTTTTAGATGGATATTATGCATCTCCAAAATTTGAACTACACTCTCCTCTTACGATGTGACTCATGATCAAGAAGAATGGTTGTTCACTCAATTTTATGAGAATTGAAGAGAACCAAGATATTGAGATAATCTCTCAGGAAATTGTAATTACTTGTCGAAAAGATATCCATAATAAGTTTACAACTGCTATTTATAGTCTCTAGGGTCATGATTAAAATAGGAAATAATCTAAAAGAAAAGAACTTAAGAATTTTAATTATGGAATAACAAGCTAGTTCAAGGTTGAAGTACATGATTGTTTACTTGACTGTGTTTTTCATACATGCCCAAAAACATGATTAATCGTGCTTCAATGCCTTAAATGTATAATGGGGCTTATGGTCCAATTCATGGGGGGTTGTTCCTGGTCATGATCTCTACTGTGACTTTGATGAGAAGTTCATGACTAAGTTCACCACTGTGTTCTTCGCATGCTCTAATAGATCTCCATAATTCTTTGACCCTTATGTCCAAATGCACATCTTCATGTCGTATTCTTTAAAATGGGTTGAAAAACCTTCAACCATACATTTTTCCTCTTCACCTCACATTCTATTAACAATTTGGTTCAATAAATTCTATAATCCTCTAGCTCAAGATTAAGTTAATGATCCTGAACTCATTTGTATCTCATTAAGAGTGCCATGGGAAATATTCTTCATGTTTGTGTGAAGTATTATTTAGTATGAAAGAAATAAGAGAGTTTCAAGACCTATGCATCAAAATGTAGAATAGATAAACCAGACTCTTATCAAGTAGCAAATTGGTGGGCCTTGGATCAAATAAAAAGAATCCACTCCTTGAATAAGGCACCTAGATAAGTATGGCAAATCCTAAATAAAGGATCTGTAAAGTTTAGTTGTGATGGTACATTAAGTGTAGAGGGAAGAACTATAGTAATTGGGGGTTTGTGTCAAGATGACAAAGGAAGAATCTTGAGTGCCTTTTCTAAGAAAATTGCCCCTACCACACTACTTGAAGTAGAAATTTTGGCTATAGCGAGAGTTTTAAAAGATACGAAACAACTAGGATTACAGAAAGTAATCATAGAAATGGATTATGAGGAGGCAATTAGGTGGGTTGAGGATATGGGTGTGGAATTTGACTATTATGTTCTTACACTAAAACATTGTAAGAAAAATATCAATGATTTTAATGACCTTTGTTTTTACAAGGTTCCCTATGAAGGAAACCTATAAGTTGATGTTTGGGCAAAAATGTGGCCAAGTGGCATTATCTTTCTTGTCAATATCACCTGATCGAAGAGTTATCTAATGTAGTTAAAAGTTTTAATTCTAATTATGTAAGGAGTATATCTCCCTTGATGTTAACTTGGAATGATTCATGGTTTTGTTGAGTGTTTTGTGTTGGTTGTTAGTGGTTATGTTGGGAGACTTTGTAATGTTTTGATTTTACCCAATAGAAGAGAAAAAAAAAAATTCAACCTTTTGTCTCCATAAAAAAGATAACCACCATTACCATCATGCATTAATTAGAGTTGTATATTTTCTTTTCAATTTACTTTTATTGATGCAACTTCAAGTAAAACTACTTTAATTTTTTTAAATATCAAGATGCCAAAATATATTCTATAAATAAATGTTTATTCATCTCCATACAATTAAATATATGCTCTCTCTCTCTCTCTCTCTCTCTCTCTCTATATATATTTACACTCTCTCTCACATTTTTCTTCCACATTCTTAGAACAGTTCCTTTTTATAACTTATCCCCCTTCCATCTCTTTCAAATCCTCCTTCTTCACACTCCCCATTTTGTGCGCAAAAATATGAAAAATCACTTCAATGGAGTCACAAACATGATTCTTCCAAGTTTTACATATCAATGAAACCACATTTGTAACTTAGTAGTTGTCTTCTTCACACTCTCTCTCAAATACACAACATCCCTTCTAATTAGGAAAAAGAAAATAAGATCCTCAATTCATCCTTGCACATGTATTAGAATGTGTCATCTTTTAAGCTCTTCTATTTCTTCCTACTTAAACATTAATTTATTAGAGGAGTAAATGGAAGCATAATATCCCCTCTAATTTAAGGGAACAAAAAATGGATTCTTCCCCAAGAAATTGAAACACAAAGTAGATTAGAAAGTGAACACTAAGTAAAAAACTTTGCATTGATTTTCTTGTGATTTTCTCTTATCTTTCTCATTTTAGTTCATTAATGTAAGTATGTTAAAAAATTGGGGCATTAGTTGGAGCTAGACTTGCTTGAAAAAGTTCTGCTTTTTTCTCTAATTATGGCACAATTGGTTCCAATATCGCAAATATTATTTATAAAATTTCAATGAACCATTGTCACACTTAGCATTGACTCTTAAAATGTCTATAAATACAATGATGTATTAAAGGCATTCTCAGTGCCTTAACTTTTGATTTTGAGCAATTAAGTATCTAAAGTTTCATTTTTGCAATTTAATATCTATATTTTCAATGGCTAGTTGTTTAAGTGTCAAGTGGACATTAATTTTACCAACGCCGGTAGCTACATGTTAATTTTGTACACATGGCACCCCATAATTGGTCAATGAAATTATTTCAAATAAACAATATAATATTAAAAAATAAAATTAATAAAAAAATGAAACAATTTCTAGAAAATAGAACAAATTGCAGAAATTCAAAAAAAGACAAAAGTGGAAGAAAAAAAAAACTCCAACTATAATAATTAATTTCATTAAACATTATATTTATATATTATTTAAAATAATTAATAAAAAAATTAACACGTTGCTACTAACGTCAATAAAGTTAACGTCCGTTTGTAATAGAGATACTTAAATAATCAATCATTAAAAGTATAGGTACTAGATTATCAAAAATGAAAGTTTAGACTCTTAATTGCCCATAATCGAAGGTAGTAGGATTACCTTTGTCCCATATAAAATGATCTACTTGATTATTTTCATTGATTGATTATTTTTTCCCTTTCAGTTGTTTGACTTTGCTTTTATATTTTACTAAAAATCTTTTCCTTTAGGAAATACTCTTATTGATTTCACCCTTTTTATACTTGCTAATAATTTATTTTCCCTCAATTTTTAAGAAATATTTTTTGTTGTTGTTTTTGTTCACGATATTTAATGATTTTCTTTTTCTGATTTTAATGAATATTATAATCTTATTCTAATATAATTACAAAAAAAACAACTTGAAGAAAGATTTTGTCTTCTTCTTTTAATTTTCAAGCATTTGATACGTCTTGAGGAAAATATTGAAATTGTGGCTATCATGAATGTATAGGGAATTATACATGCAAATATAGGTGGTAATTTTTTTAACTACAACACTTTTTAACGGTGGATGATGGTTTGTTTTGTATTCTGCCCTATACTATTTTACATAGTAATTTGATAGCTCTAAGAAAATTTTTACAATATTGGTATTTTTTTTTTAATAGAGTCAGTCTTACTTTGGTATGATCCATTAACGTTTTAATTTGTGGTTTGTCAAAGTATTCTATAGTGATTCCGTCCTTTGCATTGAAAAGATTTAATATTAAGAAAATTTACTGAACATGTATATTTATCATAGACTTTCTATTTTAGGTTTTCGCTTTTCCTTTTTTTTTTAAAAAAAAATTAGGAGAAATGGATTTCTATAAGGTTTGATTAATTATTTATCCATATTCGTTTTCAAATTACCATAGACGTTTTATCTGGGATTTCACATCATACACACACGCGTATATTATGCATCTTTCAAGATAAAAAAATTTTACTCTTAGATTGATTTATAAAGAGTTGAACGACTTAATTAGTAGGGAATGTAAGTTTATATTGAAAAGTTTTACATTGTTATCTACAAAATTCTCCAATTAATATTTCATTCGCTGTTTTTCTTGGTGCTTTGATACTTATTTGATGAAGCAAATTAAATGTGATTAGTAGATTTATAATCTTGGTGGAAAAGAAAAAGTTTAGTTTGTTTTAACAAATATATTTATAATGTATTATTGCAATTGTAAATTCCTTCTCTCTATGCATTTTTTAGATCATTTATGCACATTTTTCTCATTAATCATTGCCCATGTGTATAATTTCATTTTTATAATTTTTTATGTTTTAAATTTAATTATAGCATTACTTTTAATTTTTGCACATGCACCATATGTATGTGTCTATTAGTTTATGAGTTACTAGAATAGATTACCTTACAATTTAAGATGAGTCTAACCAATGATCCATCTAGAGTTTACGAAAAAACAATACTAATAAGATGGTTCTTGATTTTAAGAACCATCTTAATTTATGATTCATTTCAATTTTATTTACATGAAATTCAAATAAAGATCTAATGATTGCTTTTTTTAAAAATATATAAAATATATATTTTAATGCAGAATTGATCCAAGAACCAAACCAACTTGGCAATTCTAAGAATTGCCTCAAAACCATAGGAGCCAAGTTTGTTTTGATTCCGAATTTCAAAGTGGTTTTACCAAAACCAACTAGATTTTTATTTATGACATTCTATTGAAAGAATTTTAATATTATATATACACTTTTAATTTTTAAAAATATAGAAAAGGTTTAAAAAAGGGGCAATTTATGATGCCATCACTTTTCTTTATTGTCGACAACTTGTGTTTATCGTTAATAAACCATATTTTTACTATTATTTGAATATGATTTACTTTTGTAAAAATTGTCGACAAGTTTTCATGAAGCTGTTAACAACTTTTGAAGGCTATCAATAGATTCTTTTTTTAGCTGTGTGACGGTTTTTGTAACAATAAATCACCCTTGAATACTAGTAAACATAAGGCCCATTAACAATGAAACAAGTTGTTGACAATAATGATACAGTATGGTTAATTTTAAGATACTATACCGTACAATTCCTATAAAAAAAAGCTATATTAAAAATATATTTGATTGAAAACTCTTATCCATTCCTTTTAAGGGTCTTTTCTAATAATATATGTTTTCTTATCTAAATCTTATTTTTATCCATTTGGTAAGTGAATTATATTTGATATGTTTAGTTTAAAACCAAATGTTTAGATAAATTGTCTTCTATATCTTATTATGATTTTTGTAAAATTAGTGATTTGAAAATTAAAGTTAAGAAATGATAGTCTCTGTGTTTTTATGGTGTAGAATTTAGGAAAAATAGTTTATTGATTGAAAAAAAAAATTTGGATAGAGGTAGAACCACATAATTCAATGCAATCAAAAGCATTCACCTACATAAAAAAACAAGCAAACTATACTAATACACGTATTAGCTATATCGGATAAAGATAAAACCATGTAATAAACATATCCCACCAAATCTCTTAAACTTCACTCTAGTATGTTCATGGTAGAGTTTTGAAAAACATGGCACCATGTATAACAATCAAGATTAACTCCCTCCCCTAGTGCATCATTACAGTCAAGCTTAACAATATAGGGGCACCACTCCTGCCACATACCTAAGTAAACTGAATGTCGCATCAACTAGTCCTTATTAGTCTTTCCTTTAGGTTTGATATAGTGAGGGAAGGTTGTGTGTTAACGTGCTCTTGGATCCGCTGGACTCCATCAAGTTGCTACACAACACAGTTAGAAAAGTGTCAATTAACTATTTAGAATCACAAATATATGGGAAAAAAATACTTATAAGTTAAATATCACTATTAATGTGGCAATAAGGGGTAGAAATCGATTATCTAAGCTAAGTAAGGCATCCAAGAATCTATATAAGTTATATTTAGATGAGTATTCCATATATGAGTATAAGTGAACACTAAAAATATAACTTTCATACTTGCTTTGTTGTATATTAATCAAGTGCATCATACAATTGTCCCACAACATGCATGGCAAGTTGAGTAGTGTCAGTTAGCCCTCCAACAACATGCCAATGGTCTACTATATGGGATTTATATTCAATGTCATAGGGGGGTAATATAGAGAAATCCATTTCATGTCCAAAGCTATAAAACGATGGTTAAGCCTCCCATCTCATAGGCAACAATGTCTACACAACAACATACATGTTGATATAACCACACCAAGCACATAAATCCTCAACTTTGACCCTTGCAATTATAAAGTCCTCTAATAGTGGTGAGAACATCGAATGGATAAGGTTAGATGATTTGTCTATGAAGATCGCATCAACCGGAGAATATCCACTCGTGTGTGATAGTTTCCTCATTTACTTTTAGAGGCAATGACCTGAATGCCTATGTTAATGAAGGGAGCTTGACTTGCTCATTCTCAATATTGTGAAAATTAAGTATCACACCAAGTACTTGCTTACACTCGTTCACCCACCCCAAGTAATGCTATTAGTCATTTTTCACCCTTAAATAGGTAACCAAACTAAACTATGATATCCTATAACAAATTGTGACTTATTCATGTAGGTGTGAAAAGTATAGGTATTTAGTTTCTAATGCTCCACCAATGCCTGATGAGATGTTGGTTTAGTAGCACAAAAGGAACCTAAGAGATGCCTTGAAAACATGTTTACTTTAAGTATGGTAAAATAAAGAGGTCAAGACATATCTCTCCTCATGTAACGTAAAGAAGCTAACTATCATTAGCATACTAGTGAGGTTGCATCTTGCAATAGATAGAGCATGCATGAACATCTAAAAAAGTAATTAGTGAAATAAAAGTGCAAAGTGTTACATATTTGTCCAACTCACAGTGCATTGGAATGATGCCTTTCTACTATGTAAGAAGTGAGCTATTTGCAAGCCATGGATACATCTAAATAGCAAATAAGGAGGAATTTAATAATATGAGCATTAAATGATGATAAATGATGGCTTTAGTCCATTAGTGCCTTAAGGGCAATCATTTGCACCAATATTTAAAAAGAAATTTTAAATTCTTAAAATAGCATGGAGAGTACAAAAAAAGAGGATTCCCATAGCTTTTGCCACTTATAATCGATGTTTAAGATAGTAAGAAGGCACCATGTCTTCTAATGTTTAAGTAATGCTCTCATAAAAAGGATCTTCTAAGAGGGTTGAACACCTTTTGAAAATCCCTGAAGGACAAAACAACATGATGAAGAAGGTGATAAAGACATGGAAGACAAGATAGGAGGAGAGTAATGAGATCTCTTAAGAGAGGGAGTTGTAGAAGTAGTAGTGTGTTGTGTACTCAATCAAGCAAACTCAATGTATGCTAGGGTTGCTTCGATAGGCTAATTACGTGCAGTAAGTGTGTCGATCGATTTAGAAGAAGCCTTGAGTAGATGAGATGTGGAGAATGTCATAGGAGTAGGCATAAGAGGAAGAATAACCAAACTTAGTATCTTAGATGCATGCATGTGATAGCGAATCAAACTCGGCACTCTTGATTGTACCTTGGTCATTCTTGAGAGATTCGCTGGTTTAATCTCTTATGGAGCTAGTTTAGTAGAGCTTTGGCATTTGTCTCAAGCTAGCAGCTGGCCAATGCTTAAAATAAAAGAGACGAAAGGAGTCGTCTCTTATTTGTAGGCTCATTTTAACAATCAAATGGCTTTAAGATGAATAGCTTACATCAAGCATTGCACATAACCATTAGATCATTTATTAAGATCCAATGATTATTATTAAACCCTTTTTTCTCCTTATTTTTCGTGGGTTTAGATAAGCCCAAAGGCTCATAATAAATGAAAAAAGCCCAATTCTATTATAAATAAGCCTAAGCCTTATTAAAACCAAATGAAGCACAAATGAGCTTAATAAAACCTTTTTTTAGAGTTTGATGTTTGTGTGTGAGATAATCAAGTAAGGCTAAAAGTGAAAAATTTGGTTTAGCGGTCTCTATTATGAGCCTACTAAGTTAGATTTCTTAAGACATCCTTGATTGGCCTCAAATTCTTAAATTTTGTCATGAGCTTAAGAAATTGGTCTATTGCATCAATTTAGGCTAAATACCCAATTATCAAAATAACCCTCTACATTTAGGCAATTGTTTTGATGAACTATCACAAAATCAACAAAGAAAGAATAAAAAGAATTGAGACTTGGTACCTGCACATTTGGTTTGTTATGTAAACTAGCTTAGGTTTATAATCAATTAGTTAACCTTGTGCTTTATTTCATTTAGGGCACATCCTCATATCATAGCCCTCTTTTCTACAAAAGGCACATCTAATCTTCAACAGTAGGTCTCTAAAGTCTATCCCATTTTGATATTGATGCGATATGAGTTTACTCACTCCTTAAGCAAGAGACACATCTAGGTAGATTAATGGAAAATCTACATTTGGTCAAACGTCAAACAATCTTTATCACCAAGATGATAGAAGTTAACCTTATAATAGGGCTATTGATGCATCCATTTATACCATATATCCACCCATCATGAGAATAGGTATCTTGTGAGTTTTTTTTTTTTTTTTTTTTTTGGGGGGGGGGGGGGGGGGGGGGGGTGGCAATAGGTATCTTGTGAGTTTATCATTTGTTGCAAGTGCATATCTCATCCTTTAGGTCAATTGTGTTGAAATCACCATCACATGCTTTCATCCACCCTAATCTATGTTTGCAAAGTGTGAAAAATTTTAGAATTGTGACTACCCTATAGGCTCAATCAAATAATCCCACTGTGTTTACCAGCTACCTATGATAGCTTAATGCTATAACCATCGCAAATAGTTGGTAGGCACAAAGCTTTGCAATTTAAATATCATTACTTGAGGAATAAAGCATTTAATAATTCATTTCTTAATAGGGGTAGTCAAGGTTGTATTTTGCTAACCAATCATGTTTACATTCAACCTATGGTCATTTATTTTATTTAGCCTCACACAAACCCATCCTTAGTAGTTTTTATGCACCATGGCATGACTTGGCATTTTAAAATCTAGATCTTTGTGTCCTTGTGAAAATCTATAGGAGAGTAAGCAAAACTGTAGCTTAGTAAGTGGTATGGAATAGATATTATATGTAAGCACATAAAGCAATCAAGTTCTTTAGAGTGAATGCAATAGTTAAAAAGTGTCATTCACAAGACATTGATTGGTATGTTGCAAGGCTAGAGAAAATAACCCCACTTTAACATGGGTTTTAAAGAGTTTTGCCACATTAATAAACACCATACACTAAACCTTAGGTTGTGCAATGGACCCCCATGTCCCCACTATAGTTGTTTAGGACTATCCCCTACAATAGCTTCTAACTTATATTGTGACCTCCTCTCTTGTCACTTAGTTTAGTAAAGTTAGAAGAAGGAAATTCCCATGTCCTCACCTGATGGGTGGTGTATGGTGGGTGTAGTCAATGCAATAGATGCAGATGATGTAATGCTTAAACTGATTATTAATGTGATATATAACATTAATTTAGCTTTATAGACCATGAATTGCTTAATATTTTCTATGGGTTTCCTTAATTCTAGGATATTTAAGATTTAGGGTCATTGGTCAAACCTATTTTAATTGTTAAAATAATCCTTTGTTAGGTTAATGGTCCTATGTTCACTTAAGCGAGTCAGTAGCCCTTACAGTATTTGCAATCTAATAATTAAGATAGGCCTCTTTAGTAGGTGGCTTTTGTGGATCTTGTTGAAGTTGTTAATAACACGTCGTATACAATATCACCATCATGTAAAAGGAGGCTAGAATCCTACATTCTTGTCCCTTACTACACTCACAATACCAAAATGTTGGTTAAAAATAAGAGAAAGTTTTTTCATGATCACCAACATCATATCTCTTTAGACACTATAATAACCAAGATTACAAAGCATATGATTTCCTATTCACTAATGCAAATCCTATGAGAACTATATGATTAACATCATCTATACTACATCTCCAATAGCTTATGCTCATATGTCCTATATAAAAATATAGCATTAGTACCGATAATGGACCTACAAAATCTAAAGGCTTGCACCCATGGCCTAAAAATCCAAAACATCCTCCATAAAATTACTTCACTATTTCTTTTAGTTGGTTAAGCATTACAAACATGATGAGTTCCTTGATTACTCAGTTGTATTGCACTCAATGCTTCTAGTAATTCCCTTTATAAAGTGCCCTAATCACAATGTACAACCTCAACTAGTCATTTTCAACATCCTAGACCCTTATTACTAAATACCCCAATGTATCAACAATAAATTCTACAAGTAACCAAAACTTTACATTGAGCAATTCTCTAACTTGATGAAGAAAACATCAATTTGTTAAGTTAGATTCCAATTGAGAACAATCTTGTCTGGCAAATTTAGTTTACATGATTTTTACATGCATAAGTTACCATCTACATCCCTTTTCCCATTTTATACATGGAATTAATTACATCCTCTTATTGGACTCCTCAACGTAGAATGTTTACTTTCCTTGCAAATCACATCCCTTTTTTCAATTAATCTGCGAAACATAAATTATTTGAGAGCCATGTGCTTATATTTTCTCAAAAGTTATATAACCATCACTACCATTTCTTATATTAGAGAATAGAATTGGGTCCTAGATAGACATATTAATTGACTTAAGCATAGGCCAACTAGGCAAATTGATGGCTCTAGTCATGTTATTTGGTGACATTGGTAATGACAATCTTGTGAAGTGTCCATTACAAAGTTACTTGAAGGGCCATTATTTACATCCTCTTCATCTATAAGTTCCCCATATGCATTGACAAGCAGATCTTACAATAACATGGTCAATCTCTTCATTGAGGTCATCTCCATAAGAAGACAAATTAATCTCATTTGGCATATGCTTAAGAATATTATTGTTTTCTTCAAATATAGCTAGAGCATTCACACATTACAATACATGGGAGGTTGAAGGGAGGCATAACAATAACATAACCTCTATCTAGTTGGGTCGACATTAAAAAGCTATCTTGTACCTTATTGTACAAGTCTCAGATGCATATGTTGCCTATTGATTCAGCCGTATTAATAGGATTCTCTAAATCATTTTTATTAGTGATGAACACTACATAATAGTGATCTTGCCGTCCAATTGTCTTAGAAAATTTGGGATGCCTATGGAACGCATACACTTGATGGTATCATTTGGTTGCTATATTTTTATAGTATAATACCGGATAAATTCTTTAACTCATTGTTTATTTTGCATATTGGCTTAAGTTACTGAGCAAAAAGACTTTTGAGATGCTAGACTAAAACTAGAAAATTCATACCATAAATTTAGTGGTACAAAAATCTATTTTACAATACACGATAAATATATCTTTTTAAAATTTCAAAATAACATTACACCAAGTTCCTAAATCATTTATAGACTCTCTCTCTCTCTCTCTCTCTCTCTCTATATATATATATATATATATTATATATATATATATATATATATATATATATGTATCTTGTAAAAAATAAATATATTGCAAAAATCTATGCCCATTATTATACACACCAAATGTGATTCAAGAGAATTGTATTGTTTTGTTATCTTTATATTGCACAATTTAGTTCTCTTTACATTGTCCTATTCTACCAACTAAAGGCAAACGATGAGTCTTAGTATCAATTTTTATGCAAATTTTATGTAGGAATTTCCCATAGATCACATTCATTTTCATTGTCACTTCTTTTAATGATTCCCTAGTATAATGTCACACCCCACTAGATATTCTCGTATTGATAAACACCTCATGCATGCAATGAAATCCTGGGACAACCTCTACCGTTGTCTCTAGGACTTCAATAACATATACAAGACTACATCACCACAAGTTAATTTGATGGGTTGACAAACTTGTGTATCTGAGCATAAGAGATCACCCACATATACTTGTAAATACATATCAATACTAAACTAGAATCCAGCTACAACATATGAGGCTATCTATCTCTAAGCACAATAAAGCCTATTGTCCCATCATTCTCTAAGGGGATTAACTCTATACATTAATAATAACTATTATAATTCCTTGCTTTAAGCCATACATCAAGAGATACATAACATCCATAATCTATCATTCAACTTTCTCCTAAGCCAATGAGTCCATTTTAACATTAACACTACTCTTATCCATCATGGATAAACCTATACACCTAGGTAAACCTATTCTTCATGATATAACTTGTACTCTTGGGATTAACCTATTCAACCACACTTTTAATAACAATGATACAATTTCCTTTGTCTTTCCTATTGCTTCTCTCTCACTAGATTGCTACGCCCATTAAATACTTATCCTAGGGTACAACTTTCTATGGTTGTGCTACAAGTTCATCTTAAAATGAGGCAAACTATTGTAGGAGTATGAGCAATCAATCGCTCAATGAGTGACGAACCCTCATAACATACAACAAACATTTAACAAGCAAGTTATCATAAAAAAGTAAGTGCAATGCATGAAACAAACATATAGAATGCAACATCATCTATGATTAATTTAACAATCATGGGAGAATCAAATTTATGCCCTCTAACAATCGAGGGTTGAGAGACAAATTCCATATACTAGCCTAAGTATTTAGACTTATAGTCCATTTGGCAAATTAACATGGGGGCTAATCCGTGATAACCTTCGCATACATGGAAGAGCTTACGTAAAGCCTCTCCACCCCTAAGTGTATATCTCAACAAGTAACTTGATCTTATCCTTATTTGGTGGTGAAATTTGAGTGAGTTACTAGGCCCCAATCAAAGGATGATGTCTCTTAGTGCGAGGTAGTTTCCAGAGGTTAGGGTAGGGTAACATCGCATAAGAAAATCACATCTTATCAGCCTTTTGAGAGATCGCATAGTGCTAACGGTTTTCTTACAATGTAACATCATATAATGCATGACCAGTTAATACAAAGCCTTTCTTTTGTTAGTTCATTTACAAGCAATCACCTAAATACGATTGACACTCAATGAATAACACTTATAATAATACAACTAAACAAACAAGCAACAACTAAAGTTTAGCTTTTACTCTATTAATGCATCTTAGCAACCAAACTGACACTAAACACATGCATTAGCCCTTTTGTCCCCAATCACACAACACTTGTTAGGGGTAAATCATTTATAGCACAACTAAACTTACCTAGCACAAGCAAGTATGTAATCATAAAGCATCACTCACCCGAGCATGGTTGTAGTGGGGTTTAAGCTTGGTCTTAAGAGTTGTGGTAATCTCTAGTATCAATCTTTGCAATTAGATATTCACCTAGATATTGATACATGGAGTTCAAGGACTTAGAATATATAAGTCGAGGGTTCATTTCTAAAGAAACCTTAGTTTATTCCTAAGATTGGCAATTAACAGTTAAGTTTACTTTGACTCGAGTTTCATTTTCTTAGCGTCAAGTATCTAAGATAGGTCTATCAATTTTACCCTTAAGGTTATCACATAACTTTAATGTGGCTATTGGATTGAAGGGTATGGTCTTATTATTCAATGTTAGTCTTGGGCTTCTAATTTTTTGAAGTTTTGAAGTTCGGAAGCTTTAGAAGTACCCCTTATTTAATAAGGAGTCTTACACTTACTTCTAACTTATAAAAAACTTAAGTCAAGGTCATGGTTTTGTCCTATTTTAATTACACACCTATTATTATCTTTTAGGTAATTAGTTGATTTAAGTCACATAGGTTAACTTCAACTAAGCGGTGCCTATGCGATTTACTAGCCTATTGGGGTTTCATCTAAGCTTTAAGGCCTCATTTAAGAATTACTCTTTCTTCATTATCATCTTAACCCTATTTTCATAAGATATTTTGCTTAAATCAGGTTGGGTTAGTTTTCCAAAAATATTTGTTGGTTTATCGGTTACAAAATACAAGTTTTCGCTCCATTCTAATCATCATGTATTAAAATTGAGTCATTCAATATATAAAATCGTTGTGTAAAGGTAATTTGGATTTTTAAATATTTAAAACCAATAGCTAAATCATTAAATCTCTATAGGCATTTTAGAAATGAATTTAAGTAAAATATAACAAATATCACTTGAGCAAAAGTGGTTGATAAAACCTATATCTATTTGTATACTTTAATTATTGTATTCATATACCTTTTAGAAATGATATAACCGTACACTTTATTAGCTTGTTAATGACTAAGTGGAGTACTTGAAAAAGGAACACAAAATATTTAGGGGAGTTTAGGAAATATAAACTTTTATAAAAATAAGTTAACCTTTTAAGAGGATATTAAAAGTATAGTTTTACTAAATTAGATAAGGAAGGCTTTATATAAATCAAGTGCAGGTTTTGAAAAAGTTTTGAACACTCTTTATAATCCATTCTTTTCCATAATTTATAAAAGTAAAAGGAGTTATGAAAATTAGTTTAACCTAGTCATGAACATTTTGAAAATGTTCCCAACAATTCCATAATAAAAAAGTTTGATTTCACTTCGTTTCTTTCATTTAGTGATGCATAGGTCCTTTGAAATATAGACGGGGCCTAAGAGGATCTTGTGCCCTTAATCTACTCATGTGCAATAGGAATTAATAGCCCTAATGCAGGTTTTTAACATAACTAAATCAACTTATTGAAATTCTAAGTGTAATGTAATTCATAAATGTGTATAAATATGAAGAGAGCTAGAATTTGCTTCTCTTATTGGATATAACTTTTGTAAGTGTGTCCTTATGGGGTCTAATTATGTTCTAATGTTATGTTTGGTACATAAGAATGATCTGAAATGGATTAAATTGTAATGGAATGGAATGGAACAGCAATAAAATGCCAAGTACATTCCTATGTTTGGAAGTGTTCATGAAATGAAATAGAATAGAATGATATATAGTGTTATTTAACAAAATTGTCCTTAATTAGTAAATATAAAAAATATATATTAACAAATTATAAAGGCTATTTAAGTAATTTTTATTGAAGAGAGGGAATGGAATCATGATTCTACCCCTCAAAGGTGAAACGGTGATTCCCTTTGTAAGCGGAATCATCAATTCCAAGAAATTGCAATTCCACCTTCTAAAAGCTTATCCAAACATGGGAAAAGAAATGGTACCCGAAATCATGCATCCATTATAGGTTTATTCTCGCATACCAAACGTACTATAAGTCTTTATATGAGTCTTCTATAGGCCTGCATTCAAGGTCATGTCCTTAGTTTTTAGCTATAGCTATTTTAGGTATTTAGTCCATTTAGACAGTTAGTATTCATAAACAAGTATTGGTGCCATAACTTGAGATTTAGGCTTTAATTCATTCGCATTGTTTTCTAGGATCAAATATCAAGTTTCTAAGTTTAGGCAAGTGAAGTTATAGCACTTATCAAATTAAAAGTCAATTGGTTACCCAATTCACATGTACAATTCATTTATTGATATAATTAGTGTTTGGTATTTAACATAAGATAAGTAAGGGTTCTAGTTGCTTTTACTTTCCCCTTTTGACCCATGTTTAGTTACTAATTACACCATTTAGTTATGGTTTAATTCTGGTCATTTTAGTCCTAATAGGATTCCTTTGTCAATTGAATTTGAAAGTTACAAATTCTAGTCTAATTTCTATGACTAATTAGCATAAGCACAATGTTTAAGGTTTAAAAGTAACATGTGGCGCTCCATGGGGTTTTAGGAGTCCACATATTCTTAAGGGTCAGCTAAGACAATATTTCTATTAGGGTTGTTCATTAAATCAAATTGAATTGAATAAAAAACTAAACCGAACCACACTGAATCGTAAAATGCGGTTCTTTTATATTTCGATTCAGTTCACAATTTGGTTTAGAGATGGTATAAATGGTTCACGGTTCGGCTCAAGGAGTCAAAACAAGCCGAGCCACTTGAACCCGAACTAAATCGCTTCTTATTAAAGAATGAAAAGTAGGTGACTTTTTTTTTTTTAATTTTAGGCCTTATTAACAATTTTTGTCTACCCCCTATTTATTAATTCTTTTTGTTAACTTTCATTCTACTTTTAATCTCCACAATCAATTTCCTTTTCCTACCTTCATCCCTCATCTCTCAAGCAAATTAGTGTACCTTCACTATCACCTAAAATATAATGTTATTATGATATAATATTATTTTGTTTATATTCTTGTATAATATTCCTCAATTTGAAGATCAATGTTTGATTGAAAACCTCGTTAACTATTAACGTTAAAAACTAAAATAAGGTATATTTAAAAACAGTTCAAATGGAATTAAACTAAACCGAACTTCATTTTAGTAGTTCAGTTTGAAACCCCAAATTGTTTAAAATGGTTCAGTTCACTAATGGTATAAACTGAATCATTTCAAATATGGTTTGGTTTAGTTCGACCCTTAAACCGAATCGAACTGAACCATGAACACCCCTAATTTATTTTATCAAACTAAATAAATTGTGGTTCTAAAATCTTATATGTACATATATCTAGTTTTAGGGACTTTTAAGTGATCTCTACCTAGTTTTTTTCACTATAATCACCTAAATCACCTTAACTTTGTTTTTTTCATTTTTTTTTTACTTGTAGATATTCTCAAGATGAACTACTTAAGGGTATATTTAAGGCTAGTTACAAAACTTTTAAGGTGAAAATTCAACAAACTAAGCCATCTAAACACTAAAATCACTACACTATACATTCTAGTCACTAGAGATGCTATTTTAGGGTGTTTGGAATCCGACATACATGGTAAGAGTTAAACATGATCAGCTTGGAAGATTTAGGAACAACATAGATTAGGACTTAAATCAAGAGAAATCAACCATTTTTCTACATAATCGGGAATAAGAATTACAAGATTTTAAATAAATTAACAACATGCAAAGTGGGAATTGTGCATGACAAGGACAAGAGGTTTTGGCCTCACCTTGTAGGCACCATTAGTGGTACTTTTCCTAAAGAATATTTGCCACATGTTTGAGTAAAAATGTTACATGTTAGTTTTATGAACCTACATGTAAGGACCTATGGAAGTGGAGTGAAGATCTTACCTTGTTTGGTGATAAATGAAGTTAGATGACCCTAATTCTTTTCCTACGAGTGACGCTATGGATGGTGATGAAGTTGAAGATTTTACCTTGTTATATGAGTGTTCAAAATAAGTTAATGTGAGCAAGAATCAAAGGGAGTTGAGATGAAAATGGCAATGACATGGGAAAGTAAAGACTTACCACCAGCTAAGGGGGGAAAAGAAGATGATAAAGTCTAAATGTTTTCTCCCTCCTAATTAGCTTTATATATGTGCTTTGCGAATGTATACATTTATTTTAAACATTTGTAGGTTTTGAAAAGTATTTCAAGGATAAACGAGAGAAAAAATAGGGAATTCGTTACATGGCCATTAAGGCTCTCTTATTCCTATTAGCCTTATGAAGAGGAGAGGTTCATATTGTTTTGTTATCTTCTCTTTGTATATAACTAACTCTATTTTACTAATATGAAATACAAGTTGAAATTTGTATGGTCTTGAAAATGAAAATTGAATTGGATTGACTTAGAAGCTGTGATAAAATGGGGAAGGACAACAACTTTATCTTGCATGAAATTTCATTGGATATTGGTATGTGAGATGTGGGAGTTGATTTAACACATGAGTTAAAGGATTGCATGGATGAAATTTTCTACTTAAATTAGGACATGTTTAACAAAAATTTATAAGGAGTTTATAAGAAATTCTAATAGCTAATTTCTAAGAAAAAGTCAGTGTTGCGAGATTATATTGAAGTTGGTAGTTAGTTTATATTAAAGAAATTGTTTCTCTTATTTAGTACAATTTTTCTTATATTCTTTAATCTTGGTTCTCATGTGGTTACTTACACATAAATATTCACATTTAATTATTTTTCCGCTAAATAATACGAGTAATCTAATTTACTAATCTCTTCGTTCCTAATTTAATTGTAAAAGTACAAAACACATTTTAAGGAAAGCTCTTATCATTTTTATCATTTGGTATTGCTTCTTGATCTAAAGTAATTTTGAGTCTTACCATACTTATTTATATATTCCTATAAGTTTTAAATTTTCTATTCCATTGGGATTTTCTCTTATAACTATACATTATATTAATCTATACCAATCGATAGGAGGCTCTAAGGAGTAGTGTCATTCGAGATTGGATCCTATATCAATTTCTGGGTTTCTTTTGGCTTATAGGGTTAGGTATCTAGTTTCAAATATTTACACTCCACTATTCTAGATTTCATCTCTAATCTTCCAAACAACTTCTTGGGTTTCTCATATAATGTGCCACCTTATCACTGTACAAAATATTTTCATTAGTACATATGACAAAGTTGATAAGATTTAGCATTTCAATTAATTGGAATAAACAACATAGGGTTTTGAATTAGTTAAGAACTCTACAACTAACACATATGTATCTCTAAGCTTTTTTTTTAAACCTAATTTGTTAGAAAAAAAAAATGTAAAAGTATCATTTGAAAATACTATAAATAAATACCATAATTTCCTAAAAAAAATGGAGAAATTATGAAAAATAGTTTGTATGAAAATTCATGTGGAACAAAAATGTCAAAGTATGCAGCAACCTTTTACGATGAGTACAAGCTTGAAATAGGAGTTTTAGAAGCTATAATCCATGCTAAAGAAATGAATTAAACTTTTAGTGAGAAAAAAAAAGTCGGTTGAATAGACAAAATAAATAGATGAAAAGAAGAAAAGAGGGGAGAGAGAAGTAATATCTTACTTAATCAAAACAACATATATTAATATGATAGTTAAGAATATTAAGCTTTGATTGGGAGTGAAATAAAGTTGCTTTTTTTTTTAAAGAGAGAGAGAGAGGTGTTCACTTTTGTTTATAATTCTTGAATGTACCTAATGGAAGGAAAAAAGGGAAATGAAATTTCACTTTACAATGAGAACATAGCTAGTACTTTAGATTTTCTAAAAGCAAAAACACATGTGCCTTCACTTACTAAAGAAAAGGCATAGTTAAGCTGGATTTTACCTTATAGCCAGGGATGGACCAACAGGGGTGTTAAAGGAGGCCTCAACCCCCCAACATTTGTGTGTGCATAATGAGGAGAAATACATCATATCTAAAAAATTGGGAACAAGTGCATCATATGTAAAAAAAAAAAAAAAAATCAGGAACAAATAATAGATATTATGAATGTTATAGTAAGGAATAAGGTTCAAAATAATGACCTTTTTGTATTTTAGTTTTACCAGTCAAAGTTTAATAATTACAATTTGCCAAACATATTTGAAATTTGTTGAAAAAAAATTGAAAGAGACTTGACTAAGTTCAGATGCTTTCATACTTATTTGTTTTTCTTCTTCTTACATCCATCTTCTTAATGTTTCTTGATGCATATACTAAAAGCCTTTTTTTCCCTTTTTTATTAATTAATAATTTATTAAAGTAAGAAAGGAAATCTCATGATATCACTAATAATTTACTAGATATCATTAAATATCATTGACCAAATGGGGCCATGATCCTTTGAAAATTTTATCTAATTAGGAGTGAGTGAAAATAAGGTAGGTAGAGTAACCTGTATCATTCTAGAGCCACCTTAGAACATGTATCCTATAAATCTACATGGTACAATGTACATTATGAAACTTATAAATTTTGTCTTTCTTTCAATAACTTTTTAAGTTTATGTGATATTTAAAAAGTAATCTATATATGATATTATAAATTCTTTATTTACAAAACCTATGTAACTTATTTTAGAATCTATAAAATTAAAAAAAAAAAAATTTTTCCTACCTTCATTATTTTAAATTTATGTGATCTTACTACTTAGAAAAATGAGAAAGAATAAGGAGAAATAATGGAAAATATAAAGTTGGAGAGGAAAATAAGAAAGCATAGGGAAAGAATTAAAAACATAAAGTGAGAGAAACAACATTAAATTTAGTTGTTTAGGTTTCTTAGTTTATGAACTTGAGCTCCTTTTCTTTTTCTTTTTACTAAAATATTTATTGGCAAAAAAAAAATAATATTGTCATTTATTATTGATTTATTCATATTAATTAATAATTTTTATAAGGTAGATACATGATACCTTCCAACTTATACCTTATGTGCCTTAGAGAATAGATTCTAAGGTTGGTATAGGATAGGAAGACCTTGTACCTGTGCTCTACCCTATGTAAGTAGGTTCCATAAAATTTTTACTCGGAATCTATCCTATAACCTTTAATACCTATCTAGTTGAGTGGTAGTGGTATGAAAGTGGGTTAAATAAGCTAACTTGGCTTAGCCCACTTTGGCTTGCAAGTTAAACGAGTTAACTTATAATAACACATTTAACAAATGGGTTTGAATTTGTTGGCCCTAACCTAACCTATATGAGTTGGTAGATTAAACGGGCTAACCTAGCCTAGCTTACTTTAGCTTGCAAGTTAAACATGCTAACTTATGATAACCCATGTAACAAATAGGTCACAAGTTATTGGTCCTAACCCAACTTGTATGAGTTAGTGGGTTAAATGAGTTGATATACTAAATTAGCCCATTTAATCCATATATATGTTTTGGTGAGTTAAATGGTCTAATTCATTTATGTATTTTAATGGGCCATATGGGCTAACTCACAACTCTCTAACAATATATTTTATTTTTTATTTAAAATTATATAAAATATAAAGTACATAATAATCTTATATCATTTATATAATAGTATGATGAATTGAGTTGATACTTTATACCATAATATGGATATTATAATTTCAACATTTTTATAATATGAATATTATAAAGTGATGTAAGGATTAAGAGATGGAACGACGAGGAAGATGGAAAGACTAAGATAAAGTAAGAAAGAAGAGTGAGGAAGATTAATAGGAATCAAAATCCGATAAGACCTATCGTTAGGACAAGAGCTAAAGGATTTCAAATCTTGATGATGATGGCCCATTTTGAGCAAATCGACCCCAGAATTATTTGTTTACTAACTTCTTTTATATTACTCATGTATTGTATATTCCAACAGGTACACTTATCAGGCTTTATAGAGCGATGGGTAAACTCACTAAAACTCAGCTTGTGGGTTATCCATAGACCGACCAGAACCGGCGATGAGTTGGGCCGATGAATCCTATTGAAGAACTAACATGTTGAAGACTATTTTCACTTGTAATTTATTTATTTGAATCATTTATGTTGTAAGTTTTTTTTTTTTTGACACTTTTATTTGGTTGTAATAGGTGCTTTTAGAACCGGCCACCCTAAAGTGACATAGTTGTAATTTTGTGGACTTTTTAATCCTAAAGAGAGCAAATATAAATACTTGCTTAAGTAGGGTTTTTGGGGAGTTTTTGAAATTTGCAGCAAATACACTTTTCGTGTGAGGGTTAGGGTTCATCCTAAATCCATTAGCTCTTATCAATTTCAATCCAAAAATTGGAATTGTGGCAAGTGGTAACAAAGAGAATTGTGATAATATCAATTTCCTTTTGTTGTGTTTCCGTTTCATCACTACTGAGTCATATCTAGGGTTGATTAGATTGGTTCTTGATTTGATTTTGGTGTCACTTGTGATCCAAAATCCTTTCTTGTATTGTTTTCCAATTGATTGGTTTTATCTCTTGATATTGCCTTTCGATTTACTTCATATTGTTTGCGTGGAATTCCTTAGAGTTAAGGAGGATTTTTACGGTTTATGTGTTGATGTTTTGATTGGGATTTTATTGGAAATTGAGTTAAATTCATGATTCATTTGATCAATATCATCCTTGTGGTTTTTAATTAACATTGTTCTTAATAATCGGATCACCTTAAAAGTTTAGGGTTCGCACCATTTTGCTCCAATTTGAACCGGTTTGATCTTATCCCTTAAGAGTTGTTTAATTGGTTCATTTGCATGTGCTTAAACCTCCTTTTAGGCACATCATCTTTTGGTATCAGAGCAATCACATTTGGATATCTATATTGATCACGTCCTAATTGAAGAATTGGTTACAAGTATTGAGGATTTGCGCCATTTAAATAACTAATTTGATTAACATTATTTGATTATCTTTGAAATTGGTTTTGCATGTGCTTAATCTTGGTTTTAAACACATCAAAGATGATGGTGAATGATGATATGCGGCTTAAGTTTTGTAGTTTATTATATTAAGTTTTAAAGTGAATTGAATTAGTAACTCAATATTATGTTATGAATGAAATATACAATTAGGGTAAGTTATGTTAATTTTTTTTCCGCTTGCATTGGTGGGTTGATTTGTAGGTTAAACGAGTTGAAAAATTTAATCCTAACATGTTGTTTTAGTGGGCTAAACGAGTTGACTCACATACTATAACCCATTTGCATAACTTTATTGAGTAAGATATAAATCAGTGTGTTATGTACAATAGGGTTAATTATTTCTTATTGTTTCATTGATTAATATTTCACAAAATTTATTAGGCTTACATAATATAATATAATTTTCTAAAATGCGATGTCTCATATATGTAAAAAACAGTTTCTTAAAACATCTTGTAAATAGATTTTTTTCTTTTTTCTTTTTTTTTTTATTCGCAAGTCATCGGTGTATTTTATTATTTACTTTTACGAAGCATTTTATAATATTACTTACTTTACTTTTACGTTTTCAACAAAAAGAAATGTCTTCTAAATGTAGATAGTCATCATGAAATGTCTTAGCTAATATACGGAGCAATTTTTTATGGTATTCTTTAAAATAGCCTTTCTGCTTGTGGTATTTTAGTAAGTACCCAAGAACCCATTAAAAAATTATCTTTTGTATTATCAAGAATTTAATTGTTATTTTCTATAGCATTATATGTTTTACTTTGTTATATTTCTAATAAACAATTATCTTATAACATGTACTATAATTAAAAGGAAAAAAAAATAATCTTATACTGATGAATCCAACGTAGACTTAAGATACGGAAAGATTGGCCTCCTCAATGTAACATTCTTCTACTTGCATATTTCCTGTCGAATTCTCCATTTACAACAAAAATGCATCTTAAGGCTACATTTTTTATATGGTATTAAGCGAATTACTTTTGCATCGACGGGTTTTTAAAAGTTAGTCTTAGTTGCACATAAAGAAATTGTGGCTTCAAATAAGGCTTTCTTGGGATTCATTTTCTTACCGTATTTTAGCGATTATTTTTGGAAAAAAGGCAATACTTTTCCCATTTTCTTTTTTTTTAAAACACAAAATAAGAACGAAAGGAGAAAAGAAATCTGAACATAATGTGCAAAGTAGGTGATAGTTAAGAAAATAAAAAGTGGTTTTGGGTTTTTTTGAGGATATCTATAAGAAGATACTTTGTATTTTGGCCCATATATATATATATATATTAACGGACACATGAACTGTGTTTCATCTTTAGGTGTTGATGTCGGTAAAGGACATGTGTTAACTTAGATTAGTTTGTAACAATTAATTTAATAAATTAGCTAAATAATATCATAAAAATTAATGAAAAAGAAACCGATAAAATACAAAAAGAAAAAGTACTAGAATATTAGGGAGTAGTGGTTGGCCACACGTGTTTTAGCATGAAGGATAGACACATGTTTGCTATGATTTATCGATTATAATTAATTTAATAAAATAATATTATTAAATAAATTAGACTAAATAATGTAATAAAAATAGTAAACATTACATAAAATAAAAGAAAAAAGTTACTAGAAAATTAAAAAAAAAATGATTAGAAGCTTAACCCATTTTGGTTGATCGCTTGAAGGCTATGGGTAACTAGCCACCTTAGGGCTAGGGGGTTACATGACTTTGCCGACTTGCCACGTAAGTATGGTTTTATAATTATTTCGGCAAATTTCACTATACATAGTTGATTTTTTGTTCTTTGACACTTTTGATATTTATGTTTTCATTTAACACTTTACATACCTTTCTTTTACTTCTATCTTCACTACTAATTAATTTAATAAAATAATATTATTAAATATATTTAATTAAATAATACAATAAAAAATTAAGAAAAAAAAAAAAAGCTTGAAAGCCTTAATTTATTAAAAGGAAACTTGAGAAAAGCTAGCAGTAACAGAGGTAGAAGCAATTACAATGGAGTGAAAAACTCGCTAGCAAATCCATTGTCACCATGTAATTGAAGCTCCAAATAGATAAATATTGAAATGATGTTGCTTTTGTAAGATGAAGAAGGATATGGAGACTTTGTAGATTTAGTGAATATATATATATATATATATATATAGAGAGAGAGAGAGAGAGAGAGAGAGAGAGAGAGAGAATGAATTGAATTGTAGTTAAATTAGACTTTTTAAACTTCATGTTGTACTTTTCTTGCAGGCATTATGCCGCAATTAGAGCAACTAGGATAAGGAAAACACCTAAGTGGTAGAGTGATTGTGTAGTTTACACATTTTACAACATAGCAATTGGTTAAGTGAATGATTTTACTTAACATACAAATAAATACAATAGATGTAAGAATCTTTGGAGCAGGAAATAAATACCCATTAGAATGAATATAAAGAAAATGATAGATACGGGAAGGACATCATGCCCTTGAACAAAACTTGGTGTCTCTTCTTCCTTTACTCTCTATTCTTAGAGCCTAGCTAGCTCAAATCAAGCTATTTCCACTTTGATAGTGCATTGAAAATGCAAACATAAATAAGGGATTAATAGATTTGTAAAAGAAATCAAGAGACAAATTCGTAAATATGAGAGAATAGTGAATATTAGGGTTTGAGAGTTACATTAACCATAAACCCTAAAAGAGAGCTTCCATGTTCTAGAGTTTTTGAAAACTGAGAAGAAGAAACCCTAAAGGACCATGTTTCCTTTAGTTAGTAGGGTTATTTTGTGTTGAAGTGGTTGGTTTGTGTAGTGGGCCTATTATTTAGTGTTTTCATCTATTGCTAGAGGCACTGAAGCAGCCATGCAAGCAATTGATTTCAAAAAACTACAATCTTTGGTGTATTCTTTAGCAAAAACAATCAAGTTAATGTAAGCACAAATGTAAGAAGCATCTCATTCTAATGTGCAAATTCATGAGTCTATTCTTATTAATAACATATTGCTAACATCAATGTAATCATTTCAAGAGAAAATTGATCATGTTCATGTGAATTAGAATCAATCTACTGCTTTGTAGGAAGATAATCAATTAAAGAATTCCATAAATTCATCATCTTCTTCAATGTTAGGTGCCTTTGATTCTTTGCTTAAAAGCATTAAACTTGAGATTCCAAAGTTTTGTAGCATAGATATATTAGGATGGATTTTTAAAGTGAAACAATTTTTCAATTTCCATAACATACTCGAGGAGCACTGTTTGGACATTGCTTCTTTTGCCATAGAAGAGGATGCTTTAAATTATTACTAGTGGATGGAAGGAAATAACCAATTGAGCACTTAGTTTGGTCTTCTTTGTGCCTTAGAAGTTTGTTTTGGTCCATCGGAATATGATGATGCACAAGGTGATTTTTCTAAACTTACTCAAATGAAATTTGTTAGTGAATATCAATATGCCTCTAAAGCATTATCAAATAAAGTAGTTGGATTATTTGATGGTTTTCTTAAAAGTTGTTTTGTTTCTAGAGTTAAGCCTTACATTAGAAGAGAAGTGCAAGTTGCCCATCCCACTTCTTTAATTGATGCTATTTGGCTTGCTAAAATGTATGAAGCTTAGTTTCTTGATAAAAAATATCATCTAAGACCTTATTCTACCCCTTCTCCTTCTTTTTTCAAACTTAATACATGACAATTTTCTAAATCACATTCTTCCACTACTTCTTCTTTTATATTCCCATGTTCATGCTACTTTTACACCCAAACCTACCTTGACGTAAGCAAGGATATTGTTATAATTGTGATGAAAAGTATAACAAGGGGCATAAACGTTAGGTTAAGTTTTTGAAACTATTGAGTGATGATAATGAAGGCTTTGCGAATCCTAAAGAAGTTATGACTAGTGAATCTAACAATATCATTTCATAAGAGGATGCTTGTACTGTTACCTATCATGCTTTATTAGGTACTAAGGCTCCTCGTACCTTTCATTTTCAAGAAAGCATCAATAATCACTCTATTTCTGTTCTCATTGATTTAGGAAGTACCTACAACTTCCTTTAGAGTTACTTAGTTATGCATCTTGAATTGACACTTCAACCTTTACCTTGTTTTAATGTTATGATTGGAAATAAGAATAAAATGGTGTGTGAGGATCAATGTGTTGATGTGCCTTTGACTATTCAAGGTCTTTAATTTGTTGAAAAATTCTATATTTTTCCTATTCAAGGGGCTAATTTGGTGTTAAGAGTGTAATGGCTTCAGAGTTTAAGGTCTATTACTGTCAATTATAGTAATTTGACCATATAATTTTGTATCATGAAGTTTTGGTGACGATAAAAGGGGAGTGTAATCTTATGGTGACTCAAATTTCTCATCATCAACTTAAACTCATGGTTTAAACAAAGGTAGTAGTGAAATGTTTGAAATTAGTGGCTTAAGAGATGTGTGATAATACATTGGAGAATACGACTAGCAATACTACTATTAAGTTGTTATTAAGTAGATATTCTTCCATATTTAAGATACCTTCATCATTGCCACCATTATGGGAAGTTCAAATTCATATTCATTTGATTAATGGTGCCTCTCTAGTGAATGTGAAACCTTACCATTATCCACATTTCTAGAAGAATAGGATAGAACAATAGGTCTATGACATGTTGGGTTAAGGACTTATTTAGCATACTACAAGTACTTTTTGGTCGCTGATCTTGCTCATTAAAAAGAAATATGGCACATGGCATTTTTGTGTAGATTATGGAGCATTAAATTAGGTGACTATTAAAGATGAACATCTAATACTAGCTATTGATAAGCTCTTGGATGAGTTGCATAAAGCATGCATTTTTTCAAAGTTAGATCTTAGAGCAAGGTATCACCAAATACTGATGTCTCCTTATGACATCCATAAGATTGCTTTTTTTTTTTTTTTTTTTTTACACATGAAGAATATTATGAATTCCTTGTAATGCCTTTTAGATTGAGCAATGCCCTAACCACATTCCAGTTCATTACAAACCAAAATTTCTAGCCTTTTTTTAAGGAAATTTGTCATTATTTTTTTAATGATATTTTGGTATATAGTTGATCATTATGGAACATCTTACTCCTCTTTCTTTGGTTCTCTAAATACTATTGGATAATCATTTCTATTTAAAGGAAAGCAAATGTTTATTTAGTTAGTTGACTATTGAGTATTTAGGCCATATGGTTTCATTTACTAGAGTAAGTCTAGATCCTAACAAGGTGGAAGCTATTCAAGCATGGTTGTTACCACAAAATCTTAAGTAACTATAAGCATTTTTAGGTGCCTTTCTAGGTATTATAGGCATTTTATCAAAAGGTATGCAACTATGCAAGCTTATTGACTGATATGTTGTAGAAAGATAGCTTTATTTAGAGTGATTAGGCTTTGCAAGCTTTTTCTCATCTTAAAACAACTCTAAGAAATGCTCTCATTTTGGCATCTCTAGCTTTTACTAAGTAGTTTATTGTGGAAACCAATGCTTGGGGAACCAATAAGTGTGGCACTTCTACTAGAGTCTCATCTTATTACTTATTTTGCAAGAAGTCACCAATACATTTGAGGACAATTTCTACATATGTAAGGGAGTTGTATGCAACAATAGAAGCAGCTTAAAAATAGAGACAATATCTTCTTGGGTATCATTTTATTATATAATCTAGCTATAGAAGTTTGAAAGAGATTTTGAATTAAGTAATACAAACTCCAGAGCAAAAAAAGTATATTTCTAAGCTCATCAAATATGACTACACCATTTTTTATAAGGTTAGAATGGGATAATACATGGGCTAACTCTTTATTTAGAAAGTTTAATGGTGATGGAAACGTTTTGGGTTTTTTACTCCTTGTTTCAATCTAGTGGAGACATTGAAACAAGAATGCAATACCGTATTTACTTTTAAGAAGCTTGTTGATGACTTAAATAAGGATATTTCACAAAAATAGCCTCTTATGTGGAAGAATGGTCTATTGTAATATCACAATAGACTTTCTTGGTGCCTCAATCCACTTTAATTCCTTCTCTTTTGATCCGGTACCATTCAGCCACATGTCCTAATCATTCCAGCTTCTTAAAGACCTATAAATGACTTGTTGCAAATTTTTTTTGGGATAGGATGAGACAATAGATTGAGGCTTTTATCAAGAATTGCACCACATGTTAGCAAATCAAGTATAAAACTTAATCACTTGTTAGATTATTGTCTCCACTATTGATTCTCGAGAGGGTTTGAGAGGATAAAAGTATGGATTTCATTACTTGGATAGACTCTCAAAGTATTGCCACCTATGAGCACTTACGCTACACTACTTCTAAAGTGGCGTCTTTGTTTCTTCATATGAAATTACATGGTTTTCAAAGCACTATAGTATTAGACAAGGACTCCATTTTTATGAGCAAATTTTGGAAGGAGCTTTTTCATTTGAGTGGAACATAGTTATCTATGAGTAGTGCATAGCGTTTGCAAAGTGATGGTTAGATTGAGGTCTTAAATAGGACAATTCAACAATATTTTAGGTGTTTTGTAGCGGATTATGCTTCTTATTGGGTGAAGTTTCTACCATTGGTAAAGTATGCTTACAACACATCTTATCATGATGGTGCTAAGACTTTACCTTATGAGACAATCTATAGGTGTAAACCTTTACTATTTCATCATATGTTAGGGGCACTTCAAAACTAGAGGCAATAGAGGTTGGGTTAAGGTCTCGTGATGAAGCTTTGTGTGTCATATGCAATAATTTGCTCAATGCTCAAGCAAAGATGAAGCATTTTGCAAACAAACATTGTATTGATGTTTAATTTGAACTAGGTGATTTAGTATTTATGCAGCTACAACCTTTCAAACAGTTGTCTCTAACCTAACACCGAGGCCACAAGCTTTCTAAGAGATACTATGGACCTTATCTAATGATTAGACATATAGGAATGTATGCTTATGAGGTAGCTTTATCTTCTTCTTTCAAAATCATAATGCCTTTCATGTATCTATCCTAAAGGTGACTCAAGGTTCTACTATTCCCTCTTTAGAATTACCTTTAGATTTTAAGAGTAATCCACTTTTAACACCCCTTGGTATTCTTGACTAGTATGCCATTATTAAGGGGGGAGGGGGGTGGTGTTTAGTAAGTTTTTGTGTAGTGGCAAGGGTTGTTACTAGAAGACATGAGTTAGGAAGATTGGGGTATTTTTCTTAATGATATCCTACGATCAAGACAATTGGCTGAATCTTGTGAAACCATTTCATCGAAGTTCATTGATGTCTTCTTTTTATAAAGCAAATTGACTTCGATTCTTGAATCATCCACATCACTTCTACTTCTATTGTAACAATAAGTGGTAGAGTAACTACATAGTTTACACATTTTAGAACATAGCAATTGGTTACGTGTATGATTTTACTTAGCATATAAACAAATACAACATATGTAATAATCTTTTGAGCGAGAAATAACTACCCATGAGAATGAATAAAAGGAAAATAACATAAAGGAGAAGGAAATTTCCACTTACTCTTTGGAGCCTTGCTAGTTCAAACCAAGGCAGTTCCACCTCAACTATGCCTCGCAAACACAAAGATAAATAGGGGATTATTAGATTTGTAAAAGAAATCAAGAAACAAATACATAAACACGGGAGAATAATAGGGATTAGGGTTTGAGAGTTACACTGACCACGAACCTTAAGAGAGAGAGTTTCTATATTTTAGAGTTTTTGAAAAGTGAAAAGAAGAAACCCCAACAACTCGTTTACTTTACCATATAAAATAAGGTGGAAATTAATTGCAGTTCAATAGGAATATAATAAAAGTATAATTATTATTATATACCTATTACACTATTTAATTGATATAAATAATGCAAGGAATTACATTGGAATAAAATCAAAATATCAATTATATCCTTATCGTGGGACTATAATCTAATATCCTTTGATCTTCTACCTAATACTAAATGATATTTACAAGATAAAGCATTTAAGGGAAAGATTATAAATGGACCATTAAATAGTAATTCATGAGTCATGAATTGTTATTTAATATTTTTGGTAATAGTAATTTATTGAAAATAATTATTCGACATGTAAAGATTTAACTAAATATCGTACTAATAACTCTATATTGAATAAAGGTGAAATAGAATAAATACTTTCTCTTAATGGACATGAAGTAAAGAAATACACTTCTTTTAGTTAGTTGAGTTACTTCGTGTTATAGGGGTAAGCCATTTGGTGGGCCTCTTACGTTATCAACCAAGGGAGAACGAAGTTGGCCCTTCTTGTAGTTAATGATGAAATGAAAATTGATTTTTTTTAAAATTTTTTGTATATTAAATAATTTTTTATTATGTTATTTAATTAAATATACTTAATTAAATTATTTTATTAAATTAATTATTATAACTAATTAAAAACTAATATATGTCAATTGATAAATGGTGACATGTAGTGATATAACTTAGTTATGGAAAGTATTAAAAACTATAATGTAGGTATACAAAGTATTAAATGGCCAATTTTCTTTTTTTTTAATTTTCTATATTTTTTATTTTTTTTTGTAATTTCTTTAATATTTATCATGATTATTATTATCGTATTAATTAATTAAATTAATTTAATAAACATTATCTTATTAAATAATTATTGCCTAACACTTTAACCGGCAGTGATGAAAGATGAGTTGTTGAGCGAATGTGTCATTGTAAAAGCGCAAAAACAATTGTCAATATTTTTGTAAATTTAAAAGATATCAATCTGCTTTGGTTTCACTTCAGTAAAATATCAAGCTCCGTGAAGGTGAAGAACAAACCGAAACCAAGAACAAATGGTTAGTTAGTATTGCTGTAAGGATTGTATACCCCATTCTTCATGCATATGTTGTGCTTTGTTTAGTTTCTTAACGCTGTTTCCTTGAATTTAAGGTTAAAAAAATACTTGATTAACTTACTCTTGCTCCATTATGGTTAAAAGCTCGTAGCTTCGCGATGTTTTTTTGATCGCGTACCCAAACACGAAGCATACTTGAGTTATTTTTGACGAGAAAAGTTTAGAGAATGTGAATTGCCACGAAAAAGGAAAATTGGAGATGATAGTTTTACAGTCATAGTGGATGAACTGTTTGATAAAATGTCCAAACGGGTTGAAGTTTTTTTACTTTTGGTTTAGACCCAGATACTTCTCTCTCTCTCTCTCTTTTCCCCCCTGTTTCTTGTAGGCCCTCTTCGATTTGCAATGCGAACATACCTTGCTCAATTCTTTTCGCACCGAGTGGATAATTTTGGGCAATGTGAGCTTATATTGAGATGCAACGAAACCTTGTGGCCGAATAGCATGTTCTATTGGTTGCCAAATGCAGTGTTTCACACTTTATAGATGGAAAACCGCATTTTCTTCATTTGCTGTATCCACCATCGCTTTAGTATGGAGGTGCTGACGGAGAGGGCTAAGGTCATCTCCACTCTAAGGACCACATGGAATTCCTCATTGTGCCACAATACTTTTAAGGAATTCCCTTCTTTTCGATATTGTGTTTGGTGGAATAGAAGTACCGTGTAGATATACATAAATAATGTCTATTTTATATAATGTAAAATAAATAAGAAACTAGTATTCCTTCCCTTATCCAAGAGTTGCTATTCCACACGGAATGTAACTTTTATTTTAAAAATACCCTTGATCATAAAATAAAAGAACAACAAAGGAATTGTTATTCCTTTCTAGACTTATTTTATTCTATTGAACCAAATGTAGTCGAATTTTTGGGCTGCAAATAGGCTCTTCAAGTGACTATTTCATATAAGTTAGTTTGTTTTATTGACAGGACATAACACAAGGAGCAAAGGACTAACTTTCATTTATTTGTACTTATATTAGACCGGTTAAGTGTATCTTTGCAGATGAGACATATCTGAAAGTTTGTAGTTCAAGGATAGGGGTTTGGTCACACAAAAATATGGACCTCATGGAAGTGCTGCATGTAGAACCTAGCAGATATAAATCAAATGGTGTTAGGCTTGAAAAGACAATGTCATAGGACTGCAATAGTTACAAATAGGTTCTTCTAGGCAGAAAGTTGCAGGGGTTTAGAATTAATACTGTTGCAACAATAGTTCATAGGATAATGTGTGAATTACAAATCACAAGGCAAAAAGAAGAGTAGAGCATAGTATGTTATAGCTATTGGATTAAATGCTGCTCTCTCTCTCTCTCTTTCTTTTTATTTTTTGGGATAACCAAAGCCTTCTCTTTAACCATGTATTCTTTCGGCTACCAAGGATAGTTTCTACCTCTCAACAGATCCTTTAACATTTAAATTGACTTTAATAACTGTCAATAGAGTTCATACAAGTGGAAGAGAGGTAAATGCCCAAATTTTGTTAGCTTCTAAGGTCGTTGCTCATTGCATTCTTGGGTTCAAGAATCAAAATAGTGAGAAATTCAGTGACTTATGGAAGAACTAAGTTGTTATGAGGGTGCATTGGGTTTTGGGGGTTGGTTTGGTGAGGCTGGCGGACTTCCTTAAGATTATCATATCCCTTGAAAGAGAGAGAAGATACGCTTAAACATTACTTCAAATTTCAATTCACAGAAAATTAAATGTTAACCTCAACACCAAAAAAATGCTCTCTCCTCTCTCCTCCCTCCTCCCCTCCCCTGACCTCGGCCCACTCCCCCTAAAGGACCACTTCCTTTAGGAGCCTAAATTTCCCCAACACACTACCCCACCACGCCCAACCTCTGGCCAAGTAATCACCAAAAATGGAAATACCCCAAAACCCACAAACCAGACCCCACTGCCCATCTCCCAAGGTAGATTACCCAACCTGCCTTTATGAGGAAAAAACAAATGAAGCTTTTATTTCCTCTCCCATCCACCTGGCAAACTATGACGGAAATGGTAATCTTGAGCCTTGTGCCAAGCCTACCTGCCCCACTTTGCAGTCTGGTCAGCTCCACGCGTCAGAGGCCTTCTCCAACCTGCCACCCTCTGCCACGACTGCTAACCAAACCACCTCGAGGGAAACCAATACCACCATTAGCCACCCAGCAACTGGAAACAACCGCGCGCCGGCCACCTCGCCCGTGCCCCCTGCTAGCCCCCCGAAGTCATACGCTGCTGCTTGCGCCGCCGGCCAGCCTAAGCCCACCTCTTCTGGCTCCCCTTCCGACGACAACGCATTTCCCCTCAGGTTCATCCCTCCGGCGAACAAAGGTGCTACCACTAGAGTCGCCATCCCTCTTGTTGTAGAGAAACAGGGAGCTAACTATTGGGAGGCCACCCTCGTTGGCTTTTTCCTAGGCCGTCGGTTGCCTTTTCAACTAGTCAAGACGATCGCATTTAGGCTATGGAAGGACTTAGGCCTTCTAGAGGTCCTCGGAAACAAGGAGGGAGTCTACTACTTCCGCTTCCGTCACGAGGCAGACCTCACACCCATTATGGAAAAGCATTGGCATTTTGCTCAAAGATTCCTCTTGCTTCACAAGTGGAGGAGGGGGCTGCCACTTGACAAGCCACAACCAACCAAGCTGCCGGTCTGGGCACAGCTCAATGGCATCCCATGTGAATACCTCAGTCCGGATGGGATCAGCTATATTGCTAGCGCAGTGGGTGTCCCCCTCAAAGCCGATACCCTCACCATGGCGCGCCAACGGGCAAACCATGCCCGAGTCCTTGTGGAAATCGATGCGAGGGACCCCTTAGTATCCACCGTCGAGGTGGAAAACGTGGAAGGAGGCATTGCGCTGGTCCATGTTGTCTATCAATGGCTACCCCCTCGTTGCGGTGAGTGCCTCGTCTTTGGACATAAATGTGGCCAAGCACCTCCACCACAGCAGCAACAAAAGCAACCGCAACAGAACCAGCAGCAGCCGCAACAACATCGGTCAGACCCAGCTCCCCAACATACAGCTAACAGCGAAGAATGGCAGCAATACAGACGGTCTGGTAAGGATAAGCAGAAAGGGAAGGAGCCTACGGAGGGAGAAGCAAGCAGTGAGGTGAAAGCCCAGCAGGATAGGGAAACCTTTGTGGGGAATAAGACGCGGGGTGATCAAGTAATTGGAGTAGTGGATCCAGGTGTGCCAAGAGCTAACAAGCAGGGGTATGAAGAGAACAAGAAACTGCCAGGACAGCAAATCAAGGCAGCGGCCAGTTCCAAGGAGGAAACTACCATCCCGTCGGAGCCAGTGGGGTCGGGGAAACCTATCTCAGATCCCTCAAACTCACAAATCACCAAGGAGGCGCCTGCTTCATGTGAGGTATTACCTGGACGGGATAAACTGGATGAAATGGAGCACACGGACAACCCTCCCAACCTGGCCCCCATGGACAACGCTCCCACGTTGGCTGACCTTGCAGCGGATGACCTCGATCACACCCCACTTTGCAAACTCATCGCCCACAGTAGTCAGAAAGGTTCCACCTCTTCCAATAGACGCAAGAAGAAGGCACGGAAGAGGAGAAGATCCTTCACTTAGTCGCCTCCATACACTCCCCAATGCATATTGCCGCTTGGAACGTTAGAGGCTTCAATGATCCCATCAAGGTTTCTGACATCAAACGGATTTGCAATGCTCACAAGATAAGCTGCATTGGCTTACTTGAGACAAAGGTTAATCCGCGGAACGAAGCATCTATCAAGAATGCATTGGGCACATCATGGCAAGTTAGAATAAACACATCAAACGGCAAAAGATTGTGGTTAGCATGGAGGCATACTGAATGGACCGTCAGCGTTGAATCCGAGAGCTCCCAATTCATGCATTGCAAATTAGTAAACAGAAGATCAAGCTTCATTTCCTTCGCTACCTTCATCTATGCCTCCAATAACAGTAGAGAGCGACGAGGCCTATAGAGCAACATTGTAAATATAGCCCCCACTACTCACCCCCTTCCATGGATAGTACTAGGGGACTTCAACACCACACTTTCCCTCAATGAGAAATTAGGTGGGAGAGCACAGCTCTTGGAAGAAATGGTTGATTTGCAAAATTGCATCTCGCAAGCGGAATTGGAAGACTTGAGCTACGTGGGTGACTTCTACACTTGGTCCAACCGCCAAATGAGCAACCCCATCTTACGCAAATTGGATAGAGTCATGGTAAACCAACAATGGCTTCACCTACTACCGAGAACTCATGCTCAATTTGCTCCCCCAACCCTTTCGGACCACTCCCTTGCCATTGCCCACATTGACACTTCACCTGCCACCAAGAAGACCCCCTTCAAATTCTTCAACTTCTGGATTGACCACAAGAACTTCTCCCACATAGTGAGCAACACATGGGGGTTAGACATAGCTGGATGCAAAATGTTCCAGGTCACTCGCAAACTCAAAATACTCAAACACGAACTCCGTAAACTCAACAGGAATGAATTCGGTCACCTCCCACTACAGGTTGAGCTAGCACACTCCGAGCTACAAGCCCTCCAAGGTGCTGTCCATGGCAATGGAGACACTTCCTTGATGGAACAGGAAAAAGAAGCCTACAAAACCTACTACCTCCTACGTGCAGCCGAGGAAAGCCTCTACAAACAGAAGTCCAGGGCACTCTGGTTAAAACTTGGAGATAGGAACACCTCATTCTTCCATAAATCTATGAAGAACCTACACAACCGTAGCCACATACGCCACCTATTTAGAAGCGACGGGAGCGAAGTCATTGGTGACACGGAGATCAAGGAACTTGCGGTGCAACACTTTCAAAAGCTCTATGAGTGTCCCCCTTCCTCTCCCACCTTTGAAGGTGTCAGCGAAATGGTTTCACGCAAGCTAAGTCACCAACAATGTGCGGAGCTATCTCTCCCTTTCACAGATGACGAAATCAAATGGGGGTTCTTCTCCCAAGCAAATGACAAAGCACCGGGGCCGGATGGCTACACCGCCAAATTCTTCAAAGCCACCTGGGGAATTATTGGTAAAGACCTCCTGGAAGCTTCTAAAGAATTCTTGGTATCGGGACACCTACTCAAGGAGATAAATTCTTCCATCATCTCCTTGGTTCCTAAGATTGCCAACCCATCCACACTTGGAGAGTTCCGTCCTATAGCCTGCTGTAACGTCATCTACAAAGCCACATCCAAAGTCATAGCTGAGCGCATCAAACGAGTCCTTCCATCCTTAGTAGGCAGCGAGCAAGCGGCGTTCATCCCTGATAGACGTATCTCGGACAACATCTTTCTCGCACAAGAACTACTTGCAGGTTACCGCACTCAAACCACCTCACCCAGATGTACCCTCAAGGTAGACCTCCAAAAAGCCTTTGACACAATCAAATGGGATTTTTTGATGTCTACATTACATGCTATGGGCTTCCCTCCCCACCTGAGATCCCTGATCTACCAATGCATCTCCACCCCGATGTTTTCCATCAACATCAACGGTGAACTTACGGGTTACTTCCCTAGTATGAGGGGACTCAGACAAGGTGATCCACTATCACCCTATCTATTTGTGTTGGGAATGGAAATCCTATCCTCCCAACTGAGAAGACTAGCTGCGCACCCTCAATTCTCCCTGCACTGGAGATGCAGGAAAGAGAAAATCACCCATTTATGCTTTGCTGATGACCTTCTCATCTTCTCAAAAGGTAACATCCAGTCAGTCTCCCTGATTAAGTTAACCCTCCAACAATTTCATTCCATGTCAGGCTTGGACGTTAACAACAACAAGAGCAATATCTTCTTCTCCCATGTTCCCGCTGCAGTTAAGGAGGCCATCCTCTCCCTCACCCAATACCAGGAAAGCTCACTGCCAGTACGCTACCTGGGAATACCCCTCTCCTCCTCCAAACTTCGCAAAGAAGATTATGATGCCTTGATAGAGCGTATACTATCTCGAGTCTCTTCCTGGACATCTAGACACCTCTCTTATGCAGGGCGACTGCAACTCATCAAATCAGTACTCGTCTCCATTCAACTACATTGGAGCAACACATTCATGATCCCCAAATATGTCATAAAGAAGATGGACAGCTTGCTCAGGAACTTTCTCTGGAGTGGAAACCCCCACATGAACACTAAAGCTAAGGTCAGATGGAACGATGTTTGCAAACCGCTTAAGTGTGGGGGCCTCGGCATCCCTGACCTCCATCTTTGGAACAAAGCAATCCAGATAAAGCACATTTGGCGCCTCTGCAAGGAAGGACCTAAAACCCTTTGGCCTGAATGGGTACATTCCACTCTCCTCAAGGGGCGAAGCTTCTGGACTCAAAAGCCGCCAACAACATGCTCTTGGACTTGGAAGAAACTACTGAAGCTCAGACAATTAGTCCGGCCTTGTTTCCAATGGATCCCCAACAACGGTCTCACCATCTCCCTCTGGACTGACTTCTGGCTCCCAATAGGACCCTTGGATCAGGTCTTCAGTGCTCGGGTAATGGGCAATACTGGCCTTCCACCTACCACTAAGCTTTGTTCCCTCATGGAAGGTAATAACTGGTGCATCCCAGACGCAGTACTCAATATGAACATCCAGATACCTGACTCCCTTCATCCCAATGCAACTGCCAATGACCACCTCCGATGGGTCCATTCCAACACGGGTGACTACACAACCAAGAGTGGGTATGCATTCCTCTCCCCTTCACCTAGACCAGTCCCTTGGGCGAAGGTTATATGGAATAAATACTCTATCCCTAGACACTCGTTTATCTTGTGGCTGGCCTGGTTCCACAAGCTAACCACCCTTGACAAATTGGAATTATGGGGCTTGACTACTTCCACCACGTGCTTCCTATGTCATCAGAGCCCGGAAGATCATCCTCACCTCTTCTTTAATTGCAGTTACTCTCGCTCCATATGGACAGCAGTTTGTGACCACCTTCACTGCCCACCACACTTTCACCATTGGAAAGGGGCCACTTCGCTACTATTGGCCTCAAATGGTTCCTCCTCTATCGACCACAATAGAAGATGCGCCGCACTGGCTGCTTCGGTGTATTGCATATGGAGAGTACGTAACAATGCACGTCTAGGGAATCACATCCCCAACTGGGGTTCAGTTGTAAACCAAATTATTGCTTACACCTCTGTATTGTAATGCTTCCATGTAGCTCTTTAGTTTCGCTTTCACTTTGCTACGTCCTATGACTATATTGTAAATTTCCCGGTTCATGATTGTATACGTTTTGGATATCAATAAAATTCACCTTATCCAAAAAAAGAGAAGATACGCTTGACTTGAAATAATTACACTCTTGCAACATTTAGTATATGTTGGTAGTTCTTTGAACAAAACCAATTTGTTGTTGAGGTGCTATAACACATGATTTTTGATGATTCCATTGGAAGAATAGAAGTTAGACAATTAAAGTTCCAAGCTGTTATCTGTGCAAGCACACTTAAGGGTGGTCTAGGTCTAGAACTGATTTGGGGCAAGATTGAAGAAATGTGCATTTGTATATGTGTTAATAAGATTAAACATTTTCTACTTATAATATGATTCGCATATTTTCATTTCTTGAATTATGCTTATCCATGACAGTGATAGTTCTTGAGTTGCTAAGACAAATTGAAATTTCAGGGGTTTGTTAAAAAATTTCTATCTAAGAGAAAGAATTTTTCTGTGTTATGAAGTGTAAGCCACTGATAATAGGTCCCAATCAAAACCAAATAGAGAGTGAAATAGAGTTATACTTAGGGCGAGAATAACCATAGTGTTTGAGTTGATAATTGCCTACCTTCCCTTTATCCACGTGAAGTTTAAATACAAAAGAAACATTAACAGCTTTTCCTGAAAATAAGGACTCTAGTTGCACTCTAATGGTTAAAAATGAGGACAGTAGTTACACTTAAATAGTATTATGACTAGCACCACAATCATCTAATATAAAAGCTTATGCTTGTAAATTTAGTGTGGGCTGTTATTTACATTATTTAACACTTCCCCTCATTTGTTGGTTGGGATATTAATTGAAATCTATTAAGTTGACCACTTAATTAAATGGGAGTGAATGGCTGCGGAGATATTAGAACTCATGATTTCCTGCTCTAATACCATATTATAGCTAGTAATACAACCATATGATCTGAAAATTTAAGCTAGATATGATGTGAATTATTATATCTATTGCTTAACAAATAGCACTTGTTATTTGAACCAAGTGTAGCCACTAGCCTATTCATATGTAAACATAACCAACAACTAATGACTGGTTCAAAGAGGCATGACACACGGCTTGATGCAGCTTCATGCAATGTCAAAATATTTGGGGGGTCCACACCTAAAGATAGAAAATTTTAAGTTTCTGTTTCTCATGGGTAGCAAAGTGGAAATTCCTAGAGAGAGAAAATGCTCTCTCTTCTCTCTAACCTTACTGAACTTTTTCTAGGGTAAATTAAACACGAAACCTTCAATAATCAATCTAAAACAACAAAATAATTAAAGCTCTCGCAAGCAATTCAAATCATCGTGAACATGTTGGTGGTTTCCACCATCCACTAGGAACAAATTTTCCTCAAGGCTTATTCCAAAGCCACATATTCGGAGTGCAAGGCTCTGCATTTAAGACATTTGAACTGGTATCCCCTTTTGAAATAGAGCCAATTCCAACCACGGCAACCGAAGTTCGCGATAAAAGGAATAAGAACACTGTTACATTGGAAGGTGATAAGGTCTTGAGCCATGGCAGAAATTCCTGTGTGGACAAAGGGAAGTCACCTTGCACCGAGACAGATGATCAAGAGAAAACCTTCAATGAGGTCGACAATCCTTCAATGGAGCGAATGGAAGAAGTATTGGATGAGAATGAGAAACAGAGTACAAAATCACAGCATCCAAGGAATCAACTAAGCCAAGGCAGTTGGAGGCACAATCCCCCGTCCTAAAGGGCCGGAATTTAAATTGGAGTATTATCCTCCTATCGCTCAAGGGGTGCTACCCAAGGTCAAACCTCCTCCTTCGGTTGCTGTTCAAGGAGCGAAGAACTGGGAACACGCCTTGGTAGGCTTCTTGTTGGGGAAAAGAATACCATTCTCCCTTGTGCAAGCCACGACATTAAGGATATGGAAGGATTATGAGATAACAAATGTCCTTTGCAACAAGGAAGGATTCTTCTACTTCCGGTTTGCAAACGACACATTCTTAAATAATATCTTAGAGAGACCATGTTTTTTGCTAAAAGATTTTTAGTTCTCCAAAAAAGGCAAACCAGAATGCTGTTAAATAAATTGCAACCTTCTAAAGTTCCAGCATGGGTGATATTTTCAGGTATTCCTTGTGAATACCTCCACTCAGTAGGGGTAAGTTACATTGCAAGCGTTGTTGGAAAACCCATCCAAGCTGATATGCTCATGGTTTGCCAAGCAAGAGCTAATCAAGCTAGAGTAATGGTGGAAGTGGATGCTAATGAGGAAGCTGTACATTTGGTGGAGCTGGAAAGAGAAGATGGAAAATCCATGCAAATTTCGGTGGAATACCAATGGTTACCACAATGCTGCTCAATATGTAAAGTCTTTAGACATACATGTAACACAAATAAACTAGTGGACAGCCAAACGTCAAAGGAGAACTTCACAAAGGAAAACAAGACGTGGGTAAAGGTCCAAAGTAAGGGGTCAAACAACAAAGAAACTGAGAATCCAACATCATCCTCTAAGGAGAAGACTACGGTGCTTAATGAGGAGGTACACCCACCTAGCAAACATGCTGATGGGAAGAAGAACCCTCAAGAGGAAAAGATGGAAGCTCTGGGGGTGAACGCAGAGCCTGAAAACTCCAAACCCAATGAACCAATTGAGCTGGAACTAGAGAATATACCTTCACAAATTCCTAAAACTCCTGTATGCAGAGGGAAAGTGAACGAGTATGAAAATAAGGTAGGGGAGAAGAAGGTCGATGAGGGTAAGGAAGGAACAAATAGTAGTGAGGAACCTAGAAGCACCAGCAAGATACAAATCACTACCTCAAGCTCTTAAAAGCTAACCGGTATACTTAGTCTAGTGAAGGGAGATCATCTGGTTCAAGTGCAAAGAAGAAGAGGAAGAAGAAGGTTTACAATCGCGAAAGGCATTATACTTAATAAATCTTCATCATTATAATGAATCTGGCTTCATGGAACATAAAAGGTCTCGATGACCCATTGCAGTGTGTAGAAATAAGAAAGTTTTGTAAGGAGAATGGAATATCGGTTATGGGGTAGCTGAAAACTCGTGTAAATCAGAATAATGAAGAGAGAGTTAAGTCATTTCTAATAGCCAATTGGGAGTTTAGAATTAATTCCATGGCTAGAAAGAGGATATGGCTTATGTGGGACCCAAGAAGCTAGAATATCAGAATTGAAAAAGAGCACAAGCAGTTCTCTCACTGCTATTGCATTCATCTTGGATCAAACCGTTCCTTTTATGCTACATTGGTCTATGCATCTAATTCTGAAAATGAGAGGAAATTACTATGGAAGGATTTGGCCGAGTTAGCTCTTTCCATGTTTGACCATCCATTGGTGGTCTTAGAGGACTTCAATGTGATCGGATTGATCAATGAGAGGAAGGGGGGTAATATAAAGAAAACATTGGCAATGATGGATTTTGTAAATTTCCTAGATAAGGCGGAATTGGATGACCTTTGGTTTGGGGGGGGACTTCTACTCTTGGTCAAACAAACAAGTGGATGACCCAATTTTGAAAAAATTAAATAGGATATTGGTTAACTAAAGATGGCTAAACAACTTACCCAATTGTGATGCTACCTTTGTAGCCTCTATCCTTTTTGATAATTCGGCAGGAGTTCTGCATATGGAGCTGAGTACAGTAAAAAGGAAATTTCCATCCAAATTTTTTGAGTTTTGGATGGAATCATTGAATTTCCTCCCCAAGGTAGAAGCAATTTGGTCACAAGAAGTCAAAGGTTCCAAAATGTTCCAAATAGTAACTAAAATGAAATTACTAAAGAAGGAACTCAAAAATTGCAATAATACCAAATTCTCAAACCTTGTAGGAAGAGTCAAATTAGCAAAGGAACATTTAATGGCGATCCAAAGCTCTATAGCAAAAGGAGACATAGCACTACTTGACTAAGAAAAAGAAGCGTTCAAGGAATATTATATACTAAAGGGAGCAGAAGAAAGTCTTTTTAGACAAAAATCGAGGGTGAAATGACTGAAACTGGGAGACAAGAACACTTCATATTTCCATAAAGTGATCAATCATAGGCGAAATAGGAATGCTATACATAGTTTGAAAAAGGAGGATGGAATAGAGATTTGGGGAGATGTGGATGTTAAGAGGGAAATTGTAGCCTACTTCTCCAAATTGATGGGAAGACAACAAATGGTCTTCACAAACACAGAGGTGCAAGACTATATTTATAAACAAATGTCTGATCAACAGGTCTTGCAAATCAATAGTTCATTCTTGGATGAGGAGATTAAAAAGGCCTTCTTTAACCAAGTTGACAACGAAGCTCCTGGTCCAAATGGTTTTTCTGCTAGGATTTTCAAAGCGATATGGCACATTATTGGGGAAGATATGATCAAGGGGGTGAAAGAGTTCATGGTGTCAGGCAATATGCCGAATGAACTGAATTGCAAGATCGTCTCCATTGTTCCTAAGATTGCTAATCCTACAAATCTTGCTGATTTTAGATAAACAATCACCAAGCTACTGGCTTCAAGAATGAAAATGGTTGTATCATTACTAGTGGGGAAAGAGCAATCTGCTTTTATTGGAGGGTGTCGTATCTCGAATAATATATTTGTAGCCCAAGAATTAGCCAATGGATACTGCAACAACAAAGGAGCTTCGAGGTGTATACCGAAAGTAGACATCCATAAAGCTTATGATACCATAAATTGGGGCTTTATAGAAGCAGTACTTACATGCATGAATTTCCCTGCACACTTTATCAAGTTGGTGATGCAATGTATCTCTACCTCAAGATTTTCTTTCAACATTAATGGAGAATTGGTTGGTTTCATTCCTAGCTCAAGAGGTCTTAGACAAGTTGATCCCATGTCATTGTATCTGTTTGTACTTGGTGTGAAAGTCTACTCAAGGATATTAAGGCAACTCATTGATAATTCCAGATTCTCATATCACTGGAGATGTAAGAAAGATCGACTCACGCACTTATACTTTGCAGATGACCTTCTGATCTTTTGTAAATGTAATCTTGATTGGTTAGAGTGATTAAGGAATCTTTGGAAATATTTGATTCTATCTCAGGATTTGAAGTTGTGTTCCTATCTAATGTACCTCCTTCAGCAAAGGTTCAGACACTTCAGAGGATGGAATTTAAAGAAGGGATACTCTCCATCTGTTATCTTGGGGTATCACTTCTAGCTTCCAAACTCCGTAAAGTAGATTTTGAAGCTCTAATTGATAGAATTTTAGCTAAAATCAACTCACGGATTTCCAAATTCTTATCCTATGTTGGATGACTTCAACTTGTCAATTTAGTGCTATTCTCAATGCAAATATATTGGGCATCAATGTTTATTATACCAGAAAAGGTAGTGGAATCCATTGAAAGACTTATGCGCAACTTTTTATGGAGTGGGAGGCCTAATATTTCAATGAAAGCCAAGGTAAGATGGCAAGAGGTGTGCACCTCGATTGATCAAGGGGGTTTAGGCATTCCTAAACTTGCAATATGGAACAAAGCAGCCCAATTAAAACATATTTGGCATTTATGTGGAGATTTAGTAAGAGGTGTTTGGGGTGAATGGGTACATTCCAATTTTCTTAGAAGAATTTCATTTTGGGAGACGAAAAAACCCTCTAAGTGTTCGTGGAGTTGGAGTAAATTGCTAAAACTTTGGCAGATAGCAAGAAGTATGTTTAAATGAGAAGTGGGTGATGGCCTTTCTATATCTCTATAGATAGACTTTTGATTACTAACTGGGCCTTTAAACTTGATACATAGCATTAGAACGATCTCCGTTTTAGGGCTTCCTTTGAATGCTAGGCTGTGCTCAATTATATAAGGCAATGGTTGGGAATTTCCACAGAACAATTTCTGGAATGGGTTTACAATACCATCAAATATAATCCCTAACCCACATGAAGTTGATAGGTTTATCTGGAATAAAGATGTATCTGGATTATTCTCTATCAAAAGCGCTTACAAGGCATTATCTAATCAAAATGGCACTGTTCCTTGGGCTAAGATGATCTGGAACAAGTATTCCATGCCACAACACTCATTTATCATGTGGCTAACTTGGAAAATGAAACTTCACACTCTAGATAAGCTTAATAGGGAAATATCCACCTCAACAACTTGTTTCCTATGTTCAAGTGGAAATGAGAATCATGATCATTTATTTTTCGAGTGTACATACTCGAAATAGGTATGGAAGGCAGTTTTGACAGAACTTAAATGCCCAATATCCTTTATCTCTTGGCAAAATGCAACCACAAGACTTATACATCCATCACCTAGAAACTACCCCATGACTCCATTATGGAGAGTAGAACTTTCAGTAGTAGTATATTGCATTTGGAGAGCAAAGAACTCGACTCGGCTAGGATCCCCACTACCTCTACCAATATCCTTAGCCAGACAGATTTTAACTTATTCTAAGTTTCTTGTACCTTGAGTTTGGCTTTACACTAGTTTCATAAAATTTATAAAATTCTACTTTTAGAATAGAATTTTGCCGTAACTCATTACCGCGATTAGTGGCTGTACATTCTCTCTTATTAATATAATTAATTGCTTACCAAAAAAAAAAAAAAATACTTGGGGGATTCTTCCTTAGTATTATTGATGTCCTCCTTAGTGTAGCAACTGATTTCCTTGATATTTAGGGATACATGACACTAATGTAAATGTGTTCTTCTTTTGTCATTCACTTGCAGGATTGGTCTGAAGAGATCAAATTTAGGGAGTTAGCAAATTCATCTTCTTTTTATCACAAGGTCTACACGGAGGTATTTCCATTTTTGGATATTTGCATCCATGAACACCTTTTGCAGCATTTAGTAATTCATCTTATGTAGAGTTACTTCTGCATCATCATTTTGATATGTTAATTACTTGTCTGAGCCCAATGTGTTGCTCTAGTTGTTAAGGCAAAGACAATAATATGACAAATTGCATAATGTCCTAGATTAAGCATCAAGACAAGTCTTTTTGTTTTTTTCCTCTTTTGCTTTTGTAACAAATAGGTACCATTGGGTTCATATAGTTTAGGGATTTGAAGATATAGGAGACATTTTTGTTATATTAAAATTTCTAATTAATTGAGATAGCGGACTAGCATTCTCGTGCTTTAGGGTTCCATGATAATGTTATATAAAGGTATACTTGCTGTGTGCCTTCAAATGCATATTTAATTCATCACTTTTTTTCACACATTTTCTTCTTATCTTCTTCCCTCATTGACATTTTGTCTCCTAGTCTTTTGGGTGGTCTCAAGATGTGCTGGGCCTTATGCCAAACGCTTATATAGCACAACACTGAAAGCCCCTTATGTCGCCCACTATCTTGCTAAAGGTCATTCTTACCACATATTATGACATTATTCTCAGCTACATGGTCCTACTTTTTGAATACAGTGAAAAGGTTGAATTAATTTATTTGGATTTGAATTGTGGCATTCTCATTTGATCTAGTAATAACATAGAGCACTTGTTTTCCATGTGTTGTCAAATTCTTGATCATCATTGTGTGATTAGTAGCATCTCAATACAATATTAGTCTCCTTTCTATGTTTTCTTCTAATTATGGCCATGGCCCAATATTATTACTCTCACAACAGGAAAAAAAAAAAAAGCTTTGACAAAATGATTTGTGTAAATTACACACTAATGTCACGCACGCACACACATAAATGTAATCTATAAGTAATATTATATGTTATAATAAATATTTTATGTCATATATGAATTATTTGTTATATACCACACATTCCCCCTCCCCTCCAACCACTTTTCATCATCCTTACACCATTATCACCAACATTGACGCTACTACCACTGCACCCCTACCATTGTTGCTGCCGTTATCATCCCCTGCTGTTGCTACCACCAGCCCCTGCCCCTGCCACCTCTGATCATTGCCAATGCACCTTCACCACCTCCACTACCTTGTACTGCCATACCCTGCATCATTGCCACCACCGCTACGGCCACCACCATTGCTATGACTCCTGCAACACCATCACCATCGCCATCACTACAACCTTAGTGGTTGTAGCAGTTAGGTGGTGATTGTGGTGGAGGTGCAGTGGTAGTGATGGTCCTTATGGTAGTGGTGGTATTGGTAATAGTGGTGATGAAAATGGGGATATGGTGATGGTGGTGGGGGTAGTGGAGGTGCTTTTTATTGTAATAGGGGCACAACGGTATTTTTCATTCTATGCCCAAAACATTATTGCAATATAATGATTTGAAATAAATAATGGAATTGTTATTACTTATAATAGGGGTTCATACCAACTAAACAGTTGAATATGTATTCCCAACTTTTCCCAAGGAGTAGATTTTCTATACCTTGTCTATTGCATTCTTCAAAGTAAATAGAATTTAAGTGAAAAGACTCCCAAGGATAGTGGCGACACCACCCCTTTGTTGTCCTCTCTTTATCTTCATCCTCTTTCCCATAATCTTAATCCACAATAATAGTTGTTATTCCACCAGCAATACATGAATCTTTAGAGATCAAATGTCATGATTGTAGTAACTGAAGTAATAAGTTCTCTCTATCCTTTCGTGATAGTTGGCAGGTTCAGGTTTATCATTTTGGCTTCATTGGGGTAGCTAATGCTACTTTTTCTTGATTCTTACAAGTTTTATATTCTGTATATACATTGCGTGTTTTCATCCCCTTTTGTGGGATTATCTTGCATGAGTGTGAAGATTTTGTTCTTGATATAGAAATTTTATGTATCACATCCTCACAAGTCTGTTGACAACCTTTTTATGTACGAGATGTGTTTGGCTTTTGGATTTAGTGGTTGATCTCCATGCTTTTGGTTGTTACTACCATGGATTGTTTTCTCTCAAGTGCTTTTAGTGCTAATGAATTATTGCAGTTATCATGACATCTATGTTATAAATACATGGTCAATTAACTTCTTTGGGATCCAAGTCTAGTTGGTTGCATTTATTGCTATCTCAATGTCTTTGTGACACCCATGATGTCGTCTTCATTTCACAGATAGAGGAGATTGGATGGGAACATCTGGTGCGCTCAAGTGAAGATCTAATGTTCCTCAGCTTCCATGTATTGTAAGAAAAATTTGCTGATGTTGACTGATTACTCCTTTTCCTAGTGTGAATGTATTGCTATCTAGAATGTTATTTTAATCTTTTAAGTGTGATTTTCTTTTATTCAGTTGTACTTGATTTCCATCATTTATGGCAAAGGCTTTGAATGTTCAATTTACACTTTTGAATGTGTAGAACTGATTCAATAACTGTTCAAAGTTTAGAAACTGGAATGGTTATAATTGTCACAGTTGTACCTTATCTCCATAAATTAGGGAAAAGATTTGAAGCGTTCATTTCCTACAAAGTTCAGAATTTTTTGATCCAGTCTTTAATCGGTGTTGGAAGTTGAGAAATTGGAAAGGTCCTTGAACAAATTACAAACAGGGGAATGTCCGTGTCTTTGATTAGGAGGCTTGTGACATGAGAAAAGGATAGATAAGACAAATTTGACCTTTTAAGTTGATGCTCTCCTTTCCAAAGAAATATAGACAGGACAAGGTTAACCGATATATGCAACTTATGATTTATGCATAGGTCTGATCAAATATTTTAAAAGGATTCTTGCTGTTTGGCACTATGATATCTTTGGTTTAAAATTTAAAAATAGCCAGATAGCACACATTTCATAGCTTGATTCTTAAGGGTGCTACTGGTTGTACTCTGTGATCAGCTAAAAACTATTTCCGATTGAGCAGGAGCAAAGAAACTGTGATCATGTATGTGACATTGGAACTTTGGGGTAATTATTTAACCCTGTATTTTTCGTCCACTAGTCCATGGCTGGATGAAAATCAGATCAGTCAGGAGTATGAAAAAATACGTGGCCAATAATCCTATTCTTGATCTTTCATTTGAAGAAATTGCATGGGGATGTCAAAGAACCCATTTTGATTCCATATATATATATATATAGAATTATGTCATGCTCCTTCGAGATGGTCATAATCAGCGCAGTTCTCACTCCAGTTGCTTAATGCATGGCTTATCAACAAATGCATTTTTATTTCTTGTTACTTTTGTGAATGGGATTCTAGACTGCTGATGCATGCTGGAAACTGCCTTTCAATCACTGAATATCTTTTCTCTTAATGCTCCTTTAACTTCAAGCTTATCTTGCATAGCAAAACTTTCTAATACTTAAAAAGTGTAAAGGGATGGGATGGAGAGGATGCATGTTCTGGAACTTCAGCTGGATAAAACCTACCCAAAACGTCCACCTTCCATCTCAGCGGTCCGTATCTTCATTGTTAATGATTTTATATGAGTTTTTCTTTTCTGTACTGAAAACCTGTTTGTAGGATATACCTTATATTCCTAAAATAGAGTGGTCGACAAACTCAAGATTGAAGGATGTGGTTATTCAGTTTCAAAAGGCAAGTCTGTAGTTTCTATGTGTAGCAAACAAGTGTCCAACCTTTCATTGGTTCTTCAAAGTTGTCTATCCTAATCAAGGGTTCTAGTTACTTGTTGTAGCTAGCATCTGGAGAAGCTACAGGAATTTTGGTCCACATTAGATGAGATGGATAAATCCCTTTGGATTGTTGGTCCTAGTCTACCATGCCGTGGTATGTGCAATCGACTGGTGAACATAGGTAAATTTGAAAATAGATGGCTTTTTGTTCTGTTTTTGTCATTTCTATGTACTCTAATTCATTTTTCTTTTTCCTTGAAGGGAATGATTGTGTTATCATGATATTGATAAGCGTTGATGACCCCAGATCTCTGCCAGAGTAACACTTGCATTAAAATTTTTACTTTTGACTCTCTCACTGGCTTGCTCTCTTTGAGCTCATCAGTGGTTAATTTGAATATGCAGGTGCCGCTTTGTTGGCAATGATGCTAGTACAATAAGCTCATTGAGAAAGTCATGGTTCAAAAATAGCAAGAAATGGTATGTGTCCAAGCTTATAATGTTTTTTCTAATCATTATTAGAATATTACTCTTTCTTTCTTTTGACTCTATTAAGCTCCTGGAAGGAGCTTCAGTATGACCAATGGGAAGATAAGAACTATATAGCGCTGGCTATTATGACATAAATTGATGTTATGTGGTCTAATTTGATGGAAATGCAGTCTTAGTCAATTACTGGGAAAAATAAAGAAAAATAGTGGTCTAAAAGTGAACAATAAACATGTCCATACAGCTATACCTATGTTATATGCTCCTGCATAAATTTTCCTCCTCTTCTTTCTGATGATTCCTGTAGGGCTCTAATACGTTTGGCATTCCTTCCTGTTCTTGCTGTGGAAGAAGCACTGAACCGTCTGCTGCAGTTACTTTTTGTCACCTTAGTTTTTCCTTGTGTTCTCAATCTCCTCTAGTTCTCCTCTGCTTTCTAAAAGCTGAGACATTTTGTTGTCGTTTATTTTTTGTAAGGATAAAAGAGAAGCCCTTCAAAGATAATCTTGCTTGCATTTTGGGATTTCAGTTGCCTAAGGTCCCAAGCATTGAGAAGACTGATAACCAGGTTGAATGTGGAATTTGCTATGCTCAGCATCTTCCAGTTGGTAAGGGTTCTTGGCTTCATGTGGACATACAGTATGTAATTGCAGGTCAAGATGAAAACCTTTTTTTTTTTTTTTTCCTTTTTTCCTCAGAAAATGAACTTGGTGGTAAGATTGACTGCAGCACTGACTATACATGCGATAATGCAAACTGCAACAGAGCTTTCCATAGTGTTTGTCTTGCTGACTGGTTGCAGTCGATCACAACAACTAGGAAGTATGTTCAGTTTTCCATTTCTTTTGCTTGTCAGAGTGTTCATGTTTTGCTTGGTTATACTTAATGTGCTGAGCTTTTTCATTTTTAAGGTAGTCATCAAGAGTGTAAATAAAACTCTGTATAAGTAAATGCATCAAAGTGATGGCATGGTCAGCTGCCGTCTATCAATGCACTGTAGTTAATGGCTCAAGAGGATAAAATTCCTTCATCCTTGTCATCGTTGTTGGTAAGAGTGATGGAAGGAGCCAAAATTAATCTTTGCCTATTAACCAAAAAAAAAAAAAAAAAATCTTTGCCATTAATGCAAATGTTTTTCCCCCCTTCCCTTGTGTTTTTCTACCTCCAGGCAAAGTTAATCTTTGCAAAAATAAAGTGTCTATATATATATACACGTTATATACAACTATCATTGTTGTTTCTTTCAAGAAGTAAACTCATCAACTTCGTTGTATGAGTCAAATGTGAAGTTAAGAAGAGAGCTCGCGGAGAATTTGGTGATTTTATTTTATTTTATATTTTATTTTAATTTTTTTCTGCGATTGTTGATTTATTTTATCTGTAACTTTCTTTGCAGGTCATTTAATGTTCTTTTCGGCACCTGTCCATATTGTTCTGATCCCATTGCAGTCAGGCTTAAACAATAACAGGAAGTAAATAAAGATTGTGATTCCTGAACCTTCAAGCATCTTACTTCTATTCATATGTCGATCCTTAGAATATCGATCCTTAGAATATTAAGTCATACTTGGATATACACTATGAAGAATTATCTGGGTCAAAGGTAACAGATTATTTATCTTTCCTTAGCATATATCTTGTCCATTGCATTCACTAGAAGGAGCAGTTTACATATTACTTTGATGTACCTTATGGCTTTTCTCATTTATAGGTTCTCCCCGGGCATACAGAATTCAATTTTCCGACAGAGTTTAGTCCTTGAGATGGCTATCCTTTCTCATTTGCGGTTTGCTTGTTCTTTTCATTTTAAAAATAAGCTTCTTTTATCTAAGACAACCCCTAGTTAGTGTGACATTTGTTATATGTTGATGGTTTGTTTCGTATGTCTTATATTTGTTTTATTAAGATCTGTTTATTATATGCATGAGTGGGAAATAAATTGATCTCCTATATAATTTTAAAAAAGTACTGAAATTCGGTTCCAAAACAATAGATTCTGGAGTTGGATAGTGAAAAATAAGTGCAATACGTATGTCTTTCATTTTGGTCTATTTTCTATATAGAAAACGTAAACATTACCGCTATGCTTTGCAATTTTTGATAGCAGGGAAATAGGTGGAAATGAGATTAAGGGAAAAAAAATGAGTGGAAATGGAGTGAAATGTGATTTTATTTTATGCTTGAAAAGATATGAAGGAAATGATAAGAAATGTTTTATATTTCCTTTATTTGGTTCATTTTAGATTGAAAAGGGAAAATTACACGAAAAGGGATCAATATTTAGGGTGAAGTTCTAATAGAATTGAATTTTAAGTAGTTAAAGTAAAGATTTGATCAACGTTATAATACATGGTTCAAATTAGGGCTGTGAACGAGTTAGAGTCAATATGGGACAATACTATGTTTAAGTTTGAGCTCAACTCTTAAGCTTGACTAGGAATTAAAAAGCTCAAATTGCACTTGAACTCGATCAAGCTTGTAATTTTGAACTTGAGCTTGATTTTGAAGTGGCACTTAATTAGCTTTTGCTTGACACGATTAAGTTTATTTAGATTCCATTTATATAGAAATTATTTTTTTTTCAAATAAAAATAATATTAATATTCAAATTCGGCTTGAAAGGAAATGAAGCGGAAGATTTTCTCTCTTCAAAATGTAGAGTGAGAAAATCCTCTCTCCTTCTCTTCCCCTCTTCGCTTCTCTCCTTCCTTCCCATAACTCTAACTCTCTCGTCTCCCCCTCTCCGCTTCTCCCCTTCTTATCTTCCCTTTGTAAGCCTTTCCCTCTCGTCTCCCCACATCCTCTCTCCTTCCTTCCCTTAACGTTAACTCTCCCATCTCCCTTTCTCTTTCCTTTGTAAACCTATTCTTCTCATATCCCTACATCCTCTCCCGCACATTTCCCCTTTCTTCTACAAACTCCTTTCTTCTCTTCACTCGTCCTTGGTTTTTCATCCTTTATTTCCTTCTTAGAACTCTTTCTCCTTCATTTCTCCTCTTTGTCTTTCTCGAAACCTTAACCTTAAATTTAGCAAAATGTGATGAAAACTTTTGTTAAAAGAGACAAAAGGGTCCTGTTTGAGGACCTCGTAGCTAAAGCCCTCGCTAAAGGAGTCATGAAGCTTGCTCATAATGGATGGAAAATACGTTGATTGGCGACGATGGTGGAATCTTCGGGTGAATCCTTAAAGTCAAAGGTACAAAGACTAGTTTCGAATGTGGAGTTACTAGTTAAAGGAAGAGAAAGCGGGCTAAAGTAAAAGCAAAGTGTAAAGTCTAAGGAGAAAAAGCAAGGGTTTGAGGTACAAAAGGTTAGTAATTAGAGGGAGGAAAAAAGTGGCTGGTTTTGGAGAAAACAGAAGAGAGAAAATGGGGAAAGCTAAAGTATCCTCATCTCTTTCAAGTAACAACCAAAACACTCCATTTGAAGATACCCTAAAGGAATTAACCAAGGTGGTGGAAAACCTCGAAAGTAGTGTAAAAGCGGATTTAGAAAAAAAAGAAAAACCAGCGGTGTTTTTCGAGAAGAATGAAAGACGTGAGCTGGACATATCCTTCGTGGAAGTAGTGGTGGGCAAGAAGTAGAACACTACCTCACCATATCAAGCACCTAAAGCTAATGTAGCATTGGAATATCATCTTTCGCAAAGAGTGGATGGAAAGGTTTGTGTCAAACTACCAAAATCTATTTTTGATGTATGAGAAAAGTTGTGGAAAAACAAGCTGGTGAGATATTTCCTTGGTTGTAGCTTGCCCTTCTTGGTGGTGTAGAAGATTGCTAGATCCGTGTGGGGTAATATGGGCTTTTGGTGGAAGTGCTTTCTAATGGAAATGTTTTTTTTTTTTTTTCTCTTTAAGTTTTCTGATGAGAGTTCCCTCCAGAATATTATGCAACAGATGAGGTTTTCTTCAAATAAGCTATCGGTGTTGGAGAGGTGGTGCATTGGCATGTCCTTATCTTGTGTGAGCCCAAGGAAGATGCTGGATTAGGTAAGACTTTAGGGAGTTCCAATGGAATTTCTTCACAATGAGGGAATTGGGCATGCAACTAGCACTTTGGGAAGACCACTCCAAGTGGATGTAATCACGGCAACAAATGCTAGAGTGAAGTATGTTAGGGTGTCGGTTGACATGGAGGCAAATGGAGAGTTCCTAACCAACTTTTAAATGGAATGTGTGGATGGTTCCATTCATAGGGTGAATGTTGAATACCATATCATACCTCCTAAATGCTTTAAATGTGGTGCATTTGGGCATAATGATTCTAAGTGCCTTATATGGAAAATAACAATAGCAAAAGGGAGGTAGAAGGTGTGTGGAAATAGAAGAAACGCCAATTAGAAGTCTAGATGTGCAAGTTGGCTTGAAGGAGGTGGGTAGGTATGCAGGAGATGTTTTAATTAGAGAAGATGTATAAAAAAATAACTAGACTCTAGGTCCAGTAATGCTAGGTAAGAGGAAGGTGAAAGTGGTAGAATTTGGGGTGAACGAGAGCTCATCTGAATTCGTTCATGCTCTGCACGTGGATGGTGAGCCTTCAACTTTACACTCAGACATGGTGATATCTAAGGGAGATTATGAGGAATTAGGTATTTTGGGTGATATGTTAAATGGAGACGAAGGAGAGTTCGACTCTGTGTTAACTTTCTGTAATACTTGAAAAACTTATTTATTGATTTATTTAATAGGTGAGCCACAAAGAAAGGAAGATGAAGATTACCATTATTATTATGGTAATTAAGATTTGGAGGATTATGTTATTTTGTTGTGATAGGTAGTAATTTTTTTTAGGGATGTTATTTTTGTGTTTAAAGACTTTCGCTGCGTTAGATGTTTGATATGGTTTAAGTTATTATTTGAATTTTGAGGATATATGAAATACTTTTATATAGGAATTACAGTTTAAAGTGTATCAGAGTTGATTTAGAGCCTTAACGTATTCTTGTGAGATAAGGACACGTAGCGGGCAGTAGCGCAGCTTAGGTTCTAAGGCGTTGCGGCTTAGGTGATATCAGAGCTTTAGGTTTTATGATCTTTAGAGACTTAAGTTTGAATATATAGATAATAGGTTCATTATCCTTATGATTTAAGTTTTGATCTATAGAGTATAGGTTATTGATCTTGGAGAGCTTAGGTAATAATCCTTAGCACTAAGCGATGATTAATAGACATAAGTTTTAAACAATAGAGTTTAAGATATGATCTTTAGAAAGATTAAGCTCTGGGTTTGTAAGATAGTGAGACGTGAAGAGAGTGGGTAAAATATGGGGTGTTTACTTAATTATTGTATTATTACTTTACTTGTATTCTTCTAACTGTTAAGCTTTATGTATGAATAGACCTATGTGTAGTGGTATATGTGTATATATTTACACACTATGAAACTGACATGAGTGAAACTAATATAAGTAGATTTGATTGTCTCTTTTTAAACAGAATGTCTCCAAGAAGAATTATCAGATCAAGAATTGGAAGGGGTGTTAGGCGTGATAACCTTAATGAGGAGGAAACTCAGAACCCAAAGCCATAAAGGAAAAGAGGTCAAATGGTTGAAGAGACAGTGCAACTACTGCAAACTATGAACCACCTGGTGGGATTATTGGCACAACAACACCAAGCCCCTAATGTCCCATAACATAGAAATGCTAATGAACCTATCAGCTTTGACAGGTTCATAAGAGTGGTTAAGGAATTTAACCTCAGAGTGGATGACTCAATCGAGGCTGAGGATTGGGTACAGGAAATTGAGAAGACCTTTTCTACCTTCTAGATACCAGAAGATAGGAAGGTGAATTATGTTGCATTCATGCTGAAGGGAACTGCAACAAAATGGTAGGCTTCGGTCCCTAGACTTGTAGGGGAGTGCATGAACTGGGTGGTGTTTAAGGAGCTGTTTTATTAGAGATATTTCCCAAGTAGTTCCAAACACAGAATGGAAAATGAATACTACAACTGTGAATAGGGGAACCAAACAGTTGAAGAGTATGAGGCAGAGTTGAATCGCTTCATTCAGTTCCTTCTCGAAAATGTACGTAATGATGATAGGTTTTGAGCCATAAGGTTCTTGAGAGGATTGGAATTAGACTTACAACTTGCAGTAGGGGCCTTTCAGCTAAATACATATGCTGAAATGGTAGATAAAGCGAAGTATCTTGAGCAGAATAAGAAAATTATAGAAGAATAGAGGAGCTGTATAGTAGCAATAGCTTTGGGAAAAAGATCCGCCTCTAGTGGAATGGGACAAGATAAAGGTAAAAGACATCACTTGATGCAAAGCAGAACACCCAGAGTTGTAGCCCTTCCTCTCCAGATCAAGCAAGTGCCTTTGGCACTCATTGCAATAGGCACTAGTGTTAAATGTCCCAAATGTTACGGACCTCATAAGTTAAGGGAATGTAGATGGCTAGATGGGGCATGTTTCTCTTGTGGGAAGGTTGGGCACATTAGCAAACATTGTACTGAAAGGTCAGTTCCCCTAATCTTCTGTCATGTGTGTAACTAGAGGGGACACAAGGTAGTCAATTGTTCTTAGGGACAAATAAGAAACCAAGTAGGGCTAGTTCAACAAGTAGTTAGACCTCCGGTGAGAGTACAAGGAGGTAGATCATAGGTAGGAGGTCCTAGACAAAGAGTTCCTACTAGGGTAATAGCACCAAGATATTCCAGATGTGGACAACATTGTAGGTATGCTTCCAGTACACTCTTGCAATGCATATGTGCTATTCGATACCGTTGCATCTGTGTCTTGTGTGTCTTAAAATTTTGTTTGTGTATGTGCTTTAGATATTGAAAATATGAATGACTGCTTGGCTGTTAGTACTCTTTTGGGAGTAGGGGGAAGAATAAGTAGAACATGCAGAGGAGTGAGAATAAAAATACATGGTAGGGTGATGCTAGCAGACCTCCTGGTATTAGAGATAATAGAGTTTAGCATTATTTTGGGTGTTAACTGGCTGTCAAAATATCATGTCACAATTGATTGATATTCTGAATACAAGCTAGAAGTGTAGAGACCCACTGGATTGCCTACGTATGAAATGTGGAGAAAAAGTGTATTGGTAACCATATCTGTTGAAGCCAGTGAAGAAGTTAGGATAGAAGAAGTATTGATAGTGAGGGAATTTCTTGATGTGTTTCCAGAAGATCTTCTTGGTTTACCATTAGCTAAGGAAATATAATTCAACATCGACTTGGTACAGGGTACAATACCCATATCAAAACCAATTTATATGATGACATCAGTAGAATTGAAAGAATTAAGGAAACAATTACAGGAGTTACAAGATAATGGTTTTATAAGACTCGGTTGCTCTCCTTCGGGTGCATCGGTCCTGATTTTGAAGAAGAAAGATGGAAGCATGAGACTCTGTATAGACTATAGGAAGTTAAACAAGGTCACGATTAAGAACAAATATCCTCTTCCCAAGATAGATGACATGTTTGACCAGTTGTAGGAAGCTTAGGTGTTCCCCAAAGTAGACTTGAGATCAGGCTACCATCAACTCAGAATCAGAGAAGAGGACATCCAGAAAACAACATTCAGGACTAGATATGGACACTACGAGTTTCTGGTGATGCCATTTGGACTAATGAATGCACCAGTTGCATTCATGGATTTAATGAACAGAGCATTCAAGGATTTTCTGGATACGTTTGTAATCGTCTTTATAGACAACATTTTAATATACTTTAAAAGCATTGAGGAGCATGAAGAGCACTTGGGACTAGTATTGAGCAGGCAACAAGATGAGAAGTTGTATGCTAAATTCAGTAAATGTGAATTCTGGTTGGTTGGGTCATGTGGTTAACAAGAATGGAATATCTGTGGACCTAGAAAATGTGAGAGCAATAGTAGATTGGCACAGACCAAAGACAGTTACAGAGGTAAGAAGCTTCTTGGGTCTAGCGGGCTATTATAGAAGATTTGTAGAAGGGTTTTCCAAGATAACAAGTCCTCTCACCAGATTGACAAAGAAGAATGTGAAATTTGAATGGGATGATAGATATGAAGCCAGTTTTCAGATGCTTAAAGAGAAACTGGTGTTGGCGCCAGTTCTGACTTTGCCCAAGAGTGGAGAAGAGTTTACAGTATATAACAATGCTTTAGTTCAAGGGTTAGGGTGTATATTGATGTAAGGTGGTCAAGTAATAGCATATGCATCTCGATAATTGAAGTCGTATGAAAAGAACTATCCAACTCACAATTTGGAATTGGTAGTTGTAGTGTTAGCTTTGAAACTATGGAGACATTACTTATATGGAGAAAGGTGCAAAATTTTCACTGACTATAAAAGCTTAAAGTACATATTTACGCAGAAAGAGTTAAACATGAGACATAGGAGATGGTTGGAGTTAATCAAAGATTACGATATGAAAATATAATACCATTTAGGAAAAGTCAATGTGGTGGCAGATGCCCTTAGTAGAAAGAAACAGGGTAATGTAGCCACTCTCATCACTTCACAGAAATAGTTGTTAGAAGACATGCGCAAATTGGAGCTAGAAGTTTTAACACAAGAAGTGAGAGCAAGAATGGCTACTTTAAAGATTTAGCCAACCATAATTGATAGGATTAAAATTGGTCAGATGGGAGATAAGGACATTCAAGAGGTCAAGAATAGAATGGAACAAGGAAAGGGACTAGAATTCAACTTAGATGCAGAAGGGATCTTAAGGCACAAAATGAGGCTATGTGTGCTAAATGATGCAGAATTGAAGAAGGAGATAATGAAAGAGGCACATCACTCCGCCTACACAATACATCTTGGAAGTACCAAAATGTACAAGGATGTGAAGAGTTGTTGTTGGTGGAGAAACATGAAGAGAGAAATAGTAGAATATGTAGCCAGATACCTCACATGCTAGCAGATTAGAATAGAACATCAGAGACCAGCTAGAGAATTACAGCCTCTTCTAGTATCGGAGTGGAAATGGGAGCATGTGATAATAGACTTTGTTACACCCCTCCCAAACATTAAGGAGAAGCATGATGCAATTTGGGTTATAATGGATAGATTTACCAAGTCTACTCATTTCATACTTATCAAAGTAGGATATAAATTGGAGAAATTGGCTTAGATATACATACAAGAGATAGTTAGATTGTATGGAGTGCTAGTGAAAATTACTTCTGATAGAGATATAAGGTTTGTGAGTAGATTTTGGAGCAGCCTACACAAGGTATTGGGAATTAAACTGTAATTCAGTACAGTATTCCACCCATAGACAGATGTTTAGTCTAAAAGGACTATACAAATACTGAAAGATTTGCTTAGGGCATGTGCACTAGACTTTGGAGGCAATTGGAATGAGCATATACCTCTGGTGGAGTTTGCCTATAATAACAGTTACTAGGTAACCATCAAGATGGCATTGTATGAAGCTATTTATGGGAGCAGGTGCAGATCCCCACTACATTGGGATGAAGTGGGAGAAAGACAGATGATCGGGCCGAAATTAGTACAAGAAGCAGTAGACAAAGTGAAACTCATAAAACAGAGAATACGGACGGCCTAATCACGACAAAAGAGCTATGTAGATAAGAGAAGATGCCCTTTGGAATTTCAAGTGGGAGATAAGGTATTATTGAGGATTTCTCCAACAAAGGGAGTGATTAGATTCGGGTTGAGGAGAAAGCTAAACCTAAGGTATATAGGCTCGTTTGAGTTTTCGGAAAGAATAGGCATAGTGGCTTACAAGTTAGCTCTTCTACCGAATTTAGCCGGAGTACATGATATATTCCATGTATCCATGCTAAGGAAGTATGTACCCAACCCGGATCAGATAGTGGTTTTGGAACCACTGAATGTACAGCCAAATCTGACATCTTTGGAAAGGCCAATTTGAATTCTTAACACTAAGGAGAGGCTACTAAGGCGGAAGACAATCTCTTATGTAAAGGTACAATGGACAAACCAAACAGAAAAGGAAGCGGCGTGGGAGCTAGAAGCAAAAATGAGGAAGAAGTATCTAGAACTCTTCCAAAATCAAGTACTTTCAAGGATGAAAGTTTTTATGGGGGGGAGAATGTAATACTAGAAAAATTTATTTATTGAATAAATATATTATCACAAAGAGCTAAGGATGAAGATGGGATTTTAGAAAATTAGAAGGGCAATTTGGACATTTTGCAATGGGGAGTATTTAATCTTTAGATGACCTAATGTTCCTTCTTTTTCAACCCTCATAGTAAAATAGTAGACAAAAACGCTCTCTAAACAAATCCTAAGACGATAAAAGGAGACAACGCGACCTAATTCCAAGTATAAAAGGTAAGGGATCTTACACGGATTTTAATTTAGGTTGGAATTGGAAATTATGAGTGTTGTTTGTTCATATAGAACATGAAGGGTGTGAAGGAATAGTACGAGAATAGAGAATCAACGAGCCAAGGTTGCGATTTGTGGAATTTTGATGTATGTATGGAATTCCTTGTAATTTAGATGCAATTACGTATTTTAGAGACTTAGTTAAGCTTAAGAATAAAGGGAATCAAGTATAGGAGAATTTGGAGTAAATGAATTAGGATTCATGGAAATTGCCGAGGGTAACACGGCTTATCAACATGGTCATGTTTTGACCGTGTTGAGTTAAGGGTAACACGACCTATCAACACGATTGTGTTTATATCATGTTGAGTGAAAGTTGCACCGAGAGATACACAGCCTCTTAACATGGTTGTGTTTTGACCTTGTTGAGTCAAAGGTAACACGACTTCCTAACATGGTAGTGTTTGGATCGTGTTGAAACCAAGTTTTACACCGAGAGATACACAACCCCTAACACGGTCGTGCTTCCACCGTATTGAGCAACATGGTCCCCAACATGGCCGTGTTGAATAAAGTATAAAGTAATTACATATTTATTTAACTTCAAATTAAATTAATTTTCATATAACCTAGATAGCTAGTAAGGCCTTAGAGAAATTAAATAAATAGGATTAAGAAAATTAAAAATGATATTGATCTTAGATTGAATACTAAGAAGAGCTTGTTGATGTATACAAAATTTCCAATTAGATTAAGTCCAAGATCGGGAAGTGCTTAAGGTTAAGATTCAAGGTATGTGTAACTTGTGTGCTGTTATGTGTTTGCTTAAGTTAGTATATGTGTTGAAATTGATTAAGTTGAACGATTTGGCTTAAGTGTTAAAGTTGTATACTGTATGTGCTTGGCTTGGCTCGACCTAGGGGCCTATAGTGATAGATCCCTAAGGAGCACCTTAATGATCCTTGTGTGACGTTGTCTCTAGTGGAGTCATGCTTGGAAATGATATGGGTTAAATGTTGATTAAATGGTTAAGTGTACATGGGTATGGGGCCCATAGTGGTAGTTCCCATCACCGGGTTTAAGTGTACATGAGTGTAGGGTCTGTAGTGGCAGTTCCCATCACCAAGTTTAAGGTTTAAGTGGACATGGGTGTGGGGCTTGTAGTGGCAGTTTTTATCATCAAGTTTAAGGATTAAGGGATCATGGGTGTGGGGCCCATAGTAGCATTTCCCACCACCAAATTATGCTCCAGTGTGTTAAGTGTGTTAAGGGGGTCATGAGTACCTTGTTGTTGCTTGTTGACATAAATTGTCATATGAAATGATTGTTTGTGTTTAAGTATTGTATAACATGTGTGACACTTGTTCATGTTGTTCATGCGTGTATGTTTGTGTTATGCATATTGGGCATTAGCTTACCCTTTGGGGAACTTATTTTTAGATGCAAGTGTTGAGGAAAATGAGAACCTAGAAGATGACTTGGGTTTGGGTGAGCCACAGAGAGAGGAAGACGAAGATTACTATTATTATTATGGTGATTAAGATTAGAGGATTATGTTATTAAGCTGTGATAGGCAGTAATTTTTTTTAGGGATGTTATTTTTGTGTTCAAAGACTTCCGCTGCGTTAGATGTTTGATATGGTTTAAGTTATTATTTGAATTTTGAGGATATATGAAATACTTTTATATAGGAATTACGGTTTAAAGTGTATCAGAGTTGATTTAGAGCCTTAACGTATTCTTGTGAGATAAGAACACGTGGTGGGTAGTAGCGCGACTCGAGTTCTAGGGCATTATACTTTCTGTATGGAAAAAAAAAAAATCAAAAGATGGAATTAAATGAAGGTGAAGGTGATACTAGCATTATGTCACCATCGATGGTTAATGAAACACCAAATTATTCATTAAACCAAAGTGGTGATCTTATGGCTAGTGTTGGAGTCAATACCATTATGGATGCACCAAACGTAAACAGATTCGAAAAAAAGAAGAGATCCAGGAAAAAACGAGCTAAAGAGAAAAAAGAACAGGAGAAGGTAGAAGGTATTTTGCCTTCCTGCTTTGGATGAGTTTTTTCCATCTTCCCTTTCATTTATATGTTAGCGTCATGGAATATAAAGGGGTTGAACAACCCTTAAAAATGTGAAGAGATAGTTAGATTGTGTAATCAATGCAAAATTTCTCTTTTAAGTATAGTTGAAACAAAAGTGAAGCAAATAAATACTCAGAAGGTGTGGGAGAGATTTTGGTTTGATTGGCAATTTGAAACACATCTAAGTGGTCGTATATGGATTGCTTGGAATTCGGTTGTTTAGAATGTCCAAGTCTTAGTGTCTTTGGATAAATTCATACACTGCAAATGTGAGCTTGTAGGCAAGTTCCTATTGCATTACGCATCATTTATATATGGTGCAAATAATGAAGCTCTTAGTAAAACACTTTGGATTGATTTAAAACTATTGAGTTCATCGATTTCTGAGCCTTGGGTTGTATTGGGTGACTTCAATGAATGTAGAAATATTAGTGACAAGTTGGGAGGGAATGTGATTGTAACTAATGGAATGGATGATATTAATAAATTTTGCTTTGAGCTGGAATTGGAAGATATGCATTCATTGGGCATTTGGTTTACTTAATCGAATAGTTGCTCGTCTAATCCCATTTTTAGGTGGCTAGATCGAACATTGGTAAACCACTGATGGGAGTTAAAATTCCCTCTTTCCAATGTGCAGATTGTAAGCCTTGGTATGTTTGATCATTGCCCACTAATTATTAGGTTTAATGATGAAATAGCTAGAAGAAAGACCTTTTTCAAGTTTTTTGATTGTTGGGCGGATCACCTTGATTTCAAGAAAAGTGTACGGTAAGTGTGGAACACCAATGTTGAAGGTACTCCAATGCTCCAGGTGGTATCTAAGTTAAACTTGTTGAAGAGAGAGCTCAAGAAGTTAAATGGTAGGTTCTTTTCTAACATTTAAAGTCGTGTGAATGATGTAAGATCTAAACTCCATGATATCTAAGAATGGAATCGTCAACACCCAAATGTGGCAAGGTGGGATGAGGAAAAAGTGGCTTTCAAATAGGTATACTTCCTTAATGCAGTGGAAGAGTCTTTTCTTAAAACAGAAATTTAGAATCTCGTGTCTTAAGCTTGGAGATTGTAACGCAAAGTTCTTTTTTTGAACCTTAAAGCATAAGTTTCATGGAGATCTTATCGGATCCTTATTGGATGGTTCTGGTAAGCTTATTGATTCACCATAGTAGATAAAAGATCATGCAGTTAATTTTTTTGAGGAGATGCTAAAGGAGTTAAGGCCACCAATGCATTTATTTGATCATATCGAGGCCCTTGTTGCAAAAAGAGTAAGAAGTATAGATAGAGAGTGGTTGATTAAACCGGTGACAGATGAGGAGATCAAAGAGACATTCGATATGATGGCTAAAGATAAAGCACAAGGTTTGGATGGATTTAATGCTAACTTCTTTCAGAAAGCAAAAAGAGTCAGAAGTATAGATAGAGAGTGGTTGATTAGACCAGTGACAGATGAGATCAAAGAGACATTCGATATGATGGCTAAAGATAAAGCACAAGGTTTGGATGGTTTTAATGCCAACTTTTTTCAGAAAGCGTGGGATATTATAGGAATGGATGTGTGTGTAGCCACAAAGGACTTCTTCACTTTAGGAAGGATCCTCAAATCCATCAATTCCACTGCTATCTCTCTAATTCCAAAGGTTGGTAATCCATCTTCTCTATATGATTTTTGGCCTATTCCAAGTTGCAACACGTTATACAAATGCATATCCAAGATCTTAGCTAAACGTTTAAAGTTGGTTCTTCCTTACCTAGTTAGGAAAGAACAAATGACCTTTATAAAGGGTAGAAGGATTGTGGATAATGTTTTAGTGGCCCACGAGCTTCTTTATGGTTATCACATGGAGAACTGTAAGGCGAGATGTGCCATAAAGGTAGATATTATGAAGGCATATGATCATGTATGATGATGCCTACTTGAACAACTTATGTGTACATTGGATTTTCCTCCACAATTTACAGATTGGGTCATGAAGTGTGTATCTACTCGAAAATTCTTTATAAATTTAAATGGAGAATTGGTGGGGTTTTTCTCCAGTTTAAGGGGTCTTAAGCAAGGTGATCCACTATCACCATACCTTTTTGTACTTGTCATGGAGCTATTCTCATGCATCATAAGAAGAGTGAGTAGAGATGATAGTTTTTCTTAGCATTGGAATGTCGAAAGGATCGCATAAATCACCTATGTTTTGTAGATGATGTTATGATTTTCTCCAAAGGTGATGTGAGGTTAGTTTCATTGATAAAGGAAGGTTTGGAAGATTTTTTCTTCTTACTACGGCTTAAAGCAAATCCAAACAAAAGTTAGGTGTTTTTAAGTGGTGTTGATCTAGATAACAAAGAAGGAATATATAGTGTTTGGGTTTTCCACTAGGTGAGCTATCGATTATATCAATTTGGTGAATAAAATAATATCTTAGTTTCAAGTTTTAATTGTAGGTCTTCTTCTAGGATTGCATTTGCTTCTATCGACCTTCTTTGGTAGCATTTCTTAGTTCTAGTTGTTTAGCTTCTATGCTGCATTTGGCCTAATTCTTGGTTTTATTTTGAATTTGCATCTATGAGTCAATGGAGGTCAATTAGTGGCTAAATCTATTGTTCTCTTGTGCAATCTAATAATCATTATTTGTGTTTTCTTGCTCATTCCTCTTCATTGATTCTTTTTTTACAACGCTTATGGTTGCTAAATGTTCTTAATGTGTGCCAATGAAAATGATGGAAGGAAAAGAGGATGTAAGTGTAACTTCCTAGAGTTTTGATTTACAAAATTTTATCGAAAAGACATTCGATAGCAAGATATGCTTAAGATATAGCTCCAAATGAACTCAAGATTAGTCTAGGAGCTAGAGATGACTCAATGTACTATAAGTTAACCTAAGTCAACTTAGTTGGATTAAAAGTCGATTATAGTCAACTAACTTAACCTGACTTAGTAACATAAGTCTTCCATTCGACATCCTTAAGAAGCCTTAAGTAGACTTAAGGTATTTGAGTTAAGACTCGATATGACTTAGGATGGACTTATAAGATAAAACGTTGTAGATTTACATGATATTCTTTCTTGATGAAAATGATGAATTTGACTTAGTGAAATTTCAGTTGAAAACCATCAACTATATTTATTTCCATTGAACTCTTTACTTGAGGGTTCAGTCTAAATCTCAAAATTTTATCTAGTAGACTAAACTTAGATTTGATCAAATTTGATCTATAGGACCAATACTTAGCCCAAAGTAATATTTGATTATTGGATCTAAAAATTTGAACACAATTGATTAAAGTCTACTCTAATTTGACTAAAGTCAACTTTAGATAAGTGATTAGATGATTTAAGAAAACTTGCTTTGGCTTAAATCAATTTCTTTCTAAATCCATTTAATCTTACCTTAATTATAAGAATTAACATCATAAAACCTAGATTAGCAAGAATAAGTCCAAATTAATAACAAATCCAATCATAAACATACTCGAAATCGGAAGTTCCTAAACTTCAACTTAGAAAAACCTAATCCATTAAGTTTGAAACCACCCTCTAATCTTAATTTATTTTAACTAATTATTTCCAAAATTCATTGTTACTTCCTTAATTACTTAATAACATACAAAATACAAAGAAAACTTCATCTAAAAAAACCGGTTTGCACTCCCTCTAAGTGACACCAACAAGATTATTCAAACCCTATCCTATCCAATCAAATCCTATCTTATCTTCATCAAATCTTATCCTATCTTATCTAAAATTCTACATGATTAACCTAAGAAAATGACTTGGATAGGGACATGAAGTGGTTGGTTCTAAGAAGGAACAATAGGCATGTGTTTTCATTCAATTTGCAATTATTTCTTTTACCTCATTTTATCTTATCCAATCCTCATCATATCCTATCCTATTCTACCCTAATTTTATCTTGTCTACTTAAGAAAATGACTTAAAAATGACTTAAAAATGGACGAGCTAAAATTGGTGCAAACAAATGACGTATGCTATTTCTCATTTTCATCCATCATGTCTTCATTTAATCTACCTTATCTGACCCTATCCTAATCTAACCTAATTTACTCTAAATTATGTTGTATAAACTACGAAAAAGACTTGCAAATATCATGGAAAAATTTAAATCACATGGCCAGCTAAAGCATGGAGAAATTACCCATGTGATCTTATCTCCTACAGAATATTACCCTATCCTATCTTACCTCATCCTAGGCCATCATTTCTAATCTATTTTACCCTATCTTTAGGCATCATTGCTACCCTAATTATGCTCATAATTACCTCTCCTTAAGTGTGGAAAATTGGGTCCCAATTACCTAAATTATCTAAATTACCTAAGTAAATTTCCACTCCATTCCCTTTCATTTTCTCATGCCACTCTTTCTGTTTTAAACCTAAATTTCTCACCTAACTTTCCACTTAAACAAAAGAAAATTACATCCTCAATTTACCCCATAGTTATCTCTAAAACCAATAAAAGTTATGGGACCACTTTTTCAAAGAATCAAGGTGAGAAACTTTCAAGAAGTTTGTGTGATTTCTACTAAAAGAAGTTACTAATCTTACCTATTTTCTCTATTTTAAGATTATTATCATAGGTTTCCAAATGAATTCTCGATTAAGAAGGTAATCTTGAATTATTGAAGTTATCTTTATAGTATAAGTTTTAAGTATACTAATAGTGTGTGTTTTCAGAAATATAGGTTCCATCGGTTACTCCATTTCAAGAAATCCCACTTTTGTGAAATTATTCCACTTCTCTTTCCTTTAGAATGTCTTTAGGATAGTTAGATATATTTTCAAACTTTTAATAATTATAAAAATTAAAAGAAATGATGTTAAAACCATTTTCTCAAACCTTAAGGACTTATGACTACTCATGACTATTTGGACCTCTTAGACTTTATTGGGCATATTCTTGGACATATATTTGCCCTTATATAGCATGATTTGAGAACGGGACTTTCCTTAATAAGGACCTAAATGTAGACCTTGATGACAGACCAATCCTTAAACTAAGGACCTAATAACTAAAACACCCTAAAAAGACTTTAATAAGACTTGGGATTAAGAGTAGAATATTAGAACAATTATTTTAGTAATAATTATTCTTATAAGTATTTCTTCTATGTTTAGTTATTTAGGTTTTTTAGAAGATTCCTTGTTTCTATCTGATGATTATTAAGATCCTTGAAAAATGGCAAAGTGAGTACGAATGATGATTACCACCTGTTTTGTGTTTATAATATTAGTTGTACTTAATGTTGGAAAGTAATAAATCCATGTGTGTGCTTGATTTGGTTGATTTGATTGTTTGATGGGAAATAAATTGGAAGAGGTAAAAATTTCTTGTATTCATTCCTTTAAATTAAATTAGTGTTTGTGATTGGTTGGTCACCCATCACTGTATACTAAGCATATCACAATCTTGACTTGAAATGGATCACGCATAACATCTCTTGCATATTCTTGTTATATTCCATCATAGCTATATAGGTAATGGAAGGATGTCCTAAAGGAGTGTCCTATTCTAACAATATAAAAATGATTTGAGGACCATTGTGTATTGACATGAATTTGTGTTCATTATTTTGTTTTGGTTCCATAGATGTGGAGGTGTGCAGGTAGGGAAAACATTATTTTCTTTGGTTTGTCTTGGGTTCATGCTTAGAAGATCCTTCTTCTAGCATAACTTTTGATATATATATATATAGAGTGTGGCTTTGAGTTTTGTGTAGCCAAAGATGTGTGCAAGTTTTTCAAAATTGGTTGCTTGGACTTTGATGGAATTAAAAAAAAAAAGATCCTCAACTAAAAGTTAAGGAGGGGTAAAATGGTTAGAGATATCCTTAGACTTTATGTAGTTTCTGGTTGACTACATGAGACAATTATCATATGTTTGTTCATGCATTAAATCGAGAACTTGTCTGTTTTTGAGTGAAAGGTGGTTTTGAGTTGAGACCTCACTAAACTGGATATAGATTACACTCCTATAGTTTTCCATTTTTGTAGGCATTGTATTGGTTTTACCTTAGTAGAACCTAGCCAGCGATGAGAATCTTCAAGATAGTTATAGGTAGGGAGTGAGAATGAAGACTATTATAATAGATATTTATAATTTTGGATGGATTTTTTTTTTTGATATAGGTGAATATAATATTTAATATCTAGACTTATTTTTCTACTTATTATGTTTGTAAATCTTTATATTTTACCCTATTTATAAATTAGAACTTATATTCAGTTATCTTATTATTTGTAAACTGTTATCTTTATGGAGGTTTCTAGATTAACGATGCCTTACGTACTATGTTGAAGTTTATGTGTGTTGGAATCATGTACTTCAATATAGTACATGACGGGTTGTTACGACTAAGGTTCTCCCTAGGGCATGCTAGTTCCTAGTGGTATCAGAGTATAGGTTATAATAGTATACATACACATACTTATATATATAAACATACGAGAGTAGGTAGACATAACAGCATAAAGTTTTGTCTAATAGACAAATTAAAGAAAAGATGTGCTTACTCTTCTTCTCTATGTAGTTTGATGTTTCATTAAGCCAAATCCAATGGGACACATTATAGATAGCCACAATAGAGTCACTTTCCAAATATAGGAATTAACTTCTAATTTTATGTCAGGATTTTGTACTTTTCAAATGTCCTAAGAGCCTCCCAAAGATCTTAGCTAGATGAAAGAAGGGGTCAGGACATGCATGGGCACGAGTCATGAATGAACTTGATAGGAGTTTTATAGTCACTCTATCCCTAGTTGAATAAATTTATTGGCTTGAATGCTGTGTTGGATAATGTGGTGAATAATGTTTGTAGAGGATGTTATGTTTATAGTGGGGCCTTCTGAGCAACTCGCTTATCCTAACTTTGAAATTTGGATTCCACTTACCCTTACTCTTACTTTTGCCTATGATAGGCAACAAAGTCACTTGAACTTGTTAATTGGCCAAGTAAGTAGGGTTGGAATTTTCCAAAAGAGAAGTTAGTTGGATAAACCTCCATTGCTTTACCTTTGTGATCTTAATAGTAGACTAAGTTATTTTGTGATCCCTCCAATATATGAGTTGGGAATGCTTCAGTTGAATCCCAGCTTTGGTCAATTTGTTAAGCCACCACCAATACCCCTGACTTTACCACTTCCTAGTCCAGGTATGTTTAGGTAAGGATGGGATAATCCATAACCCCTTGTTCCTGTCAAAATTGAACCTTTGACTCTCCCTTAGGAATACCTTTATCCTATCCAAGAGTTGTTCCCAATACCTCTTGCTCATCAAAATTGAGCCACCATCTAAGCCTTAGGAATTTCCCATGTATAATATCGATTCTTCTTATATTTCTTTATAGGAGGAAGGAACAAACTTCACTTTTTTCTACTCTCATGGAAACCACCCCTCATACACAGCCTGACATGACCTATGATTACTTTTGATATTTTGTGCCTCCCTCATATGGTCAAAATCTTACTTTAGCTTTGTTGGACAAAACTTTAGAAAAATTTGATGCAAGCTTTCTAAAGGTTTCTCTAAGCCTTGGTTGTGGGAAGGTAGGACCATCCCTTCTTAGAAACTATTGAGAGGAGGAAGATAGTTCCATTGGTGAATCCGAGGAGGGAGCTGATGATGGTAGTGATGCTACTTCTCCTCTACCCCTAAGCATGATGGAGCAAGGATATATAAAGGGCGGTTAGATAGTAGATTAGCTGATCAAAGAAAAGAAGAGGATGGGAGGACCATGGTGTTGTGTGTTAACACCTTAGTTGTAGTATTTTCTTATGAGTGTTTGGTGAGGATTAAATAATTGAACTTCTAATGGTTTGTAATAATAAATGGGACATGTATATGTGAGTTTAGTTGTGTGCAGGTATAGACCACTATGTTAGTGGAAAAGATGAAGACCCATGTGGTGTGATGTGATGATGATGATGTGGTGTTTATACTTATGATATTATGTAAATATGTAGTAATGATGATGTTTGTTATGTTAAATCTTGGTGCACTATTTACTGCTACTTAATATATTATATTTAATATATACAATAATCCTAGAATTCGAGGAAGATTGTACCAAGGAGAATCTAATGGAAATCCCAAATCTTAGGAACTAAGGAATGATAACCTATGCCCTACACCTAACATGGATAATGCTATCCTATAGGCTTTGCAAAGACAAACTGAGATGATAAGGAACCTACTAGAACAAAGGCAACAACCTCCACCCTTACCTAAACTTGTTCCTCCCCCTATAGCTATAGAGGAAATCCCACTTGGAGCACTTGAAAATGTTGAACCTTTGTCACCCCTACCTAGACATCAAGGGAGCCTGTTACTTGGATTCATTAAGTGTAACAAACACTTTTATGGGACTTTTGGGAAACTTGATGTAGAGGATTGGTTATCCCAAGTAAAAAGATCCTTTCAAGCTTTTGATGTGCCACCTTAATTACAAGTAAGTTATGGCACTTATCTCTTAAAATTAAGGGTTAAAATGTGATGGAAATAAAAAAAGGAGAATCTTACCTCAACCCATCACTTGAAACATGTTTAAAAGAGAGTTTTTGGTAAATTGTTTCCCTAGCAGTTTAAGAGCTAAATATAGGTGTGAATTTCTCTACATAACTCAAGGAAATAAAACCATTGATCAATATGAAACTGAATTTTAATAGATTATTGCAATTTGCACCTGCATCTTACCAAGATAGTGATGAACTAAAAATGGAAGTTTTCATGGGAGGATTAGAACCTTAAATGCAGAGAAAATTGAAAGAATTTGAAATTCATACTTTTAATGGAATGGTAGAGAAAGCTCAAGTTCTAGAAGGGGCTGAAAAGAGGGAACAAGATAAGATTCAACAAAGAGGAATAATTTTACGAAAAAGAAATGTGGAAGATGTTGGATCTAGTTTTCAAGGAAAGAAACCCTTTAATCGACTCGTCACCCCCTCTATAAACATAAAATTAGTGAGTGGACAAAGTGTTGTATGTTGGAAAATGTAAAGGAAAGTACTTCCATAGAGAATGTCCTCAACTTACAAATAAGTGTTTCTTTTGTGGAGCTGATAATCATTGGATTACAACCTATCCAAAAAGAACCACCAATTCTTGTTTCATTTGTAAAAAAGTAGGACATTTCTCTACCAATTGTCTAAAAAGACAAAAATTTTCAACTGGAACACGACAACCCTAAAACATTAATTGAAACGGAAGTGGACAAAACAATGGTGCTAAAGGTCAAAATATTGCAAGGGTATATAATATGGAAGGAGAATGGGAAGACTCTGATATTGGAGAATATAGGATGGAATTAGGTGCTTTGGAGAACGAATGTGCTAAAATTGATTTGGTTGTAGGTAAGTAACTAATCACATCTATTTGATTCATAATGGGTTGGGATAGAAATTTATATTGTTTAAATAATTTGTACAAGATATGTTTTAATAAATGGTATCCTTGTGTATTCTCTATTTGAAATAGGAGCAACACATTCATTTATATCTACAATGGTAGTAGGAAATTTAAGGATACTAGTAATAGTAGTTACGACTACTTTCAAGATTAAGACCCCAACCGGAAACATTATGCCAACTAGAGAGATATTTGAATTATGCTTAATCAAAATTCAAGCACAACTAGTAAACATAAACATGATTGTGATACCCATGCTCAAGTATGGAATATCTTAGGAATGAATTGGATGTCTAGAGTCTATGCTATGGTAAATTGCTTGAAAATAAAAGTAACCTTTAATACCATAGATGAAAACTAGGCAACTTTTGAAGGGGAACTGGCTCATTCAAGTTGACAATTGAACCATGTGGAAACGATTATTGAAGAAAAACTCCAAGAAATAATTGGATTTTTAGTCTATGCTTTTGAGGAGAGGAAAGATGATCTTGAGCTTAAAAATATAAAGGTGGTTAAAGAATTCCATGATGTATTTCTTGAAGAATTACTTAGACTACCACTTGAAAGGGAGATAGAATTTACTATTGACTTGACTCTAGGAACTGAACCTATTTTTAAGGCACTATATAGGATGAAACCCATTGAGTTAAGAGAATTGAAAACTCAATTACATGAACTATTGGATCAAGGATTCATAAGACCTAATGTTTTACCTTAGGAAGCCCCTGTTTTGTTTATTAAGAAGAAAGATGGTTCTTTATTGATTATCGTGATTTCACTTGTGACTTTGCATTGATTACCATGATTTGAATAAGGTTATAGTTAAAAATAAGTATCCTCTTCCTCACATGGATGACTTGTTTGATCAATTACAAAGATCAAGTGTATTATCTCGAATAGACTTAAGATCAGGGTATTATCAACTAAGAATTAAACCTGAAGACATACCCAAAATTGCTTTTTGCACCAGGTATGGTCATTATGTGTTTTTAGTGATGCCCTTTGGATTGACTAACACACTTGCTACATTTATGAATTTGATGAATCGAGTGTTTCATTCATTATTAGACAATTGTGTTATTATTTTTGTTAATGATATCTTATTCTATTCCCTAATACTAGAACAAAATGAGGAACACTTGAGACTAGTGTGGCAAATCTTGAGGGAACATAAACTATATGCTAAGTTGTGAAAATACGAGTTTTGGTTAAGATGAATTTCTTTTCTAGGCCATAAGGTGTTAGGAGAAGGAATTTCTATGGATTTAAAGAAGATTAAGGCTATATTTGAATGGAAAAGACCTAAAACAGCAACTAAAGTAAGACGTTTCCTAGGTTTAGTTAGATATTATTAGAAATTTGTTAAAGATTTTTCAAGGATCACTATACCTCTTACTCAGTTAACTCATAAAAATGAAAAGTTTGTTTGAACTGACTAAAGGGAAATAAGTTTTCAAGAGCTGAAAGTGTTTGGTTATCGCTTCTGTACTAATCCCACCTAATAGTAATGAATCCTTTATTGTCTATAGTGATGCATCTTGAAATGGGTTAGGATGTGTATTGATGCAAAATCGCAAAGTAATTTTCATATGCCTCACAACAATTGAGACCTTATGAAGAAAATTACCCCATGCATGACTTGAAATTAGCTGTTGTACTGTTTGCTTTCAAAATTTGGCAACACTACTTATATGGTCAAAGGTGTGAGATTTATACTAACCACAAGAGCCTCAAATATTTGTTTAACTAAAAAGAATTAAACATGAGGCAAAGGTGATGGTTAGAATTAATCAAGGATTATGATTTGTGTATCAATTACTACATTGGAAAGGAAAATGCAGTTGCTAATGTATTAAGTAGGAAAAATTATATAGAAATTGCATTAGTAATCATAGAATAAGAATTGATCAAAGAATTTGAGCATATGAATTTGGAATTGATTTGGCATGATCCAAATGCTGAAGTAGAAAACTTGATTGTTGAACTTGCTTTGATCAATCGAATCAGTGAAGCTTAAGAGAAGGATCCAGTGAGTCAGATGATCAAGCAACAAAGACAAGAAGGGAAGTATGATGATTTTGAGATTCATATTGATGGATCCTTATGAAAAAAGGAGATTATGTGTGCCTGATGATATAGGGTTGAGAAACGAAATCATGCAAGAGGCACATCAATCTAGTTACACTATACATCTTGGAGGAACCAAGATGTACCAAGATATAAGAAGAAATTTTTGGTGGGAAGGAATGAAAAGAAATGTAGCTGAGCATGTCGCCTAATGTGAAATCTATCAATGAATTAAGGTCAAGCATTAGAGACTTGGAGGATTACTACAGCCTTTACCTATCCCTAAATAGAAATGGGATCACATTGCTATGGATTTCGCAAGTGGATTATCGAGGACACCATCTAGGTAATCATAGATCGACTTACTAAGTCTGTTCATTTCCTTCCAATCAATAAAACTTATTCATTGGAAAAATTGGCTTGAATGTATGTTTGTGAGATTGTTAGACTTTATGGTGTACTTAGAATATTGTTTTAGATATGGATCCTTGTTTTGTGTCTAAATTTTGGATGAGTTTACAACAAGCTATGGGGACAAAGTTACACTTTAGTACCGTGTATCACGTACAAACAAACAGACAGTTTGAGCGAACCATATAAACAATAGAAGATATGCTTCGAGCTTGTGTCATGGAATTCAAAGGGAACTGGGATTTACATCTTCCATTAATGGAATTTTATCATAATAAGAGTTATCATTCAACCATACAAATGCCCCCATACGAAGCATTGTATGGTAGAAGATGTTAATCTCCTTTGTATTAAGATGACATTGAGAAAATTACTATGGGGCCCAAACTCATGCAAGAGACTAGCAAAGGTAGCTATTATTAAACAAAAGATGAAAGAATCCCAAGATAGAAGGAAAAGTTGAGTTGATGAAAAATGAAGACCTTTGGAATTGGTTGTAAGTGATCACGCTTGCTTAAAGATAAGTCTGATCAAAAGCATTCATCGAGTTAAAACACAAGGAAAACTAAGTCTTAGGTATATTGGACCTTTTGAAATATTCAAGATAATTGGAAACCTGTCTTATTAATTAGTGTTACCCCCGAGTTTTTTCTAAATACACAATGTATTTCATGTTTTTGTATTAAGAAAATATGTCTCTAGTCTAGATTAAATCATAGAGCTAAAGCCACTTGAGCTTAAAGAGAATTTAACTTACGAAGAACATCCTATAAAGATTATGGATTGGAAAATTCAAAAGCTAAAGACCAAGGAGATTCACTATATGAAGGTACAACGGAGGCATCATGATCAAATAGAAGCTACATAGGAACTGGAAAACCAAATAAGGCTTAAGTACCCTCATTTTTTTTGAAGATCTAGCTATGTATTCAAGTTTTGAGGAAAAAACTTTTCTTAGGGGGGGTAGGGGGTTGAGAATGTAACTCCTTAGCATTTCAATTTATAGAATTTTATCAAAAAGACCTCAAATAGGAAAATACGCTTATGATATAGCTCCAAATGAACCTAAGATTAGTTCAGGAGTTAGAGATGACTCAATGTACTATAAGTTGACCTAAGTTAACTTAGTCAGATTAAATGTCGACTAGAGACAACTAACTTAACCTGACTTAGTAACTTAAGTCTTCCATTAGACAACCTTGAGAATACTTAAGTAGTCTTAAGGTATTTGAGTTAAGACCTAATATGACTTAGGATAGATTTAGAAGAAAAGACATTGTAGATTTATATGATATCCTTTCCCGATGAAATTGGTGGATTTAACTCAATGAAATTTCAGTTGAAAACCATCAACTACATTGATTTCCATTGAAATCCTTACCTGAAGGTTCGGTCTTAATCTCAAAATTTATTTAGTAGCCTAAACTCAGATTTGATCAAATTTTATCTATAGGACCAGTACTCAACCCCAAGTATTTCTTAAGTATTGGATCTAAAAATTCGAATACGGTTGATTAAAATCTACTCTAATTTGACTAAATTCAACTTTTGATAGGTGATTAGATGATTCAAGAAAACTTGATTTGACTTAAACCAATTCCATTCTAAATCTATTCAATTTTACCCTAATAATAAGGATTAACATCATACAACCTAGTTTAACAAGAATAAGTTCAAATTAATAACAAATCTAATCATAAAAGTAGTCAAAATCGAAAGATCCTAAACTTCGACCTAAAAAAAACTAATCAATTAAGTCTGAAAACACCCCTTAATCTTAATCTATTTTAATTAATTCTTTCCATAATTCATTGTTACATCCTTAATTACTTAATAATACACAAAATAAAAAGAAAACTTCATCTAAAAAAATTGGTTTGCACTACCTCTAAGTGATGCCAACTACAAGTGAAAATTTCCACAAAATCTTTGATTTTTCAAACCCTATCTTATCCTATATTATCTAAATTTTTTCATGATTAACCTAAGGAAATGACCTTGGATAGGGACATGAAGTGGTTGGTTCTAAGAAGGAACAAGAGGTGTGTGTTTTCATCAAATTTGCAGTGATTTTTCTTATCTCATCTCATCTTATCTTTATCATACCTTATCCTATTCTAACCTAATTTTATCTTGTGAACTTAGGATGACTCGAAGATGATGGAAAATGGACAAGCTAAAACCAATGTAGACGATCCCAAAGTTCATGTGTGCTCACCAATCATGTCTTCATTTAATTAACCCTAACTTACCCTATCATAATCTAACCTAATTTTCCTTAAATTATCTTGTCTAAATTAGGAGAAAGATTTACAAATATCATGGAAATTTTTGAATCACATAGCCGGCCAAAGCATTGAGAAATTACCTATGTGATCTTATCTCCTACACATTATTACCTTATCTTATCTTACCTCATCCTAAGCCATCATTTCTAACCTATTTTATCATATCTTTAGGCATTATTGCTACCCTAAATTTGCTAATAATTCCCTCTTCTTAGATATGGAAAGTTAGGTCACAATTATATGCAAAACAACAAAACAATACTATTATATGAACAAGAAAGGGTGGGTGGGGGGTTGGGTTGGTGATGGTAAAAACCTAAATTACCTAAGTAAATTTCCACTCAATTCCCTTTCATATTCTCACGACACTCTTGCGTTCTTTCACCTGAATTTCTCACCTAACTTTCCACTTAAAAAAAAAGAAAATTACATCCTCAATTAGCCTGACACTTATCTCCAAAACTAAAAGTTTCGGGACCACTTTTTCAAAGAATCAAGGTGAGAAACTTTCAAGAAGTTTGTGTGATTTTTGCTAAAGGAAGATACTAATCTTACCTATTTTCTCTATTTTAGGATCATTATTATACGTTTCCAATGGAATTCTAGATCAAAAAGGTAATCTTGAACTATTAAAGTTATCATTGTAGTATAAGCTTTAAGTATACTAATAGTGTGTGTTTTTAGAAGTGTAGGTTTTGTCGATTACTCCAGTTCAAGAAATCCTATTTTTGTAAGATTATTCCACTTTTCTTTCCTTTAGAATGTCTTTGGGATAGTAAGATATATTTCCAAACCTTTAATAATTACAAAAGTTCAAAGAATGGTTTGGGAAAATGGTTGTCACATCCATTTTTTGAACTTTTGTAATTATTAAAGGTTTGGAAATATATCTAACTATCCCAAAGACATTCTAAAGGAAAGAAAAGTGGAATAATCTTACAAAAATAGGATTTCCTGAACTGGAGTAATTGACAAAACCTACACTTATGAAAAAACACACTATTAGTATACTTAAAGCTTATACTACAATGATAACTTTATTAGTTCAAGATTACCTTTTTGATCTAGAATTCCATTGGAAACTTATAATAATAAATAATAATATTATATTTTTTGATTAATAAAAGTTTCAATAAAAAAGAGAGAGCTTAAACTCATAAGTTAATAGCCTAAATGACTAAATTAATGTCGCTTCTCTTGCTTTACGTTTTCCATTTTTTTTCCTTATTCTTTTCCATTTTTCTCTCCAATTTTATATTTTTCGTTATTTCTCCATATTTTTTCTTATTCACTAAGTAGTAAAATCACATAAACTTGAAATAATAAAAAGAAGTAAAATTACTTTTTAATTTTATTGGTTTTACTATAAGTTCTATAGGTTTTACATATGAGGAATTTGCTATATCATATAAAAATTACTTTTTTTAATATCATATAAACTTAAAATTTATAATGCAAAAGGAAAAAAAAAAATAGGTTTTATAGAGTATCATATACTTTATAGGTTTTACAAAATACAGTATGATTCTAGATATTACAAAGTACATTCTAGTTTTAAAATTTAAAAATCTATATCTTACATAATAAAGTATGAATAGAATCTTATATCTTACCTAGGGCCGGTAATGCGGGCCAAATGGGCTGGCTCGCCTCGACCCGCACCAGCCGCGGGTCGTCGCGGGCTGGCTGCAGTGGCCCGCAAGTCTGGTGGGTCAGGAAAGTCTGCCCGCCCCGCTACGCGGGCCATGCGGGCTGGCCCGCGACGACCTGCAATAATTTATTTTTTATTATGTAAAACAGGCGGCCGGCGGCCTTCTTCAGCGACGGACGGCGGTGCCATCACTTCAGTCGACGTCGGCGTTGACAGTTGTGGTTGCAGGTCCTCAGTCCTCAGTCGCGGTCCTCGCGGATCGCGATCGTGCTGCACAACAGTCGCCAGTCGTCATTCGTCGGTCGCAGTCGTGCTGCACAACAGTCGCTAGTCGTCGGTCGCGGTCGCGCTCACGGTTGCGGGTCCTTAGTCCTCAGTCGCTGTCCTCGCGGGTCGCAGTCGCGGTCGCGGTAGCGGTCGTGCTGCACAGCAGTCGTCATTCGTCAGTCGCGGTCGTGGTCACGGTCGCAGGTCTTCAGTCCTCAGTCACGGTCCTCGCGGGTCGCGGTGGCGGTGGCGGTCGTGTTGCATAGCAGTCGTCAATTGTTAGTCGCGGTCACGGTCACCGTCGCGGGTCCTTAGTCCTCAGTCACGGTCCTCGCGGGTTGCGGTAGGCGGCGGCAGTGCAGGGCATGGCAGTTCGTCATGTCGTCCTCGTCAAGTCCAAGTCGTCATGTCCAGGTCCAGCAGGTCGTGTCATGTCTAGCAGCCAGCAGGTCCCTCCAGTCGTTGCACTTGTGCAGAACTGCAGAAGTTCCGGCGGGTTGGCCCGCCGCCCGCGGGGATTGCCCGCCCTGCCCCGTGGGTCAAGCGGGTGCGTGCCAAAATGGCCTGCACCCCTGCGGGTCAAAAATTTTTTGCCCGCCCCGCAATTCTCACCCCTAATCTTACCTATCACGTGCTTACTTACCTATCTTAATAAGTGCCATGTCAACGGAATTATTAGAAAATGCATCACAAGGTGTAAAGTGGAATTCCAGAGGCAGAGTCATCTGAACACAGAAATTCAACATAATCCGCCTTTTAAGACTGAGAAATGCCTCGAGAACGAGGCAGATTAAAGCTGTACTCCAACAAAGATTATCAAAGTCGGCTAAAAAAGCAACCTATCATAAAGGCCCTTTCCATGTTTTTCATCGTGGGATAGCACAGGTCAAAATCTCATAGCATACACAGCTAAACAACAGAGAACGACACATAATTATTTATAAATCTTGGCGTGGAAAACTCATTCTTTTCTCGCGATCGAGAGGGTCAAGAGTACTTACCATTCTTCTTATCTTATTACAATGAGCACCGACGATAAATAAAGAGGAAAATTCAAAGACTCCTTGGAAAAAAGACATGTGAATGGAAAAGTTGATGCCCATTTTTGACTTCTATCAGATTGATTTCCTTTCAATTAAGCATAATAAATAATTTTCATAAAGGATCTCACACCTTCCCTTCACCTTCGTCCTTCACCCCGTGAAATACAGAATTTTAGTAACTTAGTTTTACTCAAACACGTGTACGCATAATAGAGGGAATGCAATGGCTCTTGGTAAGGCCACAAGTGTTAGGTATAAAATCACTTATTGAAAGAGAATTAATCGGTATAATGTTCACACGTGTACGCATAATGTTCAAGGGCTCGGTTCAAATGGAAAATAAAGTATATAAATTATTGAAAGAGTTTATTATTTAAACTCTTTAACACCTGTCTAATAGCACCCTATCATATTCCTTTCCAAAATAGAGCAGCGAGTTGTTTCAACGATTTAGTCGATGTGATAGTAGGAAAGGGTTTTTGTCCAAATGCTGTTAGAAAGACGATAGCATTTGGATGAAAAGAAAAAGACATCTTCGTCACAGCACTATGATCCTAGTAAGCGGCTATTTAGTACGCTGTATCTTAATCAAATCCTTGTAAATTTGCTGGTACCCCACTGGCATGTGTCTTTGGTTTGGTTGGTTAAGTGGAAAGGCGGATCACTATTTAGTCCCCACAGTGGCCATCAATCATGCAAAACCTCTGTTACCTCTCAAAATTAATAATTAATTGAGGACCTCTATGATTGTTAAACAAATGTTTAGTTTGATGACTTTCTGCTAAACGTCAATACTTTCGAGATAAGTAAAATGTACTGTTTGGCATGAGGCATGAACTAATCACTTATGCTTTTCATAAAGTTATAGGACTATGAAGCTTCGCATTTCGTGCAACACCTAGCCGACTGACTCAACTCTAATCTTCAAGCTCTGAAAAGCAACATATTATACATATATTGAAGCGGGTAGATTTGAAGGAAGATATTCAACTAGGTTTGCATTGTTTGTATTTTTGGTATTTTCGGTTTATGAATAACCGAAGTTAAAGAAGATATAAATAAATTAATAAAGTTGACAAAACTAAGGTTGGTTGCCACAACTAATTAATTTGAATTGGGGCTTTTTACTAATCTAATTCAGTTAGATCAAACAAACGTTTGTTGAATGCTACAATTTGATAAAGCTGGTAAGTTTTAGGAAAGAAAGAATAAAACCCTTTTTTGGTTCTAGTAAAATTACTCATTCATTAATGAATAATGTCTTGTAACAAGCATTTATATTATATTAAACCTTGACATCCCATGGGTAAAATACAAAATAAATTGCTAATGACAAGGATTCAAGTGTAAATGACCAATTATAAAATAAACCACTACAAGAAAACTAGGTTTTAAAGATCAAAATTTTGTGGCGGAAAAAATTTGTCTCTAAAAGTATTAATATTTGCGACGAATTTTTTACTACATGAAAAATTTTTTTTTTTTATAATTTTATTATTTATTGCAATGGAATAAGAGACAGAATACTCATAGATTTCTAAGGGATTTAATTCTATTACAATTTTATCTCTAAATCCATTGCGAGAAACAATTTTTTTTTGGTGTAATATTTATTTTAGAATTTCATTGCAAATCCGTCTCTAAATGTCAAAAATATAATCTTACCTTACAAAGATTGATGAATGTTAAAATTTTAATGCTATATATATATTTTAAAAAACTGTTGCGAATTTGTCTCTAAATTTATTTTTAAAATAATTTTGATTTTTAGAGACAAATTAATTCCATGTTTAAAAGTAAATAATATATATATATATATATATATATATATATATATATATATACATAGATAAATAAATGATTTAATATTATATATATATAATTTTTTATCTTATATATAAAATATTATATATTATTTGATATATTTATATCATATAATATAATTATAAAAGTATTAAATGATCAAGCTTATATATGAAATTTTTATTATATATAAATTTATAGAATGATATAAAATATAAATAATGTAATAAATAATATTTTTTAATAATAAGATAAATGTTATATCATTAATATATATAATTTATTATAAATAAGATATTTTGTTATACATTAGTAGTTATACATAAGAAATTGCAACTTCAATTGCAAAGATAGATTGGTGTTGTGATTATGGGTTACACAAAATTCAAAAGTTAAGTGTGCTTATGAAAAAGTGTTAATGAAAAAAGATTCAATCATACTAATAAGGAATAATTGGTAAGAGATTTAATGTGTAAGTGAAATTATCATAATGTGAGGTGTTTTAGTTGGGTTATCATATTTTTAATTAAAATAATTGAATTGTAATTTAATGGAATTTTGCTTATTTGCGATGGAATTTTTTTGTTTCTAATTCTATTTCATTGCAAATTTTATTAACTTTTTGCAATAGAATAGAGATATATTTTTTATTGTAAATTTGTGATAGATTTACAATCCATTGCTAAATAGAATCAGCGACAATAATTTTTGCAACAAAAATTTACAATGAAATTTCTATCTTTAAAGGTTTTTTGTGACAAAATTAATACTTTTAGAGACCGAAAAAAAAATCAATTTTCTTATAGTGAACTCTAACTAATTATTAGAAATAGCATAAAATATCAAATAATCATAGAATAACATAAGACATAATGGTAGTCTTCAAATGGCTTGAATGAGGATATTGATCCCATCATATATATTTGGAAAAATTATAAAAATGTTACATATATTTTTATGCTTTTGTAATTTATGAACTAATTTTTAATATATATATACAAATGCATGATGGCCTCTATTGTTCACTATTAATAATCATCAGCCTTTGTTAAAAATGGTACATGACACACATGAGTCTCTTAATAGAACCCTAAATCATGAATATCTTACAACTTAAGTAATGCATTTGTTAAAAAAAAAAAGTAAGTAAAGTATGAAAATAGGAAATACAAATCATGTTTTCACTATTTACTCATATACATTTTAAATATTATATAATTAAAACATATCATAGTATGATATCATTCTATTTGCATGGACGAAAATTTGCTGTCACATGTATGCTTTACCGATCATATTTTACATATGAGAATATTGTCGTTTGATCAAATAGGATTGGAGCGTAGGACTAACTTTATTGAGGATATATTGATCTTCTTATAACTAATGCATTTTTTTTTTTTTTTTACAAGAACACGTTCTGGAAAATTCTATTGGCGAAAGGAAAAAAAAGACCAAACATGGAAATCTCCAAGTTAAATTAATTACGATATTTCAAGGAACTTGTTCGATGAAATTAATCTTTACATATGAATAGTTGGAAAGAATAAAATAACAAAGAGAAATAGAGAGAATTGAATTACAATTTCAATTGGGTAAATAGATCAAGTAAGATTGTCAAATTGAAGATATTGAGAAGTATAAAATAAGTAGATTTATAAAGAAACAGTAAAATTTATAAACTTATAAAATTATATATCTAAAATTAGAATTTTATTAAAAATTTATATTTAAATGATTTTATATCTAATTTAATAAGGAAAAATCTTAAAAAATTATAAAATTTGTAGAATCATATGAGTTAACTTATGATTATAACAACCATGAAATCAAGTTATGGGTTGGTTTTTATCATTAATGATCATGTCATATTCATATTTGCTTTTGCAGATCAAGTTAATCTCTGGATTAAATAGGTCATTTGAGAAAATAATATTTATAGCCTCCTCCAAGATTAATAAGCCTATTAACAAAACTATAACCACATATTGACTTAAAATAATCCTCTTTCTTATGGTATGTAAGGCTCATTAGCAGTACAAATGAGGTTATTGACAACTTCTTTGATGTTGTTAGTAACCTCTATAAAAAATCATTGATAGGTCTGTAATTGAAATAATATATTTTAATTGTACTATATAATTATTTTTAAATAATTGAACTATAAAATTTTTTCTTTCTTATCTATCTATTATATTTCCCTAAAACATATGCTAAAGTGACAACCAATTGGTGATATCAAGATTATCATGGACGTTTATAATCCAACGTGAGCATGACCATAACTTGCCATCAGTTGCCTTCTCTCTTTTTTTAATTGGCCAACGCGCGCCATGAGCATTACCCTTTTCTCTGGGTTAAAAATGTCCGACAAACTGTCTTTGAACTATTCAGTGATCGATCTATTAGGTCAGGACCACCATATGAGTCAGAAGATCTTGGTGTCGTCATACATCTTGATTTCCTCGAACAAATTGCACAGTATATTATGGATAAGTGATATCAGATTCACCTTTTTCATGGAGGTATAATATAAGCCGAAGGATTTAAATTTCACTTGATTTTTGGGTGCATGGTTTATATATACCAAAAAAAATTGTCCGCATCCCAAATATATATATATATATATAGCTGTGTTATGTGTTGATAAATTTACCAAAATCAATGGATGTATGTGTTTGTGTGATGAAAGGGAAGCAATGAATTGCCATGGAATTATTATTGCATTTTTTTTTTAAAAAAAAGCTTATGAATTAAAAATAGTTTAGGTCTATGAAATCCTAGTAGAAGTGTTATAGGCTTCAAAATGTATTATTTAGTTGGGTTTGGGTTTTAGAAAATACATCCCAATTTGTTATATGGAATTCTCTTAGTTGCATCAATTCAATTTGGATTTGCTTAGATTGGTAAGTAATAAAATTGATCTACTCTCCTCTTCGACTATGTAATAGTTGCAATCCATAAGCTATCTTAAGGCTTTAGATCCAAATGTTTGAAATTCTGTCATGCTTAGTGATCTAAACCCCATGATAATTTTAAGAGCCATCCTTCATTTATTATAACTGAAATACATGTATATTAACGATTTATAGGTTTGTTGATTCAAAGTTGGGTTAATTTTGATGTTTTGATTCTTCAAGTATTTAGATTGGTACTCATGAATCCAATAGATTGTCCTAAGTTATTCAACATTTGTGAAAAAGAACATTTATTTATAGTTCAAGAGTGGTTTTAAGGTAACTTATATCTTTCATTACTTAGAGCATCAATTTGTATATAAGAACTATATAACCACAACAAGTAATATTATATCTCAAAATGTTCTAAAGTTCATACAAAAAGAACATGGTAGAAAAATATACAAATATGTATAACTTAGCACTCCAAAGAGATAATGATAAAACAAAAAAGAAAAAGAAAAAAAAAGAAAAAAGAAATTAACATGAAAAACTTTAACATAATACTAATGAGTTTGAAATTCCCTAGTTCAAAAGTAGTAATTGTTAAGCCAATAGGTTAGTTCTTTATTAGTATTGACTTGATATATATTAGCTCAATGTAATAAAATATTAGTACATTTCTCCTACAATCTATGTGGGATTTTGACTTTCTTTGTGTATCACAAATTCACACCTTGTGAAATCTTTCTTGCATTACCTTACATTGGGCTAGTATTTTTTCATTTTTACAATTTGCAATTCATTTTATTGTTGCCACCTTTCGTGACTAATGTGAATATGAAGATTCTAGATCACGTTGGCATAAATTTACCAACTTCTACCTTCGTTTGCCACATATTTTATACTTATTGATAGGGGATTGGCTCTAATACTATTTGTAGTATACTAACTCAAATAGGGGATTGGCTCTAATGCTATTTGTAGTACACTAACTCAAAAGTAGCTTGTAGGTAGGTCTAATAATGGGTCTTTTCAATCACTATACCTAAAAGTTTCTAACTTGTTGATTTTATATTGTGGGGGCTAGATTGGTTATGTTAGATTATTGTATTAAACACAATATTCATTTAGGTTTGACTCTTGGGCTAAGTGACAAAGCCTAAGGAATCTATTCCATATTTAGGATGATGTAGAGAAATTTAGCTTTGTGGGTTCAAGACAAGGATTGTTTGATTGGTTTGCTTGCTCTTAACCTTTTTCATGTAGATTTATGCACTTAATAAGGAAGGTTATAGACCTTGGGCTTGTAACAAGCTCATCAAGAGAGAGCTTTTGAATAAATAAGCTTTATTTCACCCAACGATAGTCATCAAGTTAAAGGGTTTATAATTACTCATCCTTGCCTCTTCATTTGACACATTTCTAGAGATTAAAGAAACAATAAAAGGTTGCGATATCTCTACTCCTGAGTATCAAGCAAGTCTCAAATGAAGAATGAGTGAATTCTGCTTAGGATAGTAGGGTTGATAGTCTAAAGCTCTTTCACCTATAGTTGTCAAACTTGTGATTCTATCTAAAATTGTAAGGTACAAAATAGGTAAAAATGTATAAAATTGTATAAAATCAGAAACTTATAAAATCGTATATTTAAACTCATAATTCTCTTAAAAGTTTGCACCTAAACAATTTTGCATCCATTTTAATTATGAAAAAACTTGTAAAATTGTAAACTCGTAGAATTATATAGTTAACTCATGATTTTAATGACAATAATTCACCTATCTTTTGTGTGTTCGAGCCATTAAGACTATCTATTCCTCCTCATAGCCATTCCTCTAGTCATCATTTAACATCACCTTCACATCACTGGGTAATATGAAACTAACATGGCAACAACAATTGGATTTTCACATCTACAAATATTTGTTACATCCTTGACCATGTAAACTACCATTATAATTCTCTCAAAATTCATATGAGGTTTTTGCTCTCTAGGTGTATCACGGAATCAATGTACAACTTAACTTGAAATATGATTTTTAGAGATTAAATGCAAGATTGAAATAACAAAACAAATCTCTCACTCATGACATGAATCGATAAAGCTACAAAATAATTAATTATTTTTAATAACTAAAGATTTTTAAAAGTTGTATATTTGATAGAAAATGTAGTGGGAACATGATCCAAAAACATAGATCCTTTAATGACTATAGTGTTTCAAAGATGCTTAATAGCTATTTCATTTCCTCCTCATTTCATTTGATTTACTATTACAATGTTTATTTGCATTTTGAAAATTGTTATTATGCAAAATAGTGAATAGTAATTTATATATTTACTTTTATAAATTGCTATTTAATGGTTTATTTATCATATTTTCATAAGTACTCTTGCATAAAAAACATTACCACCACTACACTTAATGTCTAATGTAATAAATGTTTATTATTATTAGGAGCATAATAGATATTTTACTTTTATCATTAATTAATTCTCTATTTTTTTTCAATATCAACTAAACAATATAATATATATGTAATAGTTATTATAACTTTATTACATTCGTATTGAATTATAATTCAATTTTCTTTTATCACATACAGTGAATTAAATGGGCGTTTAGTTTTAGTTTGATAATGCATGATATATGAGAAATAAAATTGCGGTCACATAATAACAATGTATTTGTTGTATTTTTCGAAACATAAATATCATAATACAGATTGATTGAAGTTCTACGTTTTTGTTTCAATATAGAACTAAATTTTTAGTTTTGCCTTTAGTGTCTAATTTTTTTTGACATCCTGATGTTCTTTTTCTCTGTGATAAAATGTAAATTTAATGTTTGAGGACTGATCATTTAAGGCTTTCATGCGGTTCATATATATGAAATTGCAACATTGAAAGTTTAGCCGTGAAAAGGAAAAAAAATTGCGGACACCTACATGTACAGTAATCATTCGTTGGAAGATGTTAGATTTATTTTCTAAACCTTCTTTTTTATATATGTATATATATTTGAAGTATGAAAGTGTTGAGTATTATATTTGATTGAATTTTCACTTATCAAATTCTACATTTGAAATTTAATATTACTTATTGTTATACCGATCAAACTTTTACCGCTTCTGTTATTTTAATAAAAAAACTTGCTGTACACTAGCTCATTTATAAGGGGGGAATAACTATAAACAATGAGAGATAAGATTATGGTTAAATTAATAGATAGAAGTTTGTAATTTTAAAGTTTAGATGTAAAATTAAAAAAAAAAATTAAATTTAGATACTAATTTTGATATATATCAATGTTCACGCTTTAAAAGTAAACATAAAGAGATGGGCTCGTTAATTTCGTACATTATTAATGTAGGACATAGAAAATGCAGAGGCTGTCAAATGGGATGGCTGATTAATGTAATGGATTCTAAAGCAATGAAGACAAAGAGAAAAAAACCTTGATAGCCTTATTCAGTCATTTCCAAATTCTACATTATTATTATTTTATTCATAAAGTGTTAATCTTTTTTTGGTTCCAACTTTTTGAAATCCCTTTACCCTTCCCTGTCTCCTCTTTCTCTAGCTATTATTTTCTCCCCTTCTTCCACATATAATATCGCACTATCATTGACAATACCTTTATCATACATTATATCCACTTGCAAAACCAACTTTCACTTTGTGCCTCAATAACAACCACCCCCCACCAAAATAACAAAAAGCAATAAAAAGAAGAGAAAGACCCAATGGGAAGAGCTCCTTGCTGTGACAAAGCCAATGTCAAAAAAGGCCCCTGGTCTGCTGAAGAGGATGCTAAGCTTAAAGATTACATCGAACGCCATGGCACCGGTGGCAATTGGATCGCGCTGCCACAAAAGATAGGTATATGCAACAGTATTAGGGATATACTATTACGCACCAAAGCTGCAAAAACGTCTGTAAAAGATGCATTTTAGTAAAATACAGGCTTGTTAGATACAAATTTTCTCATTACTCTATAGATACGTGATTGATATATTAGATTATAAAATGTTCAGATCATGCTTTGATTTAGGTCTTAAAAGATGTGGCAAGAGTTGTCGCCTCAGATGGCTCAATTATCTTCGCCCGAATCTCAAGCATGGAGGATTTTCTGAAGAAGAAGATATTATAATTTGCCGCCTTTATCGAAGTATTGGAAGCAGGTGATTGCAATTAAGAGCATATATTATATAATGGGCTTCTTTTTTTTTTTTTTCTTTTTTCTTTTCTTTTCCCCCCTACATACATTAAACTAGCTCATCAATTAGCTTCTAATGTAGCATATTGCTTTGATGACATAATCTAAGAAATATCAATAAGTTTTTTTTTTGGAAACATGGTTGGGCAGATGGTCTATCATTGCTGCACAATTACCAGGAAGAACGGATAATGATATAAAGAATCATTGGAACACAAAGTTGAAGAAGAAACTCTTTGGAAAGCAAAGAAAAGAGACAGTCTATACACAATCTCAAAGCTCAAGGCAGGAGAAGCTGAAGAAAGAGAGCAGAAATCATAGTGTCCTAGAGCTACCAAACCCTAAGGAGTACTTCTTGGAGCAGGCTATGGTCATGCCACTGGCAAGTCCTAACCAAAACCACCCAGCTGATCCAGAAGATCCACTTTCGGACTTGTTCATTAGGCTAGCCGGAACGATATCAAAGGATCAAGTTCTAGATGTACCCAACCCCAATCCGTATTCAGGTTATCTTCAAGACGCTATTAACCCCTATTCTACACCAGATCAAGCATATGAGAATTACTTACCATCCGAGAATCCAGAAGAGTACTATCACGATATTGAGAATAAGTTGAACTTCCACAGCACCGATAATTCTGTCTTATCTAGCCTAGATGAATCGGTTGTACCGGCGAGCAAGCCGGCTTACGCATATCATCAACAGCCAATAGATGAATTGGAGAGTCTTCGAGCAATTAATAATGAGGTTGCAAGAGGTCATTGCAGTGGAAGTAGTAGTAGTTGTTGTTCGATTGAGAGCACGAATTGGGGGGATATGGAGTTCTATTATTTATTCTAATGCAGTATGCTCAGTAGTATCTGACCATGAACCATGCCAAATGGGACAACGTCAGGACTTGCCACCGCATTTTTCCACTTTGGCGTGTGTGACCACTACCTCTAGCTACTTTGGCTTGCGCTGACACCACTTGAGATGTATTTTTTCTTCTTCTTCTTCTTTGCTCTCCTTTTCTCTCTCTCTCTCTCTCTTTTTTTTGTTTTTTTCATATAAATTATCTGCTGCCAAATAATTGATTTTCAGAACTACGTAAGTGTTTGAGTAGCCATATTAAGTTAAATTCTGTTTTCTTATGAAAAATAATTTGCATGCTTATAATTTTTCTTTCGTGTGTTTTCCCGACCATTTTGCTTTGAAGAAAAGTGTCAAGAGTTGATAAAATCAACTGAGTATGCTCCCTAGTTTATAAATATCTTATTTGGTTAAACATGCATTTCGCTCCCTTGTAGAGTCGGGAAAATCTAGATGGTCATACTCATTATATATTATATGTCACCTCGAACCTGGAGCACGTGGTAATCTATCATGAAACTGTGTCACACAGGTAATTAAATGCAAACAAGGTTTTGTAGCATTTTCAGCACGTTGTTCCTGCATTCTCGCATTTAGCCAATACTTAAGAAACACAAGAGTTCCTGAAAGATAAGCAAATACCTTCACTAGTAACCCCACCCATCGATGATAAGTACACTTGATGCCAATGCAGCGTAATGTAACGTATTCATACAACTGTAATTGCAAAATTACACACAGCGTAATCGGATTTGGTTTATGTTTTCATCATTCTTATATGATCACTCTTAAAAGCAACAGTCGTCGCTTCCTTTCATTTCTTAGCCCCTTTGGTAACTAGTCTATGGCTTTGCACCTTACCCCTCGTAAGACACTAAAACCTTGAAATAACCACTTATCCTTGATTTCTAGGCATTATAGCCTTTGATGGTTCATCTACAATTAGCCTTTTCCATATGAGCTTCGTGTTAAGTCCATGATCTTTGAGTTGTTTCCTCTTAACTTGGTCTAATTAAATGGCTGTCGTTGGCCGGTTGACAACCCCCCATACCTTACAGCAAGTTAGAAGCAGGCATCCCGTGTCCCATGTTACAACTCTGTCTCAACTTCCGTACCCACTTAAATAGCTGTCACTGGTTGATTCGTGATATGTATACACTAATGCACCTGAGAATAGAAATCCCATTTCTAAAATTGATCCAATCACTTCAATCCATCTTTTTGGCTAGCTAATGATAGCCACTGCAGGCATACCTAGCCCACATTAGGAATAGGCATACTGTGGCAAGCATACTAAAGGTCAACTAATACTTACACACGTTATTTGAGCCAGTCCAATTCAGCTCTCATTTCATTGATAAGAACATAAATATAATAAAATGCTGACTACAAGTAGACTGATTATGTACATAATTCTCCACAAATAGGGGTTCAGTTGACTAAACCTCTTCAAGGCTTGAATTTCTAATATACGTAGTTTGGTTGACTGAAATTAGATTTGGAAACTAGTTAGCGAGAAAGTATTTAGGTTTAACTAGTTCATTAGATTCTTCATGTAATTTAGTTGAAAAAATACCTTAGAATAGGGTTCTTCTTCACTTCACCCATTTCGGTAAACTAAAATAGTGTTAAATTGGCCGATTTTCAAGTTAATTTTTTTTTTTTGTTTCCCTAACAATCCTTTTGGCTTAATTATTGATTTTCAATTATGTTAATCCTTTCTAGCCTAACTAGTTTTTTTTTTTTTTTTTTTTTGTTTAAGCACTTGGTTAGACTAAGGTAATCAAATATTTCATTTTTATTTGCTAAAAAACCATCTATGTAGAGCAAGTTTAATTTATTAAATTTCGTGCTAAACTATTATTAACTAAGTTGTTGTTAGTTTCACTTTCTAATTTGAAGTTAATTCTCCCACAGTCCTTGATCATTAACATAATTCATTTATTTGAATGAATCAACTATTGATAGAGCCATCAATTTCTAGCTTTATCAAGTTTTCTAAAGTAGTTGAGTAATCTAAGTGAAAATTGTTTATTAGAAAATGACATTTAATGAGAAAGATGGAGAGAACTACAACAAGCATGCTCGCGTTGGCAAGTGTGTACCTTCCATTATGATGATTTTTTTTTCAAACTAAATGTAATTTTTTTGCATTATTTACACTTTTGCCCTTGTTTAGTCGTAATAACATATTTGAGGGTTGTAATATGACATTTTGGAAAGAATCAATGACATTAGTACATCCTTGATTGAGTTTTCTTGTCAATTCTAGTTCTTATCAAATCTTTTGATCTATGGCAAACTAAACCATCTATTTGATTTGTGTGTCATATCAAATTGAATAGGTGCAATTTGGGTTTTAGGTGTTGCATAATATCTATTTAGAGTGTTGTTCATATCCAAATTAAATCTCTTTATAGAAAAATCCCCAAAAGTACAATTTTTCCCTAATCCCCCTTCATAAATGTTTGATTTGGTAAACTAGTGGATACCGACCTAGGTCACATCACATGATAAGATTGATTGGAGACATAAGTTATTGACATATAAAGGAGCTCATTGTGTTGCATGAAACATGTACAAATCATGCCATTGCACTTGCATAATGAGGTATATTGTCTTGGACAATGGTTTAAAGGTATAGTTTGTGGAATGTCGCTTAGGGTTGTATTTGCGCCTAATAAGCCAAGTTTGACTCTACTATGACCTAATAGCCTAAGTTGGTCATTAACATAGGAAGTTGCTATTGATTGAGGTTTTTCTCTATACTTTAAAAATGTAAAGGTGACTTTTTTTTTTTTAAATATTGATAAAGTGTGATTTATCTAAAAGTTATCGTCAAACAAATCAATAGTATGAATCGAAGCACTCTCTTAAGGAAAAATAGTGGGTATATGGCATTTAAAACTGAAAAAAAAAAGAAAAAAAGAGAAAAGATAGAAAATAAAAAGAAAAACAACAATAAAAGAATATTCGAAAAAAGCAAATGGCTTGATTTCTTTACAGTGCATAGGAATCCATAGCGAACAACTGTAACCAAAAAAAAGAAAAAATGATTTTTCTACTTTTGCATTTAAACAAGATTCATGTTATAAAGTAAACCCCACTTGGGAAAATTCTATTCATTAGCAATTCTCACTTTGAAACTCAATGTCCTCAAACCTAAAATTTTTTGTTTATCAAAGATTGGTATTTGTTTGTTAAAATTAACCCTCTTAGTTGATTTTAACTTTTTTATTTTTAACCCTTAGCCAGTGGCAATTACAATTTAAAAAATATTTTTTTTAACAAAAGAGAATATTTTCCAAAGTTTTTATTGAGAAATTTATATTAGGTGGAAATGATCTAGTATAAATTAAAATTAGGGAAGACAAAGAGCTTGAAAATTTTTAGGCTTGAGAGAGTTTAAATTGTTCTAGTAAACCAAGTAAAGGATCAAGTTCTTAACAACACATTCGTTTACAAATTAACCTAAGATATCAAAATAGAGAGATATAATCAATTAACATGGAGAATGTAAGAGCCTTAGATTAACATTTTAATCTTTATACTTTGTGAAAGGGAAAAAAGACATGGAGATCCCATAAGCTTTTAACACATATCCGATCTACAATTCTTTTAAAGCTTCTCAAAATTGCTTACTCATCTTCTTCTTATGTATATTTGCTACCATCCCCCCTTATTCTCTAGTAGCAATCTTCTTTTATTTTCATTGACAGAATCCTATGCCTTAATTAATTTCACAACTTCTAATCCTAAGTTTAATTTAGTAGGATCTATTAACCTTGATCACTAAACTAAATTCCAAAAACAAATAATGTATGTGGGAATCTATAAGATTTTTATTTAAAATCTCCAATCAAAGCTTAATCTTGGGTTAACTCTAATTAGTAGAGTTAAGTACGAGCTTGAGTAGGTAGGCATTGGTTCTTGTTTGTGCTTTTGGAGCTGGTAGTGTACATTGGTGTTGGCATGGAGGTTTTGCAATAGTGGTGGCCAAAGCTAACCAAGGTGTTGGTGGAGTTTATCTCACAATCAAACTCATTATTAGTGGTTAGTCACATATAATTATGTTCTTGGTGATCGCACTAAGATCTGTTAATGCTATATTATCATATAATGTTGATAAAATATTCATAATGTGATAACATATAATTGATGCTCATCATGCCATTACATGAGTCTAAGAATGATTTTTTGGGTGGAAAAGTTGACGAAACTAAAAAAATTTTAAATCCACCTTTCCTATGCTACCTAGGAAATTTTATTAAGGACTTAATTGTGGAAATTTATACTATGCAATTGTGTTAGAATCATTTGTACTACTACTATAAATTGGTAGATTTTTATAGAGTTGTCCATAGGCTTCTAACCCATCATTTTTGGTTTTCCACATCAAATTTTAAGCATTAAAGATTCTTTGTTTTCCACTTACTTAATCTCTTGCAATTCTATTTTGTTAATTTAAACCAAAAATTTAGATTTGATGCCAAAAATAGGTACTATAGTAAAATAGTGAGATCGGGTTCCTATGCAAGTAAAAGTGAAAAAAAGGTGATAAAGGATTTTATAACTTAGTGAAGGTATGTATATTGAAGTGATGACAACCGATTATGACAATACGAAGTTTGATGGATGTAGGAAGTTTTGGTTGTGACAAATGAGAATGAGAGGGATCCTTGTAGTTAGGCTTAAAGAAAGTATTGGATAAGTAATTGAAATCTATGAAGGTTGAAGAGAAAATATGATGAGAAGGCTGAAATAACCATTTAGCTTAGTATAACTATTTATGTATTGATGAAATACAGGTAAAGAAGACACCTGTGGGACTATAGGAGAAATTGGAAGGGGTATACAAGATCAACTCTCTTGTGAATTGAGTGGTGTTGAAGTGGAGATTATATTTGCATTAGATGAGTGATGGATCATGCAAGGCAATACATATTAGAGTTTATGTTTCTTATTAACTATTTAGCATATTAATGTTAAGGTTGAGACTGAAGTCCAAGCAATGATCTTACTATAATATTTGGAAGACCATGATGCATGGCAACGATTCTCAATGGAAGAAGTCAAGAACAATTTGTTGAGCAAGGACTAATTAGAGTGCAAAATGGGATTCATGAGTAAGGAGCTTACATACTATCAAATTTCTAGTTATTCATAAAAATTTGAAGTGATGGAACTTTTAGAGGGAAGTTCAAGGGCTAATGTATAATTTTCCATTGTAAGTAGTAAGGCACATGAGATTAGAGTACTTAGGGTGGTGAAATTGATGCCGAATATAGAATGGTAAAGGTGAAGTAGTTGATGTAATCATAGGTGACTTGAAGGATAATGTGTTGTTATCGGTGTCTAACAACTAGAGAAGATCCTTAAATAGGATGTTGGACTTTAAGATTGTGTTAGCATACGTTGTAAGAGAGATTATTCAAGATCTACAGTATTGAGCAGAGTGGTCTTATACAAATGGGTAGAGGTTGAAGATTGCCAATGTAGTAGAGCCTAGATCATGTTACATGATGGGTGAATATGCAAGATGTTAGATATGAGATACTTTTATCTTATAATGTTTTAATTATGGGTTTACTAGATGGTATTGGTTACTATACTATAGTTAGATCAGGTTGTAGACTGGTGTTTTGTTGAGGTTATAGGTCTCATATTTGGGGTAGTGAATTGGTTTCTTTAAGATTTAAAAATAAAGAATTTATGATAGAATTAAGTATAAGGCGGTGTAGACACTCTTTAAATTAGATTTAATAAAAGCACTACAATATATAGTAGAGTTTATGAGCAAAGGCTTTTGTAATGCTCGGGCATACAAATATACCACAAATAATCAACAAGTAATATAAATATCAAATAAAGAAAAGAGATAAGGGTGATAGAATCAAAAAGTGTATAGAGGTTTGTAGAGGGTTGAAATTGTTAATGTGATATGTTGGGCTAAATCTATTGATTATTTGGCTTGACTCATTAGGCTAAGTGACAACGCTTAATGAGTCTAGCCCTTTTTTTTTTGGGATGGCGTAGGGAGATATAGCATAGTTGGCTTGGAGCAGGGATCATTGGACTATCCCTTCCACTCTTAACCATTCTCAAGGAATCTCATGCACTTGGAGAGACGTTTCATGGGCCTAAACTCAAGAAGTGCATGAGAAGATACATTAATAGAAGTTATCTTAGCTGTAGATTGTCCGTATGATCCAATAGATATTACTAATGACCAAACTCTATAAATACCTAGAAGCTCCTCCTCATTTGATAGAATTCAGAGATAAGAGAAACACTATGGTTCTATCAAACTATTATCTTAAGGGATTAAACCTGGCTCAAAATGAAGAACACACTACTTCTCATCAAGAATAGTGAGGTTGATGCTCCATAGCTCCTCTACCCATCACATGTATGATTGATCCCTCTAAGATTTCCTACTCTTCCTCCCTTGCCCATATCTCTAAGTCATCTTCAAGTGTCATTATTACGTCACTTCTCTAAGGCCATGTGAAGCGTGAGATTCATGTTGCATGTATGTGACCACTATAACTAGATCCTTACATCTCTATAAGGTTCAACCTTTTACCTAGTTCTCTTAACCAGTAATATTGGCTCAATCGCTAGGAATCTATTATACTATCTTTTAGATAAAGTATAGTGAGTTTGTAAACAAGACAATTCTCAAAACAACAAGCAAATGCTTTTATCTTTGCATCTTTTGTGATTCTCTTGGGTTCTTCTAACTCTCCCTAGCTTAACCTTGAGGTTCACCTTAGATTTCCCTAGCCTATTCTCTAAAACCTTTCTTGCAAAACTCCTTCACTTCTCGAACTTAAGTAAGAGTCTAAATCTCAATTTACATGTTACACTTTACTACAACAAATCTCTTTCTCCCTAGAGACACTTGACTATAAAACGCATAACACAATAAAAAATTCCCTAGAGCTCTTTAGCTAGCATACAGTCTCGAAAGCTTTTTCTTTCACTTCACAATTGCTTAAGATCAATCTATAAAACCTTGTCCTGTCGTCTCTCTTCAACCATATGTTATTCCTGTCTTCAAAAGATCTTCAATATATAGAGTGAAAGGTTGAGCTTGTTTAGTAATGTCTTTATGTCATGATTTGTAAGAATCAATTTTCCATTTATTTATCAAGAATATTTTAATTGTAATGGTTGTAAAAACATTTTAGAAAATGAATTTTCTTTGACTAAAATATTCTTCTTAGAGAAAGATATTTGAATTTTTAAAGATTATGTAAATAAGTGGTATTGGTAAAATACGCTTGAGTGAATTTTCATGTTTATTTCTAGAAATGCCCTTTAATATTCTTGGAACACCAACCAACACATTTAATACCTTTAAGATATTTTATGTTTAAATTTGAAAAAGTGTATTTTTAATATTAAAAACACTAGTTGTAGGTTGAAAAACTAATGTATTAGAAAAAGCCTTTTAATATTCTTGGAACACCAACCAATACCATTTAATCCCTTTAAGATATTTTAGGTTTAAGCTAACAAATTTGTAATATTTAAAAACATTAGCAGTATTTTTTTTAAAATTATTTATAAAATTTGGAGAATTAATTTGACACTATTATCGAATATGATCTCTTTCCTAATTGCATTACCCAAATATATTTGGTTAGTAAGTGCTAGGTTTTCTATTCTAGTTCTACTAGATTCTCCTTGTGTGCTTTTGCTATAGTAAACTTTATTTAGTTCTTTTTTTCTTTTTGTTAAATCAAATTTGCTTCTCCTTTATCAATTTCATTATGATGCCTTTGTCAAATCAGACTTTACTTTTTCTTGTTCACCTTGATCAAATTCCATAAGGTTCTTTTGATATGTTTCCTCTTGTTTACACCCAATACACATTCACGAAATTGACACTATTTGCAACCACTTTCATTCCAGAATTAATTTCCTTTTAGTTTACAACACTATAAAATTATATTTATTCAATAAAGCATAAAGATATTTCACAAACATATTTATATAGCATAAGGATATTTTACAAGCATATTTATATATCATAAGTATATTTAATAAAGAACAAGGATATTTCATAGCCATATTTATATAAAGATTTCATATAGAAAAGCTATTATGAGATATAGGTTTTATTATCATCAAAACTTCCTAAGAGATTTACAGAGGTTTATTAGTGATGAGAGTTCAATGACTTGTTCTCAGTACAAGGCACAAATACTTGATAGCTTTGTTAACGATGTCAATGTCATGATGAAAGATCCTATTGAAGTTGTTGGCTATGAGGTAAAACTAGTTTTAGCAATGCGATGAAAAGGTTTTCTTACTTCACATAGGTATTGCATGATGCCTTAAGGTGAAGAGAATTTATAAATAGGTGGAACCTAAATGGTTTAAGTACTCAATGACTTTAGTGTGCTAGTTAATCTATATGAAGAGATGTCATTTATGTCAAAGGAGTTTAATCTAGGAATGGTTTTTGTGTAGATGATGTTGTTATCTAAGTGTACGGTGATGGACACTCACAAGATGGTGCAATGGAGTAGGTAGTCTAAATGAGGATGATTGGCAACATTGAGTGAAAGGAATTATAAGCAAGTAAAGCTTAAGTATATATGCATGTGTTGAGTTGTGCAATTCAAGCTAAGGTGGAGATTTAGTGAGTTGTGCACTAGTATTAATCTTTTCTCCTATTATCTAATTGTCAAAATTGAATGAGAAAATTAGCAAGTAAATTAAGAAAATAACAATCTATAAAGCGTATCTCATTAGTGAATCCCTCTAGAATTACTAATGCAATTAAATAATTATTATTCAATTCCATTATTATATTCTTGGACTATGGGAATTCCTAAATTGAACTAATAGCTCTCTCGAGTTTACTAATTCCTAACTCTAAGTGGATCAATTAGAATCTCTTCTTAATTAAAACCTTTAGAATTGCATTACCTTCTCTCTATAAATTCCATTATTAAGTTTGACATTAATTTGGAAGATTTATGTCATCCTATCTCAAAATTATGTACAACTCTTTCCTATTATACTGGATCTATTCAAATATAGGACCTCTTAATCTCTATGAATGAAATTAGACTTTGATCTAATACATCGACAATATTAATTTGAAAACAGTAAAGCACACATAATTAGAACACAAGAATATTAATAATTTTGTTGAATAATAAACCAACATTTACATGTTTATTATAGGGCTTATTATACTCGAGTACAAAAAAAAATTAAGCTAACATTGTATTGAAATTAAAAGCAAAAGTATAAAAACAATGTATAAAGATAAACATCAATAATAACAATAAATTTCTATGACTACTCTAATGCTAACTCTAAAAAATTCTTTGTCTAAAGCCTATTTATATTGAACAAGAACCTCTTATCTAAGAATGTTGTGATTTCTTATAGTAGAATCGAAATCTTCATAAATAAGGAAACTAAGCTTCAATGGATAGAAATTTACCTCTTCATAGATTAGGAAACTTGCCTTCAAAAGAAGGAAATTGAATCTTCTAAAATAAACGCACTTCAAGAAGGTAATCTTCAACTCCTGGGATTGATTTGGAAAGTTACTTCTTCATGCAACATGATCATTGTACAATTGTGCAAGTGCCTATGTAACTTTCATCTTGAAATTGCTCAAAAACTCCAAAAATAACCTCAACACAACCTTTGATACAAGCATGTCAATGCTAGTGTACCTTTGCATGGCTTCTTGCATAGTTTTCCTTCAAGCCTTTTCTAAGTTATGCTTGACACAGCTCCTAACACGGTTGTGCAAGAGATCGTGTCACTCATTCAAATTTCACAACTTTGTCATTTTTTGTTCGATTCACATGCAAATTACGCGACTTTGCTTCATTTTATCCAAAGTTACATTTTAAAAACCTAAAATCAAAATGTATTATCCATTCAAAATACTTAGAGATTAAACCAAAAACTATATAAAATGTAACCAATCATAAGTGTTTTATAACACTTATCAGGTGTACTAGAAACAAGCCCATCATGTGGACAATACCTTTAGAGGTGTTTGGATGGTAGTGCCAATTCTCCACCAACTGAATGCTACTCTCAAACATATAGTGACAACTACAAAAACAATTATTACCATCATCTACACCATTATAGACACATCTTGATGATAGTTCAAAACCATAACTAAGGTTTTAGTGATATGGGTTGTTTCACTTAAATCCTAGCCAATCGATGCCTAACACGTATCTACCAAGTACGACGCTCGAAAAATAGGCCACTTCTATATAAACTTCTCTTTCTTCCCAATTGCATTAGTAGATGAAGATAGAGGAGCTTAGGTTCTAAAGAACATAAACTACTCTCCTTTATTGTACTTTTATTTCCACAGTATAGATTTCATTATTATTTGTGTTTCTCGACTATGAAAAGTAGATTTTTAGTAGATTCTAGCTATTTCAAATCTTTGGGTGGATGATTCCACGCTTAAACATGGTGGATTTATGGATTTTTTGGTAGGTTTTGTCACACCTCGGCATTGTCCAGAGTGCGACATCTTACTAACAAAACTTGAACATAACACAAACTATGATATTCTTTATAACAAAGAGTTTGCACATCAATGATGTACCTAGTAATCCAATTGCAAAAACACCAAGACAATTGCGTGAATACCAAATCAAACCCACAAAATGGCGTGACACCAACAATCAAGTGAACCCTTAAATTGCATGAATGAAATTGATCTAATGCCAAATTATGATGAGGATCAATTGCAATAGTATAATATGTAAAGGATAACACTAAAATGAACTGAATTCCACTTAAATTAGAATTGAATCAAATATGAAATTTAGAACCCTAATTCACATGACTATGAAAAAAGTAACACAACCAATTACAACCAGATATGACGCACTAGAAAATAATTGGAAGCAACTTAAGAAGGATTGATACGACTTACAATACTCCTTAAGCTAATTTGCTACAATTTCAATTGAAATTGATAAGAGTGTATTGTGTGAAAAGGAACTCCCCTCATGGCATGAATGGGCAGATTTTCTCAAGTTCAAAAGTCCCTTTTAAAACCTACTTAGCAAGTATTTATACTTGCTCCAATTAGGGTAAAAACAATAAAACCAAATTACAACAAAACCAACTAATGGTCGATTTTCAAACAACAAAATTACAATTACAAATAAGCCCTTAAATGGCTGGTTCTTCACTTCAATGGGGCACATGTGGACCGGTTAATGTAAGTCCATGAATGACCTACAATTGATCCTTAGTGCATTTTTTATTCGCCATCTTATAAAATTGATAAATATATCTGTTGGAATGCACAACAATTATATGAAAAGAAGATACTAAACCAACATCCTTAGGGTCTAATTGTTTAAAGAGGACCCTCATTGCCAAATTTTGTAATCCCCTAGCTCTTGCTTTGGTGATAGATCATGTAGGAATTTGATTCCTATCATTTCCTCGGGCCATAAGAAAATTTGCCCTCAAATCTGATAGGTTTTCATGAATATCATCTAGTAAATATGGTGACAGATTTGCAACATTAAAGGTAGCAGAGACGCCATACCCTCCTGGCAATTCTATTTTGTATGCATTGTTGTTGATGCATCTAATAACTCTGAAAGGTCCATCTGCTCTAGGTGATAGCTTTTGTGACTTCTTATGAGGAAACCTGTCTTTGCTGAGATTAATCCAGACTAGATCACTTGGATTATAAATTATGGTTTCTTGTTCTTGTTTCCCTAAAGTTTGTATTGCTCTTGTGTTTTCTAAAGATGTTCAGCTGTCTTCTGATGAAGTTCTTGGATCTCCTTAGCTCTCTCAACTCCACTTAGGCTTTCTTCCTTTGTTGTCGGACTAGCTATAAGATCTAATGGAAGAGTAGGATTATAGCCATACATAACTTCAAAGGGAGATTTATTGGTTGAACTATAAGTAGACCTATTGTAAGCGAACTCAACATTAGGAAGACATAAGTCTCAATCAGTAAAATTCTTGCCAATCATTGCTCTTAGTAATGTGCCAAGAGTATGATTAACAACTTCGGTCTGGCCGTCAGTCTGTGGGTGGCAAGAGGTACTATACATAAGTTTAGTACAAAGTCTTCAAAATAGTGTCTTCCAGAAGAAGCTAATAATCTTAGTGTCTCTATCAGACACTATACTGTGTGGAACACCATATAATTTTACAATCTCCTACACAAAAAGGTTAGTTATAAAAAGTGCATCATCTGTTTTGTGATAAGGCACAAAATGGGACATTTTGCTAAATCTATCAACAACAACCATAATAGAATCCTTTCCTCTTTGAGTCTTGGGCAAACCCAAAATAAAATCCATGCTGATATTAGTTTAGGGTTTAGCAGGTATAGGCAAAGGCATATATTCACCCTGAACCCCTTTCCTCCCTTTTGCTCTTTTACACACTTCACACCTTTCCAGCACCTTATGAACATCCCTTATCATACCACTCTAATAAAAATTTTCTTTTAACAAGGCTAGGGTTCTCTTCTCACCAAAGTGACCAGATAATCCTCCTACATGTGCTTCCCTTGCCAACAATTCCCTCACAGACCCATGAGGTATACACAACTTTCCAACTTTATAGAAAAACTCATTAACCATGTAATACCCCTGAAATATCTTTCCCCCATAACATTTCTCAACAATTGCTTTTAGATAATCATCATGCATATATTGTTCCTTCAGCAATTCAAATCCAAGTAGTTTTGATTGCAGAGAAGTGATAAGTATATACCTGCATGACAAAGTGTCAGCTACCATATTCTAGTTACCTTTCTTGTACTTAATCACATATGCAAAATTCTCTAGAAACTCCTCCCATTTGGCTTGGCATTTTGATAGATTTTGCTGACCCTTGAAATATTTTAGTGATTCATGATTTGTATAGATAATGAATTCTTTTGGAAGAAAATAATGCTGCCATGTCATCAATGTCCTCACTAAAGAGTAGAATTCCTTATCATATATCGAGTAGTTCAAAGTTGCACCACTCAACTTTTCACTAAAATAGGCAATGGGTCTCTTATCCTGCATCAACATAATACCAATTCCTATCCTAGAGGCATCACATTCTAATTCAAAAACTTTATCAAAATCAGGTAAAGCCAATACTGGAGCACTAATAAGTTTTACCTTTATCTCTAAAACTCTTTCGGGCCTTCTTACCCCAAATAAAAGGAACATTTTTCTTGGTTAGTTCAGTTAATGGACTGACAATACTACTGAAGTTATGGACAAAACATCTATAGAATGAAGCTAGTCCATGGAAACTTGACTGATTTTGGTGTTAGCCATTCTCTAATAACCTTTACTTTCTCCTCATCAACCCTGACACCAGAACCAGATACAATAAATCCCAAAAATGTTACCTCAGTTTGGTAGAAGGAACACTTTTGGAGATTTGCAAACAACTATTACACCCTCAAGACTAAAAATACTGCCTGAAGATGCTCTACATGATTTTCTAGGCTTTTGCTGTATATCCAAAATGTCATCAAAATAAACAACAACAAATTTACCTAGAAACTCCTTCATTACATGATTCATTAATCTCATAAATGTACTAGGAACTTTACTCAAACCAAATGGCATAACCATCCATTTATATAGTCTATGGTGTATTTTAAAAGCTGTCTTCCACTCATCTCCTTCTCTCATCCGAATTTGATGATATCCGCTTTTAAGGTCTTCCTTGGAGAACACCTGTGCACCATATAGTTTATCTAACATATCATTAAGTTTAGGAATATGATACTTGTATTTGATGGTATTTTTGTTGATAGCTCAGCTATTGTCGAGTCTAATTTTTTTGCATTCCCATTCCTAATCCGATATAGACTAGACCTTATGCTCATCTAATGTAAATCCTCGACTTGAGTTAGGAATTTCGTTTGATTTTTGGAGTCGCCACCCAACTGTTGTTGGGAAATATTGAATTAAGACTAAAGGAGCGGATTAGTCTTAATTTAGACCACTAGTCGTCGTTATTTCCTCTTCTCGTTTTTGAAAAGAGGAAAAGGGAAAACCAGAGTTTCTAAGTCCGGAGGCTAACCTATTAAAACCTTACGGTTACCACCTAATCTCCTAAAATTTTTCCTATTTAGAAATGTGTTTTATTGTGTTTCTGTTACTTTTATTATGTTTTTGAATTATTTCAAGAAAATGATTTTTTATTTTATTTTATGGGTTGACCCGAATGGGTGCCTACGTACCTGCTATCCAGGATCAAACAAGCCGTAGTTCGCTTTTCTGAAAACTTTAAGTGTGTTTGTGAATTTTAATTTTGAAATCTCTTTTACTTTATGTTTTTACTTTTTTTTTTTTGGATTTCCTAAAAAAAATATAAACCTAAACTTTTATCTGATTTTTGAAAATGGTTTTTAGGAAAAACATCAATTTTGGATTTATTTGAAGAAAATGATTTTTCTAAGTGCTAAAGCTTATTTTTTCTATTTTTTTTAATTTTTGAATTTTTTATTAATTTTTATGATTTTTTTCTGTAATTTTATGATTTTTTTATCATTTTTATGATTTTTATTATTCTTCTACAATTTTTTTTTATAATTTTTCTAAGTTTTCTTGATTTTTATAGTTTTTAAGATTTTTATTGATTTTTATAATTTTTGTGAATTTTTGTTAAAAATTTTATCCTAAACTATTATCTATCCTATTTTGAAATCTAAAGTTCTATTATTATTTTTTCTAATATTTATATTGTTTTTCTACATTATTATTATTATTATTATTATTATTTTATTTTTTATTATTTTTCTACATTATTAAATCCTAAAAAATCTAATTTCTAACATTTTCCTATTTACGGAAACATAAATAAATAGATAAATAACAAACAAACAAATAAATAAAATAATAAATCAAATCGGAATAAAAATAAATAAATAAAGTAAATAAATAAATTGGAAAAAAATCCAGAAAATCCGACTTACCTGGATTCGGGTCGATACGCAGGTCGGTTCGGTCGGGTTGAATCGGGTCGGTGCGCGGGTCGGTTCGGTCGGGTCGAATCGGGTCGGGTCGGATCGGTCGGACACGGCGACGGAGGATGCTCGTTCACGGCGTTCCAGCGGTCTTTTGTCACGAGTGAGGTGTCGAATCCTAGCTTCTCGAGGGTGCTGAATCCAATGGTGGCGGTGGTTTGCTCCTAGAACGTCTCCTGGTGGTGGCTTGGCTCCGATCGGCGGTTCGCGGTTTTGGGTTTCCTCCGATGCTCTCCGATTTGCTCTCTTTTCTCACTTTCTCTCAATTGTGATTCATCCTTTGGCTTCCTCCCTTCGATTTCTATTTATAGGCACTTGAAACCGAGCTGGATAAGCTCGGATTTCCTCCGATCGAAGCTAATCGGATTTTCGGTTTAAAAAAACAATTTCGATTTGTGTAAATCCATCGATTTGTTGCGATTTGATTCCAATTAGATGATGTTTTATCTCATTTCTGTTGAAGATCTGTTGGATTTGTGTAAAAAAATTGAATCCAAACGGCCAAAATGCGAATTTTTCTTCTGCCGACGATCTCAGACTCGAGGTAGAAGACGATCACGCGCTCGACGCGTGCGTTTCCTCCAGCCAATCGGATGCTGCCACGTGTCCTGGATAAGTGAAAAAAACTCAAAACGCGGAAACTGCTTCCCCCGCGATTCGAACCTGCGACCGAGCCCTCCTGCGCGCGCCTTAGCCCGTGGTCCGGACTAGTTGGGCTAACCCATTTTCCTGATTTTTCTAATTTCGCAAATTGCATATATGCAATGCGATTTTTTTATTTTTTTGTATTTTTTGAAATTTAAAAAAATTGTAAAAATTATTTACTATTTATTATTGCCATTTTTGAAATCATTTTTTCAAAATTGATGTGTTTTCCTATTTATTTTTATTTTTTTGAATATTTTTATTATTTATGCTAAATTAAAGAAAAATTGAAAAGAATTGGAAAAAAATTAAGAATTGATTATTAGTGATTATTATTCATTCCTAGGGCAAAAATAGGGGTGTTTACAGCTGCCCCTATTTGTAGTAAAGTTTGAAAAAGTTAACTACAAAGACAAGAAAGACGCCATTTTTGGCCTCTTAAATAGATAACGCCTTAGTTTGGCTGGTTACCCGGCATTTGTTTTGGTAGGAAAATGCTCCAAGAGCTAATAATCCCACGATTTAAGATGGTCCTAACAATTTAGAGTAATGTTCCCTCCCCAAACAGTGCTTTATGGGTTGACTAATTGGCGATAGGAAACACCTCAAGCATTGTGTAGAAGAAATGATGATAGGAAGCGTCTTATCAGACTAGCAACCTTGGAAAGAAAATTTACTTAGGAAGCGCCCTTATGAGCTGGCTACCTGTCAATAGAAGTGTCTTGTTAGACTAGCAACTGTTTGGAAGAATATTTCCAAAAAGTGCCCCAAGAGTTGACTAATCGGGAGAATCTAGGAAAGTCCCCCTCATGGGCTGACTAACCTTAAGATAGATTTTTAGGAAAGTGCCCATCTTGGGCTAACTAACCTATCGTAGAGTGTCTCAAAAAGTGCCCTTATGAGCTGACCTTGAGAACGGATTTTTAGGAAAGTGCCCATCTTGGGCTGACTAACCTATGGTAGAGTGTCTCAAAAAGTGCCCTTATGAGCTGACCTTGAGAACGGATTTTTAGGAAAGTGCCCATCTTGGGCTGACTAACCTATGATAAAATTGATTGAACTGTCTCGAAAAGTGCCCTTATGAGCTGACCTTGAGAATAGATTTTTAGGAAAGTGCCCATCTTGGGCTGACTAACCTATGATAAAATTGATATCTCAAAAAGGTGCCCCCTATGGGCTAACCTTAAGAGATCTAGGGAAGTGCCCCTTTTTGCGCTGACTACCTTATTAAAGGGAATGTTTAGACAAGTGCCCAACTATGGGCTGACTCATCTATGCTTCTGAATATGTTTTCTACGGACTGAGCTAAATGATGTGATGCTTTTCATGATAATTATTATTATTATTATTATTTTCAATATGCTTGCCAGTTTATCGTGGATAGCAACCAAACAAACGAACCTTCGGGTTGGTTTGCTTCTGCTTCATTTCTTCTCATCTTGACACGGGGTTGAAAATTTTGATTGCCAGTTTATCGTGGATAGCAACCAAAAAAACGAACCTTCGGGTTGGTTTGCTTCTGCTTCATTTCTTCTCATCTTGACACGGGGTTGAAAATTTTGATGTGCTCCCTTTCTTTGTGCACCTGGCTCTTTTGACGGTAATGTTATCTTACTAATGCATTCAGTTCTAATGCTCAAAAGTAGATAGAATTATATCACAAACTATATTAAGATTCATTATCATTTTAGTGTTTATCTTTCATTGGTGAAGTGGTGGGTAATGTGTTTAGGAATATTTGTTGTGATGAGAACTGATTGGGATTGTTGATCATTCAGGGATATTAACTTTGCTTGCAAAAAGTGAAAACTCGACTCAACGAAATTTATATCGAACACTGGCTTTCATAAACATTGGCAAATTTTCAATTCCCTTGCCTAAGGATAGTATATCTTTATAGCATCTATGTTAATGGGGTCTCTCAATTTTGGACCATCCATCTGAGTTAATATCAAAGCACCTCCTGACAGAACCTTTTTCACTACATAAGGGCCTTCGTAGTTTGGGGTAAATTTCCCTCTAGAGTCTTGGGCATTCGGGAGAACCTTCCTTAGTACCGGATCCCCCTCTTTGAAGTATCGAGGTCTCATCTTCTTGTTAAATGCTCGGGCCATTCTTTGTGGGTAACACTGGCCATGACATAGTGCGGTAAGCCTTCTTTCATCAATCAAATTCAGTTGATCAAGCCTCTTCCTTACCCAATCTGATTCAGTTAGCTGAGTTTCCGACAGGATTCTGAATGATGGTATTTCAACTTCAACTGGTAGCACTGCTTCTGTACCATATACCAATGAGTAAGGGGTAGCTCCCGTAGATGTTCTTATTGAAGTCCTATAAGCCATGAGAGAAAACGGTAACATTTCATGCCAATCTTTGTAAGTTGTTGTCATTTTCTCGATGATCTTCTTGATATTTTTATTAGCTGCTTCTACTGCCCCGTTCATTTGAGGTCGATAGAGAGTTGAATTTCTGTGGTTTATGTGGAATTGTTGACATAAACCTGTCATTGATTTGTTGTTGAGATTGGTACCATTGTCGGTGATGATGGACTCATGAACTCCATATCGGGCTATTATGTCCCTTTTTAAGAAGCGGATTATTACCCCCTTTGTAACATTGGTATATGATGACGCTTCTACCCATTTGGTGAAATAATCAATCGCTACTAGTATGAATTTGTGGCCGTTAGATGTTGTCGGAGTGATCGGGCCTATTATGTCAATTCTCTACATGGAGAAAGGCCATGGTGCTGATAACAAGTGTAGCTTGTTGGGTGGAGCATTTATCCGGTTTGCGTAGACTTGACACAGATGACAATGCTTAACAAATTTTATGCAATCCGATTCCATGGTCAACCAATAATATCCTAACCTCATGATTTTTCGGGCCAACATGTAGCCATTCATATGAGGTCCACATACTCCCTCATGTACTTCCTTCATCAGTTTGCATGCTTCATTTTTGTCCACACATCTCAACAAGGTGGTATCAGATGATCTTTTGTAGAGTACAGACCCACTTAGTAAGAAATGGCTTGCTAACCTTCTGATTGTTCTTTGGTCATTCCTGCTAGCCATTTTAGGGTATTTACTTTCTTGGAGGAAAGTCTTGATGTCGTGATACCAGGGCTTGTCATCTTGTACTTTTTCAATGGTTAAACAGTAGGCGAGCCGACTTTCGATGTCTATTTTCATCGGTTGAACTTCAGCTCCCCCTGTAATCTGGATCATAGATGCTAGTGTGGCTAGTGCATCTGCAAACTGATTCTAAGTTCTTGGGATGTATGTGAAAGTGATTGCCTTGAATTCTTCAATTAGCTCTGTCAAGTGTTGATGATACGGTACCAGTTTGGGGTCTTTAGTCTTGTATTCCCCTCTTGTCTATAGTATGATAAGCGACGAATCTCCATAAACTTCTAATTCGCGGATTTCAATTTGACAGGCCATTTTGAGGCCAAGAATACATGCTTCATATTCTGCGATATTATTGGTATAGGGAAATGTTAGTCTCGTTGCTACAGGGAATCGAGTGCCATCTGGGGATATCAATACTGCCCCAACCCCATAACCGAATACGTTGGCGGCTCCATCGAAAAATAGTTTCCATTTAGCATTCTACTTTATACCAAAGTCTTCTACTAGCATGTCTTCCACTGTCAATATATTCTCATCTAGAAATTGGGCCTGTAGTTCTTAGGAATCTGTCTTGATAGGGTGTTCCGCTAATTGGTCAGCTAAGGCTTGCCCTTTCATCGAGTTCTGATTTATATATGTGACGTCGAACTCGGATAGGAGCATTTGCCACTTAGAGATTCTCCCTATCAGAGCTGGCTTCTCTGCCAAGTATTTCAAGGGATCATGTTTTGTCAGCAACTCAATATGGTAGTAAAGGGTGTATTGCCTTAGTCGATGCATGACCCAGATTAAAGCACAACACGTCTTCTCCACCTCTGAGTACCTCTGTTCCCCATCTGTGAACTTTTTGCTCAGATAATATATGGAACGCTCTCTTCCCTCGTCATCTTTCTGCCCCAGCACACATCCCATGGATTCAGGGAGTATAGTAAGGTATAAGAATAAGGGTTTTCCTTGTTTCGGGACTATCAAGATTGGAGGTTTTATAAGATAGTCTTTGATCGTCCTAAATGCCTCTTCTCATTCATCATCCCATTCTATTGTGGCGTTCTTCTTCAACATACGGAATAGTGGTCGGCATTTGTCGGTGAGTTGTGAGATAAAACAAGCTATATAATTTAATCTTCCCAATAAGCTTCTTACTTCTTTAACGGAGCGTGGGGAAGGTAACTCTAATATGGACTTTACCTTGTCAGGGTCAATTTTAATGCCTTCCTGGCTTATGACAAACCCTAACAATTTCCCCGTTGTGACCCCGAAAGTGCATTTCTCTAGATTTAACTTGAGCTGGAATTTTCTTAGTCGTGAAGTATTGCGACCATGGCTCTCTAATACGTTGCCCCGGCGTTTTTCAAACTGAAAGGGCATGACTTTGTAACAGAAAGTTCCCCATGTTGTGATGAAGGTTGTTTTGGTTTTATCTTCTTCAGCCATTTTTATTTGATTATATCCTGAGAAACCGTCCATGAATGAGAAGAGATGGTTTCCCGCAGTGTTGTTTACTAGAACATTAATGTGAGGTAGGGGGAAGTTATCCTCTGGCGTAGCTTGGTTTGAGTCCTGGAAGTCTACGCATACGCGTACTTTTCCATTCTTTTTCATAACGGGGACTATATTTGCTACCCATTCTGGGTAGTCGGATACTTCAATGAACCCTACTTCTAGCAGTTTCTTGACTTCTTCCTTAATCTTTAGCAAGATGTCAGGCTTAAATCTTCTCAGTTTTTGTCTTTTAGGTTTGACATCTTCCCTTGTGGGAAGCCTATGAACCACTATTGATTGGTCTAGCCCTGGCATGTCACCATATGACCAGGCAAACACATCCGCATATTCTGTTAATAGCTCGGTTACCTCACATTTTTGCTCGGCACTCAAACTGGTCCCGATTTTGAGGTTCTTAGGGTTTTCCATGCTTCCTAGATTTACTGTCTTCACAAGCTCGTCGATTGAAATTCTGCTTTGTTCATGTTTTTTCCAATTTTCTTGTATTATTTCGTGGTCTAGGATATCGCCTTCAACAACTGACCCAATAGCGTTGGAAACGATATCAGTGTTTTTACTTTCTACCTGCGCGAAATATCCTTGATGTTCGATGGTAGGAGATCTGAATAACATAAAAGTGAAAGCATATATATAAGAAGAAAACAAACTGTAATTGAATTTGATAAAGAGTCTCAATAAAATTTGCTTAATAATTTTTCTCTACTTTCGAGCTAACCTAGCGCTACTGATAGGATAACAAAACCAATTGTTCAGAGCCGGATGCTTGTTGGACGTGCGGGGGATTAACTTCCCTTTGCTGTCGTCCTCTTCGTTTATCCGAAGCTCTTGAATGATGTTTGCCTTTCGGAGAGATTGTTGGAGAGGTGGGATGCACATCTGGGTGTCGATTGGCTTCCCCTTCATTCTGCCTTTGACACCTCTTGCTTGCGCTTCTTCTGTAGCCATAGGAATGTACCCCAGTCTAAACGTCCCATGCTACCCCTCTTTAAATTGATGGCCCTCCTTGCTGGTCACCATGTTCACTTCATTGAAAATCTGCAGCCCCAGGTCTTCTGAACCTTCTTCCCCAATATAAGGTATGACAGTCTCTTTGTATATGGCGTAATCCTCTTCGCCCAATACTGTGACTATCTACCCGCTTGCAATGAACTTGATCCTTTGGTGGAGACTAGAGGGGATGGCTCCAGTAGCATGTATCCAAGGTCGTCTCAAAAGCAAGTTGAAAGACCTTGGGATGTCAAGGACCTGGAAAACGATGTGGAATACTTATGGACCAATTTCTACTGGTAGGTTCACTTCCCCCACTATGTCTCTTTTTGATCCGTCGAAAACTCTGACCACCGTGGAGCTAGGTTTTATGTTGCTTGGATCGACCCCCAACAAGTCGAGCGTTGCCAATGGGCAAACGTTGAGGGATGATCCGTTGTCGATGAGTACCCGGGAGACAATGGTGTCATTGCACCTGACCACTATGAATAATGGTTTGGTATGTTGGTCTCCCTCCTCTCCTAGCTCTTCCGGAGAGAAAGATATCTGGTCCATTGTAAAGATGGAGTCCGCCACGTGACCTATTTTGTCTGTGGCGATGCCCTCTGGGACCTGAATTTGTTTGAGCACTTTGAAGAGTGCTTCCCTGTAGGGCTCGGATGCTGTAAGAAGGCCCATGAGTGAAATCTGTGCCGGAACTTTATTTAATTGTTCCATTATCTTGTATTCACTCGCCTTGACCATCTTTGTAAACGCGGCGAATCCCTCTTCCTCTTCCTCTCCTTTTTCTACGTTGGGCTCTTTAATCAGGCCTTTATACTTTGGATCGTATATTCTCCCAGAGCGGGTGATTCCTCCCACCATAGGAGGCCGCTCTTATTCGAGGGCCCGTTAGTCGAACGGTGCAGCCTTGTAATTTTCCGCTAGTATCAGGACATTGAATACATATCTTTTCCTTGGGATTTGTACTTCAGCTGGTTGTCCTTCATAGCATTGTATAACCCTAGGCTTCTGATGAGAATTGATCATGTTTATAGTCTTCCCCTCTTCCTTCGACGGATTGTCTTCCTTCTCAAACTCCGGCCCCCATCCGCTAGGCGGCCCATACTCAATCGGGGTATAAGAATAGTTTACCAAATACTGAAATCTCCTGTGTGATTCTCCCAAAGTGCCGACCGTTGGGTCTCCGGCTAACCACCTGCTTTTAATGTGTGCCTTTGGTGCTTCACCTTTTCTATACATGAGTCTACGAGATCCACCTGCTGGGCTAAGGTTTTTCGGACCATGTTCAGCCCGAAGCACTTAAGGTGGCTTACAAACCATATCAGCAGAAGGTTGAGGCTTGAGCAAAGGATCCCATGGCCTTTCTTCTTGAGGAAATTCAAGTTCCGAATCTGTTCAGCCAGTAGAGTCGGGATGTAAGATCTTCCCTCTAGAAATTGGGTCACCAGCTTTGCAACCCGGTAGTGAATATAGAAGGTCCCAGTGGGGAACAGTATGGTGGCGAAGGCTGTCAAGATGAAAGCGTTTACCCTTCTCTGTCTGTAAGTTTTGGGGTCCCCACACAGTATGTCCTTCCTATCCCCATCGTCCTCTCGGGCGATGAACCGGGCTTCTAAATCATCAATACGTTTGCAATATCCATTACAGTTTGTCAGGGCTTTGTAGACTGCTGTCTTATGGATGCCTAATAATCTGCTGAAGGTACCGGCTGGCCCGGCCTCAAGGTCTGGTGCGTAGATTTGATCAGTCAGTGCTGGAGCCTGTAGCAACTGGGTGTACTCCTCCAAGGTAGGGGTGATCTCATGCGGCCCGATAAAGAAAGCAACGGGCTCGATTTCTCATAATTGGAGCATGGCCCGGACTAAAGGCAAATTCACCTCTATCTTTATCAGTGAGAAGATGGAGCCGATCTTTTGCTGGATGAAGGCATGCTCCTCTGGGTTGTACAAGATAAACCAATGGTCTAGTACCAACTTTGGGTCCAAAGGTTTGTACACCCGAATTTCTTTGCGGAGGAGGCGGTCGACTGCGGTGCTAGCCATCTATTACAATAAGAAATTGCCTAATTACAAACAAAACTATGAAAACATTACAGGGAAATAGCTTTGAACTCCAAAATAAAACAACAAACCATTACATTGTCATCAATTGTCAACCCTTATGATGCTATGTATGCAAGTAGGTTGGTTCTAATTGGTCCCCAAGCTCTATGGCCTCCCGCATTCTCGGAGAAATGGACCTCAGGCCATATCGAAGCATTGGGTGGGGGTAACCTAATCGGTCCCGAACGGTGATCAACTCACTTCGCTCGAAACCTACACAATGGCTCCCCGACTTAGGTTTCTAGGACGGTTTGGATTCGATCGCATCTATTCACACAAACTTATGCATGCAAACCCCACAGTAAAGAAAACTAAAATCTAACTAATCCCTGAAAAGTTAGTAACAGAATAATAATTGAAACTTAAAAAGGAACAACTTGAGGAGATTCAGGTGGCTAACCTACTGGAATGGGTCCCTAGTGGAGTCGCCATCCTGTCGAGTCTAATTTTTTTGCATTCCCATTCCTAATCTGATCTAGACTAGACCCTATGCTCATTTAATGTAGATCCTCGACTTGAGTTAGGAATTTCGTTTGGTTTTTGGAGTCGCCACCCAACTGTTGTTGGGAAATATTGAATTAAGACTAAAGGAGTAGATTAGTCTTAATTTGGACCACTAGTCGTCGTTATTTCCTCTTCTTGTTTTTGAAAAGAGGAAAAAGGAAAACTAGAGTTTCTAAGTCTGGAGGCTAACCTATTAAAACCTTACGGTTAGCATCTAATCTCCTAAAATTGTTCCTATTTAGAAATGTGTTTTATTGTGTTTCTGTTACTTTTATTATGTTTTTGAATTATTTCAAGAAAATGATTTTTTATTTTATTTTATGGGTTGACCCGAATGGGTGCCTACCTACCTACTATCTAGGATCAAACAAGACGTAGTTTGCTTTTCTGAAAACTTTAAGTGTGTTTGTGAATTTTAATTTTGAAATCTCTTTTGCTTTATGTTTTTACTATTTTTTTTTGGATTTTCTAAAAAAAATCTAAGCCTAAACTTTTATCTGATTTTTTAAAATGGTTTTTAGGAAAAACATCAATTTTTTATTTATTTGAAGAAAATGATTTTTCTAAGTGCTAAAACTTATTTTTTCTATTTTTTTTTATAATTTTTGAATTTTTTATTAATTTTTATGATTTTTACTATTTTTTCTGTAATTTTATGATTTTTTTATGATTTTTATGATTTTTATTATTCTTCTACAATTTTTTTATAATTTTTCTAAGTTTTCATGATTTTTATAGTTTTTATGATTTTTATTGATTTTTATAATTTTTGTGAATTTTTGTTAAAAATTTTATCCTAAACTATTATCTATCCTATTTTGAAATCTAAAGTTCTTTTATTATTTTTTCTAATATTTATATTGTTTTTCTACATTATTATTATTATTATTATTTTTTTTTATTTTTCTACATTATTAAATCCTAAAAAATCTAATTTCTAACATTTTCCTATTTACGGAAACATAAATAAATAAATAACAAACAAATTAATAAATAAATAAAAAATAATAAATCAAATCGGAATAAAAATAAATAAATAAAGTAAATAAATAAATTGGAAAAAAATCCGGAAAATTCGACTTACCTGGATCTGGGTCGGTGCGCGGGTCGGTTCGGTCGGGTCGAATCGGGTCGGGTCGGATCGGTCGGACACGGCGACGGAGGATGCTCGTTCACGGCGTTCCAGCGGTCTTTTGTCACGAGTGAGGTGTCGAATCCTAGCTTCTCGAGGGTGCTGAATCCAATGGTGGCGGTGGTTTGCTCCTAGAACGTCTCCTGGTGGTGGCTTGGCTCCGATCGGCGGTTCGCGGTTTTGGGTTTCCTTCGATGCTCTCCGATTTGCTCTCTTTTCTCACTTTCTCTCAATTGTGATTCATCCTTTGGCTTCCTCCCTTCGATTTCTATTTATAGGCACTTGAAACCGAGCTGGATAAGCTCGGATTTCCTCCGATCGAAGCTAATCGGATTTTCGGTTTAAAAAAACAATTTCGATTTGTGTAAATCCATCGATTTGTTGCGATTTGATTCCAATTAGATGATGTTTATCTCATTTCTGTTGAAGATCTGTTGGATTTGTGTAAAAAAATTGAATCCAAACGGCCAAAATGCGAATTTTTCTTCTGCCGACGATCTCAGACTCGAGGTAGAAGACGATCACGCGCTCGACGCGTGCGTTTCCTCCAGCCAATCGGATGCTGCCACGTGTCCTGGATAAGTGAAAAAAACTCAAAACGCGGAAACTGCTTCCCCCGCGATTCGAACCTGCGACCGAGCCCTCCTGCGCGCGCCTTAGCCCGTGGTCCGGACTAGTTGGGCTAACCCATTTTCCTGATTTTTCTAATTTCGCAAATTGCATATATGCAATGCGATTTTTTTATTTTTTTGTATTTTTTGAAATTTTAAAAAATTGTAAAAATTATTTACTATTTATTATTGCCATTTTTGAAATCATTTTTTCAAAATTGATGTGTTTTCCTATTTATTTTTATTTTTTTGAATATTTTTATTATTTATGCTAAATTAAAGAAAAATTGAAAAGAATTGGAAAAAATTAAGAATTGATTATTAGTGATTATTATTCATTCTTAGGGCAAAAATGGGGTGTTTACAGCTATCAATGCACATCTTCCAAGTACCATCCTTTTTAGGGACAAGAAGGGTTAGAACAGCACAAGGACTAAGACTCTCCTTGAAAAAACCCCATTCTACCAGCTCATCCACTTGACGTTTCAATTTCTTAGCCTCTTTGGGATTCATGCGATACGTAGGTTGGTTTGGTAAAACTAACTCGGGCAGGAAGTCAATGGTGTGCTCTATACCTCTCAAAGGTGGTAAACCCTCTAGCAATTCATTTGTGAAAAGATCACTGCACTCATCCAATACTTGAGATACCATAGGGGGTAGATGTTGATGCCCCTCCATCTCTAGGGCATACCTCATCTGCAATAAATATACCGATCTCCCATCTATTATGGCCTCCTTTAACTCATACTATCCCAACAGTAAGGTCTTTTTTCTTCTCAGTTTTATTGACCTGTCTTGGAACCTGTTGGACCTCTAAAGGTTTACTAATCTGTCTTTGAACCTCTTGGACCTTTGAAGGTGACATTGGGTTCTTCAATATGATACGTTTACCCTCTTTCTGGAACACATAAGTATTTCTGAAGCCATCATGTAAAACCTTCCTATTATATAACCAAGGCCTGCCAAGTAATATATGGGATGCACACATAGAAAGAATGCTACATACAATTTCATCATGATATTAATCCCCTATACTAAAAGGTACCCTACCCCTCTAGGTAACATAGAGACTCCCTTGCTCATTCAGCTAATGCAATTTATAGGGTTTTGGATGTGGGGTAGTTACAAGTTTCAATTTTGATACTAATGATGTAGCCACAATATTAGTACAACTACAACTATAAATAATAATAGCACAAAGATTACCTTGTATTCTACAGGAGGTGTGGAATAAGTTTTCTCTCTACTCATCATCAATGGTAGGAAATGAAGTCAAAGTTCGGCGCAGTACATTAATAGATAAATACAAATCACCTCCCTTCTGATTATTGGCCTCATTGACAAATCCTCCATTCATAATAACATTTAACATGGTTGATGAATTGATTTGTTGAAATACAAAGACAATTTAAGGCAAGTGTAATTTACCTCACAATTACCCCTTCACAACAACCACACTTTCATGCTAACAACAATAATCACAACACACACTCTTCCACGCCACATACACTTCACCACGGCACATACACACACACAACCACAGTGCAGCACTTCTTCAACTACAATACACACACTTCTACACCACTCTTACACTTCAATAATCCACGGCAACAACAAAACAATGGAACAATTAATGAAGGATTCTCCAAATGGTAAGAAAGCAATTCAAAAATAGTCAAAGTGTATTAAGATTAACAATACAAAATAACTCTTAAACTTAATGTTTGTTTTTGAATTCAAATTGTCTCTAAATCCTCTACGGCAAGGATAACAATATGTACTCCAATTTTTGAATTCCTGCAAGAAAATAATAATGCAACAATCAACATTACTTCAAATGATGGAATTTCAAATTCAAAGACTTCCCCTTCTTCCACTCACAACCCAATCACAGCAAGGATGCAAGTTGATTTCAACACTTCACAGTACTTCAATTAAAGATCAAGCAAGCAATTCAAAGAACAATTCAACACAAGACTTCAAATTTCTCTTCACACAATCCAATTTCGATCTTGAAGGATCAAGAACCCTAAATCCCAATTGTGATTCATGAAATTCCCTTCTCTAATCTTTTCTCTGATACCAAAAAGATGATGTGCCTAGTAATCTAATTGCAAAAACACCAAGACAATTGTGTGAACACCGAATCAAACCCACAAAATGGCATGACACCAACAATCAAGTGAACCCCTAAATTGTGTGAATGAAATTGATCTAATGCTAAATTATGATGAGGATCAATTGCAATAGTACAATATGTAAACAATAACACTAAAATAAACCGAATTCCACTCAAATTGGAATTGAATCAAATTTGAAATTTAGAACCCTAATTCATGTGAATATGAACAAAGTAACATAACCAATTATAACTAGATATGACACACTAGAAAATAATTAGAAGCAACTTAAGAAGGTTTGATACGACTCACAATACTCCTTAAGCCAACTCGCCACAATTTCTATTGAAATTGATAAGAGTGTATTGTGTGAAAAGGAACTCCCCTCATGGCAAGAATTGGTAGATTTTCTCAAGTTCAAAAGTCCCCTCTAAAACCTACTTAGCAGGTATTTATATTTTCTCCAATTAAGGTAAAAACAACAAAACCAACTAATGGCCGGTTCTCAAACAACAAAATTACAATTACAAATAAGCCCTCAAATGGCCAGTTCTTCACTTCAATGGAGCACATGTGGACCGGTTGATGTAAGTTCATGAATGACCCACAATTGATCCTTAGTGCATTTTATTCACCATCTTGTAAAATCGATAAATATACCTGTTAGAGTGCACAACAATTATATAATGGAAAGGAAGATACTAAACCAACATCCTCAGGGTCTAATTGTTCAAATAGGACCCTCATCGCCAAATTTTGTAATCCCTTGGCTCTTGCTCTAGCGATAGGTCCTATAAGAATTTGATTCCAATTAATCAAAGTTGTGGCAACATTTTTTTCTCAAAAATCTTTACATTGTCTACTTATATACAACTAAACTTAAAACAAAATGCTACAATATGCCATTAGTGTGCTCTAAAAAATTTCATTGCCATCATGGCTCCCATTTACGCTTCTCTTAACTTAAGGATAAAACATACATCCCATCCTCTTTTTGTCAAGTTAAGTAAGTGGAAAGACAATAGCACAATATAAAGCACCAACATACATAAGTATGAGGCAAGACAAATCATAATAAAACAATCACGTAGTAGCTATAGGTCATGTTAATGTACGTGATATGCAGTGGTACCGACATCCTAGCTTAGCCTAACCAAGTTATCCAATTAGTGAACATCATTAAGCATTTTGATAAATAATCTAGGAACTTAGTTGAAACCACATAAAGTGGCTTAAAAAACCTAGCATGTGGCTAGCCTAGTGGAATGCCACATGGGGTGGCTAGAAATTGATTGAGCAATGCAATTCTATGTGCCTAAAACCTAGCTTAATAAATCTTCATTTTTTTTTTCTAAAAATCTAAAATGTAGGTCGTTTCTAAGCTATGCCATGAATGTACCAATTGTAGTACTAACAACATCAAGCACAAAACATATATCACAAGCCACTCACAATTTGAATCCAACCTAACATTAACCACATAGATGAATAATAACTACACCTAGCCTGAGCATAGGTGTTCACTTAAGTGAAGCCCTATAAGGTTGTTCTAGTTCACAAAAGCATTTCAAGTCATGTATACAACATGTATAATCATCAAATTCTTAGCATAATAACATACTCATTCATAATCAAATATTAGTTCATGGTTAAAGATAAATAATTTATTCTCATGTAGATGTAGATCTATCGATAAAAATGCAAATCTAAATATTAAAGTCTAACAATAATATAGCCTACTCGAAGTGCATATCTCTCTTTGATGTGCCTAGTAATCCAATTACAAGCACACCAAGACAATTACGTGAACACCAAATCAAACCCACAAAATGGCGTGACACCAACAATCACGTGAACCCTAAATTGCGTGAATGAAATTGATCTATTGCTAAATTATGATGAGGATCAATTGCAATAGTATACTATGTAAAGAATAACACTAAAATGAACCGAATTCCACTCAAATTAAAATTGAATCAAATATGAGATTTTGGAACCCTAATTCACGTGAATATGAACAAAGTAACACAACCAATTACAATTAGATATGACGCACTAGAAAATAATTGGAAGTAATTTAAGAAGGATTGATATGACTTACAATACTCCTTAAGCAAACTCGGCACAATTTCAATTGAAATTGATAAGAGTTGTGTTTACGTGAAAAGGACTCTCTTCATGGCAAGAATAGGTTGATTTTTTCTCAAGTTCAAAAGTCCCCTCCAAAACTTACTTAGTAAGTATTTAAACTTGCTCTAATTAGGGTTAAAACACAAAAACCAAATTACAAATAAAATCAACAAGTGACCGATTTTGAATCAACAAAAGAAAATTACAAATAAACCCTCAAAAGTGCTCGGTTCTTCACTTCCATGGAACAATTGTTGGACCGGTTCTTCTTTTATTTATGTAGGTCTATGAATAAACTATAAAATGAGCTTTAGCGAATTTATCCACCGTCCTATAAAAACCCACAAGTGTACTTGTTGGAATGCATAACAAATATGTAATAGAAAAGAAGATGCTAAACAAATATTCTTAGGGTTTAATTGTTCAAAGAGGACCCTCATCGCCAAATTTTGTAACCCTTTGGCTCTTGCCCTAGTGATAGGTCCTGTAGGTATATGATTCCTATCATCTCCTCGGGCCTCAAGGAGATTTGCCCTCAAATCTGTTAGGTCTTCATGAACATCATCGGGTAAATAGAGTGACAAGTTTGTAACATTAAATGTAGCAGAGACTCTGTATCCTCCTGGCAATTTATCTATAAAAAGATCACTGTAATCATCAAGTACTTGAGATACCATAAAGGGTAGATGCTCTCGCCCTTCCATCTCTAGGATATACCTCATCTGCAATAAATATAATGGTCTCTCATCCGCTATGGCCTTCCCTAACTTATACTGTCCCACCAATAAGGTCTTCTTCTTCCCGGTTTTACTTATATGTCTTTGAACCTCTTGGTCCTCTGAAGGTTTACTCATTAGCCTCTGAACTTCTTAGACCTTTGAAGGTTTATTTATTTGCCTTTGAACTTCTTGTTCCTCTAAAGGTTGACTCATTTGCCTCTGAACCTCTTGGACCTCTGATGGTGACATTGGGTTCAACACTATACGTTTACCTTCTTGTTAGAACATATAAGTATTTCTATAGCCATCATGCAAAACCCTCATGTCATATAACCAAGGCTTGCCAAGCAATATATGGGATGCACATATGGGAAGGATATTACATACAATCTCATCATGATATTTATCCCCCATATCGAAAGGTACCTTAGCCCTCTGGGTAACATGTAGACTACCCTACTCACTCAACCAATGCAATTTATAGGGTTTTGGATCTGGGGTAGTTTCAAGTTTCAATTTCGATACTAATGATGCAGCCACTACATTAATACAACTACCACTATCAATAAGAATAGCACATAGATTACCTTGTACTTTACAAGAGGTATGGAACAAATTTTCCCTCTATTCATCATCAGTGGTAGGAAACGAAGTCAAAGTTCGGCGTAGTACATTAATAAATAAATACAAATCACCTCCTTCCTAACTATTGGCCTCATTGACAAATCCCCCATTCATAATAACATTTGACATGGTTGATGAATTGATTTGTTGAAATACAAAGACAATTCAAGGCAAGTGTAATATACCTCATGATCACCCTTTTACAACAACCACACTTTCACATCAACAACGACAATCACAACACTACACCATGGTATACACACTCACTTCCACGGTGTAACACATAACCACTACTTCACGTCCTCACTTACTTCAAAACACAAAGTATACTCCACCTAAGCTTCACACACCCATGACACACTCTACAATTACGACAACAATGCAATTAGAAGTAATGATGAACACTTCTCCAAATGGCAAGTTAATGATTCCAACTAGTTAAAGTGTGTTTAAACGATCAATATACAATAACTTCCACACTTAATGATTGCTTTTGAAATTCAAAAAATTAACCACAACACACACTCTTCTACACCATACACACTTCACCACGACACATACATGCACATACACAACTACAGTGCAACACTTCTTCAACTACAATACACACACTTCTACACCACTCTTACACTTCCTAATTCACGGTAACAACAACAATGGAACAATTAATAAAGGCTTCTCCAAATGGAAAGAAAACAATTAAAAAATAATCAAATTGTATTAAGATTAACAATATACAATAACTCCTTAAACTTAATGTTTGCTTTTGAATTCAAATTGTTTCCAAATCCTCTACGGCAAGAATAGCAATTATGAAAATGCACTCCCAATTCTGAACTATTGCAAGGAAATAATTAACACTACTTCAAATGATGGAATTTCAAATTCAAAGACTTCCCCTTCTTCCACTCATAACCTAATCATGGCAAGTGATGTGCTTAACCAAAAATTGGATGGCAAACACATCAATCACAAGGCATGAACAACCAATTCCCTCAATAGAATGGCACATCAAATTACTTCAAATGGGAAGTCCAATTCACGAGTTTGGAACACTAAATGGATGTAAGAACAAACAAGTGTGTGATCTTCAATGGAACAATACGCAAATGAACTAGAATTCAATCTCAAATTGAAATGAACAAATTTGAAAATATACAACCCTAATTTATGTGATAAGAATAAGTAGCTAACAAATTGTACTTAGATATTACTCACTAAAGACGATTTGCAAAACAACAAGAGTAAGTTTGATATGACTCACAATCCACTCTAGTTGATTATCGCCACAATTTCACAAAGCAATTGATAAGAGACCTTTGTATGCAAAGGATGAACCCTCATAGCACAAAGTATATAATTTTCTCAAAATGTCAAAAAGCTCCCTAAAAACCTTAGTTAGCAAGTATTTATACTTGCTCCTATTAGGGTAAAAACACATAAAAAATTAAAAAGATGCCACTTAAGTGGCTGGTTCCCAAAACACAAATTACAAGTACAAAATAAAATGGCTAGTTCTCATAAGCAACAATTACAAATACAAATGGTCTTCAAGTGGCTGGTTCTTCACTTCAATTAAACAATTTGTGGGCCGTTGGATGTGACTCCAATAATGTCCCGCAAGTTAATCCTTAGTGTATGTTATTTGGCCATCTTGTAAAACCGATGAATGTACCTGCTAAAGTGCAAAATAAAAACATTATTAGATAAAATGTGGCCATATGTGGATTCTAAGCTCATGTATCTAAGTCAGGTTTCCCACTACCGAAATCGCAGGGTTGATTCCCATGATCTCCTCGGGCCTCTAAAAGATTTGCCCTCAAATCGAAGGGGTCTTCTCTTGGACCGAAACCTAGTGTTTGTGTTTGCTTGTTGGTTGGACTTCTAGAAGAGCTAGAGGTGTTTCTAATATATCCCTGGAAAGAGTGAACCTCAGACGGAGACATAGGAGTCAAGACTATCTGTGTATTATCCTTTTGAAACATGTAAGTGTTTCTGAACCTGTCATGTAACACCTTTCTATCAAATAACCAGGGTCTACCCAATAATAAGTGAAAGGCGTACATAGGAAGCACATCACAGATAATCTCATCACTATATTTATCTCCTATATTGGTTGGCACCTTTACCCTCTATGTAACATGCAGACTATCTTGGTTGTCCAACCAATGTAATTTATAAAGGGTTAGGATGTGGGCTAGTGGCTAGTTATAAGTTGTCTACTAATGTAACAGATATGGCATTAGTGTAACTACCACCATTAATGAAAAGCACACATAGGTTACCTCAAATCCGATAAGGTGTGTGGAACAGGTTCTCCCTCTATATGTCCTTAGCATATGGAGATAAAGTCAAAACCCTGCGTAACACATTAATAGGTAAGTAATTTTCACCCTTTTTGTCCTTATGTGTCTCAACATTCTGATCATCATAATACTCTTGCAAGGCCATGGATAAATTTTTGTAGGCTCGACAGCTTCTTCCTCTTCATCTGGTTCATTACCTTCCATAACAGTCATTACCCTTTTATTGGGACACTATGCAGCCATATGTCCAAATCCCATACATTTGAAACATTTAATCTGGCGCATCTTCCCACTAGTTGATCCCGGTATTGTCTGCCTAAAATTAGATCCAACTACCTCTTTTCCTTTCTTAGAAACATTTTTCTCTTTTTCAATGCTAGGGATAACTTTATCTACAGCCTTGGCATGTTCGCCTACTCCCTTTGGTCTAACCACTTGACCATTTACCCCCCATAGGTTTAGTAGTAGTACTAAACTTGTTATTAATGACTCGAAATGGATTGGATCACCTCTGCCTTTCCACTTTCAAGGCTAACTGTATAGCCTTATCAAGTGTATTATACCTTTGCAGCTTAACAACACAGGATATCTCGTATTTCAACCCAGACACAAAACATGCTAGGGTTTGTTTAGGAGGCTCTACTAATCCACATTTGATCATTAATGTCTCAAACTCCTAGACATAGTCATCTACTATTTTGCCTCCCTGTCTCAGTGTTTGGAGACGCATAAACAGTTCCTACCTATAGTGCTCAGGAATAAACCTTTTCCTCAGAACCCGTTTCATGTCTCTCTAGGTGTATATTTCAGCCTTTCCATCCCTTCGCTTGTTGATCACCAAATTTTTCCACTATAAGGTAGCATAACCTATGAACTCCACAGTTGCAAGATGAACATTGGTGTTACCATCAATCTCATAACACTCAAAAAGGTCCTTAACCTTATCTTCCTAATCCAGGTAATCATCTATTGAGCCTCTACCATCAAATGAAGGCATTTGCAGTTTCACATATTCTAGTCCCTTAGATGGCCTAAAATCCTTGTTTAGATATGGATTAGCCCCAACATTATCGTCTCTTTCCTCCCTAAGTGCATGATGATCTCCTTCCACTCTCCTTCCCATATTTCCTCCTACTGCTCCCTCTTTTTGAACTTTTTAAGGAGCTACTCTAGGTAGTGGTGCCTAAAGATTCACCACTGGTAGTTGTGGTATCGTCATTCTATCTATCTTTTTGCTAGCGTAGCAACAGTAGTGGTAAGGTCCTGAAGCTGTTTGTCCAAAGTTCTTTCACCTGCAGTACGATGACCCTATCCACCGCCAACTTAGCTATTAGCCTCATTGCCAATTCCCCCATTCACACTATCATTTGACATAGTTGTGGAATTAATTTGTCGAATTACTAAGATAATTCAAACTAATGTAGTATACTCCCTTCACTACAACCACACTTTAATTGCCACATAACAACCAAATAAAAGTAAACACAAAACTCCACTTAACTTCACATACACTTCCACACTTTAATTATGGCAGTGGTGAGTAGAAGTAATAATTAAACACTTCTCCAAATAGTAGGTTAATGAATTTAACTAAGCAAAGTGTTCAAGCATTAATACATAATAATTCCCACACTTTAATGCTTGCTTTTTGAAATTCAAATTTTAACCACTATAACTCCCCTTTTAATCACGACACATACACACACTTACACTCCATGTGTAGCACCCTTCTCTACAACATAAACAACACAACATGTTGCAACACCCTTCACAAAACAAACTCACTTCGCCACACACACACACACCTCAACCACGGTGCAAGCTTTAAACATAACCCACACTTACACTTCACGGTGTAACACTTCTACAATCCACAAAACACTCACTTCACAACACAATCAAGACATAATAATTCAAATACTACTTTTTAATTAAGCCTCTCCACAAATGGTAAGAAGCAATTCAAAATTCAAATAGCATCCAATCAATACTACACAATAACTTCTTCAAACTGAATGAATGTATTTGAATTCAAATAATTTCCCTATTCTCCACGCAAGGCAAATCTAGAAATACAATTGACAATCCTCAATTTTCGAAAGCACAAACAAGTAATTCACTCCTCTTTTGTCTCAAGGAATGTATCTCCAATTCTGAAACAAGCACAAGGAAAACACACCTCCTAATTCCCCTTCTCTTCACGACAAGTTCGAGAACAAAAAGACTACTACAAGATCTCTACTTCCACTTCAACAATCACAAACATAATGCAACAAAAACCACAATAAACTACTACAATTTCACTTCAACAATTTAAATCAAGAAGTAAAATTCAAGAACCTTAAATTTCAATTGAAGTTCACACAAACCCTACTCCACAACCTATGCTCTAATACCAAAAATTTTGATGTGCCTAACCAAAAATTGGATGGCAAATACATCAATCACAAGGCGTGAACAACCAATTCCCTCAACAAAATGGCATATCAAATTACTTCAAATAGGAAGTCCAGTTCACGAGTTTGAACACTAATTGGATGTAAGAACAAACAAGTGTGTGATCTTCAATGGAACAACATGCAAATGAACTAGAATTCAATCTTAAATTTAAATGAACAACTATGAAAATATACAAAGCTAATTCACGTGATAAGAACAAGTAGCCAACAAATTGTACTTAGATATTACTCACTAAACACAATTTGCAAAACAACAAGAGTAAGATTGATATGACTCACAATCTACTCTAGTTGATTCTTGCCACAATTTCACAAAGAAATTGATAAGAGATCTTTATATGCAAAGGATGAAACCTTACGGCACAAAGTGTATAATTGTCTCAAAATGTTAAAAGCTCCCTAAAAACCTTAGTTAGCAAGTATTTATACTTGTTCTTATTAGGGTAAAAACACACCAAAAATTATAAAGATGCCACTTAAGTGGCTGGTTCCCAAAAAACAAATTACAAGTGCAAAATAAAATGGCCGGTTCTTATAAGCAAAAATTACAAATACAAATGGTCTTCAAGTGGCCGGTTCCTCACTTCAATTGAATAATTTGTGGGCCGTTGGATGTAACTCTAAGAATGTCCCGCAAGTTGATCCTTAGTGCATGTTATTTGGCCATCTTGTAAAACCGATGAATGTACCTGCTAAAGTCCAAAATAAAAAAATTATTAGATAAAATGTGGTCATATGTGGATTTTAGGCTCATGTATCCAAGTCAGGTTTCCCACTGCTAGAATTGCAAGGTTGATTCCCATTAGCAAGGATGCAAGCTGATTTCAACACTTCACAATACTTCAATTAAATATCAAGTAAGCAATTTAAGGAACAATTCAACATAAGACTTCAAATTTTCTTCACACAATCCAATTTTGGTCTTGAAGGATCAAGAACCCTAAATCTCAATTGTGAGTCACGAAATTCCCTTCTTTAACCTTGCTTTGATACAAAAAAAAAAGATGATGTGCCTAGTAATCCAATTACAAGCACACCAAATCAAACCCACAAAATGGCGTGACACCAACAATCACATGAACCCTAAATTACGTGAATGAAATTGATTTATTGCCAAATTATGATGAGGACCAATTGCAATAGTACAATATGTAAAGAATAACACTAAAATGAACCGAATTCCACTTAAATTAGAATTGAATCAAATATGAAATTTTGGAACCCTAATTCACGTTAGTATGAACAAAGTAACACAACCAATTACAACTAGATATAACACGCTAGAAAAATAATTAGAAGCAACTTGAGAAGGATTGATAAGGCTCATAATAATCCTTAAGCAAACTCACCACAGTTTCAATTGAAATTGGTAAGAGTTGTGTTTGTGTGAAAAGGACTCCTCATGGCAAGAATAGGTTGATTTTTCTCAAGTTCAAAAGTCCCCTCTAAAACCTACTTAGCAAGTATTTATACTTGCTCTAATTAGGGTTAAAATAACAAAAACCAAATTACAAATAAAACCAATAAGTGACTGGTTTTGAATCAACAAAAGACAATTATAAATAAACCCTCAAAAGTGGCCGGTTCTTCACTTCCATGGAATAATTGTTGGATCAATTCTTCTTTGATTTATATAGGTACATGAATAACCCATAAATTGAGCTTTAGCGAGTTTATCCATCGTCCTGTAAAAACCCACAAGTGTACCTACTGGAATGCACAACAAATATGTAATAGAAAAGAAGATACTAAACAAATATTCTCGAGGTGTAATTGTTCAAAGAGGACCCTCATCACCAAATTTTGTAACCCTTTGGCTCTTGCCTTGGTGATAGGTCCTATAGGTATATGATTCCTATCACTCTTACCTAGTGGTATCGATCTATCCAACTATCTTAAGACTTCTAGACAAGTGAACCTATTGATTTTTATACTATAGTAGATATTAATATCGAGTGTCAATCCCATAAAGACTATGAATACTAGTAATTACCCTTCTCCTATTATCTAATTGACAAAATTGAATGTGCAAAATTTAAGAAAACAACTATCACTAAAAGTGTACTCGGATATTAAATTCTCCTAAAATTACTAATGAATTAACTAATTATTATTCAATTTCACTATTGTATTATTGGACTATGAGAATTCCTATATTAAACTAATAACTCTCTTGAGTCTTCTAATTCTTAATTTCAAGTTGACTAATTGAAATCTCTTCTTAATTAAAACCCTTACAATTACATTACTTTCACTTTGTAAATTCCACTACTAGGTTTGATCCTAATATAAAAGATTTACGTTATCTTATTTCTAGGATTACATACAACTCCTTTTAATTATGTTAGATCAATTCAAATATAGAATCTCTCAATCTTTAAGTAAGAAATCAAGTATTAAATTAATATAATGGTAATATTAATTTGAAACAATGATGAACACATAATTGGATCACAAGAACAACAATAATTTCATTGAATAATAAACTAGAAAATCACATATTCATTCTAGAGTTCATCATACCCAAGTATATAAAAAAAATTAAGTTAGCATTATATTGAAATTAAAAGAAAAAAATATAAAAATAATTCATAAAGAAAAACATCAATGAGAGAGAAATAATGGTAAAAATCTGTAATTACCTTATTGTTGATTTTGAAATTGTATCTCTAGCTTGAACTTTGTACTTCTTTTATATCAATCAATCACCTACTATTTAGGAAAGTTGTAGTTTCTTAGAGTAGAATTAGAATCTTCATAGATGATGAAATATTGCTTTAATAGGCAGGAATTATATCTGTAGAAAGTAGGAAACTTAGCTTCTCATGGATAGAAATTGAATCTTCGAGATGAATAGCTTTTTAGGAAAGTGAAATTGAGCTTGAAATTTTGATTTAGAAAGTAGAATCTCTATTGGCATGAGTATGGTATAGTTGTGCAAATGCCCATGTATCCTTCATCTTGAAAATCTTCAAAAAAAATTCTTTAACACACCTTCCGACATGGGCGTGTCAATGGTCGTGTAGCATTGTATAGCCTCTTACATAGCTGCTCTTTCATGCCTTTTTCCTTGCTCTATTCAACATGGCTGAAGATACAACCGTGCTGTGATCCATGTTAGACTTCCTAATATTATAACTTCAATACTTTTTCTTTGAATTTTGTATAATTTATGCATATTTCTTCCATTACATAAAAAATTACAATTCAAAGCGTTGAAATCAAAATAAAGGCCAATTAAGTGTAATATCCATACAAAATATAAGAAAATTGAATCAAGGATTATTGTAAATATTACAAATTAATAAGTATTTTATAACACTTATTACCTTATTTACTTAGCAAAGTGATGCCACACATCAATACCCATTCGATGGTTTTACTCAAATTGCTATGTTGGTATAACATTAACTTTTTAATATACATATAATATTTTACCTAGCTTTTAATGTGTAAATCTTTTAACTTGTATAGAATTTATCATGGAATGAAAATTACCAAGGTCTTACCTTTTCTACTTATAAATTCAAGAACTAGAAGTATACTTTTAGATATTAATTTTTCTTACAAAATCTATCAAACTAACTTCTAATGTTATAACCAAAGTTCTTCATTACTCATAAGTATTAAATCTAGAGGTTCTTACAAATTTACAAATCTAGGTGATATTTTTAGTATTTGTGTTAAGTCTCCTAAGTAAAGTTTTGATGAAAACAAAATATGTATAAATATTTATTAACAAGTTCATTGAGCATATAGATGAAATGTAATTTATGAATGTAGATTTAAAATCTCGAAGTGTAAGTTGGTTTATTTGATTATTAATTGAAAACCTAGCTTCACTAATTGAACATATTTGGGATAATATGTTTGATTCTATTCCACTAAAGTTAGATTAATATTTTTAGGGATTAAATATAAGTATAGAGTGAAGTATATGAATAAATTATGGTGAGGTTTCTGGTTGATATTTTATCACAATAAAGAGGAATAATTTATTAATTATATTAGAAGGATCAAAGGAAGCATAGGAATTGGTATTCACAAAGTTAGAATCGAAGTGACAAAGTTAGAATTAAAAAGATAAAGTCAAAATAAAAAAGACAAAGTCATAATTTCCATTAAGTGACAAAAATCACATGCACTAAAGTTCGCATGCAAAGAAAAGGATAACAAAACATGTGGAAGTTCAAGAGACAAAGTTGGCATTCGGAAATGGAATATTCATTTCAGAACCTTATGGCATGATGACTTCTTAAGAGTTTCGGAAATTAGAAAGGTATTATTTAATTAAGAAAGTAAATATTATAGAAAGAAATTTTGAATAAGAAGATAAGTATCTAACATAACAGTTAAAATATTAAGGACGATATATAAGAATATAGTATATTAGTGAAAATGACAAGCTTAATTAATATGCAATGGCTACTTCTATATCAAAGCTTCAAAGGATAGCTATATAAAGGAGTAGCACAAAGTAAAAGAATATGAAGAAAATAAAATATAGAATTATTGGATGACATTTTACAAATAGTGTTTATTTATAATTACGCTAAAAATGTGGAGGATATTATTTTTTTATTTCCTTGATCATATATGTAAGAGCAAGTGATTGTTGGACTGTGGGTTACATACTTTTTACTGTAGATCTATGAGTAGCTTGTGTTGGAACTAGATAGATAGAGTAGTGTAGCTTGTGTTGAAGTTAAATAGGTAGAGTAGTGGTAGATCATGCTGAGAAGGCTTGATTGTTGTAACTTCTATAATCTATTTTTGTTTGATTAGTCATAGTGGAACAATACCTATAAAGATGATCGAGTTCCCAACAAATGGGGCTATTAGAGTGGACTAACGCATAAGACAAAACCACTATAAATTGATTTACCTTATTTTCTTATCTCTTCTCTATTTTTTTTTTAATTTTGATGCATTTATTTATTTTGTTAATTATAATTTTAATATCCGTTAATTTATTAATCAAAAGGAGAATAATTTTTAGAAAATTTTTATATTAAGCAATCAATTCACCCTCCTTTTGATTGCTAACTAAGACTACCAATTTGCTTTTTCACGGCTATATAAACTAAAAACCCAAAGTTTTTTTAATAAAAATATATAATAATCCTTTTTAAGGCCCAAATACATTGATTCTAAATATTAAAAGAAATTTATACTTATTTAAAAATTAATTAGAAACTTTTCTTAAAATTAAAGATAAAGATTTTAAGGTTTTTATTTTTCTAACGTTATCTTACAAACATTGGATATACGATATACTTGTAAGATTTAGTGCTACTAGATGTTCCTTTGATATTCTCCATAAGTTAAAGTGCGTAGATGGGTTTGACATAATTGGAGGGCGTTGGAGAATTGTTGAAGCTTCATTGGATTCCAAGTCATGCTACGAATTATAGTTATGAAAAGAGAGAGTATTTTAATTTGGGAAGTTTTCCTTTTGTTCTTCAAAAAGCGCTCCCACAAATTTAATGCCCCATTTATAAGCTTATTCCTTATTAAAACATATAGTATAATAATAACTAAACATACTTTCTTGTCTTCTTAGGTTTAGCTTGCCACCAATAACTACGAACACGACATAGAGAATTTGTGGGGAAGGACACGAAAATGAAATTGAAAAGGGTTTGTCCCTTATATAAAGAAAATCAATAGCAGTGGAAAATCCTTCCTTGTGAAGGATCTATTATGATGGTGGCAATTGCTTCATAAGTGAGCAATTGAGAACAATGGAAATTTGCTTCTTTAGTAAGCAAATTAGGATTGCGGCTAAATTGAATAATTATTCCATTTTGGTCCAATTTCGGCTACTACTCGAATATAATTTTATCTAGATTTATAATTCATAAAAGTTTCACAATATGTTTCGAAAATAATGAAACATAACATTATACATCACATCTTAATTCTTTACTCCTAGAGTAGTTTTGACGTAACCTAATAAATAGTTTATTAGCATTGGTTGCATTTCTACTCATTTTAGAAATCCAACTTCACATAAGCACTTCTTTTAACTTTTGGGGTCTCATATTACCATTTAATGTTGAGTAGAGAAAATTTTTTTTTGGCCTTAAATTCCAAGGTTAAAGCCCTAAATACGATTTTTTTTTTAATATTTCCACCCAACAACATTTATGTAGCATAATATACTCAAAACATAAAAATTCACAAGGTTACTTCACCCTACTTTTGTCAAATTCTAATCATTATTAACTTAAATAGCAGGGTATTACATCTTATCTCCCTTAACAAAATTTTTGTCCTCAAAACTTAACTATAGCAAATAAGATTTATACTTGTAAGGGTTCTATAATTAAAAAAATAGTTGACATTAGTATACTTTCATATTATAAAATCTCTACCTTTCATAAACAACTTGGGATATCAAGCTCTTTCTAGATCTACATACTCCCATGTTGCTTCCTTGGCAATGTGTCAACTCCACAACACCTTAACATATTCTATATCTTAATTCCTTAACCTTTGTATCATTTTATCTAATATTTACACTAGATGCTCTACGTATGTTAGATTCTCTTTTAATTCCACCGGGATACATCTAGAATCATTGTTAAATTGCCTATAAATTTCCTTAAAGTTAAAACAAGAACTACATTGTGTATGCTTGCCATCTCACTTGATAATTCTAGTTTGTATGCCACTTTTCCAGTCCTCTTCTTGATTTGATGTGGTACTATGTAGAATGGACTTAACTTTCCTTTAGCCCCAAACCATCCTATGCCTTTCATGGGAGACATTTTTAGAAATACCCAATCACCAACTTGAAACACCAATAGCTTCCACTGGACATCAGCATAACTCTTTCGCCTACTTTAGGCAATCTTCATACACTCTCAAATTATTTGTACTTTCTCCGTAAGGTTTTTTAACATCGCTAGTTCAATGGTTTTCTTGTTTCCAACTTCATCTCTACAAATTGGGGACTTACATTTTCACCCATATAAAGCCTCATATTGAGCCATCTAAGTAGTGCTTTGATAGCTATTATTATAAGCAAACTCTACTAGTGATAGATGGTCATCCTAACTTCCTCCAAAGTTTAGAATGTATGCTCTCAGCATATCTTTCTATATGTATGTTGTTCTTTTAGATTGCCCATCAATCTGGGGATGATATGTTGTGCTAAAGTTCAACTTTGTTCCCATTGCCTCATATGATGATTACTAGAGTCATGACACGAATTGAGGATCACGATTGGAAACCATGGATATGGGTATTCTATGTAGTTGGACTATCTCTTTAATGTAGATTCCTACCAATTGTGCTAAAGTTGAAATTTGTCACAGTGCTAGGAAATGTGCTAATTTCGTAAGTCTATCTGATGCATGAAACCCTAGGTATATTAAACCTAGAACCCTGACGATGCTAGTGGGTTTCAATTATCCCAAGGATCATCTTAAATAAGGATGCGTAACTAGATCCCAATGAAGCCTGTTGACTGTAACCTAAGTTATCAATAGGTATTCCTAATAATTTGGTTAAGAATTCTATGGAAAAGTTCTTTTGCAAAAGAACAAAAAGTGGTTTTTGTTTTACTTACGAAAAATGTGTTTTTTTTTTTCATATATCAAAGATGTCTTTCGCTGGCCCCTTTGCACGACATATATAGCACACATAACAACATGGAAAACCGTACAACATAGAAATCTTAAGTTTCCTATTCTATCCTTATCCTTGTGTCACTAAGTAGGTAACTAAATAACATGGAAAACAAACCAACAAAATAAAAATAAATATTAACAAAACCGAATGTATCCTCTAATGTAGCGTCCATGCAAATATATAATGTCCTTAATTATTTCATCCTTTCATGGTCACGTGAATCAAGTTAACACATGTATGTTTTTCTTTTGTGTAGCTTGATTCTCGGGCTTGCAAGCCCATGACTAGTCCTCATAGAGCTTTGTTCATCCTTTTAGCTCTAGCTCGAGTCATTGGACCTCCAATACCATGTAATGGATAATGAGATTTTGGCTCCTTCCTTTGTGATGCTAGTTGATCCTCATCATTCCCTCCTTCCTTGAAAAGATTCGTCCTTGAGTTACCTACATCATAAAGAGTAAGGTCAGAAACGTTAAAGGTAGCACTAACGTTACCATAGTGGCTTGGTAGATCTATCTTGTAAGCATTGTCATTAATGCGCTCCACCACTTGGAAAGGTCCATCACCCCTAAGATGCAACTTGGATTTGCGTTGTTCAACAAAACGTTCCTTCCTTATGTGTACCCAAACCCAATCACTAGGCTGAAATATAGCTTTGAAATGTCCTTTATTTGCTTGTTGGGCATAGTATTCATTCTTCTTTTCAATGTTAGCCCGTACCTGGGTATGTAAATCCCTAATAAATTCTGCCTTCTTTGTACCATCAAGATTAACAAACTCGTTAGTAGGTAAAGGCAATATATCTAATGGAGTTAAGGGATTAAAACCATACACAACCTCAAATGGAGAGTAAGATGTAGTAGAATGTATAGTCCTATTATATGCAAACTCTACATGAGGCAAACACGTTTCCCATTGCTTCAAATTTTTATCAATCATAGCACGTAGCAATGTGGAAAGTGTCCTATTAACAACTTCTGTTTGTCCATCTGTTTGAGGATGTGCTACAGTGGAAAACATAGTTTAGTGCCTAGCCTATTCCATAAGGTGTGCCAAAAGTGGCTAAAAAATTTCACATCTCTATCACTGACGATAGAGTTAGGTAAACCAGGCAATCTAATGACCTCCCTAAAGAATAAATTAGCTATATGTCGAGCATCATTAGTTTTAGCACAAGTAATAAAGTGAGCCATTTTACTAAACCTATTGACGACAACAAATATGCTATCTTTACCATTATGAGATCTAGGCAAACCTAATATGAAATCATGGAAATGTCAGTCCAAGGTTGACTAAGCACAGGTAAGGGAAGATACTCCCTATGGGGCATGACTTTGGACTTAGCCTTCCTACATGCAATGTACTTATCACACATAAGTTGTACATCATGTCTCATCTTAGGCTAGTAAAAATGTTCATGCAAGATATCCAAAGTTTTATTTACTCTAAAATGTCCCATGAGACTGCCCCCATGCGTCTCCCTTACTAGCAATTTACGTATGGAACTCTTAGGCACACACAATTTATCTTTCTTAAACAAATATCCCACATGCCTATAGTAGTCCCTATATCCGCTTTCAAAATAAGTAGCCCAAATCTGATTAAAATCAACATCATGTTCATATAGTTCTTTCATACTTTCAAACCCAAGCAATTTAGTATGTAAAGAGGTTAGTAAGGAATACCTCCTAGAAAGGGTGTCGGCCACCACATTTTCCTTACCTTGCTTGTATTTGATGACGTATGGAAAGGTTTCAATAAACTCCAACCACTTAGCATGCCTTTTGTTCAGCTTTCCTTACATTTTTAGGTACTTCAAGCTCTCATGATCAGAATGGATGATGAACTCCTTAGGCCATAGGTAATGCTGCCATCTCTGCAACGTTCTCACTAGGGCATACAACTCTTTATCATATATTAGATAATTCAACGCAGCACCATGGAGTTTCTCACTAAAGTAGGCTATTGGTTTAGAATCCTACATTAAAACACCACTTATACCTTTCCCGAAAGCATCACATTCGATCTCAAAAACCTTATCAAAATTTGGTAATACTAACAAAGGAGCGTTAGTTAACTTAACTTTCAATGTCTAGAATACCTGCTCATGTATTTCGGTCCACTTGAATTCGGCATTCTTCTTCACTAGATCATTCAATGGAGCAGCAATGGAGCTGAAGTCTCTCACGAATCGCTTATAGAAACTGGCTAGACTGTGGAAGCTCCTTACGTCATTGGCGTTCTGAGGTGTTGGACAATCTTGGATTGCCGCCACTTTCTCCTCATCTACAGCTATTCCATCTGCCCCTACAACAAAACCAAGGAAAACCATAGATTCCATACAAAACATGCACTTTTTCAAGTTGGCATATAATTGGTTTTCCCTTAAAACAATAAAAATACTTTGCAGATGTTGTACATGATCATCCAATGTCCTGTTGTATATCAAGATATCATCAAAATAAACTACAACAATTTTTCCTAGGAATGGACGCAATACATGATTCATTAACCTCATGAAGGTACTAGGTGCATTGGTAAACCCAAAAGGCATTACTATCCATTCATACAGATCATGTTTGGTTTTAAAGGCAATTTTCCACTCATCACCCTCTTTCATGCGAATTTGGTAATAACCGTTTTTAAGGTCAAAGACTCTTAATTATTCAAATGAGCCTCCACCCATTTAGACATATAATCCTTCGCCACATGGATATATTTGTTCTCGAAAGAGTTTGGAAATGGTCCCATGAAATCAATCCCCCATATATCAAAGACCTCACACTCCAGTATAAAATTTTGGGGCATCTCATCACGTTTCGACATATTCCTAACTCGTTAGCATCTATTACATGTCTTCACAAAGGAGAAAGAATCCTTGAATATGGTTGGCCAATAAAATCCCGATTCCAACACCTTATGGGCAATCCTATTCACATTATAATGGTTGCCAGTCGGCTCGGTATGACAGTGCTTCAAAATTTCTTGCCCTTCTTGCTTAGATACACATCGTCTAATCACCTGATTTGCATAAACACAAAACAAGAATGGTTCCTCCTAAAAATAGTGCTTTAACTTATCAAAGAACTGCTTCTTTTGCCGAGACGCTTTGTCACTAGGGAGTATCTTACAAACAAGATAATTTGCAAAATCAGAAACCATGGTTCAGAGATATCACTTACCTTGTTAATCTGATAAAGTTCTTCCTTTAGAAAAGCATCATCAATCTCATCTTCTTTCAATTTCTCCATGTGTAGGTTCTCTAAGTGAGATAAGTGGTCAGCTACAAGATTCTCAACTCCCTTCTTGTCCTCGATCTCCAGATCAAATTCTTGTAGCAGTAAGATCCATCAAATGAGGTGTGGTTTCGCATCTATCTTGGATAAAAAAATACTTGAAAGCTGAATGGTTAGTGTAAACAATAACTTTGGACAAAATTAAATATGACCAAAACTTATTAAAAGTAAAAATTATAGTAAGAAGTTCCTTTTCGGTCGTGGTGTAGTTCTCTTGAGCACCTGTGAGGGTCTTACTAACATAGTAAACAGGTTGAAAGTGCTTATCCCTCCTTTGTCCCAAAACTGCTCCTACAGCAAAATCACTTGCATCACACATCAATTCAAAGGGAAGATCCCAATCAGGAGCCACCATGATAGGTGCTTGGGTTAATTTTTCCTAAAGCGTATTAAATGCTTCAAGGCACTCATTGGTGAAATCATAGGGCATGTCTTTTTCCAATTGTCATGTCAATGGACGAGTTATTTTTGAGAAATCTTTAATGAACCTTCTATAAAACCCGGTGTGCCTAAGGAAACTTTGAATGGCTCTTATCGAAGAAGGTGGTGGAAGTTTTGCAATTGTGTCCACCTTTGCATCATCCACTTTGATTCCTCTATGAGAGATTTTTATACCCTAAGACTATACCCTCCTTTACCATAAAATGACATTTCTCCCAGTTCAAAACCAGATTTGTCTCTTCACATCGAATTAAAACTCTTCAAATTAATGAGACAATCATCAAAAGAATCACCAAAGATGAAGAAATCGTCCATAAAGACTTCCATGATGTCCTCCACTAAATCTTCAAAGATAGCTAGCATACATCGTTGAAACGTAGCCGATGCATTGCATAGCCCGAAAGGCATACGCCTATAAGCAAAAGTACTGTAGGGACAAGTGAAAGTAGTCTTTTCCTAATCTTCAGGAGCAATTGGGATTTGGAAATACCCTGACATTCCATCTAAAAAACAATAATATAGATGTCCTGCCAACTGCTCCAGCATTTGATCCATAAAAGGAAGGGGAAAGTAGTCCTTGCGAGTTGCTTCATTCAGCCTTCTACAATCTATACACACTCGCCACCCGGTTACAATCCTCATGGGTATGAGTTCGTTCTTTTCATTAGGCACCATTGTCATTCCCCCTTTCTTTGGTACTACTTGCATAGGGCTAACCCATGGATCTAGAAGCTTGATCACCTCCTTCTTTACAACTTCCTTCATGTTGGGGTTTAGCCTTCTCTAAAGTTGAACCATCGGTTTAAAATTATCCTCAAGCAGAATTTTATAGGTGTAGAACGAAAAGTTAATACCATTAATTTTGACATCTTCTAGGTAAGAGCCCGCTTATGCTCTCTCAAAACTCCCAATAAACTCTCTCTTTGCTTCTTTGTCAAACCAGCCGAAATGATGACAGGGAGCTTAGAATCAGCCTCTAGAAAAGCATATTTCAGATATTTAGGGAGTTGCTTCATCTCAAGATTTAGAGGTTCTTCCACAAATGGTTTCAATCTTACTTCTTCCCTAGGCTCTATCTTCTCAAACCCCCTTCGAAAAACTACTTCATCACAGGCTTTCAACTAAGCTATCACAGTTTGGATCTCAACACTTTCAATCACTTCCTCCCCATCAACCGTCAAACTAAACTCTAAAGGATCCCCACATAGTAATTCCTACATGGAACTCATAACTGACCCGTCAACACAATCAATAGCATAGTAAGAATTATCAGCATTCAAAGACTGTTTCAAAGCTGTTGGGATTTTTACTACCAACTCATCTTCACCTACTCTCAGAACCAGTTTCCTATCCACCACATCTATCACAGCTCTTGCGGTGGCCAAGAAGGGTCATCCTAGAATCAACGAGACCTCTAAATCTGCATCTATATCCAAGATTACAAAATGAATAGGGAAAATGAATTTTTTTACCTTTACCAGGACATCTTCGATGATCCCCTTAGGAAATTTGACAAAGCTATTAGCTAGCTGCAAACTCATCCCGTAGGCTTCAACTCACCTAGCTTAAGCTACTTGAACACTGAATAGGGCATCAAGTTTATGCTCGCTCCAAGGTCTGCCAATGCTCTCTCCATAGGTAGCTCGCCTGTAAGGCATGGAATAGTGAAGCTACCCAGATCCTTGAGCTTCTTGGGTAGTTTGTTCTACAAAATAGCTAAGCACTCCACCCCAATAACTCCAATAGAAATCTCTTCTAGTCGTTTCTTGTTTGACAGCAAATCTTTCAAGAACTTTGCATACCTGGGCATCTGTGTAAGAGCTTCCACAAACAGTACATTGATATGTAATTGTTTAAACAAATCTAAAAACTTACCAAAGTGTGCTTGATCCTTATCTCTTTTCGATCGACTTAGATATGGAATTAGTAGCTTGTAGGGTTGAACTGTCAATGCCTTGGCCTTTCCTAAGTCTTTTCCTTTATCAGGATCCATCTCCTTGCCATGTCTAATGGCTTGTTCCTTTTCAATAACCTCATATTGTCCAATCTCAACATCTTTCTCTTATACAACCCTTGGCACTCTAGTGGTATTAGATTGCAATTCTCTTCCACTCCTAAAGGTCAGTGCTTTTACCTACTCTTTAGGATTAAATTCAATGTTTCCAGGTCAGGACCCTTGTGGTCTTTCTGAGGGCATTTTTGCAATCTGACCCACTTGATTTTCTAAATTGTGAATAGAAGCCTCATGATTTCTTATAGCACCATCGGTTGCTTGTTGGCGCTACTTTGAGGTGTGAATGAATTTAGCAATCATGTCCTCTAAATTGGACTTCTTTTCTAGAAGAGATGGTGGAAGGGGGCTTTGGAATCCAGGCGAAGGTGCATTACCTCAAGGGATTGGTGGATTACTCCATGAAAAATTGGGGTGATTGCGCCAACCTGGATTATAGGTGTTACTGTAGGGATCATTTTGAGGTCACCCTGGGTTACCCATATAGTCCACTTGTTCAACTAGCTCATGACCAAGTATGACATCAGAAGAGTTGACTTAATTAAATTAGGGTGGCTGAGAGACATTCATCCCATTGACTTTCTTATAAGAGCATCAACCTTTGCCACTATTGTGGTCATAAGATCAACTGCATGTATTCTAGCTGCTTTTTGCCTTGAACCCTTATCTTTCCCTGGGGACTTATTCTTGGACATATTCTCAAAAAGTTGCAAAGACTCTTCAGGAGTCTTCTCATTAATAGTCCCTCCAGCCGCAACATCAATTGTCTAATGAGTTTCATAATCTAGCCCATTATAGAAGCTAGCTGCTTGTAACCAATTTGGTGTCTAATGATGCAGACACCATCTAAGCAGTTCCTTAAACCTCAACCAAGCTTCATGAAGGGTCTCATTGTATTGTTGAGTGAATGACGTGATATCATTCCTTAACTAGGCAGTCTTCAATGGTGGAAAATAGAAATCTAGAAAATTTTCCACTAATTAGGTCCATGTAATGATGGAAGCATGATCCAGTGAATTGTACCACTACCTTACCTTTCCCTTCAAAGTAAATGGAAAGATACGTAACTTTAATGCCTCATCCAAGACCCCATTCTACTTGACTGTATCAAATATGTCTAGGAACATTTGTATGTGAGCATTGAGATCTTCATCAGCTAAATCGTCAAACTAACACTGGTTATAGATCATGTTCATTGTAGAAGCCTTAACTTCAAAGTTATTAGCTTCTATGGCAGGTCAAACAACATATGAACCGGTACTATCCAAAGTAGGTCAAGTGTACTCAACCATTGTCCTGCGTTGATCACTCATGGTAGTATCTATGGTTCTAGATTCAAGCTCTTCCAAATTCTCTAAACAATTGCTTTCTTCCCCCCTAACTAACCACTCATGACCATTGTTTGTGCGTTACTCCTTAATCTCTGGTGGAAAGTTCTATTGACCTCAGGATCAAATTTCAGAAGGTTTGAAGGAGATGATCCCCTGGTCATAAATTACACAAAAGTGACAAGAAAATATGAGCAAGTATGAAAAAGAAGAATGGCTAAATTAATAGGTGTCTAGTTTTCCTAATATCGTTGAATCCCTGGCAAAGGCGCCAAAAACTAGCTGATGATTGTAATCACACAAATTAAAAATCCTTTTTACCTTAACCCTTCCTTACAATCAATTAGGCAAGTATACCTATTGAGTTTAGTAGTATAAAGTTCAAGCATAGATATCATTCCCTCAAGGATCTGCAAGTACTAATACTGACTATAAACCCACTATCCAACCACATAATTTCGAGTGATTTTGATTAAATTAAATCACTTAACAAAGAAATGTAACACTTTAACTAACACTGAATTAAAATTTAGTAAATTCAATAATCAAAGACATACCCTACCCTAACTACTCCTTTAATTATCATATGACTTCATCCTCAAGGTTTCAATTAACAAATGACAATTATCTCTGAACCACGGAGTATCTAATACCAAATCAATGTTCGTCCTGAAATCATTAATTCCTAACTCTAATTACATTAACAAAGATTTCTCTTTCATTAACGTTATTAAAATTACATTAACACCCTAGGGCCCCCAATTAGGTCGGAATATATCAATTTAACCAAATACAGAAAACTCATGTTCTCTATCCCTAGATTGCATACAAGTCACTTTATCTATATTTGATTTATTCCAATAAGAGATTTTCCAATCAACTTAGAAGAAATCAATGTAAATTCAATGTTGGCCAAACATTAAATCACAAAACATGATAAACAATATGAATAAATTCATAGACAATTAACCATTCATGAATTACACAATCAATCCAATGTCATATGATAATTAGGGTTTTGTAAGGTTCAGGTATGAAATAAACTAGCAACACATGGTTTTCAAAGTTAAAATCAATGGAATAAAAAGACTCATGTGAATAAAACCCTCCGAAGGTAAGAGTCGAATTGTTGTTTCTTGATTTGTGTTCTCCACCCACGGATTCAATTCGTAACGTCTTCTTTCTTTCCTTTCTTTTTGATTTCTCGATTTTGTTCTTCTCCTACGGATGCTGGTTCTTGACGTCCTCTTTGATTCAGAATACTACCCTAAGGTTTTTAGAAAGAAGCCAGAAGGAAAAGTCCTTTAAAAAATAAAACAAGGCGTCTATTTATAGTTCTGCAAAAATAAGGTTTAGCATGGGCATCAATATGGCCATACTCAAGGCCGTGCTGACTTCAAAACACATTATTTTTCATTGCTTAGTTCAGCATGGCCTCTAACACAGCCGTGCTGGAGGTAGGGCTAAAAAAAATTAGCTACTTGTCATATTTTTCATCTAGCACGGGTGTCTGCATGGGTTGTATTGAATCGAAAATCAATTTTCTTCATTTTTCGCCAAATTTCACCTCACCTTTGCTCTTCTCATCCTTAAACCTTTCTTTTGTCTACATTGACACCTGAAATCAAAATTTAATCATATAAGTACCATTTTCTTCACAAATCACATGAAATCCATATAAAATTATAACTAATAAGCACTAGAATTAAGGGTCTTCCGACACTTATCAAATCTCCCCACACTTAACCATTTGCTTGTCCGCAAGCAAATAAAATAAAGATAAAATACATTTCCTCTCATCAATTATACTCATGGTTAGACTTTAAATCACAAGTAGCATCCCCTATTTAATTTAATCTTTGTGATTCATTAGTGCCTACCCCTTAAACCTACCATGATTGTATGTGTACTTGGTATACAAAAATTGGAGTTTACAGATTAATCCAAGTTAAACTATTACCCTTACCAAGTTACGAAGAAAGTCAAACAAAGCAAAAGTGGCTTGTTCATATCTCACCACTTATTAGAGAATATATAAATTGTTCAACTACATCTTCTAAGCACAGCAACCTCAAGTGAAAGTATATGGCATCCATCATTCCCTTGGATTTTCTTCTTCTTTTTTTTAAACCTCTCAAAAAAATTTCGAGTTTTCTTCTTTATATATATATCTATAAATTTCAGCTATTTAAGATCTTGCAACCTATGTAATGAATGTTCAGCCGATAATCCTGAGCTCGTCACCCAAGTTAACAGACGTTATCCCCTTAATTGAAAACACCCCTACAGACTTAATTATTCAAGTTACAAGATCCACTAAACTTTGCCCTTTTTGTATCCTATCTTGTTATTATAATATCATTGGTCAACCGATCCCAAGCTAGACGACCTTAGGTGACCAGGTTTTAAGGGAACCCCATCGAGCCTCCATTATCCTAACCTTAGGGATTCATAAAGATACTCTTAACTTGGGGAACCCAAGTCATTAGAGTAGTGGCTTATTACTTCTTTAATTGAGTGACTAGTCAGTAGTAGAGTTAGACTTCGCTCTTTTGAGGGACCAAAGCTCGCCCATATTGACTAAGCTTTTCTCATTATTGAATCAATTAACACATTAATTAATTAATTTTCAAAGAGATTACTTAAGAGGAATCACCAAATGATAGATTTCATATGCACCTTTTACGAAAAGTTAGAAGATCTCTTGAAGTTTTTGAAAAATAAATATATTAACCAATAAGTTTAAAGATACAACCATTTAACTTTAAGCTAAGGACTTCTATCTATTTCACAACTCAAGAATCAATAATTAAATGGCCTGGGTCTTAGCGTATCTAATCATACAATCATATGTATGAAAACTCAATAAAGGTTAAATTTATTGAATCCCTAGATCACGAGAAAATACAAACATTAGCATTAACAAAATTTTACAGAAAGAATGCCAGCTAAAGATATCTAAAATAAATATATTTTTGGAAGGCTTAGGTGGCTAGCCCACTAAAAGTCTATAGCAGAGTCGCCATCCTGTCAAGTCTAATTTAAATTTTTTTATTATTTTCCTAATTCGATTCATATTAGATCCTATGCCCATCTAATATGAACCATTGACTTAAACTAGAAAAAAAATTATTTTCATCATTTATTTGGAGTCGCCACCCAACTGAAGTTAGGAAAAATTGTTAAATTAGAATTAATTAAGCAAATTAATTATAATTTTAACACTAGTCAACAAAATTATTTTTTTTTTTAAAAAAAAGCTAGAGATTCTTGACTCAGGGGCTATCTTATTAAAACCTTAAAGTTACCACTTTAACCTTTTGAAATTTCTATTTTATGATATCCTTTTTAGCATAAAAAAAAACTAAAAAAATATAAACTAAAATAATGATTATACTAATAATGATTTAAAAATATTTTTTTATTTTTTAAAGTTGCCTCATAAGGGTGTCTACGTACCCGCTATTTAGGATTAAACAGGATGTAGTTCGCTTCTTTATAAAACTTTAGTATTTTTATTTAATTTTAATTAAGAAAAAGGATCAGCCAAATTTATGTTTATTACCAGATTTTATTTATTATTAGAAAAACTCTAAGCCTAATTTTCATTTACCAAATTTAAAAAAAAAGAACTATAAATTAAAAAAAAAAGGATAAGATATCAATTTAATTTTTATTTCAAGAAATTAATTTTTTCTCTATGTGACAAGACATTTTTTTGTATGATTAACCTTTATTAAGCTAAGATCATTAACTAAATTAACTAAAGTTATTAAATCAATTCAAAACTCACTTCATTAATCATATTTATTTCATTAAGTTCTAATTGCCATAAGAAAATAAAGTAAAATCAAATATATTAATTAATGTAATAATAATAATGCTAATAACAATAAGGACATCACTTACCTAGACGCTGGTTAAATTACAGGTCAGTTTATGGGTCGGTTTGGGTCGAATTTGCGGGTTGCGTGCATAGGCAGTAGCTAGAACCTTTGTCGGCGGTTGTCTCTGGTGGTTGTTGAAGCACGGGGAAGTGTCAGCCATGGCTTTGTTGGGATGAACGATTCAATCATGATGTCAATTCACACCTAAGCAGCCTGGAGCATAGCGGCTCAACTTGTTGATGGTGGCTGGCAGTGGGTTTCGAGAATCTTCTTTTTTTTCGATCAAATTGATGCAAAAGATGACCTTTTTCTAAAACTAGGAAACCTTAGGAAGTTATCTACACCTAATTCGCGGCTCGATTTTGTGTATAGAGCTCCTAGTCTTAGTGATAATGTAGAGGATGGTTATGGAGTTTCTAGAGAGAGAAAGTTCCGGCTAAGGCTTGCTAGTGTATGTTTATGGTGATTTTTCCTCCTCTTTTTGTTTATGAAGCCGAGTTCTATTTATAGGCTCGTTAAACTAAGCTTGATAAACTTGAATCACCTTCGCCGTTGGATGCCATTTTTATCCCTTTAAGATTTAAATTTATCTCTTCAAATTTGTTTGTTTCATGTGATTAAATCTATTTTTTATTTTTGTTATAACTGATAAATGTGTATCAAATTCGATGAAAAAGGCTTTAGTTTGGTTGGATTTGCTGATCTCCCATGCGCTTATCTCTTAGAGATTCTCGATTGTGTTTCGGAGGTTGAAGACGACCACGTGCTAAGCACGTGATCTAGCTCGGCCAATGAGCTGTTGACATGTGGCAACCCGTGACACGTGGTAACCCAATTTCGACAAGTAAAAAAAATTCCACGATGCTTTCAAGATTCAAACTCGTGACCTTTAGCTTCCTTTGCTTATTTAGGCGTATGGGTGGACCAATTGGGCTAGCCCTTTTCTCGTTTATTTTATGTAATCAATTTGTGTATAAGCTAACAGTCCTAATTGATTTTTTATTAATTTAAAATTCCCAAGCTTGATTTAAAGACCCATATTTTCATCTTGAAAATTTTATTATTTTTTGTCACTTGTTATTACTAAATTTTTTATATTATATTTTATTTTTTATTTCATATTATATTTTTTATTTTTTTATTATCATTTCTATCTTGTTATTCTTCCTTTGATTTTTATTATCTCGTAAACAAGGCTTTTATTTATTATTATTTTATTTTTAAAAATTAAGTGGAGAGGAGCAAAAATGAGGTGTCTACAACATGCATAAGATAATAATAGCTTAATTTCCTCTAATCTTGCTACAGGTGCATAGGTCTCATCATAATCTATGCCTTCTTCCTAAGAATATCCTTTTGTGACTAACTTAGCTTTATTTCTAACAACTTTTCCACATTCATCTTTTTTTTTTTTTAATACTAATTTGGTTCCTATTATGGATTTATCCTTAAGTCTTGGTATTAATGTCCATACTTGATTTCTCTAAAATTGGTTTAGCTCTTCCTTCATAGAATCTATCTAATTGTTATCAACTAAAGCTTCTTCTATTAAAGATGGTTCAATTTTAAATAGTAATGCAAAATAATTTTCTATATCCTTATAACTAGTTCTAGTCCTAATTCCAATTTAGACATCACCTATTACTTGTTTTATGGGATGATTGGATTGAATTCTTGTAGACTTAGATAGATGAATAGATACCTAGGTAAGTTCTAATTTATCTTCTGAACTACCTTCTAAGTCATCTTTTAAGTTACCTTTTGAGTTCATTTTTGCTCTAGATGTTCCTGGTGTATTGGACATTGAATTATGATTTTCTTTAATGTTTCTGCTAGATATAAAGGAAATATTTTCAAAATATCTTTTAGATATGATCAAGTTTTCATCATCAACATCACTTATTATTCCTTCTTTAAAAAATCTTACATTTATAGATTCTTCAACTATTTTAGAAGTCTTGTTAAAAACACAATAAGCTTTACTATTGATTGAATATCCTAAGAATATGGCTTTGTTAGCTTTTTCATCAAATTTTCCTAAAGCTATACCTATTTTTTTTCACAAAGCACTTACTTCCAAAAACATGAAAATAGGAAACTTTAGGTTTTCTTCCTTTAAAAATTTCATATGATGTTTTTCTGGTTAAAAGCCTTACATAAACAATATTAATGATGTATCACACAATTGAAACGGCTTCAACCCAAAAATATTGTGCTATACCACTTTTGTTTGGTAAGGTAAGTGTCATTTCTTATATTGTTATATTTTTATGCTCAACTACTTTGTTTAGTTATGGAGTATAGAAGACAGAAAAATTGTGTATGATGCCATTTTCTTCACAAAATTTGATAAATTGTTATTAAAAATGGAATATCTTTTTTTTCATTTTGAACTTGTTTTGACAATTTTTCAAAGGATTTGTAGGCATCGGTTTTATGTCGTAAAAATAGAACCCAAGTATATCTAGAAAAATCATCAACTATTACAAATCTATATTTGTTACCACCTAAACTTAACGTTCGTGTAAGCCTAAATAAATCCAAATGCAATAGTTCTAATGGCCTTTAGGTTAAGATAACATTCTTACTTTTATGAAAAACAGATACCATTTTATTTTTCAAACATGTAGCACAATAAATATCTTCTCTAATATTATAAATTATGAATTTTCCTTTACTATCATCACCAAGCTTCAAATATCCTTTTTCATTCCACTCAAGATTTGTGAACAACGAAGCGTTACTAGTCATATGACACAAACACCTACTGTCGAGATAGCACGTACCTTTAAGTTTTGCTTCGTGTTCTTACAATCACCAGAAAAAGGTTCATACCCTTTTTGAAACCCAAACAAGCTTGGGCCCTTTTTTGCTATGATATGGGTACCTTCTATCTTGTGACACAACTTTGCCTTTGTCTTTATTTTTATTATTTGCATCATTCTTTTGAATTAGAGTTTTATTTGATTTAACAAAAATAGTCCTTTTTACAGCATTTAAACTTTCTGCCTTATTATATCCTAAACCGGTTTTTGAGTTGTCAATTCTTTGAGCAAAAATTAACATTTGTAATTTTTTATCGCTTCAATTGAATTTACTAAGTGTGTTGTCAATTGTTTGAGAAAATTCATTTATTCTAACTTTAAGATCTTTAATTTCTTTTCATAATCGGACATTTTCATTAGTTAAAGCATCCTTTGCTATGCATAGATTATTATTATCAATATGTAGAACTTCAAAATCAGTTTTTAATATGTCAATCTTATCAACTAAGAGTGCATTCATTTGAGTCAATGCATTTTTCTCATCAAATAAAGCTCTATTTTCTAAATTAAGTTTGTTAATTTTAACATCTACTTTAGTCAATGCATTTACTAATTTTTTAATCCCAGCATAAACATTATTAGGTAAATCTTCTTCTAATTCAAAATCATAATGTACCTCATACATTGCCATGAGACACACGTTTGCTTTCTCATCTTCATCTTTAGAATTCTCTACATTAGTTTTTGAGTCTTCTAGATCACTCTAGGTTGATAACAGTGCTTTACGTTTCTTTTTATACTTCTCAAGTTTCTTGATAAGCACTAGACATTCATATTTTATATGACCCGGTTTCTTGCATTCATAACATATCAATTCCTTCTTTTTTTTCTCTCTATTTTCTTTCTTTTCTTTATACCCTTTTTCTATATCAAAATTTCCATGATTAGAACTTAACCTTTTATAGAATGACATTTTCTTTCCCTTTCTTTTTAAAAATTTATTGAGACGTTTAGCTAGCAAATGTATGTCTTCATCCTCATCACTTTCTACTTCTATATCGGAATTGTTCTCCACTTCTCTAACTTTAAATGCTACGTTACTTTTGCTATTGTCTTGATCAGAAGTATACCTAATGTGAGATTCATATGCCATTAGTTTTTCTCTCACCTGGCTTAATGTCAGTTTGTTCAGGTGTTGAGCTTCCTTGGTCGTAGTCTTTTTAGCATCCCATGATTTAGGCAAGATTCTTAGAATTTTTCTTACAAGGTCAGCATCTTTCAGTTTATGGTTAAGTAAAAATAATTGATTTGTAATTGCTAGAAAACGATTAAAAGCTTCCTTAATATTTTCATCGGGCTTAAACCAAAATAACTCATATTGCTGCATTAATGAGTTAATCTTAGTATCTTTGATTGTCGATGTTCCTTCATGAGTTTCATATAGTGTGTCCTAGATTTTTTTCACAGTCCTACAAGAAGAAATCGAGTAATATTTAAAATGAGTTATTATAGTAAGTAACAAGTTCTTAGCTTGATGATTCTTTTCAAGCTTTCTCTTATCAACTTCTATTAGAATCTAATCTCCATCTTCTTCGACGATTTCATCTCCAAATTGTATGATTTCCCATGAGTTAAAGTCTATCGCTTTAATTTAAGTTTCCATCCTAAATTTCCAATAACCAAAATTAGTACCATTAAAGTAAGGAGCACGATTAGTAGAAATAGAAATACTATTTTTAGCCATAGGATCTTGAACTCAAAGTATTATTAGAGTCCCTTCTTTGATACCAATTGTTAGTCCTAAATTAAGTAATCAAGAGGGGAGGGGGTGAATTGATTACTTGCTAAATTAAAAAAAAAATTGCTAATTAAAAATAACCCCTTTGACTACTCAATTTAACTATGGTGTGAAAACAATTATTTATAAATAATTATAAGCTATTATAGAATTGAAATTAAAAGATAGAGAGAAGAGAATTGGGTAAACTATTTATAGAGGTTTTGCCTTAAGCATCAGTCCTCTCTTCCAACTCTACTACTAGAGACCCAATTTTCTACACCAGTATCTTTCCACTAATCCAAAATAAATTTGAAAGATTACAATCATTCTGACAACACCTTGGCTTAAAAAAAAAAAACACCCTACCTATGTAGACTATTCTAAGGTTATTTACAGATCTATGGAGTTATAAGTAACCTATCACTAATACATGAATCTAGCTTTCAAGAATTATCAAAAACAAATGAGGAATTAAGAATTTGTGTCCTCTAAAAATTAATTCGAGTGTAATATGAAAATATGTAAAAGACATTGTAGCTTTTAAGTTAGTCTCTGAGTTCTAATAATACTCTTTTTTCTAATAAACAAATGTTGTATTGTTCTTTATTTTCTTCAGTATATCTTAAATCTTTGGATTTCACCTCTATTTATTCACTAAAGTGTAATGGCTACATCATTCATCTATCTTTAACTAGAAAGTTTGTAGTTGTGATCTTGCTTTGAACGTTTGAGAAATATCCTAAGAGATTTGTAGATATTTACTGAATTCTGAAACTTAAATATGATATCTTCATAATATATTATGGAAATTCTGTTGAATATGTCATTGAAAATAGTTCAGATACATCCTTACATCATGATATATATCATCTACACAAAATTTGTTGATGAAATCAATCACTCGTTGATTTTGAGGAATGTTTAAGAACTCTTTCTCTCATCCTTAAGATCACGAAGGTATGTGATTTTTAAAATATCTAACATAATCCTTTTAATATTAATCTTTCTTATAGCTAAACCAAACATATGGAATCAATCACGATTTATCTAAAACTTTTATTTCCAAAATTAATTAATTAGATCCCCATGGATATTTTTCCTATTTTAGTGAAATGACTTAAATATATTACGTAAGCTTAATTCCAAAATTAATCACTTAGATCCACATGGATATTTTTCCTACTTTAGTGAAATGAATTGAACATATTACCTAAATATATTCAATAAGTAGAGTTGGTTCTTCGAAATTGATAGTTAACCAACTTACATTGATATATAAAGCTTTTCTGTTTATATGAACGCATAACAACAACACCTTTTGATTTACCTTTTGAGTTCGTTGATATATAAAGCTATTCTATTTATATGAACTCATAACAAAAATACCTTCTGACTTATCTTCTGAGTTCGTTGATATATAAAGTTGTTTTGTCTATATAAACTGGTAACAGTAACATCTTCTGACTTATCTTCTAAGTTCCTATTATTTTTCATAATGAACACAATCTGACTTATTTTCCAAGTGATTAAAAACAATATAGCTTCCCTTTATTTATTCTTTGATCTTCTAACTCTTAATCAAATTGTAACTATAATTATTCTTGTACACTAAATGAAATTCATTAAAAACATTTAGTACATTTTGTTATCATCAAAATACTTTAAGAGAAAACATAACATACTGCAAAATCAATTCCACCAATAATAATCAAGGGAAAACTTTTGATGATTATACGAATTTTTTTAATACCTAATAACAATTTACCACCTCTCTTAATTATTATTTAGGACCAACAAGTGGTATCAAAGTTAAGTTTAATAGCATTTGAGTTTAAATATCTATGGTGGAAAATGTTACAATATCTTTTGAAAAGGTACCCTATTTTAATGGAATTAACTATGCTTATTAGAAATTCAAGATGAAGACACATATCAAAGCTATAGACTATCAAATTTAGGAAGTCATCACAAATGGTGATAAGGAGAATGAAGAAACAAAAGATAAAGCCAATTAATCAAATGAGAATGATGAAGAAGAAGAAGAAAAATAAATCACTAATGTATTCCTCGAGTGATTTAAAAGAGTCAAAAAATGAAGAAAGCACGTAAGCAAATTCTAAAGAAAATCTATGTCTAATGGCTAGATCTAAAATAGATTCCAATATTGAATCTAATATAGAAGAAGTATATGTAGAACTCCTCAATGCATTATCAAAAGCTAAAGCTTGAAACACAAGGTTAGAAGGTGGAATTCAAATTCTAAAAGGAGAAAAAGAAGTTGTAACTTAAATGAATTCTCTATTAGTTGAAGAATGTGATCGTTCAAAAGGAGCAAATAGATCACTAAAAGTTGAAAAAGAAAAGTTAACAAATGAAAACTCAGTCACAAATGGAAGAATTATTTCATTCTTTGAGTGGCATGTTCAATAAATTTAATGAAAGTGATAAAAAGCTACAAATGTTGTTAGCAAGTCATGATCCATCCAAGTATGGTTTGGGTTTCGTAAAAGGTGAAAGTTCTAATAACAAGATCGTGTTTGTCAAAGCCAAAGAATGTAAACAAGAAGACATAGCAGTCTAAAAAAGTGCAAACAAGTTTTAACAAGGGAAGAAAAGAATGGAGTTGTTTAGAAACTTGTGAAGACATGGTTGAACAAGCAATCTACAACCACCTATAGAAGGAAATACAATGGGCATAATCAAAATTAGAGACAAACCATTAGAAGATTACAATCTATTCATCAGAATAGAATCAATCAAAAGAGGTGTGCAAGCTGAAACCAAAGGTATCTAAGTCATAGGTATGTATTTCAGAATCACTCAAATGCTATTTTTGTAATAGAATAGGTCATATTGAAAGATATTGTTATTTTAAGAATACCTAGTGTAGTAGAAGTCAAGTTACAAATTTTAAAAGGATTAAAGTAGTGTAGATTCCGAAAGAGAGCAATAAGTGAGTTGGAATGGATCTTTTCCAAAGGTAACAAGATGTGGGTTAGTTATGATCTTAAAAAGGTATGCTCTTCCCACCAATAAATTAAAATATTGTCTGAAGTGATTGTTTACTCTCTCAAGGAATAAAATCTTCATGTTTGATAAGATTAAGTGTCCATGTAGATATGTAACTACAATTGATATAATTTGTGGAAAAAAAGGGTAATTTCTTAAATTAAAAATTAATATCACAATTCTAAGGGAAGCATTTATTCTAAAATTTGTGTTCAAAAGGAAATTAAAAATTAAAAGGAAAAACGTCCCACCAAAAGGAAATTCAATTCTTACTCATCAATTCTTTATCCACCAAAATCCTAGACCCCAAAACCCAATCTTTCCATATGTATACATGGTGAGAAGATCCTTACATTTAGTGAATCAACACTTCAACACCATATCTAGTGAAGAACTAATATTGGTGGAAGACAAGTATGATAATAGTTTTAAGATCTCATAAGAAGAATCCTCAATGAAGACCTAGCAATCTCTAGAACAAGGTGACTCTTAAGAAAATTCATTCATTCGTGTAGAAAGGGGGGTCATCCATGTACAAAAGAAAGAAGATAAGAAAGACATAATTGAGATATGGTATATAGACTTTAATTATTTGAAAATTGTTGGCATAGAATTTGAGAAAGTTTAAGCTCTAAAGGTTGGAAGAACATAGTTGATATTAGGAGTGGTTTTCTTAAAGAGCTGATTAAAGAATTATATAAGAGTTTGTTGGAAGGAGGTTTTATGTTAGATTCTACAATAGGTGTATAAGCGCCTATTTTTAAAGAAGACTTGATCTTATGTTTTGGTTTGAAAGATGAAAGAGATGTGATAGGTTTATATCAATGACTTGGAGTGGTTTAATAAAAATGATGAACTAAGGAAATATAATAAATTTTGATTGTAGAAAATCTAGTATCAATGATTTTCTAGTTTACATCAGAATTTTGCATAGGTTTATAAATAAGTGCTTTCTACCTAAGAAGGGTGGTTCTACTACAATCATTGAACATCATATCAAGTTAATTCTAGGATTAATTGATAGCTTTTTAGTAGATCTAGCAAATATACATCATTTGAAAACATTTGGCAATTTAGTTCATGGTAGTCTAATTTCTAGGTTGTTGAAATATAAAGGCATTAATATAAAGAGGCCTAGTGTTCTAGGAGTACCACAAAAATTAAATGTAGAAAATTTCAATTTTTAGGTAGATGGGATGATATGGACCACTCGGGATAAAAAGTTTTATGATGCTACTAAAGGGTCAATTCAAAAAAGAAAAATAGGCAAGGTGTCAAACTTCAAGAAGATAGGGGGATTATTTCAAAAGAACTAGGAAAAGGTTACAAGGATAATCCGATGAACCTCAACACACACATTCTAGAATTCTTAATTCCTATCCTGATCTAATTCTTGAGATTTCTCAACCACAAGTCCCCTTTGAACCATGTCCTGAGCCCTCTTCAATGTTTGTTCATGAAAGATCTCAAATTCGTGAAGAAATCAATAGGAAAATGTTTAACATGATTTAGAGTCAATATAAATTGAAGAAATGATGAGACAAATAGATGAATTTCTTGTTGATATTACTAATCAAGAGGTTCTTCCTTCAAAAATGATCTTTTTAGCAATGGCAACTAAAAAGCTTTTTCCATATGAAGTCTCTTAATTAGAGGAAGACCCCACTAAACCAATAGCTAAAGTTGTATAGCAACTAGAAGCCATAAGATAGCTACAAGTGGCTTGGGAGTATTGTGAAAATATAAATGATTATCTAGATGCTGTAAAAGGCAAAGTTAGAAGATACATGAAATAAATTTTAGAAGATTTCAAAATCCAGCTGGAATGCAAGCTCAATAACCTTAGACAAGATTTTACTAATCATCTAAACAAGTCCTTTAAACAAAAGAAGAAAGAACTTCTTTGAATGCTCTACTATTATCTGTTTAATTTTTTATAGACCTCATTTCAATCTTTGATGAATTTATTCTTAGACAACTTATGATGATAATTTTTAGGTGGTATTATGAATTGTACTGGATCTTTATGACATGACAAATTTCTTGAATGGTAAGTATCTACAAATGATTTTACATAAAATGCTTTGATGGTAACAAAAGGGGGAGAAGAAGAAAAAGATATAGAGAAGTTAAATGTATTGGTTTAAAGGGGGTGGGGGCTAGGGGTGTGGTGGATATTATATTAAAATGATTTTAAAGCTGATTATTTACTGTTTATTTGTTGAATAATTGAGATATTTAAGTTGTTGATTATGTGATTATAGGTGATTGATATTAAACTAGTTGATAAATGATACAGTGATTTATCATCATGAAAAAGGGGGAGATTGTTAGTATTATGAATAAAGTTTTTACAATAACAAAACATATGTATGACATGATTAATATATATAGATGATAGAATCATATTTTGGTTATTAACTTTTGGTTGAGTATATATTATAGAAGGAGTAATCATACATATGTTATTCTGAATTAAGATTTTAGAGTTAACCAAAAGCAAACAAGCACCTCATGATTTCGATAGACAAATATGTGCTGACAGCTATTTGGAATATAACAAGAAGTTATTCTAAAGTTATTTTATGATTCCAATAGTGCAAAAAAATATTTATAATAGGTTAAGACCCACCGCTACTAGTTAAGTATATTTGGAAAATATATTTAACCCATTCCGCTAAAGGATGAATTATTATTTCTAACGGTTTTCAATAGAACTAGAAAGATAATTATAAATACAGGAAACATAGCAGATGAAAAATATGTGTGTATGAAAAAAAAAAAAGATATACAACAAGAGATACATAATCTGATTACATGCTAAAATTGAGAGGAATTCATTATTTTTTATCCTTAAGAAAGCTTGACTTAAATTCTTATTGAGTGATTATTTCTCCAAATGTTTGTTTTATAAACTGGTTGAGAAAGCTAAAAGAAAGTAGATCAAAGAGTGAATTGTTGTATACTAATATTGATAAGTTATATCAAAGAAGTGACTGTAGAGTGGAAAATTGCTATTAAAAACTCTCATAAATTTTCTTTTTGATATAGTGGAATATACTAGTAAAGACAACTAAGAGCCTAGTAGGTGGAGGCTGGAAGAGTAGATAAACATATAAGGCAAAACTATTATATATCGCTACTTAATCTTCTTAAACTCTATCTTTTATTTTCTACAATTTATTTATATTTGCTACTTATTCACCGTAAAATCAATTTTGCCAATAATAATTAAAGAAAAAATTTTACGTTGTTTATACCAATTTTTTAACAATTAATAATCAATTCATCTTCCAACCATGCTATATGCTTTAAACCTAGCCTAGTAAATCTTCTTTTTTAAAAAAAAATTTAACTCATTGGCCCCTTTTCATGCGTGAATATATTCTAAGCCATATTTTTAATATTTTCTTTTTAGCCTCTAAATAACCTGAAAACCCAAAGTTTCTTTAATAAAAATATATCATAATTCTTTTAGGGTCCAAGTACATTGATTCAACATATTAAAATAAGTTTATACATATTTAAAATTTAATTGGAAGCTTCTTTTAAAATTAAAGGGTAAAGGTCAAATTTCATACCTTAACTTTACCCCCATTTTGTAATTAACTACCTAAAGATTCAAAGTGTTAATTTACTACTTGAAATTTACTTATTTTTACAATTAATTACTTGAACTTTACCTATTCTTATAATCTATTATTAGAACTTTGTTTATTTTTTGCAGTTAACAATCTCATTTGGGTACTATACATGACTTAAAAAGTTTGTACATAGTAAATTGATACTTTTATATTTCAAATAGTTAATTGTAAAACATGGACAAAGTTCAAGTACCAAATATGATATTAACCGAACAGTAAATATAAAGATTTTAAGGCTTTCTTTTTATAACATTGGCCTTACAAACATGAAATTGGGTACAAGATATACTTACTTATAAGATTTGGTGCTTTTGTATGCTCCTTTGATATTCTCCTCACGTTAAAGTGAGCAGATGGATTTTGACATCATTGGAGGGTATCAAAGAGTTGTCAAAGCTTCATCAAATTCTAAGTCATGCCGTGAAATATACATAAAAAGAATGAGTATTTTTAGTTTGGAAGTTTTCTTTTTGGTCTTCAAAATGAGTTCTCACAAATTTAATTTACCATTTATAAGCTTATTCCTTATCGAAACATATATTATAGTAATAACTAAACATACCTTCTTGTTTTCTCAAGTTTAGCTTGCCACCAATAACTATGAACATGAAATTAGGGCCACTAATTCGTTTTACCATGTCGTATGTTGTATCTATGTCTAAACAAGTTCGTGTATGAAAAACCTTAACCTATGTTTAATCTTATATAAAAACCTAAACCCATAACCTAACCTGCATGTCTCGGGTCTAAGATAGACATATTTATCAATTAAAAAGTTATAAATAAATCTATAAATTAATTATATATTCATCATGAAAAAGACGATAATAAAATTAACTTCTACAAATACTAATACCATCAAATTTTAAAGATTAACATAAAGTCAACCTAAACAATAGTTTTAGTGAAATAAGTCTAATTAAATAAAACGAATCCAAAAACTGATTAGTTACATAACAATATTGAATTAAGTTGAACCATGGCTTCAAGGAACCGTGATGTTGATCAATAATTTGACCTCTAACACTAAATGCAACTTTGGAAGCTACTGTAGATATCGATATGCTTAAAATTATTACGTGCTATTCTTACAACTTAAGGATATCGAAATTAATTGGTTTTCCAATAATTCAATACATTTAACTCAACCATTGTATGTCACTCCTTAGTCAAATATAGCTCTAGTTCATATGGTAGTATCTCTAAGGATTTGCATATTTTAAAAGATTGAAATTCCTAGATAACACAAAAAAAAAGATAAATAATGAGATAAAAATTGTAAAAATGGTGTACATAGTTGTAAAGAAGAGAATAGATAATAGAGCTACATGAAGATGAGTTGACAAGAGAATAAATGAAATTAAAAAAAGAGATTTTTACCTAAAAAGTGAATTGATATGATTGTTTTTGCTTATGTTGTGCTGTTGCTGAGAGAAACTAAGAAAGAGATAGATATTGTGAAATTTGAAAGTGTACTATGAGATGGAATAAACTATTAAGGAAAATAATATAAACTTTAGTATATTTAAAATATTATTGATATTAAACGAGTTCTTGAATTGAACCTATTACTTGTTTATGGGACTAACAAGTTGGTAAACGAGTTTATGTACCAAAGTCGAACCTAGACACAAATATTAATATGTTGTTTCTGAGTCTGACTTGTTTATTATTTATGTCAATTTTTACTAACCCGAACTTGTTTATAATTGTGACATGTCATGTTCGTGTTTGGCTCATAAGTTAGGTCTTAAATTGCTAACCCTAAATAAAATAGGAAACTTGTAGGGAAGGTTAATAGCGATGGAAAATCCTTCCTGTGAAGGATTTATTATGTCGATTGAAATCTGTTTATTGAGTAAGAGAATTGAGATCATGGCTAAATTAAATAAATATTCTATTTTAGTCCAATTTTGCATGACTTCTTGAGTATAATTTTATCTAGATTTATATTTCGTAGAAGCTTTTACAATATTTCAAATATAATAAAATATTGCATTATGCATTACATCTTAATTTTTTACTCTTGAAGTATTTATGAGTTAACTCGATAAACTTTAGTTAACTAATGACATTGTTTGCTTTTTGACTCGATTTAGAAATACAATTTCACATAAAAACTTCTTTTAAATTTTGGGTTCTCATATTACCATTTAATGTTGTTTAGAGAAAAATGTATATTGACTCTAAATTTCAAGGTTAAAGCTCTATATACAAATTTTCTTGATATTTTCACCCAACAACGTACATGTAACATAATGTACTCAAAACATCAAAATTCACATAGTTACTTCATCTTACTTTTGTCAAATTCTGATCATTACTAACTTATATAGTAGGGTATTACAGGTTTTTTAAATGCTAGCTAATGGAGCCCAATTTCCCTTTATATGTTATGTTTAATGCCTTTTCTTTCTTACATTCACGTGTATTTGTGACCAATGTATTATCTTGTACGGGTTTATCTGCTACACTATAGGAAATAATGGCCCAACAAAACCTTAACCCATAGCACCTAAAAGACACTATGGATGTGCCACGCTAACTTTCCAAGTAGTAGAGCAATTTTAAAGTCATGTAGATTACTAAATCCCGTTACTGAGATGAATTTACTCATATCCCTATAGGCTTATGTGCAGATTCAGAAAAGATTTGCCACAATCCACCTACCCCTAAGTGCATAGCCATTAGACATTGAGATATAGAGTAAGGAACATTTAAAGCTAGAACTTTTCTTTTATTTCTTTTATTTTGCGAGTCTAAGACTGTCAAAAAAGCCATAAGGTACATCAAAGTAATACGTCTCCTATTGAATGCAATGGAGAACGATATACGCTAAAGATAAAATGAGTCATCTGTTACTTTGGCTCAGATAATTCTTCAGAGGACATGTCCCGAGTATGACTTAATTAATATTCTAATTATCTACATAAGAATAGATGCGAGAGACCTGAAGGTTCGGAAGTATAACCCATATTTATGTCCTGTTACTGTTTAAGTCTGACTGCAACGGGATCGGAACAATATGGACAGTGCCAGAGAACATTAAATGACCAGCAATAAAAGGAAAAATCAATAACCCCAAAGACAAAATTATCGCCAAATTGTCCACGAGCTCCCTTCTTAATCTTACATTTGACTGATGCAATGAAATAGATGAATTTACTTCTTGAAAGAAACAATAATAGTTACATATATATATATATATGCTTAATAGAAGGGAGAAAAACACAAGAAGTGAGGGGGGTTGGGTTTTGGTGTTGTTGGGGGTGGTGTGGGGAAGTCTATTACATTTGTTGCAGAGACTAATTTTAGCACCTTCCATGACTCGTAGCAACAAAAATGACAAGGATGAAGGAATTTATCTTCTGAGCCATATAATACGGTGCATTGATAGATGGCAGCTGGCCATGTTATCACTTTGAAGCCTTTGCTTATGCAAAGAGTTTTATTTACACCGATGGAAAAGCTCATCGCATCGAGTATAGCTAAGGAAGTCACGAACACTACGATACTCAAGAGAAATGGAAAACCAAACATTCTAGTCATTGTGATAGACTGCAACCAGTCAGCAAGACACACTATAGAAAGCTCTGCTGCAGTTTGCATTATCACACGTATAGTCCGTCCGGCAGTCAATCTTACCACCAAATCCATTTTTTGAAAAGAAAATAAAACCACAAAAAAAGAAAAAAAAAATGATAGCTACAAGGTTGTCAAACTACCTATTGATTCTACTTAGAATCGCCAAAGGCTCTATAGAATCGGAATATAGAATTGAAATGTAGAAACGTAAATTTTTATAACCTATATAAAATAGTTTTCAAAAACTATGGATATGTTTATAATAATCATAAAAAAAAATGAAATATAAGATAGAATAAAGAAATTTAATATAAATTTTAATTACAATTTATAATAAAAATTATATACTTATAGTATAAATAAATTAGTATTAGTTGTTAAGCTAATATATAAAACTACAATATAAATAACAATACCAATATGAAATAAATTACAACATAAATTATAATAATAAAAATACAATGCTAAAAAAATCACCAACTCCTTTATCATCATCAAAAGTCAAAATTATCACCAACTCTCTCTTCACCATCATCATCATCGTTGTCATCTTCATCATCAATACCACATCATTATTGGTACTGCTATTAACATTACCTTATATTATAATTCCAATTCTTTTAAAGAACTAATAATATTCATATCTTGTAAAAGTTAAGTTATATTTTTCAATTTTTAACTCATTTGACTAAAAAGTGTAGAATCGGTAAATTCAGTTAAAAACGTAAAATTTTACCAATTTTACGCATAGACTTGTGATTCTATTACAGATCTATATGAAAATGATTTTATACTCGAGTCAACTCAAAAAGGTCTCTTGAAATTATAAACTCATAGAATCGTTAAGATAGAAATACAATTTTAACAACTATGGATAGCTCTTCATTTTGACCTACAATCACATAATCTATGTCCATATGAAGCTAAGAACCCTTACCAATTGGAAGATGTTGAGCATAGTAAATTCCACTTTTAACTTGGTTATCAGTCATCTCAATGCTTGCGACCTTAGGCAACTAAAATCCTAAAATGTAAGCAAGATTATCTTTGAAGGGCTTCCCTTTCATCCTGAGAAAGAATAAACAAAAAATTAAAAGCCCCCTTTTAGAAAGCAAAGAAGAATTTGACGAGATTGAGAACAAATGTAAGGTAAAACTAATGCGACATAAAGTAACTACAAAAGATGGTTCAATGCTTTTTCTGTAGTAAGTGCATAAAGTGTTATGGTTAGTATCTTAACCATCTTATTTAAAAACTTAAAATTGTAAATATAGTATACCTTTATATTTATTATATAACTTGCCTCTTCACTTGTAGGCTAAGACTTTTATTTAGGCCCATCAAGTAGATAACTAAATGGGGCTAAAATGACTACATAGGTTTTCGAATTCAAGACCTCTTACTTTGATATCATGTTATGACTAACATCACAAATATCTCATATAAAAGATTGAGTTTGCAAATATGGTGTGTAATTTATATTTATTATATAACACGCCCCCTCACTTATGAGATAGGACTTTGACTAAAATCTATCAAGTGGACAATTTAATTAAATAAGGGTGAAATGATTGTATAAGAATTCGAACCCAAGACCTTCTGCTTGGATACTATGCTATGGTTAGTATCATAATTATCTTATCTAAAAGTTTATGCTTGTACAGATTTGCTTATGCTCACTAAGCCAGTTGTACAAATACTTGTTGCTCCACTATAGGTTATGTTGTCATTCTTGGACACACTTTAATCTCTTGGCTACCCAAAAAGCAACCTACTATGTCATGTAGTTCCATTGAGGCTAAATATCGTGCTATTGCCAAAGTCATTGTAGAGTCCACTTGGATCTATCATCTCACTCGTGAAATAGGCATTCCCATTCACTGCCTCATCATCTTGTGTTGTGATAATCTTGGAGTTGTTTACTTATCTGGCAACTGATGAAGATCAAATGAGGAGGATTGTTCCAAGGAGTGTGGATCCACTTAAATTGCCGGTTGGACCATTGACACAAGCTAAAGCTAAGAGACTTAACGAAGCACTTAATGGATTAGTCAAAGTAGTACAAGAAGAGGAAAATCACGCACATTTAAGTCAAGAGGAATTAAGGATTGTGAACCTACTTGAAATGCAGATCGTGGATGTGGAAGTCAAGGAAGAAACTTAAGGCCAATAGCCTTAAAACCAATTAAGGTCGCTCGCTTTAGCGATGTAAGCCATCGGCCTAAATGGCTAGCATTGAAAAGAAGGCCGCTGACTTTGGACAAAGAGATAGGCTTAATATATGGATATCTAAAGTCGTCGGCTTTGGTGTCGACTTAGTCTAAATTATAGGCCGGTTTTATATTATTTTAGGTTGTCGTCGTTAATTGTTTTTCTTTTATTCAAATTAGGTTTTTTATGTTGTTTTGTTTACTTATTCATGGGGGACTAAATAGTTGCCATATATTCATTGTAAACGACAATTAAGAAAGTTTATTCAGATATTGAGAGAGAATTTCTCTTTGGTTCTTAAAAGAATTATTGAACTTATCGGGTTTTGAATCCGTAGCATTCACTCTAACTTATCAATCGATCATTCCATAATTGATTGTGGCATTAAAACCTATACCAAGGTTCTTGTCTTATCTATAAACAACGGGTCGCGATTCATCGTTCTAGATAGATTCATAGATTGTGAGAATTATCAAATCTAGGTTTCAGGTTTCATCACGAGTTGGCGGAGTTTGCATCAGTTTGGTATTAAAGCAATCAGGTTTGTCAAGATTGCTTATCTTGTTATTTCAATTACTTGTTCTTAGATTTAGGGTTTAGATAAAAAAAAAATCATTCTTTGAATTCGATATGCAAGTAGATTTCAATTTGATTATTGTTAGTGTTTGAAAGGAATCGTAAAAACTTCCTTTCTCAAGAATCAAAAAAAAAAAAAGAAATTCGTATAAATATTTAAAAAAAAAGTCTCACGAAAATTGTTGAAATTCGAGTTTGTGGTCATCCTTGTTAGAATTCTTAGCTTTCGTTGAATCTTGTCAATCGTGCTATGAAATTACTGTTTAGAAAGTTAGGTGAATTTATGCAGGAACAACTCCAATTGGATTGTTAGTTCCAAAAGAACCAAAAAGAGGATTTTTTTAGTGGGTAAGGATCAGTGAGAACAGTAGAGCGATTTGAGTGAAACACGTAAGCGAGTGAAATTGTGAGATTTTTATTTTATTACTCCTAACATTATCTTGTGCGGCACCATGTCGAACAAAAATTCTCTTGAAAGTGTGATGGGGGGCAATTGACATGAAATTGATCATGAAAACTCTAACTATTGAGATGAGAAGACTATTTAGAGTGGAGATGGATTAATTTTATAAGCAGATGGAGCAGAACTTTAAGCGGTCATGGATTGCTTCTGTAGGGCGTAGGAGGGAAAAAGTGTCAAAAAGGGTAGTGCACATGGAGGAAGATAAATGGGCTAGGGAAGGATTTGTAAATGAATTTGATCAAGATTCATTTGTGGGTTATAGGAGAAATGTAGGGAGGAATAGAAGAGCTAGGAATGAGGAAGATAACAACTTGGGGAACATAAAGATGAAAACCCCTTCCTTCTAAGGGAAGAATGACCCCGAGGTGTATTTAGAGTGGGAGAAGAAGGTGGAGTTGATTTTTGAGTGCCACAATTATTCTAAAGCCAAGAAGGTAAAACTTGCTACCATTGAGTTCTCAGATTATGCCATTGTTTGGTGGGATCAACTGTTGTTGAATAGAAGGAGAAATAGGGAACCACTAGTAGGGACATGGAAGGAGATGAAGAGGATCATGAGGAAATGATTTATGCCTACATATTACTATAGGGAATTGTACAACAGATTACAAACCCTTAAGCAAGGCAATAGTAGTGTGGAGGAATATCATAAGGAGATGGAGGTTATCATGATTAGGGCTAATATTGAGGAGGACCGAGAAGCGACTATTCCTAGGTTCTTAGCTAGCTTAAATAGGAAGATTCAGAATGTGGTGGAGATGCAACATTATGTGGAATTGAAGGATATGGTGCATATGGCTGTTAAAGTTGAGAGGCAACTCAAGTGGAAGGGTACTGGTACTACACATGCTACATCCAGTCCATCTACTCGGAAAACAACTTCGTGGAAGAAGGAGGTGAAGCAGTTTAAGCTAACTCTCGAAAAGAAATCAAAGTCTGTTCACACTGGCAATCAAGGTAAATCCGATCCTTCTACTTCTAGGAATCATGATATTAAATGCTTTAAATGTCAAGGTAGAGATCATATAGCTAGTCAATGTCCCAATAGATGAGTTATCATGGTGAGGGATGATGGGGAGATTGAGACTGATAGTGAATCTACCTATGATTCTATGCCTCCATTGGAGGATGTTGATAGTGAGGAGTATGCTGTTCAGGGGGAGTTGGTGGTGACCAGGAGAGCTTTGAGTGTACAGGTTAGAGAAGAGGAAGAGGTGTAGAGGGAGAATATTTTTCATACTAAATGCTTAGTTCAAGACAAGGTGTGTAGTATGATTATAGATGGTGAGAGTTGTACCAATGTGGCATATGCACCTATGGTTGAGAAATTAAGACTTTCCACTAGTAAGCATCCTCAACCTTATAAATTGCAATGGTTGAATGATAGTGGTGAAGTGAGGGTGAACAAGTGGGTGCTAGTTACGTTTCGCATTGGGAGGTATGAAGATGATGTTTTATGTGATGTAGTTCCGATGCAGGCTACTCACTTTTCACTAGTAAGTATCCTCGACCTTATAAATTGCAATCATTGAACGATAGTGGTGAAGTGAGGGTGAACAAGTAAGTGCTAGTTACTTTTCGCATTGGGAGGTATGAAGATGACGTTTTATGTGATGTAATTCCAATGTAGGCTACTCACTTGTTGCTTAGTCAACCATAGTAGTTTGATAGGAGGGTAAGCATGACAGCTTTACCAATAAGTATTCTTTTGTGCTTAATCAAAGGCCAATCACTCTTGTGCCTTTAACACCTAAGAAAGTTTATGAGGATAAAGTGAAATTGCAAAAAGAAAGTGGTCAAAAGAAAGAGTGTCATAAAAAGACATTGAGTGAGAGTACAAAAGAAAAAGAGAGGGAAGATGAGACTTGTGAGAAAATAAAGAGAAAAGCAAAGAGAAACAAGGGCAAGTGAGGTTAAGAGAGTGATGAATTTACAAAAGTCGATGACTGTACCTTTGTACAAAGAGGCTCTTTTTAATGCTAACCAGCTTGACACTTCGTTATGGGAATCAAACCAGTGTAAAAACAGGATCCATTACCCAAGCAAAGAGTTAAAGGACTACAGAACTTAACATTGAGAGTCCTCTTTGAGCAAATGGAACCTAAAGACATTCACATAGTGTCTTCATTCATTTTATATGATTGTTTTATATTTAACCAAATACACTTGTTAGTACTATAGGATGTATACTACAGGATGTCAACTAAACTAATTAGCACATGGTTTAAAGAAGAGTTCACGGTCTATTTGTTGAACCGAAATGAACCATAGAGAGCTAGCCATGTACTATGCTATTTTCTTTATTTTCTTATGCTTGTTTTTTCCATATTTAGGGACTAATATAAATACTTGTAAGGGGGACAACCAAAAGACACTTTTGTGATATTTTGGAAAAGCATCACGTGAAAGAAAGGGAATTTTCTCTCTTTTTTCATACACTCATATCAATTTGTTTTTAAGGGTTATGGCGAGTGGGGCTTAGATTGTTATGAGTAATATTAATAATTGCAAGTTGTTTCCTCATTATACTAGTGCGTCATATCTAGTAATAATTTGGAATTTCATTTTTGTTCTTGTTATATGGAAATTAAGGTTCCACTTTCAAAAAGGGGATCTACGCTATTTTGAAAACAATTGTTCAATTGTTTCATAAATTAGGATTGTTTGATTGAAATTGGTTTGAGGGTGTGTATGTTGTAGTTTGAGGGTGTGTGTGTACTGTGAAGTGTGAGTGTTGTATCGTGGGTGTGAGTATTATGGTTTGAACTGTTCTTGTATGTTGTGAAGAGTATTGGTTGGAGGAATTGGTGCGTGAAGCTACGATTGTATAAAAAAAAAAAAAAAGGAATTGTCAAAAGTGTAATTTAACAGCCATGTCGAATGATAGTGTGAATGGGGGAATTGGCAATGAGGCCAATAGTTAGGTTGGAGGAGGTTAGGGTCGTCATGCTGCAGGTAGAAGAACATTAGAGGAACAACTACAGGATCTCACCACTATTGTTCCCACATTAGCAACATGGGTAGATCAAATGATGATGCTACAACCACTAGTGGCAAATCCACAGGCACCCCCACCTCAGGTAGCCCATTAGAATGCTCGCAGGGAAGGAGCTGTTGAAGGTAATAAGGGTAGGAGGATAGAAGGAGATTATCATTCTTTTAGGGAGGAAAGGGATGATAATTTTGAGAATGAGCCTTACCTAAACCGTGAGTTCAAGCCGCCTCAAGGCTTAAAATATGTGAAATTGTAGATGCCTTCATTTGCTAGAAGGGATTTTGCACAAGACTACTTAGATTGGGAAGATAAGGTAGAGGGCCTTTGTGAATGTTATGAGATTAATGATCACACTCGAGCTTGTCTTACAGCTATAGAGTTTACTAGTTATGCCGCCTTATGGTGGAAAAATCTTGTAGTTAGTAGACGAAGAGATGGTGAGGCCGAGATACATACCTGGCAAGAAATGAAACAGGTGATGAAGAGGAGGTTTATACCAGAGCACTATAGGCAAAAGTTGTTTATGCATCTCTAAACACTGAAGCAGGGAGGCAAAACAGTTGATCAATATGTATAGGAAATTGAGACACTAATGATTAGATGTGGATCAATCGAATCTCCTAAACAAACCCTAGCACAATTTGTGTTAGGGTTAAAGTATGAGATTGCCTATATTGTCGAGTTATAGAGGTATGACACTCTTGATGAGGCCATTTAGTTAGCTTTAAAAATTGAGAAGCAAAAGTTCTCCAATCCATACAGAGCATCGAGTAACAGGTATGGATCCACTGCTCAGTTATATAGATTAGATAATCAACAGGTTAAAAAGGGGGAAATTGATAGAGCTGTGGAATCAAATGCAACTATTACCGATAAGGAGATGGATAGTTCTAGAAAAGGCAAAGTGGTTGCTAGGGTAGATATCCAACAAATAGTGTCGGGGTCATTAGGTGGAAAAATTCATCAAACCCAATGCTTCAAATGCATAGGCTTTGGATACATGGCTGCTCAGTGTCCCAACAAAAGGGTGATGACTACTATGTAGGTGAAAAATGAGGGTGAGAAGGAAGACGTACTTAAGCCTACAGATTTATCAACAATGCTAAAGGAATATTATGAGCATCCAGACGCTAAGGTACATAAGGACAAAGGAAATTATCAATATCTGGCTATTAATGTATTATGTCGGGTAATGACTACATGTCCAGATATTGAGGACTTACTGAGGGAAAACCTATTCCATATTCCTTACAGGGTCCAAGGTAATCTTTATACTTTTCTTATTGATGGTAGTAGTTGCACCAATGTTATATCTGCTGCATTAGTGAACAAACTACAACTAGTCACTACACCTCATCCTAGGCTTTATAAATTGCACTGGTTGAGTGAACATAACAGTTTGTATATCACTCAAAGGGCTAAGGTTCCAATCAGCATAGGGGAGAACTACCAAGATGAAATTGTTTGTGATTTTCTTCCTATGTGCACATTACATATACTACTGGGTAGACCTTGGTTATTTGATAGGAGAGTGTTATATGATGGGTATAGAAACACCTATGTGTTTCAAAAGGATGGTGAACAGGTTGTTTTGACTCCTATGTCACCAACTAAGGTATATGAATTCTAGGAACAGATCGATAAAAATATTGAGAAGAAGTCTTTATTATTAGGGCAGAAGGAACTAGAAGGCAACTTTAGTAGAGTGAAACTGTCACAGGAAATTCATAAGCTTTATTAAAAGAGTTTTGAACATCTCAAGAAGACTCTAGGGCAATCATGACTTCATGGCAATAAGCATTTGCAAACCAAGGTTTTCAGTCCAGGTGGCTTTTCAAAAATTCTCATCTATAATAAAGTACCCATTAAATTTGAGGGAAAATCTTCTACAGGCCCGAGGAGATGATAGGAATCAAACCAATGCAACAACAGGATCCATTACCCGAGTAAAGAGCTAAAGGACTACAAAACTTAACATTGAGAGTCCTCTTTGAGCAAATGGAACCCAAAGACATTCACATAATGTCTTCATTCATTTTATATGATTGTTTTATATTTAATCAGATACACTTGTTAGTACTACAGGATGGCGACTAAATTAATTAGCATATGGTTTAGAGAAGGGTTCACGGTCTATTTGTTGAACCGAAATGAACCATAGAGAGCTGGCCATGTACTATGTTATTTTCTTTATTTTCTTATGCTTGTTTTTTCCATATTTAGGGACTACTATAAATACTTGTAGGGGGGACAACCAAAAGACACTTTTGTGATATTTTAGAAAAGCATCACGTGAAAGAAAGGGAATTTTCTCTCTTATTTCATACACTCTTATCAATTCCTTTTTAAGTGTTGTGGCGATTAGGGCTTAGATTGTTGTGAGTATATCAACAATTGCAAGTTGTTTCCTCATTCTACTAATGCATCATATCTGGTAATAATCTGGAATTTCATTTTTGTTATTATTATATGGAAATTAGGGTTCCAAGTTCAAAAAGGGGATCCATGCTATTTTGAAAACAATTGTTCAATTGTTTCATCAATTGGGATTGTTTAATTGAAATTGGTTTAGCATATCACTTCGTTGCCAAGTGTTGTTGTTTCTCTTTTGTAGGGCTATGAAGATGTCTTTCCAGAGGAAATCCCAAAGGGTTTACCACCCATTAGAGGGATTAAGCATTAAATAGATTTTGTACCCATTGCAACTATTCCAAACCGACCAGCTTATAAGAGTAATCCTGAGGAGGCCAAAGAACTCCAAAAGCAGATTGATGAGCTGATAGAGAAAGGGTACGTGAGGGAAAGTATGAGTCTATATGCAGTTCCAGTGATTTTGGTGCCTAAGGATGGGTCATGGAGAATATGTGTTGATTTTCGAGCTATCAATAACATTACGATAAAGTATCGACATCTTATTCCACGTTTAGATAACATGTTAGATGAATTACATGGATCTTGCATATTTTCAAAAATTGATTTGAAAAGTAGGTATCATCAAATTAAGATGAAAGAAGGGGATGAATGAAAAACCGCATTTAAAACAAAACACAGTTTATATAAATGGTTAGTTATGCCTTTTAGGTTGACTAATGCACCTAGCACTTTTATAAGACTAATGAATCATGTTTTATGAGCTTTTATTGGAAAATTTGTAGTTGTTTATTTTGATGATATTCTTATTTAAAACAAGAATTTGGATGAGCACTTGATGCATTTAAAGGATGTTTTAGAAGTTCTTAGAAAAGAAAGGTTATTTGCTAACCTTAAGAAGTATGTTTTTTGCACAGAAAAGAAAAACTTGTGTTTCTTGGTTTTGTGGTGAGTGTACAGGGCATACAGGCTGATGAGGAGAAACTTCATGCTATTTAAGATTGGCTAAGTCCAACTAATGTGAGTTAAGTGTGAAGTTTTCATGAGCTTGCGAGCTTCTACAAGCGATTTGTGAAGGATTTTAGCAGCATCGTTGCACCGATCATTGAAGTCATCAAAAAGAATGTAGGGCTCAATTGGGGAGAAGAACAAGAAAGGGCATTCTAATTGATAAAAGGAAAGTTGACTGATGCTCCTTTACTTGCATTACCTGATTCTATAAAAACCTTTGAAATTGAATGTGATGCTTCTAGTGTAGGTATTGGTGCTATTCTCATGCAAGAAGGAAGACCAATTGCATATTTCAGCGAGAAGTTAAACGGGGCAGCACTGAAGTACCCTACTTATGATAAGGAGATGTATGCATTGGTTTAGGCGCTAAAGATGTGGCAACACTATCTTTGGCTCAAGGAGTTTATGATGCACACCGATCATGAGCTGTTGAAGCATTTGAAGGGTCAACATAAGTTGAACAGGAGGCACACACAGTGGATAGAGTTTATTGAGATGTTTCCATACGTCATACACTACAAGCAAGGTAAGGAAAACATCATGGCAGATGTGCTGTCGAGAAGGTACATGCTAATTTCAACTCTTGATGCTAAGTTAATTGGTTTTGAAAAAATTAAAGAGTTGTATGCTACTGATTCTGATTTGTGTGATTATTATGCTAATTGTGAAAAAAGAGCCTATGATAAATTCTTTAGGCATGATGATTTTCTGTTTAGGGAAAATAAATTGTGTATTCCTAATTGTTCCATTCGTGATTTGTTAATGTGAGAATCACATGGTGGAGGATTAATGGGACATTTTAGGGTAGCCAAAACTTTAGGGGTTTTGCAAGAACATTTCTATTGGCTACATTTAAAATGTGACGTTGAAAGAATCTGTGGTAGATGTGTTACTTGTAGGCACGCTAAGTCCAAAGTGCAACCCCATAGCTTGTACACACCATTATCAATTCCTAGTGAACCTTGGGTAGATATTTCTATAGACTTTGTATTAAGTTTGCCTATGACTAAAATTGGTAGGGAATCTATATTTGTGGTTATCGATAGGTTTTCAAAAATGGCACATTTTATTCCATGACATAAAATTAATGATGCTTCTCATATTGTTGATTTATTTTTTAAAGAAATTGTGTATTTACATGGTATACCTAGAACAATTGTTTCTGATTGTAATGCTAAGTTCTTAAGTTATTTTTGGAAGACCTTATATTGTAAGTTAGGAACAAAGTTGTTGTTTTCAACTACTTGTCCTCTACAAACCGATGGTCAAACTGAGGTAGTGAATAGGACTATATCGACATTCTGTCATTCAAAAGTATATGGGAAGAATGTTTACTACATGTTGAATTTGCTTACAATCGTACTATACATTATGCTATTAAATTTTCACCATTTGAGATTGTGTATGATTTTACTCCTTTAACTCCATTGGATTTATCACCTTTACCTATGAGGCTGTAACTAAGTTTATGAATTTAGATGGCAAAAAGAAGGCTGAATTTGTTAAGCAAATTCATGAGAAAGTAAAGATCAACATCAAGAGACGAACAAAGCAGTATGCAAAACAAGCTAACAAGGGGCGACGTCAAGTTGTTTTTGAACTAGGAGATTGGATCTAGTTGCACATGCATAAAGAAAGATTTCCAAAGCAAAGACAATCAAAGTTGCTTCCAAGAGGTGATGGTCCATTTTGAGTTCTCGAGTGCATAAATGACAATGCTTACAAACTGAAATTACCATGTAAGTATCAAGTAAGTGCTACTTTTAATGTTACTAATTTAAGTCCTTATGATGCAGATGACGATTTAAGGACAAATCCTTTTCAAGAGGAGGGGAATGATAAAGATCAAACTAGGAGGACCGTTCCAAGGAGTGCGGATCCACTTAAATTGTCGATTGGACCATTGACACGAGCTAAAGCTAAGAGGCTTAAAGAAGCACTTAATGGATTAGTTAAAGTAGTACAAGAAGAGGAGAATCATGTACGTTTAAGTCAAGAGGAATTAAGGATTGTGAGCCTACTTGAAGTGCAGATCGCGGATGTGGAAGTCGAGGAAGAAACTTAAGGCCGACAGCTTTAAAACCAATGAAGGCCGCTAGCCTTGGCAGTGTAAGCCACCAGCTTAAATGGCTAGCATGGAAAAGAAGGCCACCGACCTAAGTAGCTGAAGTTAGCCAAAGAGATAGGCCGACTATATGGAGATCTAAAGCCACTGACTTTAGTGCCGGCTTAATCTAAATCATAGGTTGGTTTTGTATTATTTTAGGCCACCGGCATTGATTGTTTTTCTTTTATTTGAATTAGGTTTTTTATGTCGTTTTGTTTACTTATTCTTAGGAGACTATAAATAGTCACCATATACTCATTGTAAATGAAAATTAAGAAAGTTTATTTAGATATTGAGAGAGAATTTCTCTTTGGTTCTTGAAAGAACTATCAAACTTATCGGGTTTTGAATCCATGGCGTTCACTCCAACTTATCAGTTGATCATTCCAAAATCGATTATGGCGTTAACACCTATACTAAGTTTCTTGTCTCATCTATAGACAACGGGTCGTGGTTCCATCACTCTTGATAGATTCATAGATTGTGATAATTATCAAATCTAGGTTTCGGGTTTCACCACAGGTTGGCAAGGTTTGCATCAACAACCCCATTTAACATGATCGCACGAAACATGTGAATATTGATTATCACTTTGTACGTGAAATGGTTGTTCCAAAACAAATTCTTGTCAAATATATTCCCACTCGTCTTCAATGGGTGGACATTTTCACCAAGAACCTCTCTACTATTGCAGCAATCTCACATTGACTTCTTCACTATGAGATTGCAAAAGTGTATTACCATATATACATTTGTTTATTTTGTACCATTTTAAATGCGGTGTTGGGCTTAGTATACTTAGTTAGAGTTTTAGGATGAAATCCAAGTAGGATAAATTTATTTGCTATTTAATAGCTAAAGTTAGAGTTATGAAGTAAATGGAAATCCTTAATTTCAAGTGAATTAGCTGTGTTTTTAAGTTAACTAGCTAATACATTTAATATTCAATCATTATGAGAGCTCTTTCAACCTTTTGTGAAAGGAGCATGTGAAATTGTTAACTTAGTAATTCTTCTTGAAACAGTCTCTTTGAAAATAATAAATATTATTATTGAATCCCTATGTAAGGGAGGTTCGATGGGATCCCTTTAAAACTTGGTCACCTAAGGTTGTATGTCTTGGGATCAATCAACCAATGAAATTACCATAACTTTAAGGGGTATCAAAAGGGAAAGTTTAGTGAGTCTTGTAACTTAAGTAAATAAGCTTGTAGGGATACCCTCCATTAAGGGAATAATGTCTGTTAACTTAGGTGATGAGCTCGAGATTATCAATTGAAAGCTCACTACATGGGTTACTTGTATCTATCCAATTGCAAAAAAAAAAAAAAAACTTTTAAAGAGACTTGAAAGAAAAAAGAAAATAATCCAAGGAAATAATAGATGTCATATACTTTCACTTCTTGTTGTTGTGCTTTGAAAAATAATTGAATGGTTTATATACTTTTTGGTAAATGGCAAAATGCAATTAAGTAACTTGGATTTTGTTTAATTTGCTATTTCCTTCGTAACTTTGAAAGTTGTTGCTAAATAGTGAGGATACTGGTTTAACTTACTTGGATTAATATGAAAAGTATAATTACTGTATGCCAGGTATATATACAATTATGATAGGTTTAAGCAATAGGCACTAACAAGTCACTAAGAATTAATTGAGTAAAGAATACTGCATGTGATTTGAAATTTATAATGAGTATAATTTATGATAGGTTCTTTCTCTTGTCATTATTTTGTTTACTTAAGAACAAGTAAACGGTTAAGTGTGGAAAAGTTTGATAAGTGTTGAAAGAACCTTAATTATAATATTTATTGAATATGATTTTTTTATGAATTTCGTATGAATTTATCAAGAAAAAGATACTTAAGTGCTTAATATTTGATTTTAAGGTTTAAAGAGTGTAATTTAAAGATTTAAAGAAGATTCAAGCAAAAACGAGGCAAAATCTAGCAACATATAAGAAAAGGTGATTTTTCACATGTATATAACCTTTAACATGATTGTGCTGATGCCAGCGTTGGAGAGTAAACAGTGATCAGAATACATCATGAAATTGTGCCTCGACTGCTGCATAAGTGGCGCAAAGAGTAGTGCTGAAGCAAGAAATATGCTCAAAGAAGAAATTGTAGGAATTCCATCGTGCATAACCCTGAGCACGGCTGTACAAGAGGTCGTGCGGAGCCTAGAACACTGAAATTTCACTTTTTTCTAGAGTACACGACCCCGAGCACGAGCATGCACTAGGGCATGCATACTACCCTATTTCTTAGATTATAAATATTTGCTTTATTACAAAAATTAGGGATCTGGATTTATTTTTTCTCACAGCTACTCTAAAAACCTTAGGAGAGCAAAATTACGAATCTTGAGGGAGAAATTGCTAGAGCATCATTGGAAATCACAAAACGTCTATGAAGGTTTATTCTTTTCATCATGAATTCTTATTACATCTCTAGATTTCTTGTCATTACTATAAATTCCATAAAGGAATAGATTTATATGCCCTGCATCTTATGAAACTTTAAACCATGTGATTGAATTACTTATTGATTAATGAAAAGTTTATGCCTTTGTAACTATTCATGTATTTTAACTGCTATGTGATTAATTTATGCACGCAAATTGATTGTATGTCTAATTCTTGTTAAATAGAGAAAGGTCTCATCTAATAAGATAGATCTTCATGAATATAAAGATTACATGTTTTATCTAGAGGTAGGAAAACTTCAATTTTCTACATATGAACTTAATGAAATCTTATAGGGTGATAGTGAGGGAGAGGTCTCCACTATTCCGTATAAAGTTATTAATTAATTAACTTGAGAGAGTAATTAATTTAATTGAGAATTCCTACAATGAAAAGCATAAACAAATTGTTAATCAATACATTATTATAAGCAAACTAGGGTTTAGAGTGGATCAAAATGAATGGTATGTCTTTGTGATTGAATTCATTTATTACAATGATTATAATTAATCTTAGAGCTATTAGATTAGTTAATTAGTGATCTAATTTATTAATCTCACATTAAGATTTAGACTAGATAGCAAGAAAATGGTAATATTAATACTTGTTTTTAAGATCCTTGAGGATGACACCCATTGCAATCTATACTACATTAGATAGGTATACTTGCCTAGTTAAGTCGTTAGATTTCTTTGGGTTTATAAATTTATAATTTAATATGATCGGATCAATGACCCATTAACAAAGTCACTACTTTTACATATGTGTGTATACAAGAATGCTACTTTTACATTGTAATGAGTACAATTTCAAGGTTTTCACTTTTCTATATTAGAAAATCAAAATTAAAGTTCAATTGCAAACTTGTAAATGGGGAAAATTTTGATTAACAAAAGCATAAGGTACATAAATAATTCAGAGCCTAATTTTTTTTTTTATCTTTATATCCCTTCCTCACACTTGTTTAAGACATTGTTTCCAATGTCTTTCCAAAGTAAGTACACATATGGAAAAGAAAAGAGATAAAAGAAAAAGAAAAGAATTGAAAGATAAAAGAAAACGGACACTAAGGACTTCCTTGGTTTTCATCATTGTGAATCCAGTAAAGCAAAAGTTATGTAGCATTGACCCTAAAAAAAAAAAAAAACAAACTGAAAAAAATAAAAATAAAAGTTAGCTTATCCTAGTTTAAACAATAAAACATTCAGCAAATTCAGATAAAGATTTTTCCCATAAGGGAGCTCATCTAGTTACAAATCATATGTAGAAAATAGAACAAGGCAAGAAATAAAAGAAAGAATGAGGAAGAAAGGAAAACACAAATATATATATATATATAGAAACACCACCTCAGCTTCTATATGGCCGTGCTCTAGGCCATGTAGGGCTTCAAAAAGTGTCTAGAAGCTCCTCTTCATGTGTGCACTACTTTGAGCACTGCTTGTACTCAAGGTTGTGCAAATGCATAAAAAGTGTACAGAAATCAAGTAAAAACTTTCCAAACTATTTGACCCATTTGTTTGTTTAGTGTGCACCTTGACATAAGTGAAGGAGTAGAAAAATAACTTACTAGGTACACTTGAGAAGTAAAGCTTGAATTTTCTTATTTGTCATTAATGCTTCCCCACACTTAAGGATTAACTCTTATTCCCCTCAAGTAAGCTCACTTACTTCTCCACAAATCTACAATTTTTTTAGTAAGAAAGACTTTGGATAGTGAAATAAAAAGGAAATAAAAAGAACTTAACATATCTAGATAAATCATGGGTTACTTTCCAAGAAGCACACTTTTTTAATGTTGTTGGCTCAACATCCTTCACTTTATTTGGCTAAATATCTAGTACTTGGAGTATAGACTCTTCTCGATATTCATGTTCTTTTCCATCCCCATGTATAACTTCAGTCTATAGCCATTCACTTTGAAATCATCATGCTAGGTGCTCGAGCTCCACCGCGCCATGTCGAAAGACCTTCTTGACTACACAAGAACTAGACCATCTTAATTTCAGTTTTTTAGGAAAAAATTTTAACCAAAAATTAAACAAAACACTTAGTCCCCTTCTATAAACTCCCTTGGATGGTGGATTTGCATATCATGGTATTTTTTCATCCTCTCTTTGTATATCTTCATATTCTCATATGCTTGCTTTCTCCATTATCTCTTTGAAGTGTCACTTCTTCTATAGAATTAAGTTGCTCAATGAATGCCTTAGCCTCTAGGTTGTCCATATCTTTCTCCTCTCTTCATTTTAAGATTAGTTTGAACTCATCTTTATATAGGATCTCTTCAATATGCCCGTTTACTGAAGAATCAACAACATCAACAGAATAGCATGAATCATCAATAGACATGGAGTGTTCCATGGCTATAACCATCTTAATTACCAACTCTTCATTTCCTACTTTTAGTGTAAGTTTGGCTTCCTCTACATCAATCACTGCCCTAACAGTGGCAAGAAATGGTCTTTTGAGGATTAAGGGCATATCCCCGTCCCCATCTTTGTCTAGAATCATAAAATTAATAGGGTATATAAAGTTTTCTATCTTTACTAGGACATCCTCAATGATCCCCTTATGAACCTTCATGGATCAGTAAGTAAACTGTAGACTCATTCCGGTAGGTTTTAAGTCAGTTAATCCTAATTTCTTCAAGAAAGAGTATGGCATCAGATTAACACTTGTCGCAAGATCGACTAGGGCTTCATCAACTGAAATATCATTGACCACACATGGAATAGTGAAGTTGCCTAGATCCTTTAGCTTTAAAGGGAGTTTGTTCTGAATGATGGATAAGCAATTTGCTTCTACTTCTACCGTAGAAGCATCCTCCAACTTCTTCTTATTAGATAAGAGTTCCTTTAGGAACTTTGCATATTTTAGCATCTGCGAAAGTGCCTTAACAAATGAAATATTAATATGCAATTGTTTAAAAAGTTTAAGGAATTTACCAAACTACTCCTTGTCTTTGCTTTGATTAAGGTAAGCTGGATATGGAATTTTTAGCACATACTCTTTAACAACTGGTGGTGATTTGCTTTCAGGTTTTTTCTTCTTAGGTTCCACCTTCTCCTTCCTAAAAGACTGATTGTATTATTTCTTTTACTCAAGTTCCTTTTCAATTTGCAGTTCCTTCCCACTCCTCAAGGTTATGGCATTCACCTATTCCCTTAGATTATTCCTAGTAGTACTAAGGAGTGAACTCGGTTGCCTTTTAAATATCATCTTAGCCAATTAGCTAATTTGCTTCTCAAGGTTATGAATAGAAGCCTCTTAGTTCTGATGTCTTGCCTCAAAACTTTAAATGAATTGGCTCATTAGATCATCCAAATTGGTTTTCTTTTCCTGTTGAGGTGGCTGGACCAGTAAGTGGGGCATAGGCTAGTAGGGTGGCAATTGTTGCTTTTGGAATCCTAGTGGCAGAAAGTTAGATCTCTAGGCATTTTGATTACCATAAGAGAGGTTAGGATGGTTTCTTATGCTAAGATTGTAAGTGTTACTATACGGGTTATACTATTGCCTATTTTGATTCATAAGATAGTCTACTTACTCATATTGCTCATGGAGGTCCATACTCTCACTAACATCTCCCACTTGATGTTAAGATCCTTGGGAATTCTTAAGGGTAGAAACTTGGTGATTGAGAGCTTCCATCTTTGCCACCAAAGTAGTCATGAGATCTACTTCATAGTTGCCCGCCACGTTTTGCTTGCCCCTATTGTTGCCCCACATTTTCAATCACATCAACAAAATGTTTCAAGGATTCTTCTAAGGTTTTGGAATTTAATGTACCGCCGGCTGCAGCGTCTACCAATTGATGGGTGGCTAGGTTAAGCCAATTCAAAAAGGTCTGAACCTGCATCCATGTAGGTAGTTGATGGTATGGGCACTTTCTTAACAACTCTGTCCATCTTTGCCAAGCATCATATATGGCCTCACCATCTTATTGCATAAATGATGTAATGTCATTCTGAAGCTTGGCTATCTTGCACGAAGGGAAGTAGTTATCTAGAAATTGCTGATTGTATCATCTCATGTAGTTAAAGCTCTAGGACCCAATGATTAAAGCCAATGTTTAGCCTTCCCCCTTAATGAGAAAGGGAATAATCTAATAAGCACAGCTCTATCTGTCATCCCATTATTCTTGAAGGTCTCACAGATTTCTAAGAACGTTTGAATATGGGCTTAGGGGTCCTCATCCAGTAATCCATCAAATTAACACTATTGCTGTAAGAGTTGAATTACCACACTCGTGATTTCAAAATTGTTAGCCTCAATGGGAAGCTTCACAATAGTCGAACCTATTCTATCTAAAGTGGGCCTTGCATAATCTAGATTGGTCTTAAGTGGATCCTCAGCCATGGTCACCTATATTTCCTCTTTAATATTCTCCAATAATCCTATCCCACTATCTAAAGATTCTGCAATTGATTCCTCTGCCTTTACTATTGTCGTGACTTTTATAATAGACATTTCTCCCTCAATTGTCGATTGTCCAGAAGATTCAATAGTTATATTCTTGTGATTTTTATAGAGTGTTCTCTCATTCTTAAGGTCTAGATCAACAATGTTAGAAGGAAGAGTCCTTGTCATGCACTACAAAAGCAATAGCCACGAGTTAGAGTATTCTAAAGATAAAGAGAGTAGAAAAAAATAAAACAAATAAAATGAATAACTAGAATAGCAAATGATAAGGTTTTTCCTAATATTGTTTTGCTAGATCCTCAACAATGGTGCCAAAGAAACTTGATGAGTTGTTTATCCAATCGTATCAAATTATAAATTTATAAACCCAAATAAATCTAACGACCTAGCTAGGCAAGTGCACCTATCTAATATAGTATAGATTGCAACAGTGTCGTCCTCAAGGGTCTTAAAAACAAATACTAGTATTACCATTTTTCTACTATTTAGTCTAAATCTTAATGTAAGATTAATAAATTAAATCACTAATTAACTAATCTAATATTAATTATAATTGTTTTAATAAATGAATTCAATCACAAAGACACACCCTTCATCTTGATCCACTCTAAACCTTAGTTTTCTTATAATAATGTATTGATTAACAATTTGTTTATGTTTTGCACAGTAAGAATTCTCAATTAAATTAATTACTCCCTCAAGTTATTTAATTAATTAATAACCTTATATGAAATAGTGGAGACCGCTCTCTCACTATCACCTTACAAGATTTCAATAAGTTCATAATTTCTAAATAAAGATTAAATCTTTATGTAGAAAATTGAAGTTTTCCTATCTTTAGGTAAAACATGCAATCTTTCTATTCATGAAGATCTATTTTATTAGATGAGACCTATCTCTATCTAGCAAGAATCAGACATGTAATCAATTCACATGCATAAATTAATCACATGGTAGTTAAAATCTATGAATAGATACAAAGGTATAAACTTTTCATTAATTAATAAGTAATTCAATCACATGATTCAGAGTTTCACAAAATGCAAGGCATATAAATCTACTTCTTCATGGAATTTATAGTAATCACGAGAAATCTAGAGAAGTAATAAGAATTCTTGATGAAAAGAATAAACCATCGTAGACGTTTTGTGATTTTTGATAGTGCTCTAGCAATTTCTCCCTCTAGATTCGTAATTTTTCTCTCCTAAAGGTTTTAGAGTCGCTATGAGAAAAAATAAATCCAGATCCCTAATATACGGAATAAAGCAAGTATTTATAGTCTAAGAAACAGGGTAGCATGCATGGCCTAGTGCACATCTGTGCTCAGGGTCATGTACTTTGGAAAAAAGTAAAATTCTGGCATGCCGAATTCTACATGGCCTCCTATACGGTCGTGCTCGGGGTTGAGCACTATGGAATTCCTATAGTTTCTTCTCTAGGCAAATTTCCTGCTTCAGCACTACTCTCTACACCACTTGTGCAGCAACCAGGGCATAATTTCACGATGCATTTTGATCACTTTTTGCTTTCTAGCATTAATGTCAGCATGGTCATGCTGAAGATTATGTAAATGTGAAAATCACATTTTCTTATATTTTTCCAGATTTTACCTGGTTTTCACTCGAATCTTCTTTAAATATTTAAATTGCACTCTTTAAACCCTGAAATAAAATATTAAGCACTTAAGTATCTTTTTCTTGATAAATTCATAAAAATCATATTCAATAAATACTATAAATAAGGTTCTTTCAACACTTATTATGGGGGTGTTTTAGTCTTTTTCCCTTATAATATATTAAGGTTGTATTATCTATTACCTAAGCATTGTGATTACACTTTGTAAATTAAAACAATACAATACATAAAAATTATCTTTCTACAAAAAGGAATGCCAAACATGTTAGAGTCCTACAGCAATCAACAAAAAGAAGAAAAGGAAAATTTATATACGTGCATATAACATTGGTATGTATATGTGGACATGCTTATTGTTCACTTTAGATAATGATTTTTCTTTATTTTCCCTAGTAATTGACTAAGAATTTGTTTCCATCAAATTAGACTATATAACATCAATATATTTCATAATATCTAGTGCTCTACAATTCTTATCTTCATATTGGTCAAACTAAAGCTCTTTTCAGGAGCCTAAAAGAGTCAAAAGAAAGAAAGAATAAAATTCTAATAATGATAAGAAAAATATTATAAGCGTAGACAGATACCATTTCTTGTAATTTTTGAACCATGACTTCCTTAATGAGCTTATTGTACTAGTATCATTGCCAACAAAGTGGCACCTACACAATCAAATTAACCACTAATGTGCTCAAAGAGAACAAGCCATTCAAAGAATCATAAGCTAAAATTTTAATGCAAAGGTTGCTTTAGTAGAGTTCCAGGGTCATAAGCTAAAATGGACATTTTGGATAGGTCTTATCCAAATAGATATTTACTATCCCCAATTTTCTATTTTGAGTGTATCCTTACCAATCACATACATACATGAACAATAAATTAATATTTAACTATGGAAAATTGTTACACCAGATCAAGTATGCATATGTGATTGATTGAAACATACTAAAGATAAGGAATTTGGAACAATAAATATTTATCCATTTTATCTAGTTGAAGTTCTAGAACATGCATCCTCTCCATGCCATCCCTTTACACTTTTTAAGTATTAGAAAGTTTTGATTTGCAAGATAAGCTTGAAGTTGAAGGAGCAATGAGAGGAGATATTCAGCAACTGAAAGGCTGTTGCCAGCAAGCATCAGCAGTCTAGAATCCCATTCACAAAATTAACAAGAAATAAAAATACATTTTTTGATAACCCATGCATATAAAAGCATCAATCTAGTAAATTTACAAAGCAACTAGAGTGAGAACTGTGCTGATTATGGCCACCTTGAAGGGAGCATCACATAATTCAAAATAAATAATACAATATATACAGGTGTGTACGTGTATTTGGAATCAAAACGGGCTCTTTGACATCCCCATCCAATTTCTTGAAAGGAAAGATCAAGAATAGGATTATTGGCCGCCTATTTATTTCATATCCTGACTCATCTTATTTCCGTTTGGCCATGAACTAGTGGATGAAAAATACAGGTTTCAATTATAAAGTTAATGTTTAATTACCCCAAAGTTCCAACGTCACATATATGAAGATGTTTTCTTTGCTCCTGCTTGATCCGATAGATTTTAGCTAATCACAAAGTACAGCCAGTAGCACCCTCAAGAATCAAGCTATGAAGTGTTTGCTCTGGCTATTTTCAAAGTTTAAACCAAAGATATCATAGCGCCCGACTACAGAAATCCCTTTAAAATATTTAAACAGACCTATGCACAGATCATAAGTTGCATTTCAGTTAAAATTGTCTTGTCTATCTTTCAGTGGAAAAGTGAGCATCAACTCAAAAGGTTAAATTTGTCTCATCTCTCCTTTTCTCATGTCACTAGCCTACTAGTCAAAGACAAACAATCCCCCATTTGCCATTTGTTCAGGGACCTTCCCAATTTAACAACCTCCAACACCAATTAACTAGACTGGATCCAAAAATTATGAATTTAGGAGGAAATAAACACTTATTCAAATCTTTTCCATAATTTATGGAAACAAGGTACAATTGAGTGGCAATTATAACCATACCAAATTCTAAACTTCAAACAGTTATTGAATCAATTCCACACATTTAAAAGTACAAATTGAACATTCAAAGCCTGTGCCATAAATGATGGAAATAAAGTACAATTGAATAAAAGAGAATCACACAAGATTAAAATAAGATTATAGATAGTAATACATTCGTGCTAGGAAAAGGAGTAGTCAGCCAATGTCTAGCAAATTTTTCTTACGACACACGGAAGCTGAGGAGCGTTAGACCTTCACTTGAGTGCACCAGATGCTCCCATCCAATCTCCTCTATCTGCAAAATAGAGATCACATCAAGAAGAAGAAGAAGTGGCTACCCTCATAAAACAACCAATTGTCACGAAAAGATAGAGAACTAGTGGCTACCCTCATAAAACCAATTGTCACGAAAAGATAGAGAACTTATTACTTTGGTTACCACAATCATGACCTTTGATCGGCTACCCTCATAAAACAACCAATTGTCACGAAAAGATAGAGAACTAGTGGCTACCCTCATAAAACCAATTGTCACGAAAAGATAGAGAACTTATTACTTTGGTTACCACAATCATGACCTTTGATCACCAGCAACAAGAAGAAGAAGAAGAAGAAGAAGAAGAAGAAGAAGAAGAAGAAGAAGAAGAAGAAGAAGAAGAAGAAGAAGTGGCTACCCTCATAAAACCAATTGTCACGAAAAGATAGAGAACTAGTGGCTACCCTCATAAAACCAATTGTCACGAAAAGATAGAGAACTTATTACTTTGGTTACCACAATCATGACCTTTGATCACTGAGATTCATGTATGGCTAGTGCAACAATGACTATTATTGCGGATTTAAGATTATGGGAAAGAGTATAAAGATAAAGAGGAAGGACAACATGGTGTATGGCTAGTGTAACAATGACTATTATTGCGGATTTAAGATTATGGGAAAGAGTATGAAGATAAAGAGGAAGGACAACATGGAGTTTTTTCACTTAGAGCCTGTTTATATAGAAAATGTACTCCGTGGGAAAAACCGGCAATATATATTCAAATGTTTACTTGGTATGCACCCCTCTTATAGGTAATAACAATTCCATTCTTTAATGATTTTGGAAATAGAATGAAAAATACCGATGTGCTGTTGTTACGGCAAAAAGCACCCCCACCACCATTTCCGAAACCCCATTCCATTACCGTTATTATCATAAAAGGAGGCCGCATCACTGTAAACACTCAATTTTTGTCCCATCTAATTTTTTTTAAATAATAAATAAATAAATAAAAATGATAAAAAAATAATAATAATAAAAGACCTAGTTTACGAATTAGTAAAAATAAAAAAAAATAAGAATAATAATAATAAGTAACAAAAAATAATATTAATAAAATTTTTAACAAATTAGGGAAATATGGATCTCTAAATCAAGCTTCGAAACTTCAAACCTATAGAAATTAATTAGAGTTGTTAGCTTATAGGTAAATTAATTATAATAATAAACTGAGAAATGAGCTGGCTTAGCTGGTTTGTGTGTGTGCTTAGGTGCGTGCGAGGAGAGGTTCGTCACGGGTTCGATTCCTACAGGAAGCATTATGTGTCATTTTTCGTTTTTTTTTTCAAGCTACCACGTGGCAACATACGATTGGCTGGAGTGAGGCATGTGCGAAACACATGGTTATCTAAGCAAATGAAGATGAATCAACATTGATCCAAGCTACTTTAACAAATTGATAAACACACACATATATATATATTAAAGATCAACATCAACCAGGATTAAAACAAATTTTTTAAAGAGATAAAATTTGAGTTTATTTGTTTCAATCCTAAATCAAATTCGGATCTTTCCAACACTTATCTAACTCATTCATGGACTCTTATAAATAGACTAAAGCATCGCGATTTCAGGGGATCCATCGAAAACATTCAAATCATCACCATTTGCTTCAAGCATCCACTTTCTCTCTCTAGAAACTCCATAACCACCCTCTACATTCTCTCTAAGATTAGGAACTCTACATAAAACTGAACCACGAATCAAGTATTGATAAGTTTCTAAGGGTTCCTAGTTTTAGAAAAAGGGCATCTTTTGCATCAATTCGATCGAAAGAGAAAAATCTTCGAGACCCATCTCCTATCGCCATTAGTGTTTTCAAACCACCACACTCCATGTGACTTAGGTGCAAATTGCAACCACGATCGAGTTTCTCGTTCCAGCAAAGCCCAAGCTGACGCTTCCCAGCGCTTCAACAACTACCGAAGCACCGCTGATGAGGGTCTTCAGTTACCATGCTCGTGACCAAAGTTCAACCCAGATCTAACTCGCACCGACCTGCGCACCAAACCCAAATTGACCCGTATCCAAGTAAGTATTATTATTATTATTATTATTATTATTATTATTATTATTATTAGTTTAGTTTAGGTCAATTAGTTTATTTAATTTTGTTAAAACCTAATTGATAAAAAACAAAAAATAAGTCCAAATAAATAAGTAAACAAATAATAATAAATAATAATGATGATAATATGAATATAATTAGGTTAGTAACTTTATCCCAATTAATTTAATTTATAAAAATTAATAAATCAAATAATTAAGGGGAACCATTGTGTAGGCTTTAAGTGCTATGGTGTAACCCTCGCCTAAGGACGATTAAGTTCCATTTTTTTTTAATAATTAGTAATACTTAGTCTACAAATATAAAGATATAAAAATTAAAAAAAAATAAAAATGATTTATTATCTTGAATATGGTTTTATTTTGAAAAATATAAAAAAATGTTTTCTCACCTAGAAAAATGATTTTTATGAAATAAAATTTAAATTGACGTTTTCAAAACTAAAGGGTTTTAGTTATGTTTTTCAAAATTGAGAAATAAAATTCAGATTTAAAATTTTTTCTCTAAAAAATTAAAATGATAATAAACGTAAACCCAACCTGTTTTCATAATTGAAATTAATTAATCCACTAAAGTTTTATATATAAAAAAAAAAGAACTATGTCGGTTTGATCCTAACTAGTGGGTATGTAGGCACCTATGGACAACTACATATAAAATAAAAAAAAAAAATTGTTCTTTTCTAATTTCAATTTGTCATATGAAAAAAATTATTATTAAAAAAATATTTTATCCTTTTAAAATTTAGATTCATAATATAAAAACATAAAAATATTTTATTCTATTTTTTAGTTCAGTTTTCATTAAATTGAAAATGCAAAAGCTTTATTATCTTTTATTTTTAAGAATAGAAAATCCATTTGTAATAAAAAATAATTAAAAATTTTCCATGTTGTTTTGATTTTTTTTTTTATGTTTTGCACATGTGATAGCAAAAGGAATTGATAAGAAGATTTTAATTCATTTTTTTGAAAAAGATAATAAGTGGTAACCATTTGAGTTTTAATAGGATAGCTCCCGGGTTCAAATTATTTGGTTAACGTTTTTTTTCAAAAAAAAATTTAGAAAAGTTCACAAACCAGTAGCTAGTTAAGGTTAATCCATCTCATTAACCTTAACTTATCTTATTTTTTAACTTAGGTTGGTGGCGACTCCAATTTTCTTAAGATAATTAAAAATATAATTTTTCCTTAATTTTACTATCGAATAACTTGTATTAAGAAAAAATCCAAAATTTGGTTCAACAATCACCATTACCATTATTACCACCTAACCACTATCACCACCAATGGCTTTGGTGGTGGTGACATTGTAGGGCAAAGACAATGATGGTGACAACCCAATGCAATTGTAGTGATTTTTAGTAGCAATGTGTAGACACCTTATTTTTGCTCCCATTGAAATTAATTAAAATAAAACCAAGTTTACATAGTAGAAATAAAAAAAATAGAATGAAAAATAATATAAATAGTAAAAAAAATAAAAATAGAACTAAACAAAGTGAAAAATAATAAAAGAATGATAAAATAATAAAAATAAAATAAAATATATGAATAATTTTTAAGAAAAACTAGGAAAAAAGAGGGTCTCTAAATTAAACTCAAGCACCTTAATTAGTCGAAAATTAACCTAGTAAACCAATTGAAATACAATTCAATTGCAATAAAAAAAAAAAAAAGAGAAAATGGCTAAACCAGTTGGTCTGTGTCTGTGCCTAGGTTTAATGTATATTGTGTAGGACGTGGGTTTGAATCCACAAGAGGCACTTTGTGCCATTTTCATTCCCCCCCCCCCCCCCCTCGTTGGCATGCAATTGGTCGAACACGGATCATGTGCCCTACACATGTACTTCTTTAACCTCCAATCAAAGATATCAGGAAGAAGACGAGGATGAATTTGATCTTTCTAAGCTCAGTTTTTGGTACAAATCCATCAATATTTAGCTAAAAAACTAATAAACATCACCAGATAAGCACAAATTTAAACAAAAAAAAGTTGAATCAAGCCGAATAGGGGGTGCATTACACATTTTTAACTAAAATATGTTTCATGTCAATCTAAGGTCCCCAAGCTCGTTAATGGCACCTATAAATAGGACTCTAGAAACCAAAAAGAAAAAAAGGATTGGAAAATCATTGAAAATCACTAGAAAAAAGATAGTTTTAAAACCCTTTACTCGAAAACTATTTTCATCACCGGCTACCACCTTCGTCGCTTGAAACACCACCTACACACCACTACGAACCCCCATTTAGGTACCAATAGAACCCCAATAGCCTTTAGTTCTAAGAAAACCTAGCCTTTAGTCCTAAGCTCTCACCATCTCGTGGAATCGAAGAATCTTCGTAGATACCCTTTGGCACCCTTTCGACCACCATCTTAGGAACCTTTTCGCACAAAAATAACCCTAAATGTGAGCTCTACACCGTCAAAAACCTTAGAAACCCCTCCTTAGTTACCCTCAATCTCTATCGAAGCACCACCAATGAAGACTTCCAATTGTCGTGTTCATCTGCATCTAGACCCATGACTTGTGACCCGCGACTAGATTCGAGAGCCTAACCCATGCCCAAAACCAACTCGCTTAACCCGTACTTGAACTTGACACACCTGGTTAGCTTTGTTTTTTTATTATGTATTTAGCCTATGGGTAGTTTAAGGTAAAATTAAAATTTAAGATTAGAAAAAAATATAAAAAAATAATAACAGCAAAAATGACAATAAATAAAAATAATACAAAGTTTTATTTTCAAGTATCCATCGAGTTGTCATAATGTATACCATTGCTTGGTAGTGAATAATTTTAATAACAATAAAATCTATAAAAATAAAAATTAAATTAAATAATAAAAATCTTTAGTATAAGCTAAAATTTTAAGCATGAAAAATATAAAAAATAAATATAATAGTAAAAACCTTTAGTATAAGTAAAAGTTTTGGAAACAATATAATAAAAAATAAAAATGATAAAAATATATGAAATTTAGAAATGAAATAAAATATAATAAAGTTTTTTTAACATAAAAAGTTTTGGGAATATAAAATATAACAAAAACACAATAAAAATAAAAATATAATAATAAAAGACAAAAAATATAATAAAATAGAAAAAGCTTTTTATTAAAACTTAGTATTGTAGGGTTTTATTACATAAAGTCTTTTCCAAAAAAATAAAATAAAATCTAATATGGTGGTTTCGAAACTTAGGTTATCTTAGGATTTTTTTAAAATTCTCACATAGCAACCTAGGTCACTTAGATATTTTCTTAATAAAAATGAATTTGATTAAATAACATAAAAGTGGAATTTTTCATTAAATAAAATTGATCAACAAACTAAGATTTTATTAAAAAAAAAAAAAAGCGAGCTATAGACAATTTGATGTCGGTTAACAAGTATGTAAGCACCTTCAAGACAACCATAATAAAGTAAAAACTTTAGGTTTTTTGTAGCAAAAATGAGCATAATAAAATTAAAACTTTAGGTTTTAGCATAAATTTGTGAGAAAATAATAATAATAATAATAAATTGTAGTAAATACATGAAAAATACAAGATAAGAATATGAAGGCCTTTTAGCAAAAATTCTCAAAAATTTTACATGATAAACGTTTAGCTTTTAATAAGTTAACTCCCGAATCCAACATTTCTAGTTAATATTTTTCTTCGAAAAATTCATAGACTAGTAGATAATTAAGGTTAATCTACCCAATTAACCATAACTTATTTTTAATTTTCCTATATAGGTTGGCAGCGACTCCTTAAAAATTATATATTTTTTAATTTAGTTGAGTAATCTATATTAAATGTATAGGATTTATTATAGATTAAAATTAAGAAAAATAGTTAAAAACTAAACTCGATAAGATGGTGACTCCATTAGAGATATGCTTTCAAAGTGGGCTAGCCATGTATTAATTTTCTTGAATATATTTGAAAGACCTTTATTTTTCTTGCAATCTATTTTTATTACTTATCTTTATGATTTCTTTTGTAAATAGTAGTAATAACCGAGTTTTGAGTGATGTGGAGAAAATTAAAAAAAAAATAGAAGAAGAAAAGAAAAAGGGAAGAAAACGGCCCAACAAGCCACCATATGGGAATTTTTATTAAATGCATATCTAGACATGGTCGGACTTAGGCTATTTAGAAAACTAGAATGGAATATCATTGTGTACTCGTCAGGTTGTAGTGGTGTATACCACCGCTAGGGAACCTTTAGAACCTACCCTTATTACCACACATACGTATTTTATTTTATCATTTAATGCTTTATCTTTTGCAAATGAAAAGTAATGTGGCACTACAAACATGAAGGTACAACTTTGTTAATGTTCAAAAATCATAGTTTTTGTAATCTCATTTCCCTGTATTTTTTTTTTTGCTTTGTATTTTTTTTTTTTTGGTAATCTATAGCAAATATGGAAAACCAAACCAGTGACCAATCAAATTATATCAATGAGATCCACATGGACTAGTATTCCTACCCAATAGAGACTCTGGATCGATGGTTCAACATGTTTAATCAAGAACATCATGACTATATCCTACAAAAGATCAGTCCGGTAATGTCTCTAATGAAAGTGCAGCTTAAGTGGGATTTGATCAGGGCCCTAGCCCATTTTTTAGGATACCAAATCATCATCATTCGATTTTAGGCCTTACAAATTAGCACCTACCCTAGAGAAGTATATCCAATTACTTAAAGCCTCTACCATGGAAGATGGAATAATAATCCTAAACTTGGAAGCCCAACCTATAAATGTATTCTACCACTTGTTTAGGGTTAGAAAAAGTGAAGTTGCTAAAGCCTTGATTGTGTGCAAAGACATAAGTACCTGGTTCTCCACATTGAGTGAGTGATATGCATATTCATCGGCATATTTTGACAAGCAAGATATTTTTTGTGAAGAGTATGATGACTGGTAAAGGAATCGCATCAATGCATTCATATTACTTACATTTGCAACCATCTTGTTCCCACAGGGGCAATCCAACATCCACTTCAAGGTAGCTGAGTTAGTTTCTCAGTTTCTAGTAGGAAAGTCATATGTCCTGGCAATATTAGCTGAGCAATTGAATTTTGTGAAGCAACAAGGCCATGGCATGTTTGTTGATATTATGGTTTATCAGTTACATCAAGGCATTTGGAGTAAACTTGATGAAGGGATCCCTAGCTCCACAAACAAACATAGTCGACAACTTTGCTACTCGGGTTAAGCTAACTAATGACACATCGACTCAGCAATGGTCTAAGTTATTCAAAATGATAAAGCTAGGAGATATCACATGGATAGAGATCCTTGGATGTGAGGAGTATCCAAGTGTACCTCTGATTGGTGTTATGAGTTGTACAGGTTACTTCCTAACCCAAGTTGTGAGACAATTAGGTCCTTTGCAAGACATTACCTACATAGGGTCATTGGAGCAAGTAACTCTCAATTATCAAGATGCCAATATACCACTAGTAACCAAGATTGTTCACCTTAATAATATCAAGGAATTATGAGGCCCATAGAGCCATTAGGGAGTTCATAGGTGATTTCATGAAGAAAACTGATCAAGCACAATATGAATCCCCCGACATATTCAAGCATGAGCTAGAACCACAAAATGTAATGCTAGAGGAGCAAGGATACAAAGCTAACATATGAGTGAGGGTAAAAGTCTTATATCAAAAATGGAAGAAGGCTGCAAACTACTAGAAAAAAAAGCATGGGCAAGTACAACAGGTTATTCAATATTTAAGGGACCAATTGAAGGAAAAAGACAAGTTTATTCATTAACTGATAGAAGAAGCAAAAGTAGTTCGACTAAGCCAATATCAGAGAATAGCATAGGATAGCTAGGATTTCCTTTCAAAAAAAAATATTATTATTTCACTTTCTTTTATTTTCTCATATAGAAATTTTACATTTTCAAGTCATTAAATCTTGTAACCATTTGAACATTAATAAAAGCTTGTAGTTTTATGAGTCAAATTATTTGTCACATTACTATTTAGCTACTATTTGTTACATATTTATTTATCATATACGTCTTTCATGCAAAAAGAAAAAAGAAAAAAGAAAAGAAAAAGGAATAAAATTTATAGGCTTAAAAAATGTTAACAGATTGGATCATGTTACAGATCTTAGAGATAGCTCCCAAGTAAGTAGACCTTATCAGAAGCCTAATTATCATTTGCTTAAGAGCCAAAACGATTGAAAACACTGGTAACAATAACCTTGATAAGATAATCATAGCCCTTTAGTAGACCATGTTGAAACTAACTAAGTAAATGTAGACCCTGGCATATACTATCAACTGCATTCATATTGACAAAGCAACCTAAGAAAATTAAATTGACCTTTAGCAAATCGTTAGTTCAAACCCTAGGGATGAGTTGGAAAATGGTAGCAATGAAAGCTTAAGGAATCATGGCCCAATTATCACTCACTTGAGAGCCAGAATGATTGAAAACACCAGTAACAACAACCTTAATCAGAGAATCATAGCCCACGAGTAGGCCATGATGTGACTAATAGAGTAGATGCAAACCCTAGCATACTTTATCAACTGCATTCATACTAATGAAGTTACCTAAGAAAATCAGGTTAACCTTTAGTAGATCGTCAGTTCAAACCTTAGGGATGAGCTAGGAAAAGGTAGTGGTGAAAGCTTAAGGAGGGAATTCAAGTAGAAACAACGGGATATGGAAAAGAAGTTACTCTAGAAGTTTCATGAGGAGATAAGCATTTTTTACAGAACTGATGGATTTGAGCATATTGACCTAGTCAATCTACCCATGTATGAAAATGAGGAGTTCCTAAAGAAGTTCAAAATCCTATATTTTGAAAAGTATTATGATACTGGCTACCTGAAACTCCATACTAAGTGATGGGTCATTTATTCAATCATATCAAATTATAAATTTATTAACTCAAAGAAATCTAATGACCTAGCTAAACATGTATACCTATCTAATGTAGTATAAATTGTAATAGGTGTCATCCTCAATGATCTTAAAAACAAGTAATAGTATTACTGTTTTTCTACTATCTAGTATAAATCTTAACGTGATATTAATAAATTAAATCACTAATTAAATAATCTAATAACCCTAAGATTAATTATTATCTGTGTAAAAAATGAAATCAATCACAAAAACATACCATTCATCTTGATCCACTTTAAACCCTAGCTTTCTTATAATAATATATTGACTAACAATTTGTTTATGCTTTACACTGCAGGAATTCTCAATTAAATTAATTCTTCCCTCAAGTTAATTAATAAATAACCTTATACTAAATAGTAGAGACCTCTCCCTCACTATCACCCTACAAGATTTCATTAAGTTCATAATTCCTAAATAAAGATTAAATCCTTATGCAAAAAATTGAAGTTTTCCTATCTCTAGGTAAAACACGAAATCTTTATATTCTTGCAGATTTATCCTATTAGATGAGATGTCTCTCTATCTAACAAGAATCAAACATGCAATCAATTTGCGCGCATAAATTAATCACACAGCAACTAAAATACATGAATAGATACAAAGGCATAAACTTTTCATTAATCAATAAGTAATTCAATCACAAGGCTTAGAGTTTCACAAGATGTAAGGTAGGTAAATCTACTCCTTCATGGAATTTACAGTAATCATGAGAAATCTAGAGAAGTAATAATAATTCATGATGAAAATAATAAACCTTCGTAGGCATTTTGTGATTTCCGATGATGCTTCAACAATTTCTCCTTCCATATTCGTAATTTTGCTCTTCTAGGGATTTTAGAGTGGCTATGAGAAAAAAAAAATCCAAATCCTTAATTTTCATAATAAAGTGAATATTTATAGTCAAAGAAATAGGGTAGCATACATGGCTTAGCGCATGCCCGTGCTGGGTGATGGGAATCACCTTTCTTATATTTTGCTATATTTCACCTCGTTTTCACTCGAATTTTTTTAAAATCTTTAAATTGCACTCTTTAAACCCTGAAATCAAATATTAAGTACTTAAGTGTCATTTTCTTGATAAATTCACACAAAAATCATAAAAATCACATTCAATAAATACTATAAATAAGGTTCTTTCAACACTTATCACTAGGCTCTATATAAAAAAGATGGCTAAGTACAACAAGTACAAACAGCTCATGGTGTAGACATTTCAAGACAGTTTGATTGGCCTAGCTCTAGCATGGTATGCCTAATTGGATTTGAGTGAGGTAGAATCATGGGATAAATTAGTGAAGGCCTTTTGTAATCAATATAAGTTTAACATCGATTCACCTCCTTCTGTTTGGGATCTAAATAATATGCGAAAGAAGAATAATGAGTCTTTCAAGGAGTATGTGTAGTGTTAGAGGGGTGTGGTTGAGATCTTTCCATTTCTTCAGTAAAAAAGCTTGATTAAGCGATATTTTGGTACTTATTTTCATTAATAATTGAAGTTTTTTCTTCATTGTGTTGGTTTTGATCGTTCCACAAAATTTTAGCTATGATTCTTCTTAGTCTTTTATCTTCTTTTCTTTTCTTTTTTTTTTTAAATATTGGTGCTTGTTATTAGTTTATAGTGTGTTAGATACAATTAATGTAAATATTGTAGTACGTAACATGAGGTAGTTAGTTTTTTTATTATTATTATTACTATGTGAATAGTTTACGCACAATACATATTTAAAAGAAGTTTAGATGGAAAGAAGATGAATCTTGTGTAACTAAAAATTTTGTATTAATTTTATCTTTTTAGAAAACCATAGAATATTAATGTTGTGATAGTTTGCAATGAGTTTTTCTTTAAATGTTGATGTTTATTGTTAGTTTATAATGTATTAGTTTATTCTGTTTAATGTTTACATAGATGACTATGTGCAAAATGGGTCTTACATGAAAATATATGCGAAGTCAACATTAAATTGATTTTTTAAATTTGAAATTTTGTTTATACTTTAAATTTTATAAAAAAATATTTGTAATTAAATACTTTTGAAAAACAAATCTAAAATAAGAGAATATATGTTAAAGAAAAGTGTAAATTTAATTTAATTTCATTTTAAAAAATTTAAAATATAAACTTAATTTTTTTTAATTTTCAGTAATAATTTTTTTCCATTTTTAACAAAATTAAGTAACTTTTTATTATATGTAAATTAATTTTAAAAAATTTTAAATTTATTATGAATTTTTTAATAAATTATTTTTCCAATACTCTTATGTAAACTTTAAAATTTTCCTTAAGAAAATTAATAAAAAAAATTCAATTTTTGTTCACATGTGAATAAGATAAACATTATGTTCACTAAAAATTTTGTATTAATTTTAAACGTAAAATTTTTGTTTATCCTATAAATTTTTATAAAAAATATTTTAAATAATCTTTAAAAAATTAATTTTAAAAAATACATATTCATGAAAATGTTAATATTAATTTTTTAATTGAAAACAATCTTAAGTACAAATTAAATATTTTGACATTTTTTCAATTCCAATTTTTTTTATTTTTTAACAAAATTACGAAAATTTTTTTTAAATAAAACTAAAAATTTTTGAATTTATTAAAAAAAATTTTATAAACAAATTTTTCTTTTGTTCTTATGTAAACTTGCAATTTTTTTTAAGAATTTTTTTGAAAATTAAAAAAAAAAATTGGTTACGTGGAAAGAAGATAATCATTGTTGACGTTAAATAACTGACATTAACTATTATTGTAGATTAGTTGATTATTTATATATGTTACGAATAGGATAACAACTGGTGATTGTGAGAAATTTTTTATCTATGCATTTGGAAACATTGTAAGTGGCAATTGTGCGCTAAAATATGATAGGGATGTGATTAAGAAGTTGAAAATGAAAAAGAATATGAACTATACCGAATTCTTATATAGAATATACCAGAATATTGGAGTCAATCTAACTAAAGTAAGGGGTTAAGATAATTCATAAGCATCTTATTCTCCATTAAGGTAATTCATCTTCTGCATTGATGACAATTAAAGATGATGATAATGTGGAAAATCTAATTGAAATGGCTGAATCCTTTAGAGAGCATGGTATACAACAACTGTATGTTAAGATTTCTAAAGAATTGGGGGGTCCCTCTAAACAGCAAACATTCCAGGAAAATAGGCAAACACAGTCTACACTAAATAAGGAAGTGATGATGATCGAGCTGCTAGTATTGAAGCATATGATCTAACTCCTATGGAAGAGGCATCGTTCAATGATGAAGCTAAAGTAGATAAAGCAATTACCCCGACGTTACAACAACCAGTCACATGTGATCCCTACATGGTGTGTGTGGGGGCAGAAATTGTAACTAATGGGAATCAACTTGCACCAACTCCTTCCTATAACCCATTGGAAGAAATTGGAGGATCAATGACAAGGGCAAGAGCAAAATGCTTGAAGCAAGCCTTAAATGTACTTATTCCAGAACACTTAGACCGCGCTTTGTGGATACTTGCGCCAATAGAGGAAAAGATCATTTTTCATCTATCAAGCATCTCCACTATTGATATTGAAGATCACTTGAAAGTAGAAGAAGACCGCTGACTTTGTGATGTCAGCTTAGCACTTTAGGCCGCTGTCTTTGTCCTTGTAAGCTGCCAACTTACTAAAGCCGACCTATATATAGGCCGCTAGCTTACTTAACCGGCATAGAACATAAGCCGCCATCTTTGGGCTGGCTTTGAGAGCTAGTTTTTAATTGTTCGTCTTGCAATTTCTTTTTCATTTGTTCCTTTAATTATCAACACTATATATAGTCCTTTAAGGTTTCGAATTTGGGGACTTTTTGATGTATTAATTTCTCTAGGGGAAAACCTCTCTATTGTTCTTCATCAAGAACGCATTTTGATCTAATCAAGGTAACTTGTTTCGATCATAATTCTTTATAACTTTGGTTTTAATTCATTCTTTGAGTTAGGGTCAAGTTATTGCTTGATTCCAAGGACGATTCTAGGGCTACCTTCCCATCTAATTGGGTTTTAGGACAATCGCAACTTCACACCATTTGGTATCAAAGCTTTGGCTCTTGGAAATCAGGCGTTATCTATCCTTTAGCATTATTGCAATTGTTGTGTTTGTGTTAATTTAGTCTTTTGAATTCGGTTGTTCAATATTTTTCTTGTGAAAAAATTAAAAAAAAAGAAGAAAATTAGTGTTCCATTGAATTAGTTCTACGAGTTTTAGGAATTTTTCAATTGATTTAGTAGATTGCTGGTGTTTGTTCTTTGATAGTTTGTTCAACAATTAAAAAGTGGGGGGGGGGGGGGGGGGGGGGGGGGGGGGGGGTGGGTAGAAGAAGAAGAAGAAGAAGAAAAGAAAATTCGCATAAAAAAAAGGAAGAAGAAAAGAAATTAAAATCGTATATAAAAAAAGGGTTGTCACGAAATTTTCCTCTTGGATAGATTAGATTGAATTATTCCTTAGTTCTTAGCAATTACATGTCGTTATTTGCTGCCTGTAGGGTCATTGATAGGGTTCTTGTTAAAGAACTTGTCAGGAGACGTTTATTAAATACCAAATTATACACATATTCTTAAGTGATACACGAGCAAATTGAATCCATATCTCTAAGTGTAAACACGTGAGAGAGAGTTGAGAGGAAAACAAAATTATTCTTTCTTATATTATTAACAAATTTTATTGCAGGCTATGAAAACATGAGTAATGAAGGAGAACATGTGGATTCTGATATAAGGTCATTTATGAAGTCAGTCTAAGATCAATTTTAACTTCTAAATAGAAGATTAGATGATCTTGAATCTCCTTCTAAGCATAAGTCTTTTAGGAGGACTATGGATGAGGAGGGGGAAGAAGAGTATTCTAATATTGATATGAATAGTTATAGGAGAAGTAAAAGGGTTGTTCAGAGGCTGGATAATAATTTAAGGAGCATTAAGATGGCAATTCCTACTTTTCGAGGGAAGAATGACCTTGAGCTGTATTTGGAGTGGGAGAGAAAAGTAGAGCATGTATTTGATCGTCACAATTATGCTGAGGAAAAGAGGGTTAAATTAGTAGTGGTTGAGTTCACTAATTATGCCAGTATTTGGTGGGATCAACTTGTGGTTAATAAGCGAAGGAAATTAGGTCATGAGAGAAGATGAAGGTAGTAATGAGAAAAAGGTTTATACCTAGTCATTACTACAGGGATTTGTATAGAAAGTTGCAGGGGTTGACTCAAGGTCCTATGAGTGTTGAGGACTATTATAAAGAGATGAAGGTCGCTATGATTTGGGCTAAAATAGAAGAAGATCATAAAGCTACAATGGCTTGATTTGTTAATGGCCTGAATAGAGAGATAGCTAACATTGTAAAGCTACATCATTATGTGGAGATGGAGGAACTATTGCGTAAAGCTATTAAGCTGAAGAGGCAGTTAAATTCCAAGGGTACTTCTAGGTATGACTCTACTTTTGGCTCTTCAGGGAAAACAAATTAGAGGAATCATAAGGATGCCTCTAGAAAAAAGGAAGATGCAAAGTCTTAAGAACCAACTACCTATCCTAAAGGTAAAATTGAACTTAAACTCTCTACTAAATCATGTGATATAAAATGTTTCAGGTGTCAGGGGTTGGGACACATTGCCTCTTAGTGTCCAAATAAGAGAGTTAAGGTGATTTTGAGATAATGGTAATGTAGAGAGTATCAGCTCAGATGAGGGAGAGATGCCACCATGGAAGGAATGCGGCGATGTTGATGTAGATGGTCATGTGAAAGGAGAAATGTTGATTACTATGCATGCTCTAAACATACAACTTAAGGAAGATGATGATGAGGAACAGTATGAGCATATCTTCCATACTAGGTGCCATGTAAATGGTAAGGTATGTAGCATGATCATTGATAGTGGTATTTGCATAAATGTTGCAAGTTCTTTGATGGTTGAGAAATTGCATCTACCTACAATGAAGCATCTTTGGCCATATAAGCTGCAATGGTTGAATGAGTGTGGAGAAGTTAAAAGTAACAAAACATGTTGTAGTTGCATTTTCCATTGGTAACTACAAGGATGAGGTACTTTGTGATGTTGCACCTATGCATGTCGGACATCTCCTTTTGGGGTGTCCATGGCGGTTTAATAGGAAGGTCTATCATGATGGATACGAAAATGTATGCAAACTTGTAATGAATAACAAACTCATTATGCTAACACCTCTCAAACCTTTAGAGGTATATGAAGATCAAGTGAGGTTACAGAGAGAGTGAACAAAAAAAAATAAGTGATAAAAATAAAGTGAGAGCTGTTGCAAAAGAAAAAGAGAAAGAGTCTAAGAAAAGGGAAAGAGAAAAGAAAGGGAGAAGATTGAGTAGTGAGAGAAAAACAAAGTGGAAAGAAAACTATTATGCGAGTACAAGTGAGATTAAGAATGCTTTGTTTTCAGGAATAAAGAGATTTGTTGAGGTTGCATATAGTCTAAATTCTTTGACTTCATTTGATTTAACTTCTTTACCTGTATCTAAACATGTTAGTATCAAAAGGAAGGCTAAATTTGTTAAGCAGGTTCATGAGAAGGCCAAGCTCAATATTGAGCAACAAAAGGAGCAATATGCAAAACAAGCCAACAAAGGGCGTTGTCAAATACTCTTTGAACCCAGAGATTGGGTTTGGGAGCACATGCACCAAAGGCGATTCCTAGCGTAAAGGCGATCAAAGCGGCTTCCAAGAGATGGGGGTCCATTACGAGTTTTCGAGTACAACAATGACAACACTTACAAATTGGAATTGCCAGGTAAGTATCAAGCTAGTATTAATTTTAATGTTTCTAATTTAACTTTATATGATGTAGGTAATTCGAGGATGAATCCTTTTGAAGAAGGGGGGAATGATGGGAATCAACTTGCACCAACTCCTTCTTATAACCCATTGGAAGAAATTGGAGGATCAATGACAAGAGCAAGAGCAAAACACTTGGAGCAAGCCTTGAATGTACTTATTCCAGAACACCTGGACTATGCTTTGCGAATACTTGCGCCAATAGAGGAAAAGATCATTTTTCATCTATCAAGTATCTCCACTATTGATATTGAAGATCGCTTGGAAGTGGAAGAGGACGGCCAGCTTTGTGATGCTAGCTTAATACTTTAGGCCACCGACTTTGTCCTTATAAGTCACCAGCTTTGGGTTGATTTTGAGAGTCAGTTTTTAATTGTCCTTCTTGTGATTTCTTTATCATTTGTTCCTTCAATTGTCAAGACTATATATAGTCCTTTAGGGTTTCAAATTTAGGGACTTTTGGATGTATTATTTTCTCTAGGGGAAAACCTATCTATTGTTCTTCATCAAGAACGCATTCCGATCTAAGCAAAGTAACTTATTTTGATCGTAATTCTTTATAACTTTGGTTTTAATTCATTCTTCGAGTTAGGGTCAAGTTGTTGCTTGGTTCTAAGGATGATTCTAGGGCTACCTTTCCATTCGATCGAGTTCTAGGACAATCGCAACCTAGGGTTCACATTAGTAATAGACACTAAAGTTGAAATGAGTGTTGAGGAGGAAAGTTCTGAGGAGGAAGAGGAGGAAAATGTAAATGAAGGAGATGATACAGATATAACTATAAGGGGATTGTCCAATTGCACCAAGGCACTCTATATAAGCAATATATCAGTCAGGGTAAGCTAAACCACCTTATATGGCAATTAGAGATCTTATTCCCTTTTACAATGCTGGCGATGATGATAGTTACATCTATTTCGAGCAGGAGCATATTACAACTTGAGTAATAGTGACAAGTTCAATAAGGGCATGAGATTTAACACAAAGGTAGACGTTATTCAAGCCATTAAGACTTACCATGTGAAGCACCATTGTAACTTCACTATTGATGAATATAATAAGTCACTTTGGTCAGTTTATTGTTCGAAAAGAGAAGATGATTATAAGTGGAGGCTTCAAGCCGTAAGAAGAAGTTAGAGGCGTTGTTTGTAGTTACTAAATTTGACGGTCTACACAAATGCTTCAACCCAATGATAAGTCAAGATCACCCATAATTGGATTACAATCTTCTCTTAAGATGGTTTGTTAATCTTGTTAAGGATAATCTTGATATGAAGGTTGTCAAGCTTGCTTTTATTGTTAAACAGGAATTTGGAAATATGATAGTTAGGAAATAAGTTTGAGAAGGCAAGAAAAGGGCTATTAAGCATGTGCATGGGAATTGGGAAAAGTCTTATAATGAGCTCCCTAAGCTACTAAATGCAATAAAAAATACTAATCTTAGAACAAGAGTTAGGAGAAGATCGAATACCCCTGGGGTGTCCATTCTTAAATGGGATTTCTAGGCATTTGGGCCTTGCTTTGTAGCGTAGAGATTTCTTAAACCCCATTGTCACTATTGATGGAACTTTTTTGTATGGTAAGTGCACTCACAAGTTGTTGATTACTTATGATGTTGATGGCATCAACTACATACTTCAATTGGCATTTGCCCTTAGAGATGACAAGTCAATCAAAACAATGAGGCTAGTTTTTTGAGAAAATTGAAGGAACATATCGTTGGTGATCGTAAAGGTCGTGAAACCATTTATCTCATTTTAGATAGATACCCTGACATCAAGTCAACACTTAATGAGCACACTAATGGATGGCGACCTCCCTTACAGTATAGAGGTTTAGTATATAACACATTGTAAGCAACTTCAATCAAGTTCACAAAAATATGCAATGTAAGAAATTGGTCACTTACATAAGGATGCAAGCATAAGTTAAAAAGCTAAAGTATTTCATAGAGCAGGTGAAGACAATCAAGTCTAATGTCCCATCGTGGTTTGATGACATGTCAATAAAGAAGTGGACATTGGCTCATGACGGTTGCTATCGCTTTAGGTATATGATACTGAACAATGTAGAAAGCTACAATTTTGTATTGAAAGGAGCTTGGGGGTTATCGTTGGCGACTTTGGTTAACAAGACTTTTTACAATTGTGTGGATTACTTCATCAACAAGCATTTGAAGGTGCTTAAGAATTGAGCGAAGAATCAAGTTTTCACCAAATATGCCACTAAAATGATTGACAAATGGAGTTCAAGAGTTAGCAACTATAAGGTTATCGATTATAGTAGGTAGGAAAGAATTTTCAAAGTGTTAACTAGTAGTCATTGTATAGCGAGTGGGTTGAGGGGAGGAGAGCAGACACATATTATTGACTTTGTTCACTACACATGCACTTATCAAAAATGGCAAATATATCGGATCCCATGCTCGTATGCATATGCAATAGCTACTTCCATTAGGCTCGATATGTTGATGACTATTTGGAATTAGTATAAGTGGACCCATCAAGAGCTCACATATAAGATCTACTTCCTTCCCATAGGTGATGAGCTTGAGTGGAAGGAGGTAGACTTCCTATTACTTTGTCTAAGAGGAAAACTTGTACGAAAAAAAGGGGAAAGTAAGGCGTAAAAGATACTACATGGAGATGGAAAATAGGAAGCATTTAGATAGAATCACAAGTGAACTTTGCCAAGAGAAAGGGCCAATAAAAAAAAATGCTCGCATAGGCATGATAATGGTAGACGATAGATTATCAGACACATGAATAGTTAACCCTTAACTTAGCCTTGCACATTTATTATGTCAAACCGTTACTTGTATAACGTTAGCATTTTTTGTTTTCATTGTGCATATTGCATGGAGCTTGAACCTTTTGACCCATCTATTTTAACTCAGCAGGATAGACATTGTTCATAGGTTGTTTGAGATGAAGAGGTAAACGCTTGTAACTTGTCAAATTGATGACTTTATGTTCCATTGCTAATGCTGCAACATTTCACTTATTCACTTTTAAGATCAATCATAGCTCGTCATTCGACGTTGCGAGCTATCACTTTAATGCGTCAAGAATATGATTCCAATAAATTCGCGAATTGAGCCATATTTGCAGTTAATGGGCTTCTTAAGGTTGAGTCGCATACATTTCACATGCTAACTAGGGAGTTCACTATTACTCTGCAGGATGTTAAGGTCTAGCTAGGCCTCCTAATCGATGGTCAAGCAATAATAGGGAGTAGTTCCTTGGATTGGATTGCCACCTATTAGAGATTGCTCGAGGTAAAACTAGGGTCAAGCAGTAGGGGTGGTCGCATTAGTCTAATGTGGCTTCATTATATGTATTGAGTCCTGCCATAACACCTAGATGTTGAGTAAGTTACACGTTGTAAGCTTGTATACATCTTGTAATTGCTAAGTGGATTTTTCTTTACTAACAAATTGAGTTCCCATGAACATAGCATATTTTTGCTATTGTTGGAGCACTTCGATATGACATGCATATAAAGTTAAGGGGTTTGCATGTTTGGCTTAGTTGTATCGCTAGCTTTGTGTTGCATCTATCTCATCAGCTCATGAGATGGGAGGGGCTACAATACTCCTTCAAGTGTGAGCATGAGATAGATTCTCCCACATAGCTCCTATCAACCACCATGGACTTGTTGTAGAGGTTAGAGCTCCCTTAGCTGCATGATGGAGTATAAGCTTAGACACTAGATATCACCTGACCCATGTTGTTGCCACTTATTAAGATGCTCTCAATAGGCAGACTACTAATTAAGTATTTCTTCAACCTTTTTTCAATTTTCCATTTAATGATATGCATCATTACATCTAAATCTTACTTAATACCCTTTAGTTTAAGTGGGAGCCATACATAAAAAATCTTATTCACATCTTGCCTCCCCTTTTCTAAACCAGGCAAACACGTTTGGATTGCTCGAGTGCCACTCATATGTTTCCACATAGTCGAGTGGCATTTTCTAGATCGTGCTATTAGGCGATTTGGGGGTTTTTAATATATTCTACAAGATGTTAACACATAGGTTGAGCTCCACTGGATTGAGTTGCATAGGAGGGTTGACATGGATTGGCCGATACAACATACACCTTATATAGCCTTGTGGGACGAGCAATTGGTCCAACTGGTTCACTTATAAGGCCTTTGTGGAGTGCAATAAGGATACATGAGATGGTATAGATCTATCAGCTATCGGTATACAGGACGTATAGGAGTAGTTTTTGGACATCTGGTAAGTATAACGTCAACACTAATTGGGTGATACATTGCGTATTTGATACTAATTTAATTTATGGCACTTTATTCATGCAAGATAATACATTATAACAAATCTACTTATCCTTAGATCAAGCTGAGACTATTGCTTTAACTAATCATAGTCTTGAGTTTATACATAATTATCGCGGGGGGGGGGGGGGGGGGGGGGGGGGGGGGGTGGTGACATTGTACCCATAAGCTCACAAAGATTAAGGCAAGGCAAAGATACAACCTATTGACATTTAGCAACAACAACAACTAATTCTAGCATGTTGTAGGACTAAAGGACTTAAATGACCTCATAATCGGGTTCGGGCACAGGAATATGCAGTATAGACCCAATAGCTCTCATTGGATGCTAATGAGATGGACAACATCTTAGCCCTATTGCTTAACACTTATGTCACACTATATCGTCATTCCATTAGTGGTCTTTTCCCTACACCACCTATTTTATAGAAGAGATGCCTCGGTAAGCAAACAATATATCAAGGTGAATATTCATAGCTTCATACAAATTGGAGTCTAATATCTCCCCATGACTTCAATGATGCCCCCCAACACCATTTAACACAAGAGTCATAGGCTTCTCTTGCTTTGGATTCGAGGCTAACTAGAGAGCATATGAGTGCATTTTCATGACTTGCATTACAGTTTAGTAGGAGAAGGAATAGTAAGAGATATGATACTATTTTATCTTAATTGACATGTTAATCTTTTATCAAAATTTTGCAACTCATGTATATACAAGTTCTATGAGTTTGAATATATTTTTCTTTCATTCAATATTGGGTACTTAATTCTTATTGCTTTTCACCGTTTTACATATGTTTTCTCCTTAATTACATAACTGTTTTTGAATTATACACCTTTTGATGAAGCTTCCAATTCACATGTGAAATTGTGATGTATATGGAATTTTTCATAATTTCTTTAGATTTTCTCTTTTTTAAAAAAATTGAAAAAAATTATTATTATTTGTAAATTATTGTTTGAAATTTTTAATTTTATTAACATTTTCTAATATTTTTTTTATTTTTATATCTATACTATTACTTTTTTTAACAATTGTTTTTAATTTTTTTTTATAATTCTTTTTACAAAATTTTTCATAAAATATCTTTATAATTTTCTTTACATAATTTTTCATAACATTTTTTTTCAATAATAAATTTTCTCAAAGTAATTTTTTTTTATTTTGTTTTTAAAAATTTAAAAGTTTATATAAAAATAACAAAAAAATACTAGAAGCACATTCGATGAACATGCCTCTAGAATGTTTTATTGAAGTGAATGTGCTTCTAGTATAGTATACCGAAGGCAAGTTGTTAGAATGTGCTTTCAGTTAGACTAAAATTGGCCATCTAAAAACATATTTTGGATCCGTACTTTCATCACTTATTTCTGTAATAATTTTTTTAGATATTCTATTTTACGATTATTTTTTAAAAAAGACATTATTTTGATGGATTTCTCAGAATTTTTATAACCGCATTAAGAAACTAAACAAAGCGTAATATAAGCATGAAGAAAAGAGTGTATAATTCTTGCAACGAAACTAACCAACCATTTGTTTTGGCTTCGGTCTGTTCTTCACCTTCACGTAGCTTGATATTCTACTAAAGTGAAATGTAAGATTACATGCCAGAGCTTTGCAACGTAACGAGCTGCCACTGCATGTCGGGGGGAGTTGGATTACTACGTGAAACAACGGTTTTGTTCCAGTGTAAAACAAGCTTTGTTCGAGCGAGGAACAAGAAATTTAGGTTTCTCTGTGTGCAACCGCTATGGCTGGTTATGGTTTTTTAACGTGGGGTAAAATCTGACGGCTCTTATTTATTTTCCACCATCCAACGGCTGCAAATACGGGACTCAGTTTTCAAGTCTCCAACCAGCTATTAAGAGAGGAAAGACCCCAATAAAACCCCAAAAAACCTCTCTTCCTCTCCTCCTCCTCCTCCTCCTCTTCCAGTACTTCTTTATTCCTTCTTTTGTCGATTCTATTTGCAGCAATGGACCAGAGAGAACAAGGGTTGACTTTAGTAACACGCAAGCCTTGTTTTGGCCTCCCAACTGCTTGCCCTTCTTGCTTACCTGCTCTCATTTACCTCAAATTCGCTAATATCCCTTTTCATTTGGACTTCAACTCCACTTTCCCTGATTCCGGTATTCCTCTTTCGTTTCTTTTTTCCTTTTAATATTAGCTTCCCACTATTATCTTGGTGTTTTATTAATCTTATCGATTAAAGTTGCGACTTTGCGTGTCTTATTTTTGCTTCTTCTGTTGAGTTTGTTCTTTAGATGCTGTTAATCACTCTTGGGTTTGTTATAAATTTCTAGTTTGGTTAGTTATTGCTTCTTAAACATGAATGTATGATCGGCTACCAAAAAAAGGGTTAGGTCTGTTTGCATTTCCGTTTGATTTTTTTTTTACTTGCAGAAAAACGAATGCACATGTCAGTCGAATTTTCACTATGCGTGGGTACAAATATCTGTGTTTTGAACAATGGATAGAAGTTATGTCGGCAATAGGTGCAGTCGGTTCAGCTACTTGCTTCTCGATCAGCTACTTAAAATACATGAATTTGGTGGACTGATGAAAATCCAGCTTGGGCTTTTTAGATAGCCCCTAGAAGCTGCTTTTGGAGGGAATTGAACCCTGAACTTGTATGGTTTGTCATGTCGATTCTAAGGCTTAGTGATTATGCTAAAGCAAAGGTTACTTCTCCTTTATTGTCGTGACTCTTTTCGTTTGTGTGCTTCTTGGCAATGTAGGGTAAGGGTTCAATTGCATTGTATGGTGTGATCTCGTGGAAGACTTTTTCTTGTTTATTTTTTACTTTTTTCAGCATGAGATGAATTCTTATAGCATTGTGATTTTCTGCCTCATGATTTATTCTTACATGTCAAGTGTGATGACAGTTTTGCTTTTAGCACTTTTGGATTTGCAATGGTAACCGAAGTTCATTTAGCATCCCTCTCTATTAGGCTGTGCAGGCAATAGCTTCTTGTTGTCTTTTGATGGTTAGCTGCTTGTTTGTTGACTCGTCACACATTCACTCTCTTCATTGTATATCATGATACGAAGACTAATGTGGATTGCCATTCTTCTGTACATTATTGTGTCTGGGGTTGTACCTACCATATGTCATTAGTTTTGGCCCATTAATTGGTTGAGTCCAGCTGTGCTATTGGTGGCAAGTTCCATATGTGAGCATTTACAGTACTCTATGCCACCTCAGATTTGATTACATTAGTGAGAGTTATCTGACTCGTATAGGATGATTCAGTATAACTTCACTATCCAATTTCTGCTGCTTGTTGGGAGGAAATGGTTGCTGGTTGCTGATGATTTATTTCTGACTACTAAATCTTTCCATATACAAGCGTGTTTGTTCTCTCTAGAGAATCCTATGTAATTACTAAATTTTTGTTGTTACATGCTATTTCTATGTCAGATGTCCTTGTTCATCAATTGTTCTTCATAATTTTCATTTCTATGAGACATTATGAACAAGGAAGATAGCAAGCTGTTGCTTAATTTGATTGTTTCTTCTTTCTGTTCTTTTCATTTTATATCTCTGGACTTTTGAATGTCAAATTGAGTTAATAGGATTGTTTATGGAACTAAGACTTACAGCTTTCTACTTTTTATGATTTTACATCTAGATCAAATACCATACGTGGAGTCTGGTACTTATGTGGCTTACAATAATGAGAAGGGTGGAATCATTGAAAGTTTAAGAGAGGACGGGATCATTGACTTGGACTTGCAGCTCTGCTCAATTTCAGATTTTGTAGCTATGAAAGCTATGCTTAGCTCATGGCTAGAAGATGCAGTAGCCTATGAGCTTTGGCTTGGGTCTGATGGAAGCTCTGCTCATCAAATTTACTATTCCGATCTCCCATGGCCAATAGGGAAAATTCTCTACTTGAAACAAATACATATGGTGAAGCAACGGCTTGGGATTTTTAAAGACAATACAGAACGAAGAGAAGCAGAGGTTGTATTTCTGTTGAATTTCATTACTCAACTTTATTCACTCTCTGGCAGAATGCAACACACACTCGCACTTGCATGCATGCATATACAGAAGAATACATGTATCTTCACCCACAAAAGCATGCACATATATTAATGCAGGAAGAAATAATTCAATTATGAAGTGGCTTTCGTGCATTGGATGTTGACAGATTTACAGAAGAGCAAATGTAGCATACAGTGCTTTGTCAAGTAGGTTAGGTGAAGATGATTTTTTCTTTGAGAACAGGTGACTAATCTTAAAAGTTTTACATTGCCTTATACATTATAGTAGTGTTAATGGGAGCCCATTGAAGCTACTTGTTTTGCTGTATCCTGACTTTTATACAAATCCTTGGCAGGCCATCCAGTCTAGATGCGATTTTTCTTGGACATGCACTTTTTGTTATTGAAGCCTTGCCTGTAAGTTATTTTCCACAATACCAATTTCTTGGGGTCAGCCTATGATGAATAGTTTATGATTGTGGTCTGAACTAATTTCTCATGTCGCATGCTTCTTATCTATGTGGAGATCAGACCATCTTGTTGTCTAAGGAGATATGGCAGAGTTTCATGGTGAATGAATGTCATCCCTTTTTTAACTGACTTTAAAGAGAATGAATCAAGTTGCATCCACTTACATTCACACATAGCATCTCCATCAAGTTATTCATATTGGGTTGCTACTGGTTTTGGCCAAAGTTCAAATTAGTTTTTAACACATAACCTTGTTAAAATTAACCATACTGGAGTTTCTTAATTTAAATTTTCAAGAGTTTCATAGTCATTAACTGACAGACTCCAAAACTTTGAAAGCTGTTTTCCTTTTCACATAGTTGAGGTGTAATGGAAAATATTGCTGCTGTCATTGTTGATCCTAATTGTGGATAAGGTCTTTTGATTATTTAATTGGTTTAGAACTCTCTTGCTGCATGGTATTTATGTGAGATCGTACTGCTGCAGGAGACATCATCGCTGCGAGGCAAACTCTTAGAGCATGGGAATCTTGTAAGATATGCGGAAAAACATAAGATACGGTGTATAGAAACTGGCCCAGCTTCATCCTCTGTTCACCAGTTCCCGCCAAGCACTTCCTCATCATTTGCACATCGTCATTCAGACCAGAGTAAGACAATTCAGCTTCAATTGATGATATGTCCTGTTTCTTTTGTCGTATTGATTACATGTGGTAGAATGTTCATCTATATGTTGTTGATTTCTACCTGTTAATGTTTGAATATGTTATTAAATATCTTGCCTCTATGTTGCTTGCACATGTGGCTGGTTTGTGCTTCTGTTATTTCATTTTTCTTTTGGCCTTGGCCCTAGTCACTAAGGTATGAAATTTGATGCTGGGGTGACTTCAAAATATAAATAGATGGAGGAAATGGTATTGGTGGTCCTGATCCATGGGGATGTTTACCAATGAAGAACATATTTGATATTTTTAGAGCTTGATTGATGCATTCTGTAGCTAGTTATTATTAATGGTTAGGTGACCAATCATATGGTTAGGCAATGGGTGATGCAAAAATTAAATAAAACAAAATATAAGAGTGAAATCTCCCATGTGGAGTGTAGGGAAAACCACTGTTCAAGAGGCAAGATGTCGCTCATGAAGACAATAGGACTCACTATCAAAATGTTAATAAATGTCCTGTTGGGATATCATCTAATTTAGGAAATATTATATAGTTATCATAATATTTCTATCTACATACAATTTTCAGTAGATATTGTATATAAATAGATGATCTCACAATAATAGTAATCAAGCAGAATTATCATCCTATAGTTACAGTTCTAAAGAGATTGGAAGGTTCTCCTCGATAAGTCTTCAGAGACAAAAGGGGTCTCTCTAATGAGCTCCCAGACCCCAATCACTGTAGCTTCCAACTGTAAAGAAGGAACTCTAGCACATCTAGATGCATTCCAAACTGTTGTAGCCATCTACCATGGTGGGCCAATTGCTATAGATTGGTGTTATGGTTAAAAGGAGTATTGCCATTTACCAAAAAGAAAAAAGGTGTGGACCACCTGCTTCTTAATTGTGCTTTTGCTTCTAAATTATGAGCTATAACCATAATACTTTGTTATTTAGGTACTTTCTTTGTATTGTTGGAAGATTGTTTCTCCTTGCATTATGTGGATCTTATTAATATAGTGAATCTGAAAACCTCTTCTATGGGGAAAGGATGAGTTTGATTAAGAGTATCATGAAAACACTCCTTTAATGTTCGCTGTTGGTTATGGGAAGAGCTCTTGTAATCCTAATACGTGGTTTTGTTGTTAAAATATTTGTATTTTTCATTCACAAGTGTAGGTGCTATTTATGGGTGTGGGACATGAGTTAGTGTATGTTACTGCATGGAACTTTGATACTATATTTGGTATGCATAAAAATATCAGTTCTGGAAAGATTGCAGCCTTCACTGTTTCTTTCAGAAGGCTGATTAGTAGAAATTGCTTACTTCCTCAATATACTATTCTCGTTCTTTAACAAAATGCTTGATAGGATATCTGCACTAAATCTGCTGCATTAGAATTTGTTTCCATGGCAAACTAAGCTTCAAAGAGATTATGCTCCAATAAACCATTATTGATTTGATTCTTTATAATGGATATTTTAATAGGGCGTAAGATAATATTACTTAGAACCCAGGTTTTTGGAAGAGTACTTTATTTATAGCTCAGTTAAAAAATATTTGGAACCTTCTAGAATATGGAGACTTTTTTTTTTTTTGGGGGGGGGGGGGATAAATTAGGCTTATGGAGACTTGGTTTGGCCTAGTTGTGTCAAATCTGAAATCCTGGGACTACACAACTTTTGGCATGTTGAAATACCCAATGATGGTTATCTAGGGAGTTGGGTTTTAAACTTCTAAAATGGGAGGTTGGTGATGGGAATGCAATTTCTCTTTGGTATGACCTTTGGCTTCCCAGGGGTTCCCTACTAAATTGGCTAGGAGAGAGGACTACTTTGGAGGTTGCTTGGCCCAAGGAGACCCACCTATGTCCTTTCATTAATGGTACAAACTGGGAGTGGCCAGATGGGGAAGTCTGGGGGAATATCAATTCTTCTCTTGGCAATATGTGGCCAAATGCTCTAACTCCTGATAGTTTGGTCTGGAAGTACATCCCTGTTAAGGACCTATCTGTTAGATTCGCCTATGTCATGGCAAAGGAACCATACAGCCAGGGTGGATTGGCAGTTAAACAATGTGAAACAAAACCACCATGCCTAGACATGCTTTATCTTCTGGCTTATTGCATGGGAAAAGCTCTGCACCATGGACAAGCTGCTGGCCAGTATCTTTGCAACAAGGAAGGAGGAAACATATGAACATCTTTTCCTTAATTGTGACTGTTTATTGGAAGTATGGAGAGGTGTTGAGATTTCCTTCAACTGGTCAACCCAAAGGCTATCCAATTGCCCATCCTTTTCATTTCTTTCCTGCCTAATGGTTGTCTTGGTGGGCATCAGAAGAAAGCAATTGCTGCTGTTTGTTTCTATCTTTGGAATGAAAGGTATTCTTGTCATGTTGTTGGGGGTACAGCCTGTTTTGCTTGTGCTCTTTTTGAAGCTACTAGAACAAAATAAGTAGAAGCCAGAAGAAGAAGATGATACAGCATGAGGAAGTGGGTGATCCCTTCCCTACTGTTCCTTCTCTGCCTTCTCTTTCTTCTTCCGGATCAAGGAAGGAAGCTACACACAAATGTGGAAGATAATTTGGATGAATTAGCTGATCCGCCACAGGTTGAGTAGAAGATCAGTGCAGTTCCTGGCAGTTTATTTACCGATTCCGATGTTGTCAAAAGGGAGTCAGAATTGATCTCAAGTTCTCATCATTGTAATGCAGAGAAGTTTTCGCTCCAAGCTGAGCTTTCACACCTCATGGACATCATTAGTAACTCCCTTTACAGTAATTTGGACATTTTCCTTAGGGAGTTAATATCAAAAGCGTCTGATGCTCTGGAAAAGATTAGGTTCCTTTCTCTTGCTGACAAGGAAATATTAGGGGAAGATGACAACGCTAAGCTTGAGATACAGATTAAGTTGGATAAAGAAAAAAAGATTCTTTCAATTTGTGACAGAGGTATCAATATGACAAAAGAGGATCTTATCAAGAACTTGGGAACAATTGCAGAGTCTGAAACTTCAGCATTTATGGAAAAGATGCAGACTAGTAGAGATCTCAATCTTATTGGGCTGTTTGGAGTTGGTTTTTACCTGGTATATCTCATGGCTGATTGTGTTGAAGTTATTAGCAAGCACAATGATGACAAACAATGTGTGTGGGAATCAAAGGCTGATGGAGCATTTGCCATTTCTCAGGACTCATGGAATGAACCATTGGGCCATGGGACTGAGGTCAGACTGCATCTCAGGGAGGAAGCAGGAGAATATCTGGATGAGAGGAAATTAAAGGATTTGGTGGAAAGGTACTCCAAATTCATCAAATTCCCTACCTATCTTTGGGCAAGCAAGGAGGTTGATGTGGAAGTTCCTGCTGATGAAGATGAATCCAGTGATGAAGAATCATCTGAAAGCAGTGCCTCTGAGGAAGAAGGGGAAGATTCTGCAAAAGTGGAGGACGAAGAGATGAGAAGAAGCCAAGAACAAAGACAGTGAAGGTGACAACTTATAATGGTTGCTCCTTAATGATGTCAATGTAATATGGCTGCAGAGTCCCAAGGAGGTAACTGGAGAGTAGTACACAAAATTCTCTCTCTGACAAAGGTTTTCAGTGATGAGAAGCCAACGGCATGGAGCCATTTTACTGCTGAAGGTGATGATGAGTTCAAGGCTGTTCTCTATGTGCCTCCTAGAGCTCCTCATGATTTATATAAGAGCTATTTGACACCAAAAACTCAAGCTTGAAGCTTTATGTTAGATGGGTGTTCATCTCTGATGAATTTGATGAGTTGTTGCCCAAGTATATGAACTTTTTGAAGGGTCTTGTTGATTTTGACACTTTGCCTCCGAGCGTTTCTTGAGAAATGCTACAACAACACATCACTCTGAAAACAATTAAGAAGAAGTTGATTAGAAAAGCCCTTGACATGATCCACTGGCTTGCTGAGGAGGATCCAGATGAGTCTGGTGAAAAAGACAAGAAAGATGTTGAGAAATCCAATGATGAGGAGAAGAAAAGTCAATATAAAAAGTTTTGGAAAGTCAATTAAGCTTGGGAATATTGAGGATGATACAAATAGAAACTGCTTAGCTAAGCTTGTTAGATTTGAGACCACAATGTCAGATGGCAAATTGACTTCACCTGATCAGTATATTTCAAGAATCAAGAAAGGTCAAAAAGACGTTTTCTACGTAGCTGGTACCAGCATGGAACAACTAGAAAAATCTCCCTTCCTTGAGAGGCTTAAGAGAAAAATCTATGAGGTTATTTTCTTCACTGATCCTGTTGACAAGTACCTGATGCAATACTTGATGGACTATGAAGACAAAATGTTCTGGAATGTCTCCAAAGAGGGTCTTAAACTTGGTAAAATCTCAGAAGACATGGAGCTCAAGTAATCTTGAGGAGCTAACCAAATGGTGGAAGAGTGCTCTTGCAAAGGATAATGTTGATGATGTGCAGCTGTTTGGCCGGCGCTCCTTGTGTTGTTGTCATCTCCAAATATGGTTGGAGTGAAAATATGGAGGATCATGCAATCACAGACATTGTCTGATTCTGCTAAGCAGGCTTGTATGTGTGGGAAGAGGGTGCTTGAGATTAGCCCCAGACACTCCATTATTAAGGAGCTTCAGGAGAGAGTGGTTAAGGATCCTGGGTTTATGCTGCCATTGTATTTGCCATCTGAACCAAACTTATGTTTGTTGGGTAATCTTCTTTTTAAGCTGAAAAAGAGGAAGAAGAAGAAGAAGCTCTTTTTAGATCTATTTCCTCTTGTTTTTGTATTCTATTTTCTTACCATCGCTTGTAGGAAGCATTTTGAGTTTTAGGGCCATTTTATTAATCTAGGCATCCTTTTGTTCTTTTGATGCTTATGTCAATTTAGTAGGTTTCTTGTGTTCTTCCTCGTTTTTGTTCTTTTACACATCTGTACCTCTTTTCTTATATTAAAATTCAAAATATCTTACCTTACCCAAAAACGAGTAATTTACTTATTTATACAGGATGGTGGCTTGGATTAAAAAAATTTTGTAAAATAATTGTCTTGCTATCTATTCAGGTTCAAGAGCAAAGAGCAAACCGAAGAAGGAGAAGACACAGGAAGAGAAAACCTTCAGAAGAAGAGCCAAATATTTTCTAGCAGCACAGTTCATTGCAGTTCTTTTTTTCCTTACCATCATGGGTAGATCCAATGATGCTGACATGGAATTTGATGAGGATGATGAAGGTTTGGACTACAATGATTGAATAGAACTCATGTATCATCATTTGGTCATTGATTTTTTTTCTTCTCAATTCCTTAGCAAGGTTAGATGTCCAATGAGGATAGTTGAGATTCCCTCTCCTTGTTTCTATTCACTCACTCCCTTTTGGGAGAGTTTTTAGTGGAAATTTTGAGAATAAGCATTCGGTTCAAATAGCGGGCATGATGTTTTATTAGTCTATAATAAGTTTGCATTAGCGAGAGCATAATGTTTGTGGTTGAACTAGCTAATAATGAATCACGAGTCCTTAAGATGAAAATAGGGTATGAAGGCTCCTATGCTCTTTAATAGGGGCTCGTTTTGTTTCTAGATCTTTTATGTTGCCAAAAGTCCATGTGTTGTTCAAATCTCACCAAGGCCACCTCTGGGGCTTACCTATACCAGTTCAAGCTTTTTGATTCAACAGGTATGTGGATTTTACCAGTTGATTTATGTGCCTGAGAGTAGTTAATCAAATTAGGTTCCTGCCTCTCAATCTAAAAAATGAAGCTTGTGATCCGCTGAAGGTACGTGCAAAAGGTTTTGTAAGTGGTGAAACTAACAGGGTAATAGCTTTAAGAGGACACCTAACAAAGTATTAGAAGTTTGGTTTCGTTTGGTGAATCCTGTGTTTACCTGTACTTGGAAAGGAGGAAACTACTTATCACCTTCGATGTCTGAGTTGAAATATGGGTTGAGAAGTATCATTAATCCTGGATATGGTGGCATTCATTAGCGGATAAAAAAATTTAAAAAAAAAGGTGATTATAAAGCCAAAAAAATAAAAAATGATCATCATTATTATCTTGTTATTTATTTAATTTTTCAACAATATTATTATCTTGTTTAATTGGAGACAATAGGTACTTTATGTGAATATACAAAAAAAAAAAAAAAGCCATTTAGGCCGTGGAATGACTCGAGTTTGGATTTATTTGCCTTTTAATTTATATTCCAAAATACCCTAATCATATGCGCTTATTGCATACCTACACTTTTGTAGTTATTAATGGCATTGCTATAGGAATATGAATATATGATAGCAATGGATAATGATTAAATAATTAATATTTAATTAACATTTTTGTTGCCATTAGGAAACATGTTTATGCATTTTGTTCGTATACTAACTAAATTAATTATGACAATACTAAATTTTTGTCACTAAAGGAAATAGAAGTTGTAAAATATTTTTATTAACTAAATAATATTAATAATTAACAATTTAAATCTTACAACAATATCCAATATATTAATTATATATTACGTTAGTAACTAAAACTAATAGTATTCAAATAACAATTAATAACTATTTTACTTCCGATAGAACAAGTGCAGGCCTTTATATTATTTAACAATTAATAATTACTCTACATTGCGAATACGTCCAATTAACGAGATCCTTAAAGGGGGTATTAAGACGCTAGGAGTGTATTCCGCATTTGTTATCGGAGAGATCGGTTCTAGACCTACAGACCTATGTCATGTTGTCTTATGCAAATGGATAGAGGCTGATGAATGATATAGTGGAGTCTAGGTCATATTACATGATAGGCAGATATGCAGTGTCAAATATAAGGTAAGTATTGAGGTTGTTCTATAATGTTTTAGTCCTTTGTTTATTGGATAATATTGGTTACTATAGTACACTTAGATCCGATTGCAGATTTTTCTTCTTGTAGTCCATTGGTGATGAGGAATTAAGTTCAATGACTCCATCTTACTATAAGATACTACGATTCTTGGTACTTATGTTGTATATGTGGATTTCAAGGTGGAAGATCATGTTGGTGTTGTTGGTTATGAAGAAAATTTGGTTTTGGCAATGCGATGAAAAAGTATGTCTTACTTCATTAGGTATTGTAAGTATAGTTGTTAAAATCGCAATTCTACTTATACATTTTTACGAGTTTATGTTTTTTATAAAGTATTTTTGAGTTAAATCATATATAAAATCGTTTTAGTCTAAATTAGTGATAAAATCATGAATTTAGGTATATGATTATATAAGTTTACAATTTCACCGATTTTATGTGATTCCACATGATTTCATATGATTTTATATGATTCTACTTGATTTAAGTCTAATATGCTATCAAACTAAGAAAAAAAAATTAAGTTTTTTACAATTTAAAGCAAACTCATCAAATTATAAGTAAAATGATATTGTATTTGTTTTTCTTTTTTACCTTAAATTAATTTCATTACTAATTTCACTATTGAAGACTTTTCATTGATAATGAATAGGTAGTTGAGAAAGAAGATATTTAATTTATCAAAAAAATGATTGGATGGATATCATTTTAAGTGAAAGGGATAGGGAAAAAATAAAAGTAATATTATGGAGAAAATTGATATACTTATAAATTTGGAAAGAGCTTAGAAGAGTTAAAATTAAGATGTTTTAGAAATTCATGACATTGATGTTATTGAAGACTAAAGACAAATAAACACTTCAAAAAACTTAAAATAAGAAAATATTGATATTATTGGTAGTAGTATAATAACGATATTGACAATAACAATAATGATAAAGTTAATTATGATTACAATTAAGTAAAATTGTAGTAGTTTTGATAATTTTGAGCAGTTGATAATTAATATTTTGTTTGTAGTTTAACTTTTTTAATTATGATGATTAATAATGGTGTAATTTATATTTATATTAATATATGTTTTTCAGTTTTATACATTAGTATAATAATTTATGATTAACTATTTACACTATAACTTATATTATAATTAAAATTTATATTAAATTACTTTATTTATAGTATATATTTTAAGTTTTTCATAAATTTTGTAAGCATATTTATAGTTTTTTACTATTAATTTACATAAGTCGTAAAAATTTATATTTCTACGATCTAATTCTATATTCTAATTCTGCTGATCCTTTGACAATTCTAAGTAAAATCGCAAGTTGCATTATCATTTTTCATTTCACCTCTATAGCTGATTGTGCTGAAGTTGTAGTCGACTGGCATGCAGCTGCGATTGTGGTAGTTTCCTCTTTCTTATTCTTGTTGTGCCATGGTAACTTCCTTTTTTTCTTTTTCTTTTTATTTGTATTTTGCTTTGAGCCTTGTAATGCAAACTTTCTACATGTACTACTAAATATTTCGGAGTTAAGAGAGAATGGTAGAAATCGCATGATTTGATTATGGAAATTAATATTTCATGGCCATGTGTGAACTATTATACAGTTGGTAGTCTTGCTCATGAATTCCCACCTCAGTACTTAAAAGGGAATTCTATGTCAAATTCTATATGCCATATTCTTTGTGTTCTTTACTAGTTCATTCTCTTGTTTCCATATATATATATATTGGATCTGCAATTCAAAATCTGGGTTTGGTCCAAACAAATTTGCAAATGGGAAATAGGTTGGGTTAGGGCCTTGATTTCAATACCTTATGACATTTTTCCCAAATCCTCCAAATGGCTTACAAATATATAAAATACAAAAGTAGGATTTCTGTATCATATAAATGCCTAATTATTGTATTGAAAACAATTTGAAGTTTAAATCATTGAAAACTTTCATCATCAATAATATAAAAAATTATCCACAGGGCCTGAATATGTGTAAATAACCATCAGCTCATCGGTTAGGCGTGGATGATCGCATTAGTTATGATTTTGTCAATTAGTGGTTGGGGACAAATTGAAAAACCTAGTAAGATTAAATCTAGTACTAATGCATTGACAGTCCTTATCAGTTAGACCAACCCACCTACATCCAGCCAACTTTAATCCTCTCTTATTACTATTTAGAAAAGAAGTTGAAAAAGGAAAACAAGCCCTGGAAGCTGGTTTTTTTTTTTTTTTTTTTTATTTCTTTTGTATATCGTTGGACTTCGGTTGAGCAGTAGGAAAGCATCAATTGGTTTATCATTTTACCTGCAAAGAAAAAGTTTTATATTATGTAATTTTTATACGATATGTATCATTCACATATAAAATCTAATTTTAACTTTAATTAACTTCTTTTATGGTAATTTGTAAGCACACGCTTTTGTATTTGCTTATTTTGCAATTAGGTCTTTATCTTTAAAGCTGAGCTTTCAAATTCTTAATGCTTTCAGATTCCTATATTGCTAATTTGCGCTATATATATATATAATTACTTTCTATTATTTTATCAAAAATTGAAATAATGAAATAGTCTACAAACATATATCAATGCATATTGAACTAATATGAGAGGATGTATCGATTATAATATATAATTTTGAAAACATAACTTTTTGCATGAAATGATGTTTCACTTCTATATCCTGAAAAGACATTTCTAATGCCATATAGTGGTATTAGGATCATCCAAAACAATAGTCATATAATATACTATAGAAATGGGACATTCTATGATCCTGTTAACTATTTTAACAGGATCGATTTAAATTTTAATTTCATAATTAAATTACATATATTAATTTATTGTTGATTTTCTTTAAATTTTTACCTTTAATACGTAAATTATCAATGAGATTTAAGGTTGAACTAGTTTCATTAAAAACACATATAGGATTATAAAAAAAAATCTACGAACTAAGATGTTATTTGTGATATTTTTAGATAAATTTATCATTTTTATTAATAAGTAAACTCTCAACTAAAATTCCTATATAATGGGTGACTTTAACTAGTTTATAATTTATTCAGGACCACTCCATCTTTGGACTTTCTACCTTTCTTCAATCTTTTGGATTTTGCTAAAGAAAATACTTATCTGGCGTTTATTGCATTTTTGAAGCATCATTGAGGATAGGCTTGATATCTATGGGCCGAAACCGTCAACCACTCAATAAGATGATAAAAAACCTTATTGGGCTCCAATTATTGAAAGAATGGGCCCAAATTTACCTTTGGCTGTATCCGAAATTAAGCCTATTTTCTAGGGATGCAACCTAGGCGAGTTGTAATAGGGTACTCACCCCGATTGACTCGATAAAAACCCGAAAACTCGGTTGGATAATTTTTTTTAAAAAAGTGATAAATTAATATTATAATTTATAATTAGTATATTTTATTATTTTTATATTTTTAATCAATATTTTTATATTTTATTTTATTTTTATATTTAATTTCTCCCTTATTTTCATCACAAGTAGATTAATAATAAATTAAAGAAATGATATATAAAAATAAGTTGAAATATATATATAAAAAAAAGATTTAACTGTCATTCGGGTTTCAATGAACCCGTTCTAAACCCAACCTGTTTACATCCCTACTATTTTCCCCTAAAAATGGGTAGAAATTAAAATGTATTGTGATGTATACTTTTGCTAATTTTTGTTATTTGTATCACTTCATTTATCACCTATACCATTTCATTACTATTCAAGAGATATATCTTCTATTATAATATATAGATTTCATTTGTATTTCTTTGTTTACCGCTCATATCATTTCTTTACTATTCAAGATAGGTCTTTAGTAGAAAATGCCAAAAGTTATAGCTCTTGCATGACATAATATAAAATTGGAATTTTCACATATTTGTAGATATTTTTAAGGAGTTGTATCTTTTCTAATATAACATTTTATCATATTAAAATATAAAAAGAACATCGATGGTCTTGTAAAATCAATAGTTTAAATTAAATAATAGTAACTATACCATCTTTGAAAGAATTTATGAGCATACATTAGTAGTAGATTAACTATGATAATATTTTGAATGAATCTATTATTTTTCATATTTATGTATATACTTTAAATTAAAATCCATGCTTGGTGCAAGGCATTTGCTAGTCTATTATAATATATAATTTTGGAAAAAAGAAGAAGACATGTCCTACAATTTAATATGAAACAACACAACCTTTCACTTAAAATTATATATAATTATGTCATTGTGTCTATTTGATTTTGACCTTTTCAAAACTTTTTCAATTATCGTGGCTTTTCAACTTACCCTTGTCAAAAATAGTGCATATTCAAAAAATGCCATTAGTTGTTTTATTTTTTTTCTCTAAAATAGTATCCTTTCTAAATAATCATTACAAGTATTGTACATGTAAATAATCTTTTAAAAATGTCATTAGTCATTATTGCACTTTTTTGAAAATAGTGGTATAGCACCCTGAACCCAGGATGATATAACCCGTTATGTGTCCTTACTAAATAATGGCATACTAAGACTCTTAATTTGTTTTAAACCACAAGTATCTATATAACTTTACTGTATAAAATATTCATCAATTTCTCAAATATTTCATACATAAATCTTCTATTTATTTAATAATATACATAACTCTAATTTTTTTTAGATAATTTAAAATCTAATCTAATGTAATCAAAAGTAAACTATCACAACCTATTTTATCACATGTGTCAATGCATTAGCATTGAGCTTGCTTAGGTTATGATCACAACATATAAGCTCATCTTATACTTTCAAAGAAAATTCTCTAAATGGAGTGAGTTAAAGCCTAGTATGTGAATAACACACACACATGCGTATGCTCAACAATATCTCAAGTCATATGCATTTAATGCAACAAGTATCACAAGTAATCAATTTGATTATATTTTGATTGAGTCCATCAATCAATACACAGGTGCTCATGACCCAGCTCATACTTGATTGAATATATATATATAATAAACCTAGGTTGGGAACTATTATCTTTAACCTCAACTTTCTAAATAGGTATTGGGAATTGTCACCTCCAACTCTAAAACTTGCCATCTTTGGCTTCTAGGCCGAGTCACACAAAAGCAGCAAGCAAGTTATTAGCCAGATATTTAATAAGTTTATTCAAAATCTAGTACCAACACATGCAAACAACATACATGGTAAATACGTACATGCATCCTATGCCACTAAACTTCTCACTTCATTAATATCACTTAACCTTGATTCACATTATATAATACCATATCACAAATACATACTTAATTAGAAACTATGATCATAACCTAATGTTAGATCTTTGATTAATTACCTAAAGATTTGTATTTAAGAAGGTACTTGGCTAATTCTAATTTTACCTTAGGATTTTTTTATTTTTGCATTTTTTTTACACTTTACGTATTTATAATCACTTACTAACAAATATTAAATCTAAAGAAAATAATTAGCGAACAACTTATTAAATAATTTTTTATTTATTCATTTATCTCTTTATATGTATACTTATATATACATATAGGTATTGTTATGATATATATTATTTATATAATTGTTATATACTTACTATTATGTAGGCTTATATAAATATATATATATATATTAATTATATGCTACTATTACTTATTGCTATTATTATTACTTCATATCTTTATTCATTGACATACATTAGTGCTTAGGCATATTGTACTCATTATGATTGACTTGTCTTTTAATTATTATTATCACTAATTACTAGTCCAATTTCTTGTAATTTAGTATTATCTATTTACTTATGTATATATAGAAGCAATTAAATCAGCATATTAAATTACAATAGCTTTACAAATATATGAACGGATAAATGAATATATTTATAACAGTAGCATCAATAAATAGTAATGCACACACATGCACATATCTGTGTATATATATATATATATTACTTCTTACTTCTATTTATATATAATACAGATTCCTTTATTTAATCCACGCACAAATATGTCATTATCATTTGAATTAGTATTAGCTATAAATATTCAACATCTTCCTTATTATTAATATTGTTAATGAGATAATACTAATATTATCGTTATTATCGATTAATAATTTTAGTGTATCATAGCTATTAATAGAATTAAGATACTATTGTTATTATTAGTTATCATTATATTATTTGGCTATCACCATTTATTACTATAATGTATTAAGAACTGTGATTACTCTTAATTGTCATGATAATATAAGGGTAAATTTCATTTTATATACTTGAATTTTTACTCTTTTACATTTTAGTACTTGTTTATTATTTAAATTGCTCTATTATTACTATTATTTTATTTATTAACTCTATTTATTATTACTATTATTATCTAAATGATTTTTCTTTTTCAAATTTTAATAATTCCAATAACATGTCAACAACGCTTTTTCCTTTGAACTTTTCACATCATAACGAATCAAAACACTCCTTCTTGTTTAATTCATTTTTTTTCCCTTTAGTTCCAACTTAAGGACCAAAATTTGTCAAATTCCTTAATTCGTACATGTTCACTAAATTAATATTCAACATCTTAATCAACTTTTTTTACATTCTTAAAAAGAAATCTAATACTGAATTTTTATTGCTTCCCATGAAGTACTCTATCTCGGCAATATACACGCATAAATCCTAAATCAACCATATAAATAACAAATTTGCAATAAAATTTAACAAAAACGCTCCACTAGAAATGATGGAAGCAACAAGGAAGGACCAAGGAATGTCGAAAAGTAGTACTGAAAATTTTCAAGAAATATCTAGCTTACTTAGAGACAAAATAAGTAGAAGTACTAGTTTGTGCAAGGAATTGGATGTTTGATGTAAAACCCTAATATGTATTTTTTTTTTTTACTCCATTGAGAAAAAGTATTGAGAATGTTAAGCAATTGATGCTAATAAAGAACCATATAAAAGCATAACTAAGGGAATAACAAATGAATTATTCATTAGATAGTAGAAACCCTAAGGATAGTTGCTAAAAACTAGTTGATATAACGATTATTGTGCAACATCGTCCTAGGGTTTCTTGCCCTCCGTCCAAATCGCCGCACTTATGATAGGCGGCATCCCGTCGTCGCAGACGGTTCCGCCCACTGTGGCTCCGTCATATGCCAACGCCCTTTGTGGCCGACCCTCAGCTCCTGCTCCCTTTGCAACACTACCTCCAGAATTCAATATGACATCCATGCCCACCGTCTACAAAGGAGAGCCAACCTTCATCATCACCAAAGCCGAAAGTGAGCAACTAGCAACACCATTCCGCTTAGCCTTAATCGGAAAAGTTTCAAAGGGAAGACCGAAGATGGACTATCTTAAGAAGGAATTTGATAGAATTGGTTTTAAAGGGGGTTTCTCCATTGGAGCTATTGACTTTCGACACATCCTCATCAATTTCGATTTAAACAAAGACTACCAGCAGTGTTGGATTAGAGCCGTATGGACCATGGATTCATATGTGATGAGAGTCCTCAAATGGACACCCTCCTTTCGTCCAGACAAAGAATCATCCTTAGTTCCAGTTTGGGTATCTTTGGAAAAACTTCCGATTCACTTCTTTGAAGAACGCTACCTGTGTCGTATGGCCTTGATGATAGCTACGCCTCTCAAACTTGATGAAGCTACAAAGAGGAAAACTCGGCCTTCTGTAGCCCGAATTTGTATTGAAGTTGATCTTCTAACAGAACTACCAACACGTCTTCGCTTGGGGGAAGGTGATGAGATTTACTTTCAGAAGGTGATCTATGAAGACCTTCCTTCCTATTGCCGCTTGTGTAACACTGTTGGTCATTCGACTGATAATTGTCGCAATCGGGGACCGAAAGCAGCTATTACTATAGCTAAGCGTACCAAGGAAGCCGAGGTTAAACCAAGCCGTCCAGCTAATTCCTTGAAAACAAACCCTGTATCGGAAATACCCCCTTCCTCATCTAGGCTACAAACCTCCGACAAAGCAGTCACCTCCATTCATGCCCTTGATAAACAAGCTGACAAATTGCCTGCGTCTGGAGATAAGCTCTCTGATGGAATGCTGGTATCTGCAAATAAGTCCACGAAAAAGTCCATTGATAAAGTGTCGGAGCCAGCTGAGAATGTGGATACGCCAATCTTTGAACGCACAGCTCAAGAGAACACTACCATAAAGTCCTCTGTTGCAGAGGATTCTACAAAAAGAAGATCAGATGAAGCCGCAGCCGTACACTCCAATTTAGGAATTATGCATAATGGCCCTATTATAAAAGCCATGGCAACTAGTACTGTGAATATAGTACTTGCTGCTCCACCATCCTCTCAGGTAACAGCTCCTTTGCAAATTGAACCTATTTTCTCATAGGAAAATACTGCTACTACTATTGCATCCCAGTATGTGGAATTACTAAATATCTTTGTTGCTCCTCTGGTGACAACATCCTCCCGGTTTAATGTGCTTGCTGATAATAATGATCAAGTGGATGAGGAAATAGATTGTGATCGGTCACTAAAGGAACCTCCTAATGTATCTGAAGATGCCTTGTTGCCTCGAATACCCCCTCGCTTGATACAGTCAGATGATGAAGCCACCACAGTTAAAAAACCCGGACGACCTCTTGGCTCAAAAAAGAAAATCACTTCCTGTCAAGAAAATCCTTGTCGCTCTGCGAGGATATCTGGTGACCCTCAACCCCCCTCTTTCTAAATGATAAGTATGCTTTTCTAGAATGTGCGTGGGATTGCTTGCAAGGCATCTCAGCGTCGTCTTAAGTTTCTAATCCAATCTCATAAACTATCACTAGTTGCTCTCCTAGAGCTGATGGCAAATGTTGCTGTTCTCCATGCCTTGAGGAATAAATTTAATCTTGCTGCAACCTTTTCTTCTGCTAACAATAAAATTTGGATTTTCACTTCCAAAGAATTTTCTGTGTCGTCTGTAACTGATCACGAGCAGGTCCTATCCTTGGAGGTAATCCATCATCATCTTCCCACTTCGATTTTGCTATCTGTAGTTTATGCTTCTTCCACTGCACAGGGCCGGTTGGGTTTGTGGTCGACGATGCAGAATCTCTCCAGTTCTTCTCACGGTATGCCATGGCTAATAGGTGGAGATTTTAATGCCATCCATTCGGTAGATGAGTATAGGGGTAACTCCACTCCTAATCAAGGGGTGATCTTTGACTTCAATAATTGTATAACTGCGTGCAACCTTATTGAGCTTCCAACTGTGGGGAATGATTTCACTTGGCAAGGAGTTCGATCAAATGGTACAGTATTCAAGAAGCTTGATCGCTTGCTGTTCTCAAGGGATTAGATCTCCACGTTTCAGGTCAATTCTATACAACATTTGAATAGGTCTTCTTCAGACCACTGTCCTATCCTATTTCAATATTAGAAGGAGGCATTATCTAAGCCAAGTTTGTTTCGGTTCCAAAAGATGTGGCTGCGAAGACAGGAGCTATTTGATATAATAAAGGACAACTGGTCTCAACCTGCGAATTCATATGGCATGCTAGCTTTCTCACTTAAACTTAGGCGACTCAAGTCTAGGCTCAAGGATTGGAATAAACAACATTTTGGTGATGTTTTCCGCAATCTGAAAGACGCTGAAGCTCAGGTTTCAATTCTAGAACAGTTGTATGAAGAAACGGGAGCAGTGGAGGACAGACTTAATTTGGAGCGGTCGAAATCAAACCTTTTCTCACGTCTCAGGGAGCACACAGACTATATGCAGCAAAAATCGAAGATAAAATGGTTCCGGGATGGCGATGAAAATTCCACTTTATTCCATACCTTTGTTGCAGACGTTCTAAAATGGGGATCCACAAGATCAAAAATGGAAATGGTGATTGGATCTCATCCCCCACTGAATTGGAAGCAGAAGCTATTCAATTTTTTACCAATCTTTTACGGCAAAAGCAAGTTGATGATGATGCTGGTGCCGAGAATAGGCTGCTTGCTAACATCCCAAATCTAATTACCATCGAAGACAATAGATCATTGTTGCGTCCTATTGAGGGTCCGGAGCTAAAAATGGCTGTTTTTGGATTAGACGCGGACAGCTCGCCTAGAGTTGATGGCTACGGGGGCATATTCTATCGCTCTTGTTGGGACATAATAGAACAAGATCTCCTAGCTGCTACTCGAGATTTTATGGCTGGTACCCCGATTCCAAGGGCGGCTGCAAGCACCCTAATTGCACTTCTGCCTAAAAAGCACTCTACAACATCATTCGCGGATTATAGACCGATAAGTCTCTGCAATTTCTTGAACAAAATTTTTACCAAGGTCCTAACAGAAAGGTTGAAGTCAGTTAGACAATCGATAATCTCACCGGAGCAGTCGGCCTTTCTGAGTGGTCGCGATATCACAGAGAACATCCTCCTTGCTAAAGATCTTGCCCAATTCTTGGAACATCCCTCAAGAGGCGGAAATCTAATAATCAAGATGGATATGATGAAAGCTTTTGATCGGGTCTCATGGTCATTCCTTTAGAATCTAATGCTAAAATTTGGCTTTGCACATCACTTCGTCTCACTCATCCTTGGCAATCTAAGAGCTGCCTGGTTTTCGATTATATTGAACGGAGGTCCAATTGGTTTCTTCCAAGCATCTAGGGATATCAAACAAGGGGATCCATTATCTCCATATCTCTTCTTGTTAGCTTCGGAAGCCTTATCTCGTGGACTTAAAAATCTTGAAGAGACAGGGCAAATACTTCTGTTTCATACTCCCGCATCAAACTCAGTTAAAGTAACACACCTAAGCTTTGCAGATGACATCTTGGTGTTCACTCGTGGGGATAAAAGGTCCTTGCAGCATCTAAATAGATTCCTTTCTGATTATGAATTGGGCTTTGGACAAAAAATCAATAAGGACAAGAGCTTCTTCATTCCTCCAAACAATCGTCCCCCAGTATATCTCCAACAAGTCTCGGCTTCTCTTGGCATTCCTGGTGGTTCATTTCCCTTTCTATATTTAGGATGCCAACTATATAGGGGTAGAGTACGAGAATGTTATTTCTCACACTTGATCGATAGCTATGAATGGAAACTTGGCCATTGGTCTAACAAGATCTTATCGCCTGGAGGTAGACTAATTCTCATTCGCCATGTTTTGCAAGCTATTCCATTTCACACGCTCACTGCTATTCAGCCTCCTAAATCGGTGATAAAGAAGCTTGAAAATAGATGCCAAGAATTTTTATGGGGATCTTCAGACTATGGCAAAAATAAACATTGGAGAGCTTGGCATAGAATCACTTTTCCATCGAATGAAAATGGTCTTGGAATCCAGGATTTTTGCTCAATGATCACAGCTGCCTCATTGAAGCTATGGTGGAAACTTGACCATGGCAAGAGCCTTTGGGCAAAATTCATTGGCTCCTTGTTTGAATCATCAAGGAAGCATACTTCTTGGCGGCGTATCCAGGCTGTACATGACATTGCAGAATGAAATACATGTTTCCAAGGTAATTATCGAATATGGATGTCATCTGTTACTGGTGCATTTAGCTATAAAACTGCATATGAATTGGTTAGGCCAAGGCAACAATTTATTCAATTTTTCGATAAGCTAAAACACCGTTTTTTGCCTCTTCGGATTCGCATATTCATGTGGCGTTTATTTAACAAGTTATATGCATTTCCGGAGGTCCTTTGTGGCTTTGGTTTCCTCCTGAATCCGTCTCGGTGCCCTTTGTGTTTGAGTGAGATGGAATCCATACAATACCTTTTCCTCAAATGCAAAGTAGCTACAGATTTATGTTTTCTTATGGCTAGCTGGTTGGACATCCATATTTCCCCGGTTGCTGGTTTGTGGAATATGATACAAAGTTGGTTTCAAATGTATCCAAATGGCACAATATTTAGCTTAATATGCCAGCTAACACCGTCCTTTATCTGCTGGGAATTATGGAAGGCTAGAAATAGAATGATTTTTGAAGGGCACACAACTTCAATTGGAACCCTTTTCCACCTGGTTAAGGATCAGCTGGTCTTAACTCTTAGATCCTACTCTCCCAAAGCAAGTTCCATACAAGAAGCTGAGGCTATCAAACAACAATTTGCAACCACTTTAGAGGTGAAGGTGAGAAGACGACTAATTATCAAATGGCTGAAGCCTACATCAGGTTATGTCATCAATTCAGCTGGTTCATCAACTTCAGATAGAGCGGCTTGGGCATACATTTTGCGACGAAATGATGGCTCGTTTATACATTCAGAAATGCAATGTATAATGGATACATCAAAGGCATTATCCATGGATTTGGAGGGTATTCTCTTTGGCCTACGCTCATGTGCTACCAATAATATCTCCCCAATATAGATTCAAATCAACAATATGTTACTTGTATCTTACCTTCAAGGCAAATAGGGTGTCCGTGGCAACTGTCCCCCAAAATAACGGAGGCAAGAAACCTGATGCAATTACTATCGGAGTCCGTTGTTTATGTGTATCGTGAAGCAAATGCTTTAGCGACAGGTCTTTCTCATTATGCAACTCAACTTGATAGTATCAATATTGTGCGCTGGCAAGATCTCCCCGGAAGACTCAGAGGTATCTACCTCTTAGATCTATCCGGGTGTCCATACATTAGAAGTCGATAGTCTCCTTTTTCATCTTACTGACAGTTTTTTGTATACATCTTCCATCTGAGAGAATGCTTTTTGTACAGTATTTTCAAATACTGCTCTCTGTAAGAACTATTGACACTATAAATAAATATAATAGCCATCTTGGCTTTTCTTGAAAAAAAAAAATGAATTATTCATTAGTATTAGAATTATCTTTATATGTTCCACCAAGACAAATAAATAAATAAATTACTATATTTATTTATTTATTTATTTATGGAAAAGGATGCTTTTATGCATTAAATCATGTTTATATTTATTACTTTTCATAATAAAAAAAATTATGGCTATAGTTAAAATTCTTATCCACATATTGTGTGGACTCTTAACTATTAATATATAATTTAATTTTTTTTTTATTGTCATTGTATACTTTGATATTACCCTCTTACTTTGGCCTAATACAAAATAACACAACCCCTACTATACAATGGTGCATCCTTATAATTTGAAGAATTGTAACTTTTTGGAACAACGTATCTTTTCATTTAATGTTAAATGACGAATAAATAGTTATATGAAACTAAAAATAGTAATATATATATTTATGTAATTAAATTATAATATTTACACCAATTTTAAAATAATTTTTAAACATATATATTATTAATATATTAATTGTAATAATCTTTTACATATATCTATTCAGTCAAAAATCCATCAATAATAATGCGAAGCTTTAACTAGTTACATATATACACGATACCCCTATAAACTCCTTTTTCCAAAACCATCTTTTCAATAATTTTTTTTATTATATATATATATATATATATATATATTGTATAAGATAGTTAAGATAACCTATTCAAACGTATCAGAAAGAAAAAAAAAGAAAAAGAAAATTGACAAAATAGTCTAATCAAAGCGGATCCTAAATGTTAACAAGTTTGTTTGGGTAATATGCTGCATCTAGCATCCGAACATGATTAACTTGACCAAAAAAACGTATGTCATGTCATGACATAAATTATAAAAAATAATTAAATAAATTAAAATTAAAATAATATTAAAATTTAAACTACTTTCATATCAAATAAGAGAAATTAATTTCTATTCACAATAGTTAATGTGTTATTGTTAAAAATAATATAAGAAATAAATACACTATAAAAACATGTTTACTAGGATATTTATAGACTTCACTAAAAATAAATTTTTATTCCTTAACAATATAAGACTAAAAGCAATTTTTATCTTTTGATTTTCTTTTTTAGACTTTTGTCCCGCATTGCTAGGATGACAATTCTACTTAAGTGTGGTTCTATATAAATAAATGTAAATCATTTTTAAGTTAATAAAAAAATGGGCTAAAAACTATTAATAGCACATTTGCTTTGTGGAATGAAATAAGGTAAGAATAAAATTATAACTTTTAAAGGAATGAAATAGGGAAGGAATAAATATTCTTTCTCATTTTGTGAATATTGGAAGTATGCTTCAAAAAAAAAAAAGTTATTCCCTTGATCTTATAAAATAATTCCACTTTCTTATTTTGTAATAATAGTAATTCTATGGAATAACTATTTTGTCAACTAAACACAAAAATACATCTATAAGAAATGAATTATTATTTTATTTTACTCTTATGAAGAGAACCAAATATTGACATAAGAGTTTTCGACTTATAGTTTTTTTTTTTTAATTTTAAATGAATTTTTTTAGCTTAAGAAATTTAAAAATAAAAAATTAAGGCCAATTCACGGGTATAGAACCGTTGATTCATTAAACTTGGCTTGGAATTGGGGGGTCATGGTTTAGGGCTAGTTTGGCCTTTCTGAAGCTGAAACTTGCTAGTTCTAGGGCTAGTTACAAGGCGATTCCACCCCCTGACCATGTCTAATTAGTAAGCTTTGATGTGTGGTAGTTTTTATAAAACATGAATGGTAATTTTGTAAAAATTATCCATTATCACTATAGTATGTTAAAATAATTGGTACTACCTACCACTTATCTATATACCACTCATCTATATGAATGGTGCATTATTATTAATGACTCTTTTTACATTTTGATGGGCCCATTTCTTTCTCAATAGTTTATTATATTATAGTATAATAAACTAATTTTGGTGTAACACACCTCTTAAAAAATAACTTTTTTACGAAAATATTCTTTTGAATAAGAGTAGGCATAGTTCAGTTTGGTTCCTTTTTTTTTTTTTTTTCTCTAAGCCAAATTAAACCATAAAAATGTAGTTTGATTTTTTATTGCTTCAAACCAAACCAAATAGTTTGATTTAGAAACTTTTCCAAAACATAAAACTTTGGTTTACAGATTGAACCATACTTTGTTATTTAAGAAAGCATATTTGCTTAATATGTAATCATATATTATAAGTATTAAATTCATTTGATAATAATATATATTGATATCATATAAGGGATTAATAAATTCAATATTTAAAAAAAACTAAAATTTCAAATGTATATTAACAATTAATTTTATTCATAAAGCCAAAATATGGTATAAATTTTAAATCAACCAATATACATATTTGTCAAATTGTGGTTATAAAATTTAAATACATATATATTTCAATAAATATAAACTAAAAATTCTTTTAAATGTTATATTACAATAAAAGAATTATTTTAGATACAAGTAAAATGTTATTTTTTTTTTCAAATGGTTTGGTTTGATTTATCTGTCCAAACTAATTATAAATTTTCAAATTGGCTCATATTGGAAAATTTCCAAACTAAACTATATAATATATATATCCATAATCTGGTTGGTTTGATTTGGTTTGCATATTGGTTTGGTTTGATAATTTTTTAACCCCTATATTTAATTATCCTTCAAATTAAATGTATGTCTTTTATTTACATAAATATTTTAAGGTTAAATCCAACATATTTTCTTTATTGGGTGATTTTTACTTTCTTATACATCACGTTCTTTATTTTAAGTAAGAAAATTAAATTTCAATAAATTAACATGTCGAATTTGGAAAGATTTCTAACTCTCAAGTTGTTTTTTTTTTTTTTTTTTTTTAAAAAAGAAAATGCCGCTCGCTGGTGCATATCCACTTAATATTCCATGTCAGACTCAGATCCTTTGTATATCCATATTCGATTTCTTCAAAGAAATCTTCTTATAATATTGTGCGGAGAACATGGATTTTCTCAAACTATTTAAAATTGAAAATAAGGTCTAATGTACTCGTTTTTAATTTCGTAATTCCAGTTAATTCACATATAAAATCTTTCCATCCTACGCATATACCATAGACCTGAAACGACAAATGATGATGGGAGATGAGAGACAACGAAGAGATATGAGAGCAAGTGGGAGAGGGAGATAAAACACAAGAGCGAGAGAGAGGAAGAGAGAGAGAGATAGACGAAACATGAGAGTGAGACTTGAGAAGGAATGGAGAGAGAAGCTACACTAGTAGTATTGCTATTGTCTGATCTAGGGTTTATATATATATATATTACCATGACAGGTTAGTCGGCTTTAATCTCTAAGTTAAATGGGTTGAAATTTTCAATTATAACAAGCTTTTTAGGTGGGTCACAAGGTTTAGTGTGCTAAGTTTGATCCATTGCAAAGCTTTGTAAATGAATAGAAAAGGTAAACTATATGAACACTACCTAATAAAGAGATTGCAAGAATTAATTGTTGAAGAATGCTCAAGAAGTTTTTATTGATTGTTGTAGTAAATAACTACATTTGTATATAATTGTTTTGTTACTTGTTGTTATCAAATTACATAAGATTGAGATTTAAATCTGTTGTAGTGATCTTGTTGGTGATTTGTGATTAACTTAATCATGTTTGTTGTCGTTGGTGTGCATTGATGTTGTTGCTGTTGCTGTGGGTTACTTTTGTTGCTGTTGTTGATGCTGTTGCTGTTCTTGTGGAGGATGTTTTGTTGCTTCTATTGCTTGCTGAAGATGTTGCCGATCTTTATCACGCCCTCGTAAGATGGACGGTGGTAAAGTACGTCCAATCTTGTTTTTGAGGTGCTGAAAGTGAGAGCTCTTTGTTGATGAGTTTCTCATGGAGCTCATTAAAGGATATGGGGGTGTCACGATTATTGACGGCATCAATGATAGATTGATAGTTGTCATCAAGTCCGTCGAGGATTTTCTCAATGAGGTCTTCTTGATCAAGGGGTTTGCCAAGTGCTGCAAGTTCATTAGCATGAATCTTGATGGATTGCATATAGTTAATGATGGAGTTTGAACCTTTGGTGATATGTTTCAGATTGTCTTTGAGTTGCTTGATGTGGCCGCGGGTGGGTTTGGCATAGGTGTTGGCAAGAATTTGCCAAGCTTGGTGAGAGGTGACTGCTTGTGTAACAAAAGGAATAATGTTGGAAGAGAGGGTACCAACAAGTGCTCTAAAGAGCAACTTGTCTTGTTGATGCCAAGTGAGGTAGGTTAGGTTAGGGGAGATGGTGTCATCCACGGTGATGGTGGATAGTGGAGGTGGATGAGTGCCATATATGAATTTGGACAGATCATATCTTATAAGGATGGCTTCAATTTAGGTTTTCCAGGAAAGATAGTTGGAAGTGTTGAGTTTGATTGAGTTGTGGATTGTTATCATGATGAGAGGTTGGGTTGGCTTTAGGTTGTTTTGGATGATTGTTGACGTATCTTCTAATGACATGTTGTCGAGGAGCAGCTTGGTGAAGTATTAGGTTTGGATTAGATTAGATGCTTTGATACCATAAAGAGATTGCAAGAATTAATTGTTGAAGAATGCTCAAGAAGTTTTTATTGATTGTTGTAGTATATAAATACATTTGTACATAATTGTTTTGTTACTTGTTGTTATCAAATTGCATAAGAGATTTAAATCTGTTGTATTAATCTTGTTGGTGATTTGTGATTATCTTGATCACACTTGTTGTCGTTGCGTGTCCATTGATGTTGTTGCTATTGCTGCAGGTTGCTTCTGCTGCTGTTGCTGTTCTTACGGAGGATGTTTTGTTGCTTTTGTTGCTTGCTGAAGATGTTGCTGTTGTTGTTGATCTTTATCACCTAAAAGGTTTTGAAATTGTATGGACTCCCAAGTATTTCAAAAGTCAAACATTAACCCCTTGAAATAGTTGTGGGACTCACTTATTTAAGTGTTAGTTACTTATATATAATTTCTTACTGATGTGGACAATACATATAATATATTTAATCCATAAAACTACTAAAAAATTTAGAAATTTTTAAAACATAAAAAATGCAGAAAAATAAAAAGAAATGAAAGAAAATTGGGTGGTTAGCAATAGCTACATTGTCTTTTCTTTATTTATATTTGTTTCTTCCGAATCCTTTTTAAAAATTGCCTACAATTTTTGTTTCTTGTTTTTTTTTTTTAATTTTTGAAAATTTTTAGTAGTTTTGTTAATTGAATGTATTACATATGTTGTCTACATCAATAAGAAATTATACATAAACAACTAACATATAAAAGAAGTAGGCCATAGCTGTTTTAGGGGGTTTACATATTGACTTTTAAAAAACTAGAAAGTCTATACAATTTTAATTTTTTTCAGGAGATTTTAATATAATTTACTTTAAAAAATGATGGGAACGATGCTAGGGCAATTGAGAAAATTTAGAAAGCCCTACATAAGCTTAATTTAATATCTTGCATAATTTTGATATTTGTTACACATTAGAGGACCGTGCCTTAAGGATGTTAGGTACATCATCTTTTGGTATTAAAACACGAGGTTCAATTGCATGCATGTTCATGTTTGAGGGGTGTTTTTTATGGTTGTGCTTGAGCATACAACGTGTCACACCTCACTTTAAGGGCTCCTCGTGATAACCCGCCACGATTGCTTAATCCCCCGTTAAGCAACCGCAAAGTATCTTATCTCCAATGTTGTGCCTGTTAATTATAATAATAACATTCCCTATTCGACGAAAGAAGTCAATTACTATTTTATCATTAGGTCTCTAATGGGTCCCATTACATAACCACAGGTACACCTAAGATCCTTTTGGATCACTTACAGGCATTTACAACAATTACAGAATCCATTTTACTAATATCTACATCAATCTAGTCCTCACATTCTTCATACGAACCATGCCCTTAGTTAGGCGACGAATACTCACCTTGGCTCTCTGGTTCATAAGGAAATTTCGGTAGTCTCGACCTGCAAGGCAAAATCTATAGGAGGGTAAGCTAAAGCTTAGTGAGATAGGGTGCAATCTCTCAGTATTGCAACAAACACAACAATTTCAAGCAAGTTATCAAACAAATGCTAAGCATGAACAATCACATGAATGCAGCATCTCACATGGTCTTCCGGTAACTAATGTAAAGTCTAGGGTTTATGCGCCCCTTGACCTTGGGTTGGGGGATTCCGAAGCCACCATTAGAGCCCGGGTCTTACACATAATTTAATTACTCTTATCACTTTATTACAACCTGCTACGATTGCTTAATCCCCCGTTAAGCAACCTCAAAGTATCTTATCTCCAATGTTGTGCTTGTTAATCATAATAATAACATTCCCATTTTGATGAAAGCAGTCGATTACTATTTTATCATTAGGCCTCTAATGGGTCCCATTACACACAACCACAGGTACACCTAAGATCCTTTTGGATCACTTACAGGCATTTACAACAATTACAAAATCCATTTTACTAATATCTACATCAATCTAGTCCTCACATTCTTCCTACGAACCATGCCCTTAGTTAGGTGACGAATACTCACCTTGGCTCTCTGGTTCATAAGGAAATTTCAGTAGTCTCGACCTGCAAGGCAGAATCTATAGGAGGGTAAGCTAAAGCTTAGTGAGATAGGGTGCAATCTCTCAGTGTTGCAACAAACACAACAATTTCAAGCAAGTTATCAAACAAATGCTAAGCATGAACAATCACATGAATGCGGCATCTCACATGGTCTTCCAGTAACTGATGTAAAGTTTAGGGTTTATGCCCCCTTTGACCTTAGGTTGGGGGATTTCGAAGCCACCATTAGAGCCCAGGTCTTACACATAATTTAATTACTCTTATCACTTTATTACAACTGTATCTTAGCTTTAGTGATCTAGGTTTAGGTGCCTCTTATACACCGAGCATTTACACCCTCAAGTGACAGGCCAGACTCAAAACCGTCAAGGCGCGACAATCCCCTAATTACTTAGTTCGCACTTAGTGGAACAATGATCCTCTAATCACTTTTGGCGTGTCTTGTAGCTATGATGGCCTTGAACAATGTAATGTTCGTGCAATGCATGCCGGGTTTTTAATTAGATCTCATAATTGGTTAAAGTTTTAGGTGATCATCCAAGGTCAAGCATATATGCAAGTGGCAATCCTGTCAACAATCTATTCACAACACATTTAATCATTTCAAGGAGCAAGGCACAAACTTAACATCAATAAAGAAACAACATTCATAAACCTTGCAAGAGTTCGTCAAACAATGGGCCTCTTATTCATGATTATGGTTATGCCTTATTCCTACTAACATATACATATATACCTAATGTTTACAACTTATACCCCTTTCGACATCCTATTTATTCCATCTCGCTTACAACTAGTGTATTTAATCATAATGATAAGGACTTAGACTATTGACATCTTAAATCCTCTATTTTAACTTATGATGCATGCCATACTTGTAGTTTAGATCAACTCCTTAGACTCTCTCTTCTTGCTTTCGCCACCAATGACCTTCATGTCAACATGTGTCTACAATCTTCTCATCAATCTCAACAATCATTAACAATGATCATACCATGACCTCTCCCTTTACTCCTACTAGTAATACCACGCACAATCACCAAGGAAAAGATCCAACACCTATATGCCCATATATGTTTTCTTGCATTCTCATTCATAGATTTCCACCCTCCTTCCAATTCCCTAATACACAAACTTACAAGAAAACTAACACTAATATAATCTCAACTCTCTCACCCATTTCATCTTATAGCCTACATTCTCAAGTTGAACTTCTATTTCCGCTTTCATCAAACCACATGTAAGCATGTACATATATAAGATTCCCAAGCTAGCTTCTCAATCTAACAAGGCGCGCATATAAACATATACATATATATATTTACAAGCCACACAGACACAATTAAGAACAAGTCTAGTACATGCACTTACACTTATACATATACATACATATATACGGTGTATATTATACTGCCACCATACTTCCCGATTTTAGTCCGACCTTCCCCGTCTCGCTACACCCCTATCCCACGTACACACACACATGCAATTTCGAAGGATCTTCCATGTCCTGCAACACATCTATGTGTATAGATACATATATATATATATATATAAACCAGTAATAGCATCACAAGGTCGAATTAAACAAAACAATGATGCAATCAATAATGCTATTGCAAGGAAAGAAGGAAAGAAGAAGAAAAAAAAAAGAGCAAAGAGGCTAGCAATTGAAAGGAGAAGAAGGTCACACACTCTACGCACAACGGGAGAAAAGAACGGAAGCCAATGACGTTTTGTATGTATACATATATATTTCCATTGCTAGCAAGCAACAATGGGAAACATTAGGGCTCTACAGCACGTCCAGCAATCCCAAGAAGTTCATACATATATACATACACTATCTTTTGCTACGGCCAAGGGAGAGCTTTCATACACGTAAATACATAGGGGGAGGATCCAGCAACACGCGTACATATATATATATATATATATATATATATATATATATATATGGGGTAATACAAATTTCTCAATAATGCAACCGCAAGCAACAATTATATACATAATACAACACGTCATGAAGTCCTACTCACTTGGATTTTATTTTCCCGAGATTTAATCAAAATAATTTTCGGGTATTTCTGAGCCAAAATTCTTTTCACCTAAAAAATTAGAGAAAAGTACATTATTATATGCTACACATGGTCTAGATCACTCCACCTAGTGTTTCTTTAGCTATTACAACTAGTTTTAGGCGAAATATTAATTTTTACACTTATTTGTTATTTGTACATAACTTTTAGAAACTAACTCCGTTTCGCAAAAAATTGGTCTAGTTGAGTTGCACTCAGCTCGAGGAACACATTGATAGTCTCTGATGGTTGATCGGAAGTTATATGTGTGAGATATGATTTTTTTTGTTCATTTTCCCTTTTTTCTTCTTCCTTCGTTTTCTCATATGGAGTGGTCCATGTTCTTCCTTGTCTATCTCCTCTCTATCTCTCTTTTTTTATTGTTTATTTTTTATTTTTTCTTCTTGGTGTCTTTGTCGTGAGGTTGTGGGTCCTCCATAGCTTGCCTTACATATATTATTATTATTATTATTATTATTAATTCATACTTTATTATAATTAGGGTTTAGAAATTCCTAGTGTGTTTTTACGCGCGCGATTGTATCAATAAAATTTAAGATTTTAGTATTTTATTACAAAACTTTAAGCTTAAGCTAATTTGATTATTTTGAGCGTGAATATTTACTCAGAATTTCCATTTGGCAACCCTAAGTCTATGATTTTAAATTATTTTATCGTTTATTCAATAATTTCTCATGGTTTGGTTTTCATGTGATTATTTCTTTTAATATAGTTTTATACAGGATATGTTTAAAGCCTTTAGTACAATCTTTTAATCATTCCGATATTATACGCAACTAAATTTTTTTGTGGATTTTACACAACGCTTGTGGTGGAATGTTCTTAGCATAAAGGTAAGACCTTTATTAATAGCGCTCTTAAAGCTCATATGTGTGGTTTATCCTTGATTGTTAAGGATGTTTGCTAAGAGCATGTATGGTGGAGGACATTTTAATGAGGTAGCTGTTTGTAGGGAGATGATAACATTAAGGAATTATTTGTAGAGCAACAATTGAGAGAATTGACTGAAACTTTGCATGCATTTATGTTGATGCAAACTGTTGACATGAAGGTGATGGGTGCACCTAGAAAAGAAAAATGAGGTTGTAGTGATAGACATAGTGGTAATGTGATAAATGTTAAATTAGATATGTATATTAAATGACATTTAACTAATTTTCCCTTGATTTTGGAATGTTTTTTAAGAATTTAAATTCTAATTAAATCATATTTTTATTTTAGGGCTTTGATGGATAGTGGAATTAAAAAGGGAGAAAAGAAATCCAATTTTACTCAATTCAGAGCTAAATTGAAGAAATTATGAAGTTTTGAAGTTAGGTACGACCTAGACATGACCATGTTCAGAACCTATTGAGCTTGAAGCTTCACAAATTTAGACACAACCTCCAGACATGATCGTGTTCGTTGGTCGTGTATCATTTTGAGCTAATTGATTTAGACACGACTTATAAACACGACCATGTTTACGCTATATCTACTAGAACATCATGTTTTACACGATTTTGATTGACGAATTAGACATGACTCGAAGTACGACCATGTTGGATAGTGTATTGGCCTAAAACATAGAGTTTTTGAAGTGCATTATATGAATAGAAGAGGATTTAACATTAAAAAAGATATGTTTTTTCTAAGTTGTTCTAGGGTTTTAGAGAAAGATAAGACAACTACTTTTCTACACTTCAAGAAATTAAGGCTTTCTTTATTTTAATTGATTTCGTTGATAATGCATGTTTATACATCATTGGTGAATTTGGTTTGCAATATGTTTAGTGCTTAATTTTTCTTAGTATCTAGATTTGTGGAACCTAGGTTTATTATGTAGTTGGGATTTCTATTTTATTATTCAATGATTTCTTTTGTTTCTTGATTCATATATGTATTCTTGATGTTTTCATTAGATTAATATTTATAGGGTATTTTTCTATCTATTTGATATTATACATTAAAATTGAGAAATCTGATGTATTATTAGATCTAGCATGTTTGAAGAGAGTTAATATAATCTTAGAGATATGTTACATAATTCTTCCGGATTTATTTAATTTAGTTATGGGAATTTATTGTTTCTAATGCAATATTTGAATTATGCTATTATGAAGAGATTCAAATAAGTAATTTTAAGATTAGGGTTTAATAAGCTTGAGAAAGTTATTAAACTAAATTAGAAATTCCCCCAATCAATGAAATTTAAGAAGGATTTGAATATTTTTTGTTAATGTCACGTAATAATTCATAGGAGAAATAAAATCTAAATACTAGTTTTACCATTTTGAAGTTAATTCTAAACTGCTTTGCTTTTCCGTCTTTCAATAAAATCTTAGTTCTTTAGTTAGTATTTTGTTATAGTTTTTAGATCAATCAACCTCTATAATTTACCGGTTAAATAATAGGATGTAGATTAGTATTAGTATTAGTATTTGTAATTTTTGTAGGATGATATCTGTATTTTATATACTATATTACAAAATTTGATAGATACACTTACTTCATATCAAGTTTTTTGGTGTCATTGCCGATGATTTCAATACTAAGAACACTAATTACTTTATTAATTTAACCATTTTTTTTTGTTTTCTATTTCTTGTTTTATTTTCTTTTTGTAGTGTAGGACCACAAATAATCCATTAGATGTGCTGACTTTTGATTGGAAAATTGAAAGGATAGCTAGGTGGTTGCGAAGAATAGTTCGGCAAGTAGTGGAGGAACTAAATCAAAAATCTCCTCTAAGAGTTAAAACAAAAGAGGAAGAGGCCAAGTTTGAAATCATGGGTGATGAAAATCAAAACCAATAGCAGACTATGTCCGATTACTCCAAACCCTCCATGGTCAAAATCAACTCGAATATCGTCAGGCCACCTGTCATTGCTAACAAATTTCAAATTCAACCTCATATCATACAAATGGTGTAGTTTGATGAATTGCAAGATGAGGACCCTAATGCTCACATATCTAACTTCTTGGAGATTCATGTCACATTTAAAATCAATGGGGTTTCAAAAGATGCGATCAAATTGCAACTCTTCCCCTTCTTGCTAAAGAGTCGAGCAAAACAATGGCTGAATTCACTTCTAAGGGGATCTATCACTACTTAGGATGATATGGCTCAAAAGTTTTTGGGAAAATACTTTCCATTTACTAAAACCGCAAAACTCAAGAAGGACATATCATCCTATGCCCAATTAGAGGCCGAGACCTTATATGACACTTGGAAGAGATATAAGGAACTATTGAGGAGATGCCCATATCATGGCCTACCCTTTGGGATGAAGATTCAAACTTTCTACAATGGTTTGAATCTATCAACCAGGAAAATGATAGATGCCACTACTAGAGGGATGTTAAACATTAAAACACTTGAAGAGATTCAATCCTTGATTGAGGATATGGCTATGAATAGTTCTCAGTGGGAAGGTGCTAGGATGAGGAATAGAGTAGCGAGCATCTACAAAGTAGATGCAATGACAACATTAGTCGATAAGGTTGATGCCATTAGTAGAAAATGTGATGCGCCTTCTATCAATCCCAAGTGCAACTCAGGTGAAGTTGATGTAGAGAATCAATGGGAACAAGCAAATTATTTAGGAAACTCCTCTAGGCTACAAAACAACCCTTATAGTAATACCTACAATCTGGGATGGAGAAATCATCCGAATTTCTCTTGGAGTAATCGGTGTCAAAATTAACTGAGGACGAACTTACCTCTCCTAGGATTCCAATGACCCATACTACATGAAGAGAGATCAGGTTTGAAAGAACTTTTAACTAAATATATTTAAACTAATGAGTCTATATTGTAGAGTACAGGAAATTTTTTAACGAATCAAGAAGCCTCCATCTGTAACCTGCAAAATCAAGTGGGACAGCTTGCAAAGATAATGGTTGAAAGACAATAAAGGGCACTACTAGGAAACATCGGGATAAATCATATAGAGCATGTGAAAGCAGTAATCCTTAGAAGTAGAAGAGAGTTGCAGGTTGAACAGAAAACTATAAAAGAGTCAGCAAAGAATGAAGAGAAAGCAAAAGAAAAAGAAAGTATAGAGTCACTAAAAGTGAAGGAATACAAACCATCCATACCTTATCTTGAATGCCTGAAGAAGGACCGCTTTAACTAACAATTTAGTAAGTTTGTTGAAATTCTTAAGTAGTTACATATTAACGTACCTTTTGTTGATGCTCTATCACAAATGCCCAAGTACACTAAGTACTTGAAGGAACTACTCTCAAACAAAAGAAAGCTGGAGGAGATATTAACTATAACATTGAATGAGGAATGCTCGGTGTTGATGCAAAATAAATTGCCACAAAAATTAAAGAATTTAGGGAGTTTTACTCTACCTTGTCTTATTGGAAATTTATCAATAAATGGAGCTTTAGCTAACCTAGGCACAAATATAAATTTAATACCACATTATATGTTTAAAAAGTTAGGATTAGGAACCTTAAACCAAAACATATGAGCATTCAATTAGCTAATCGGTTTGTAAAGTATCCTTGCATCATTATTGAAGATGTGTTGGTTAAGGTAAGTACATTCATTTTTTCAGTAGACTTTGTAATCTTATATACAAATGAGCACATCGAAGCACTACTAATTTTAGGTCACCCTTTCCAAGCTACTTTTAAGGCAGTTATAGATGTATGAAATCAAACGTTAACTCTAAAAGTTGGGGTTGAAGAAAGAATCTTCAAGATGCCTGACATAATTCAATAACCCCCTAAGAGTAATGATAGTTATTTCCTAAATACATCTAACCTATTTAGTTCTACTTGTATACAAAATGGCATGTACACAAAACCAATTTAGTAACATCTCATTCGTGGCAAGCAAAAGGATTCGGATAAATTCACACAAGTGCCAAAATTTTCATGGTTGTCTACCTGACTAGAAAAAGATAAGTGTGTCGAGTTAACGACGTTAAACGAAAGCGCTTTTTGGGAGGCAACCTAAGTTTAGTTTTTATTTTTATTTTATTAGCTTTCCTTAGTTTAGTTTAATTTAATTAGATTTATTTTCATTTTTACACCTAGATAAAAAAAAAAAAGCAAGTCATAATTTTTGTGAGTTTGACATGACCATTAACAAGGTCATATCAAAGGGCATGTTGAGATGCTACCATTCTACGGCTATGACACGACCAGTAGACACAAGTATGTCAAAGTTGTGTCAAAATTAACTATATTTTTTTTTCCTCACAAAGAGTTACACGACCATTAGACATGATCATGTCATGGTCGTGTTCAAACATCTAAAGAATGTAAATTTTCACAGAGAGTTACATGACTATTAAACATGATCGTATCATGGTCATGTCGAAACATCCGATGAAAGTTAATTTGCATAGAGTTACACGACCTTTAGACACGGTCATGTCAGGCATGTCCTTAAAGAAAGTTACATAGTATCTAGATATGATTGTATCTCGATCGTGTTGACTCTGAATCCCCTATTTTATGGGCATGGACATGAGGAAATGGGGAGATTCTAATCATGATTACAATGACTAATTTCTTTGTTTTCTTTAATGTACTAATGAGACTTATATGACTTGCTAAACTAGATTTTAACCATTTGTTTTTCTTTTTTGTTTCTTTTTCTGTTTACAACCATTTTAGATTTTTGTTCCTCTTCATTTTATATTTTTTGTAGCTTTCAATGTTTCCAAGCATTCCAAGTCAACTACTGTACACGTTAAGCTCATTTTGCAATGGAATAAATGCCATATTCAAGGGAGTACTAGTTCTTTTCCCCACTACCTTCCTCAAATCTTATTTTATTATTTTTTTTATTTTGATTTCTTTGATTTTGATTTTGTTAATTTTTCTTTTTATTCGTACATTGAGGACACTATACAATTTTAAGTGTGGGAAGGGAGTTATAAATGTATAGTTATTTAAGAAATAAAAAAATTGTTTATTTAACTGAAATCATAAGTTAACTTAAATTTGAAAGAAAATAACTCTTAGTATATAACATTGATTAAAGTTTGAACTTGAGAGTTAGAAATTTGAATTAACATACTAATTAGGATAGTATGGACTCTTGACTTATTGATATAACTTTTCCGTATGATATTTTAGACACTAAATCTGATAAATAAAAGTTAATACTTAATTCTTTGAAAGTTCTACAATAAATTAATAAAAGTTAGAAATTAAATAATACATGAATAGTTTTAGCTTAGTTCATTGACCGAGTAATAAGCTTAGGGTGCCCGTTTGTGGGGAATAATGTCTTTAACACTTAACTGAAAATTTGAGATTATCAGTTAAACCTTATTTTAAAAGATCAAGAGAAAAGTCTATGTTAGGCAAACTTAATCATAAGCTATTAATAAAGGTAGTGGATGGTTTATGAGGTATCTAAAACTAATGGCCTAAGATCGTTTGGGTGGGATTACTACGATGTAACTACCTAAAAAATAATACAAAAAACCTAGAAAAGATTGCATAAGTGGATAGTATTTATCTTGGTTACTAATGTTTATAAAATCAAGAAAAGAGGTGTATGCATTTTAGTAAAAGGGTTAGTAAAAGTGGCTAATGTTTCTCTGAGTAAGGAGTATAGGAATATATAGATGTCTAAGTTGTATATCTTTTAAAATGTTTTAAGAAAAAATGGTTAGTGTAAAATAGTATGAGATTTTTTAGTAGGTATAATTCATTCTCTTGAAACAATTACAATAGTTTTAATTAAGAATTTTGGTTCTTAAACTATTTCAAGGTAAAATAAAAATTATTTTGATTGATTTCTTGAATAATAGTAAATTGATTAAGTATTTCTTGTCTTACTACTCAATTTGATTAATTTCCTTGAGGATAAGCAAATGCTTAAGTGTTTGGGGGGAGGGAGGGTGGTTTAATAAATTCTAAATTAGATATGTATATTAAATGATTGTATTTGTTGGTCATGTATCTTTTTGAGCTAATTGATTTAGACATAACCTATAGATATGATCGTATTCTGGCCGTGTCTATTGAAACGTTATGATTAATGAATTGGACATGACCTTAAGCACAACCGTGTTGGCCCAAAACACAGAGTTTTTGGAGCACATTATATAAATAAAAGAGGATTTAACATAAAAAAGAGATTTTTTCTAAGTTATTCTAGGATTTTAGAGAAAGATAAGACAACTACTTTTTTAAACTTTAAGAAATTAGGGTTTTCTTTGTTCTAATTGATTTTCTTGATGATGTATGTTTGTATATCATTGATGAATTTGGTTTACAATATGTTTAGTGCTTAATTTTCCTTAGTATCTAGGTTTGTGGAACCAAGATTTATTATTTGACTGGGATTTCTATTTTATTATTCAATGAATTCTTTTGTTTCTTGATTCATACATGTGTTCTTGATGTTTTGATTAGATTAATATTTATAAGGTATTTTTCTATCTATGTGATATTATACATTAAAATTGAGAAATCTGATGTATAATTAGATCTAGCATGTTTGAAGAGAGTTGATGTAATCTTAGAGATAAGTTACATAATTCTTTCGGATTTATTTAATTTAGTTATGGGAATTTATTGTTTTTAATGTAGTCTTTAAATTATATTATTGTGAAGAGACTCAAATATGTCCTTTTTAGATTAGGATTTAATAAGCTTGAGAAAGTTATTGAACTAAATTAGGAATTCTGTCGGTTAATGAAATTTAAGAAGGATTTCAGTATTTTTTTTAATGTTACATAACAATTCTTAGGAGAAATAAAGTCTAAATACTAGTTTTACTATTTTGAAGTTAATTCTAAATTGCTTTACTTTTCTATCTTTCAATAAAATCTTAGTTCTTTAGTTAGTATTTTGTTATAATTTTTAGATCAATCAACCTTTATAATTTATCAGTTAGATAATAAGGTTTAGGTTAGTATTAGTACTCATAATCTTTGTGGGACGATATTCGTATTTTATATATTATATTACAAAATTTGATAGGTACACTATAGTGGTTGGCAAGATGATAGGTAAGATAGTGGTAATGGTGGACATACTCATAGGGAAATTATTTAGTTGATCTAAGAAGGTGTTGATAATTTTGGTGAGTAAAATAGGCAAAATCTGGGGATTGAAACAAGTAAACTAAAAATACCCCCGTTTAATGGTAGTAGTTGTCTTGACTATTACATGAACTAGGAGCAAAAGGTTGAGAGAGTAAGTGTTATGAGTTTTATGATCCTACCCATGTACAGTTTGCAGCATTTGAATTTACGAGTTATGCTAACCTTTGGTGGAAATTTTTTAAAGAGCAAAGGAGGTAAGATGACGAAGCTAAGGTTACAAACTATCAAATGATAAAATAGTTGACGTGAAAGAGATTTATGTTGAGTTATATTGTTAGCTTTGCTTTTGAAATTGCAAGGATTACAATAGGGTGGGATGTGTGCTATTGATTATGTCATAGAGTATGAGTCACTAATGTTTATATGTGATCTTACTGAACCTAAAGAGCAGACGATCACTATGTTTATTACGAACCTAAAATATGAAATTACCATTGCTATTAAGTTATAGCTTTATGAAACCCTAGGTAATTTGATTAGGCTTGCCTTTATGGTTAAGAGATAGTAATAGAGGGGTCAAGTGAGATTGCTAGTGGTTCAACCTAGAGTTACAAATTAGAGTGATCTTAGAGATAGGGATATTCACAAGGGAGGGCATGATAGGAAAAGCCATAAGTTCCAAGAGTGGGTGATAACAACAAGTATAAAATTCCTAAACACATGTATAAAAAACAAGCAAAGGCATGCTAGAAGGAAAACCAATTAGATAAAGTACTTTAAAAGCTTATGCTTTGGTTGCGTAGCATCTTAGTGCTTGAATCAAGGAATAATGGTCATGATAGGTAAGGTTCCTAAGTTTGAGATGGACTGTGTGGAGGAGGAGATTAATGAGAAATCAACTAATATTAAGAAGAGGATGACAACTTTTAATGCAAACAAGTATGATACTTAGGGCAAGAGACTTTGTGATGTGTCTAGTTTTGGGAAAGAACTTGCATCTAAAGGCTAGGTCAAGTAGTGATCAAAGGGAGAGTCTATTTTACACAAGTTGCTTGGTGTTGAGTAAGATATGTACTATTACTATTGATGGAGGAAGTTATATTAATTTAGCTTCTACTACATGAGTTGAGAAAATAGGTTTCTAAACATTTACACATGTAGCTTGTTATAAACTTTGGTGGTTCCATGATAAAAGGACATATTCGTATCACCAAGCAAGTGTACATTCCCATTTGTATTGGTAATTACACTTACGTAGTTGCTTGTCATAAATCATTCTTATTTACAATCTAACATATAAGAAGTGTATTATATAGTTTAGTTATAGGAGCAATGATGAAATTTTAAGGGGATGATTTACTTAATAATATCTTAGAATTAGATTCATTGTTGAATATGATTGATTTATTTTATGATTATTAATGTGATATCCAATATGCTTTTCTTTGATAATAGGCATATTTATAAGGTGCTACTAAATTTATAGTGTTATTACTAACACTTATTTTTTTCGTGATTCACGATTGCTTTATGAATAATCCGCAAGCCATATGGGGCCGGAGATAGGTCATAAATATTTGATTTGCATGAGTTACGGTGCGAGGATATGCATTATTCATTTAAGACGAGGCAAGGTATGGGATAAGTAAACCGGATCCATCTCCTTAAAATAAATGGTAGAAGGAGAAAAATGATAAAGTTTCGTATTTTGTTTTAACGAATGACTGCATTTACATGTGGCACTCCCATCGCAAACCTTGACGAAGACCATAGAAAAGTAAGTACGTCCATAGGTATAAAGATTCACTCAATATATGCATGTCTTCATGGACACGTCTGGAAAACCCAAAAGACATGCATAGGGATCCACACGGACACAATCTGGTCGAGTTTTCCAAACCATAATTCAATTGTAAAAGGAAGGAGCTTTCACTGAAGTTGTTTGCATGGGCTGTCAGCTATCTTTGTCGCATGATCCTTTGAGCGGGATTTAAGGATATTTGATACCACTTTGGAAGCAAAAGGTAGGGCTTGAAAAATATGAGAGTTGGTAAACTCTCAAAAGGGGCGTCGTGCCACACCGACAAACACGATTTGGTACAAGATATCAAAGTCTTAAGACACAGCTTTCTCCAACAATACTGAAGCTTCCTGGAATGAGCTTAAAAGTTACTTTTAACGTTGGCTTTGTGCTGTCTTCTAATTTTAAATCCCCTATCGTCTTTCTTGACTTTTTAACCCCAGGCGGTTGTGGAGGAGTCATGGGTAATATTCTTAAATATACTATATTTTTAAAATATTTTATAAATATCATATTCACAATAATTATTTCAAAAATAAGTTTTAAAAACATAAACTTAGTATGCACCTTCAAAAATTTATACTGAAAATGTAGATGACGTCTGTACCTTTAGCAGATTTGTATTTAAGGCATGAATGTTATACACGTTTTCAGTATAATTTTTTTTTTGTACTGAAAGCGCGGATACCAACTGTGTCTTTAAAATCGATTTTTTAAATAATTTTTTAGAATACAATATTTGTATGATATTTTCAAAAAAATGCTATATTTAAGAATACTACCCTTTGTCATCATCTAAAGATTTTGACCTGAAAGTGGGTCTAATACACTTCACACTACGTTTTGTTTATATATTGAATTTTCTTTTCTAGCATATTCTATGTTGTTGAGTGAGAATTTATTTTATTTTATTTTAGATTTTCTCATAAACATTCACCACTCAACCGGACCGACTCAAATCCTTGCCATTGAACGTTTAAGCAACATACAAGATTTTAGAAGGCAAAGTAGCCAAAGTGGAAGATCGCTGTGGAAATAGTAAAATTTGACAGGGTAAAGTATATGGGCATTGTTTTGGGGGAGAAAATATGGCCATTCAGACATTTATATGTATTAGTCAATATATATATAATACTACTATCTGAATTCAAAGCCCTAAATAAATAAAATACAAAATTTCATTTTCTAAATATCTTGTACTTAATAAAATCTTCATCTTGATTATTGAAAAAAATAAATATCTATCGTAAGGTCCCATAAAATTGGGCATATTCACAAGTTAGATCAGTTATTTTAAGAAAGTTTTTATTTATAACTTTTGCATGGTCAAGTAATGAAGTGTTGGGCACATCCTTCCAATATATCAAATGTACGTACTTTTACAGCATTTTTCTTTTTTTAACACACGAAACACCTTCGACAGTGTAAGACACATTAATATCAAACTACTAAACACAGTAGTTATATGTTTTGTTATTTTCGTGGATAATCGCAACATTTAAAAGAAATTCCTAGTTACCATTCTTGTTAAAAATGGCCCGTAATTATGTTAAGATATTCTATAATTATTATATGATTTCATAATTGTTTCCTTCCATGTAATAAGTCCTCAATAATTTCCTAGTTCTCTTAATTTCATGATTTTTCATAGCCGTGTGATCCTGAAGGTAATAAAGAGAGAATGACTATTATCATATTTACTTTAAAAAATAATAAGAGAATTTTTTATTTCTTCTTCCGTGAGAATAAAAATTTAAATATTATGACTATTATACCTTTATTAATATTTCAATTAATAACTAACTAGAGATAAATTAGAAATTTTATTTATATTCCTAACTTAATACTGCAATTAATGAGGTGAAGTAAATATTAGAATAAATATTTTTTGGAATAAAAAATTACACGAAGTAAATGCTAAAATAAAAATTCTTAGAAAGTAACTTTTCTATTCTTTATCTATTCCATTTTAGAAAGAAAATGGACTGTTAGGATTAAAAGATCAAGTAAAACATGGAACTTTAAAGTGATTAAAATAGAGAAAAATTTTATATTAAATGATTCAAATAAAGTATGACGTGATGGATATATGATGTAGCCTATTAATGTAAAAAAGAGAAAAAACAAACTTAAAAAAAAAAAGAAGAAAGAAGAAACAAAATACATGTGCAAGGGATGGCTGTGATGGTGCTCAACCTTCATAAATGTGTCGAATGACTTTGTGGGGGTGGTGGTGGTGTTGATGAAGTCTATCAATTTATGGTGGTTCGCATTGTGGGGATGGTGGTCCAGTGTACTCAGTGCAATCTTAAAGTATGTAACTTAAAATCAACTTAATTTGAGTGAATTTGAAGTGGTTTCTTGAAATCGCCTTAGGGATTCCAAAGTTTTAGGTATGAAGAATCAATTTTTGAAGTTAATTTCACTCAAATTTACTTGAACAAAATTAATTCCTAGAGAGAAGTAATAGGTTTTCAGCTATATAGGTTTGTAGGGAAAATGTTGAATTTTGGTTTGTATGTGTGTTTGTTATTTGAAATTGATGTTTGCCTTCTATTTCTTACCATTAGGTTTAAAAATAACACTTAAAATCCCCTTAGATTAGATTTCCATCATCGAACTTTATCTGTTCAAAACCACCCAATCTTTAAGCATGGTTTTGATAAATTTGGTTAAGATTTATTATTCTAAAAAATCAAGCAAAAAATAAAAAATAAAAAAGAATAAAACCCGACATAAATAAGAGAGGAAGAACATGATCATGGTTGATGTCATGTGTCGCGTCTCTTTTGGCTTATTTAATCATGTCGGCATCCTACTGTATTTCACCTCAAAGTTTATTTTGTGTGTAATTTTACCGACAGGTAAATATTTATTCTAAAATCATTAAAGTTTCTCGTCTGATTGTGTTGGAGTAATCGGCTGTTTGACAATGTCATGTAGCGTAAAGAGATGAGATCCATTCGTACTATCCATATCTTTGACTATATAGCAACATATGTCATAATTTCCTGCTATGGGGGAAATTACGCTAGGAGTCATTTATATCATACCAATATTATATTAGTTTTCTAGAATTTAAATCCTTCACATATTTATGAAATTATAATATTACAAGCTTAAAATATTGATGCGGGCAATGATGCGGATTGGATAGCCGAAGATTACTTAGATAAGTGGAAGAAGGAGAAACAAGCTAAGAAGACGCAGTTGACTTCAATGCTGTCGACATTGAATTCTACATTGGCGGCCTTGAGCCGTGTACTTTTAAGCCGCCGGCCTTTCGGTCGGCATACATTTAAGGTCGTTGGCCTTTCGGTTAGATTACATCCAAAGCCGCTAGCCTTTCTGCCGGCTTTGATGTAAAGTCACCGGTTTTAGGCCGGCCTTCATGGCCAACTTTGAGTTCCGCAATTTTCTTCTTTATTTATTTTTCAATGTAACTTTGTGGGACTATAAATACCTCATAGGGTTTCTTATGAGAGGTTATGTTTTATTTTCTGGATATTTTTACACTAAATATTGAGAGGCTTTTCTCTAATTGAATTTGCATCCTACAATTTATGTATTAGAAAACACTCAGTAAATTGATTTCTTGTTACCTTATACTTTTACGTTGCTTCAAATATAGTCAAACATTATAGTAACTATTATATAAGAAATAAGATTATAATAAAATTGTCATTACAATAAAATTTAAGCTTACGAATAATAGGATAATAATATTTTTTTCTAAAAGAATAATGATAGGAGTATTGATAATTTCTTCGTGAGCCATGTGGAATTCAAGATTGAGTTATTTTATCACATCCAAGCCATTTGGAATTCTCAAATTGCAATGAAAAATAGAACAGAAGGATTTATAAGCTGTCGCATGTGTTAAAGCAAACATAATGGATCTTAGAGAATACGAATTGAATTTCACAAAAAATGTACATGAGTTATTGCAAAGAAATTCATGTAAAGGGTTTTGACATGTCGCGTGGCCAGCTTGATTGAAGCAAAACACAGTAGCTAAGGTAGGAACGAGATGTCAAGAAATGGCTTCCGACTTTCAGAATGTGGTACTAAAGCAAGATCGTGTTTCGTTTGAAAATTTTGTACCTGACATGAAGGCAGCATTTTCAAAGACAAAGAGAAAGATTTCTGGCTTCTGCCCTCATCCAGATGCAACGCGAGGATGTTCAGCAGTCAGTGTCAGACACCCATTTGTCTTCCTCACTCAATTAAAGGCAGGTGGGCGGTTTGAATATTTAATATTTTATATTTTTCACTTTCGTAAAAGCGTCATTAACACTGTTCTTAGGTACTTATTACAATTAAAGATAATCATTTTACTATTTATTTAAACTTGATTGTACGCTTGAAAAAGATGCCCCTTGGTAAATACTCAAACTCAAAACACCTACTATCGTTTTTCTTTTTAAATATAGGTTTCCAAATTGTGTTATGTTCTAATAATAATAAAATAATACAGAAAGAGAGTACATAAGAGTGGTAATAAACTTGCCATGAAATTTCACCAGAATCCACTCACTATGGGAAATAACCAAAGCACTATAGACCGAAGTCACAGCTCAAGTAAAATCCTTTACACCTCGCAAAGTTACGATATGTTCCAACTTGAGTAATTGAATAAGAAAGTTTAAAATATGTATAATAATGAAATATAAAATAAACACAAAATAGGCAACTATAAATACCATTAGAAATTTAATTTAATTGATCAAACTAATGAATTGATTTGTCCTTTAAGAACATTACCTTCATTTATGGTACTTGGTCTATTCTTTATCCGAACCCGCGGTGCAACTATTTTGCTTTTCCTTAGCCAAAAACCACATCAAATACTCCAACTTCATAATGGTTTATACAAATATCTAATTAGCACAACAAATCGTTCCAACTTGAATTGAATGCTACTTCAAATGCTCCGGATATCCATCCTTTCTTCAAATTATGGCACAAGCCTACACGCTAATAACCTTTTTTTGAAAACTTTCTATGTGGACTAAATAGAAAGCATATACATTTGTAATCCAGAATATGTTACAATCATATTTCTCAAGACCAAACTTATTGATTATAGCCACTAAAATGTCCAATTTGATCCAACTGGTATAGAAGAGGGCTCTCACACAATCCAAAGCATAAGACAAAGCTGTGTGCGACACGATACACCTAGAGACCAAGGCTTGGGCTAAATACTTTAAAAAAAAAAAAAAAAAGCGTAAACTTCAGAGATTGTGTTGGTTGACCACTATAGAAAAGTGATCTCCATAAGAAAATTACTATTTTTATTTTCATTTTTTATCAATGTTCTTTTTGTGGTTATACTACTACAGCCAATGTATGGTGATTGCCGTTGCCTTTTATCATCATTTAATATTGAAGCCTATTAGTATATGCAACTTCTTAAAATTAATAAATGTGAAAAAAGTTAGCAAAACAATAAAACAAACACATGGTGAAAAGCTTTCATCTTTCCATGGACTTTTTTTTTTTCATACATATTATGTAAGTGATGCTGAAAATATGAATTAACAGGGGTATGGGAAAATATGCAACTGGTGTGTGGAAGCGACATTTTTGTAAGGGAAATACATGCCATGTTCAGAATACGACCACGGTTGTCACCATCAATCTCAACACGAGCAAGAGGTAGCACATACCAGTTAGCTCCAATAGGACCTGCTCATCGATCACCTCATTCACACGTCTTTGAATAATTGGCAGGTGTTCTATGTTTATCAGTATCCACATGATCATGTGAAACCCACATGAAGCCCATACCAAGTGGTCAAATTTGACAAGTCATGTCTATGAATCTATCGTCGCAGCCTAGTCTCTCATTCAGTTCTGCATTCTTGTTTAGGGTGAAACCAACATTGTTAGTACATTGATCGGTCAAATCGAGTGAAGTCATCATTACCACCCAAACTAGAAACTAGGGGGCCTCTTTATAACTGTATCGTCTGTCTTCACATTTTTGTCTAGTTAATCTCTTGAATTGCTAAGTTGATGATTCAATTAATTAATTCTCTAGCATGTAAAGTTAAATCATTTGTGCAAAGGTTTGATGCATAAAATAATATGGTAATCATGGGCATCCTGATTTTTCCATGTCCAATCTAGTGTTTTTCACCACTGAATTGAGATTTTATATATTTTTTTTCATTTTACATAATTGTACTGTTTGTTTTTCAAATTATATCACATGACTTGTTGTATTTTTTTTTCCTTGAACATTTTGCATAGATATGCTATTATCATTTTTGAAATATCCAAGTTTCTCAAATTACTAGATTTAGGGCTTTTAAAATATTCTAGTTTGAATTTTAGGGCTATGTCATTAAAGTTAAATAAAGTAACCCAATAAAGTTTATTTCTCAAAATAAAGTTTATAAAAGTTTTATTTCAGTTATATATATAATTTTTCTTAGTATAATACATTGTTAATTGGAAATTCAAAATTCACTTTCTAAGATATAACTAAATATTAAAGATAAGTTATTTAGTCTATAAAATTAATGATATGGTGAAACATTGGCCAAGATGTGTTGGAATTTGAAACGAATCTGTGCGGCGGGTTGCAACTATGGAATGAGACATTATTGTGAAAATTTGACAATAGACTAAGCTATGGATGGCTGATTTTGGTTGTGAACACAATATGAGGCGATTTTATTTTATTATTAGACTCTTGGTATCTTTGATCCATTGGCTATTGGACTCTTGCATTATCGTTTAAGCCTAGGATGCTAGGTTGCTTGTGCTTATTGCCCCTTATGTAAATAAGTTAAGTAACTAGGTCTATGGATGCTTTTTGAATTTGTAAATGCATTAGCATAATCGTTTAACTATGCATGTAGCCTATTACACCTGCGTGTTTGTATATAGTGCTTCACATTTGGGCTTTATGGCTCATCCATGTTTAGGAATTAATTTCGGGTGCAGAAAACTTACAAGAAGTTGGTAGCTATAACTATCTAGGCTATGACTTGTGAGTTTGAAGTAGGGATGACTTACTACTCTAGACAATTATAACCTGTAGTTACAACTAGAATAGATTCATGTTTAAATATTGAATATTATAGAAATTTCTGATTTTGAAGACTTTTGGTTGAGGATCCCCCAGCGAGTTTAGTTTGTTTTATGTTTTTGGACCATAGACATTTGAAATTTGTAATTTTGTAAGATGTATATGTTTTATGTGTATTTCTATCTTTTGGATTATAGGAATATACAGCATAATTGTTGCATCTTGACGTTCTCCATGTGTAACATATTATTTTATGAAAAGCAATCTTTAAAGAACAAAAAATTTTAACAGATTATATTTGATATGGAAAATTGTAAATATACCCCCATGTTTGCTTCATATATGTGCATAATTCCCTTTGAAATTGAGTGTTTTGATTCCAAATCTTTGAGGGATGTGTTTTTAAATCATATTTTACTATTTTACTATTAGATAAAATATTTCAAAAACATTAAAATTAAAAAAGCATAATGGTACAAGGTTTTAACTAGTTTATAGGAAATGGCATGGCATTTAGAAAGATTTACCAACCTTAAAATCATAGGAATATAACATCACGTAGGAAGAGTTGTGTCAATTTGTATAAAGTCATATATAGGTTGCAACTTTGTGAGTGCTATCGTTTGCACAAAAGTAATATTCTTAGAGACATAATTATAAGAAAAAATTATTAATGACAAAAAGGTATTAGCAATTAAAAAAATAAGTAATAAAATTGAAAAATTATAAATAGTCAAATGGTATTACAAATTAGAATTATAAGTGATAAAAAAAAATGTAAACAGTGAAAGACATATTACTAATGAAAATGTATGATTAATAGAAGTTTTCAAAATTATATATTCTAAAAAATCTATAAACTAAGCACTATTAGAAAAAGGAATTCTGCGATAATAGCTGTTTATATGAATCAAACAATGGAATGAATATTTTTACTAAAATCATTTTTGGATAATCAATACTCTAATAGCCTAATAGCATGAAAATTAATCTTTCAAGATTAAACAGATGAATTCCCCCTCCCTAAAAGTTCTTAATAGTAGCTATTTGATTGGTGAGTTCAAAATAACAGGCTGGATAATAGCCATTTTCTTTACAAATAACACGAAGGACTATTCATGATAAGCCATTTTTTGGTTTTGTATATGTATATAGCACATAGGAAATCAACCCTTTACTTCAGATTGGAACTCTACTAGAACTCTGAAGGGTATCAGAAACCTTTTCGAAATTGGTTCCAAACCCATATAAAAATATCTTATCGAGTACTTTATGAGGCTCGGTCGAATGTTTACTCTATATGACAGTATGTTTGCATCCAAACACAACACAGATGTGTGTAACTATTATTGCATATTTCGGTCGGTTTACAATGCAAGCGATAAGATATTATGGCCCAGCTTTCTTGTCAATGTTCCCAGATCTCAAATGATTTACGACGTAGCTGTTATATCTGTAGCGATACAGTCTGTTTAAGAACCCAAAGTGTGTTGGGTTTGTCAAGCAATGGCTTAATTAAGCATTTCTTTTCACGTCGCCAATGTTTTTACTTTTTGTATCAGTACGTAAAGCCGAAAGAGCCGAGAAATCAAGCTTTAAAAGGTAAAGTCTGATTCGACAACCTTGTAGAAAAACCGCTCCATTAGAAAGGAAGATATTTGAAAACGACTCTTTACGGCCATTACTGCTTTTAGTTAATAAACGCCCGTTACATAAATATTCTCTCAAATACAATTCTAGGTAGAGAACATGAAAGAGGAAAAAAAAAAAAACGGTTGATTGCTCTTGTCATCATGGGATGATTTGGGCTGAGTCTAAGTTTTCAATTCGATAAAATCCGGCCTTTAAAATAAACAAACATGATCTATTAGGTGCTGAAGATATTTCTAACGCTTGAATTCTAATACTTAAGATAGAAAAGTAGTGTAATGCCGTGACAATCAAACTTGTGGAGAGCACTAAATGCCTTTATTTGATTGGAGCAATTCCCTATTTATAGTGTAAGAGTAGTGCAATATTTTTGGTAAGTAAATCTTACACTCAAGTTATTTTAGGAAAGATTTAGTACAATATATTCTCAAAGAAGTTAGATTATTTTCCATATTTATTTTGACCAATTTAGGCACTTATATGGTCTAATATTGGGCTTGGTCAAGGCGAGCCTGTAGGCCCAAAGCCATAATGGCTTGTAACACTTGCTCCCCACTCTCATGAGTAGTGAGGCACTAATAAGAGTAGAGGCCAAGGTGTGCCTCATTTGTGAGAAACAAGGCCTAAATGTGTTAGGCGACTAGTGCTTTGGCCAAAAGGTGTTATTTCGAACTAAGGAGTTTCATAGCTGACTTCAGTGTTTAGAACACATCAACCTAAGCTTTTTGGTGAGTTGCCCTTCGAGCCATGATAACTAGCTTGGATTTACCTGAGTTGAGGATTAATTCACATGAGCTAGGAGGTATTCTATCAAGTCATTTGAGGGAGTCTGGCTCAAGGCTTGCTTAAATGAGCCATGTCTATGTGAATGAGTGATGGGTGTCAAATCCAACAAAAATAAAACCTACTCCTAGACAATTATATGATTTGCATATAGTGGTGAGTAGGGTCGAATCCACAGAGATTGGTTAAACTTATTTCTATTCAAGGAGAATAAAAGGAAAAGGAAAATGGGGGGGGGGGGGTTGGTTTGTGAATTGAACAAAGTTAAAACAAGTTAAGAAAGTTGTATATTGATAAAAAGCCTAGCCAAAGGAATCAAGATGGTTTAATTCTAGGAATTGATCATCGATGCAAATGTTCTCTATTCTTGTTCCTAGATAAATTGGTTATGGTTATTAACAAGCTCTAACAACCTATCTCTCCTTACTTCCTCGATAACCTCAGACAAGCGCTTTGAATTATTTTTCTTATTGATTAAACAACCCTTAGACAAGCACTTAGGATTTAATCTATCAATAGCATTAAGATCTAGAGAAACTACCAATTCATGCCAGTAGATTATAAGATAACCTATTTAAACATGATCACACACCTCCATAACATGAATTCAATCATCTCTTTTATAACCAAACATGTTATTGCGTCACTAAGACTAGAACAATCAAACAATTACGGATTTGACGTGCTAGTTGACAATATATTAACTTGCTAATTGAGTAGAAAAGCTCTATTCATACCAATCAACAAAGATAATAATGACAAAATGATTAGAAGATATGTGAATACCCGAAAGCAAAGAATAGAATAAATACAAGTCAATTAGACCTCACAATTCGTGGAGAATTAAACATCTATGACCCTTTGGCTAGAAAAGTAGCTTAGCTACTCATATTCATCAATAAAACGAAAATAAAAAGTAAAAACATAATGAACCCGGTTGCTTGCTCTGCCTCCGCGTTTCCTTCTTCAAGATCCAAGATTCCCAAGATCAAAAGTTCTCCTAACCCTCTAGGGTTGGTTCTATTTATATTGTTAGGGAGATGGCATGTGATCTTTTGCTAGCAAGATACGAAAATATCTTTCCTTTTCCAAGTAGATTTCGAGAAGTGAAGATTCGTCTGCCTGGTACGCCCCAACACACGGCCGTGGATCAAGCCGTGCCATCCTCTGTGCATATTCTTCAAGTCTTCATCCGTGCCTAGTGTGAACCACGGTTAGACACACGTCCAGATTTCAAGCCGTGCCTTCATCTGTGCATAATCTTCAAGTCTTCATCCGTGTCCAGTGTGTACCACGGTTACACCCACGGCTAGATTTCAAGCCGTGCCTTCATCTGGTTGATGTTCCACACTTTCTTCTCCTTGGTCCTGGCTTCCACCACGGCTTCAAGCACGGTTTCTCCCACGGGTTTCACCACGGCCGTGCCTTAAGCCGTGTCTCTCTCTGTTGAAAGTCCTCATTTTCGCCTTCTTGTCCAGTGTGTAACACGGTTTGAACCTTGGCCGTGCCTCAAACCGTGCTTCCTCCGGTGGTGTAATTCCTTGTCTTGATCCAAGTTGTAGATGACTTCTCTAAAATACTTGAATTAGCGTCCTTGACTCCATTTAACTTGATTTATCACGATGATAGAATTAAAGTACCATTTCCTTATGATTTCTATAAAATCAATAATAATTTAACACAATTTATACTATAAAGATTGAGTATAAAATGGCTCTATCAAATTCCCCCACACTTAAACTCTTGCTTGTCCTCAAGCAATTGCATCAAATCAATTGAGAAATCTGTCATAGATTATACAAACTTTCTTTTCATCATTCCAAGCATCTTATTCATTTGTAATTCATGACTTGTAATTTAATGTCTACTACTTCAACCCAACTGGTTTCCTGTGATCAAATTATTATGGACAAAATTCAATAGCTAATCTAAACAAAACAAACTTTAATCCTCATGTTTAGCAAAAGAATTTTTATTCCAAAAGTAAATACTTAATCCACTAAGGAAAAACACCCAATTAAACTTCATTGGATATTAGCAAACATATAATCCTTGCAGTATAAAGTAAAAGCATATGGTATAAGCTCTTTGCTAGGTATTCTCCCTTTTATACTTCTTTGTTTTATTCAATGAATGTTCGCATTCATGTTCTTTTGATTTATTCAAGAATCTATTTTGACGGGTTTTTGCCCGCTTCTTTTCATGAACTTTTGCCTTTTTTGCCCTTATCGTTATAGTGAGTTCATTGAGTCGGCAACATCCCGAGCTCATCACTCAAGTGACCGGGTTTTGAGATACCCCTACGGACTCTTCCTCACTCTAAAATTCAAGTTTGAATACTCTTAACTCAATTAGTTGAATCATTGGAGTAATGACTATGCTTGATTTATTTTATTTTATTTTATTTTTCACTAAGTGTTATGATTGCTTTACAAACAACTTCAAAGAGTATACAGTAGCTAATATAACATAGAAGTAAACTTGTTTATTTTTCACTTAGGGACTCGACTTACTCTTAGACTTCCAATTCTAAAGCTAAATACAAGGTAAATTTGTTTCTTAAAGATTTCACTACTTAATTTTAACCATGTATTCTAATCACAGCAATGGGTGAGTAAAGCATTTGAACAAGTCAATTTCACATTTTGTAGATGCTTATTACAACATTTAGTACAATCTCTAGATTTTATGATAATTTTGAAAAACTTTGGCTTAAAATTGCTTAAGGACAAACATTCAGAATATAAGTTAGTTCTCTATTCTCTATATTTTATTATCCTCTCCCCCACACTTAGCTTGAACAGTGTCCTCACTGTTCCTAATTCAGCACAATTGAAGAGGAATTAACAACACAAAGGACATTAGAGAATAAGAGAAAGGAAATATTGGTACTTACCTGGTATTGGAGTGCTCCCTTTAAGTTCTGGAAAGTGTCATCTAATGATATGTATCCTTGCTGCAGCCGATCCAAAGAGTTCAAAACTATACTAAAATCAAAACAAACTAAACTAAAACAAAACAAAACTAAAACAAACCAAAACTAATGCAAAACAAAACTTGTTTTTTTTTTTTTTTTTTTACATGGGTTGCCTCCCATGAAGCGCCTTTCTTTAACATCTTTGGCTAGACGTTCCTGGCTAAATATTCGGATAAGGATTTTGATTCCAGCCTTGGTGCCTGTGGTGATGGGTTAATAGCATCCGTAACAAAAATAGGAGAGATATCGTTAGGATGTTTCATGGCATCATAAATGTTAAATTTAATCACTTCACCATCAAATTCCATAGTGAGGGTGCCATCATTTACATCGATTTTCGTTTTAGAAGTCTTAAGGAATGGTCGCCCTAATAATATCAGTGATGAAGTATGAGAATCACTATCGTCCATGTCAAGCACATAAAAATCAGCAGGAAAAACCAACCCATTGACTTGAACTAAAACATCCTCTAGAACTCCCTCAGGATAAACATTAGACCTATCAGCAAGTTGAACAATAATACCCGTTTCCTTTAAAGGACCAACATTTAAACGTTGATAAACAGACAAAGGCATGACATTGATAGAAGCTCCTAGATCACACATGGCTTTAGCGATTCCAAGACTACCTATTTTGCAAGGAATGGCGAACATACCTGGGTCCTTACATTTAGGAGGAAGCTTCTTCTGAATAATAGCTAAAACATTTTCACTCACACTAATCTTTTCATTGCCTTTCAGCTTCCTTTTGTTAGTGCACAAGTCCTTGAGGAATCTAGCATAGCGCAGTATTTGCTTAATTGCATCAAGTAAAAGAATATTTACCTCGACTTTACGAAACATTTCCAGAATCTCTTTTTCTTCCGCTTCCTTCTTAGATTTCGCTAATCTGGAGGGGAAAGGAGGTGGTATCAATGTGACCTTCGATGGCTCAACTAGAGAGTTGCTAATCTGGTCGCCCTGCTGGCTCGGAGTCGAAATCTCTTTCTTGGTCTCTTCCTCAAGATTAGACGGATGTCCTTTCTTATTTGATCCCTGCAATTCTGTTCCACTTCTCAAGGTAATTGCATTAACGCTTTGTTTCGGGTTTGTAATAGTTTGAGAAGGTAACTTACCTTGAGTTTCTAACCTAATGACAGCTGAAGCAAGTTGGCTTACCTGATGCTCCAAGTTTTGAATGCTTTGCTTTGTTTCCTCCTGAAATTGTTTGGTATTCACAGCTAGAGACTTAACAATATCCTCAAGGGACATACCTAAAGTGGAAGGAGCTTGGGGTACGTGGTATGATGGCTTAGGCTGGAATTGTTGGACATGTTGAGGGTTATTGCCATATCGGAAGTTAGGATGATCCCTCCATCCGGGGTTGTAAGTATTTGAATAGGGATCATACTTCCTCTATGGTTGTCCTGGAAATCCGCCTACAACATTGGCGTGTTCATGGTTGTTATCTTGCAATGTGGGGCACATGTCGGTCGGATGACTAGGAGCAGCACAAATTCCACAAGCTTTCACCTGTTGGGTATTTCCAAGAGCTAGCGGCTGCACAAGGGAGGTAAGATTAGAAATTTGATGTTCAAGGTTAGACACATTTACCTCATTTACCTTCCTTGAAGACGTATCATGCCTATACCCAAATTGTTGCGAATTGGCAGCCATAATGGAGATCAATTCCCTAGCTTGACCAGGGGTTTTGTTTACTATGGCGCCTCCACTTGCAGCATCCATCATCTTCCTCTCCATCGGAAGTAGGCCCTCGTAGAAGTATTGGATAAGGAGTTGTTCAGATATCTTATGTTGTGGGCAGCTTGCACAAAGTTGCTTGAACCTCTCCCAATACTCATGAAGAGTCTCGGTGTCCCTTTGTTTTATACCACAAATTTCTCTTCTTATACCAGCGGCTCTGGATGCGGGAAAGAATTTGTCCAAGAAGAGTCTCACCATATCAGTCCATGTGGTTATAGAACCTGGAGGCAAATAAAACAACCAATCTTTAGCTTTAGTACTTAAAGAAAATGGAAAAGCGCGTAGCTTGATTTGATCGTCGGTTATTCCTTGCGGCCTCATACTAGAACACACTATATGAAACTCTTTCAAATGCTTATGAGGATCTTCATTCTCAAGACCATGAAAGGTGGGTAGCAGATGTATTAACCCAGATTTCAACTCGAATTCCACGGCTAGTTCGGGATAGTGAATACAAAGTGGTTGTTGATTCACATCCGGTGCAGCCAACTCCCTTAAGGTTCTCTCGAGATTTTCCATGTCGTCCTCTTTTTCAGAATCAAGGGATGAATCAGACAAGTCCGATACTAAGTTCGGTCCGGGGGATGATCTAGCTTCTTGTCGCAGCCTCTTTAGAGCCTTCTCAATCTCCGAATTATAAGTTAGTTCACCTGTCTGAGAAGAACGAGTCATACAAGAATAGAAATAAATTTGACACCAATCCCCGGCAGCGGCGCCAAAATTTGATGGGTGTCGAATCCAACAAAAATAAAACCTACTCCTAGACAATTATATGATTTGCATATAGTGGTGAGTAGGGTCGAATCCACAGAGATTGGTTAAACTTATTTCTATTCAGGAGAATAAAAGGAAAAGGAAAATGGGGGGGTTTGGTTTGTGAATTGAACAAAGTTAAAACAAGTTAAGAAAGTTGTATATTGATAAAAAGCCTAGCCAAAGGAATCAAGATGGTTTAATTCTAGGAATTGATCATCGATGCAAATGTTCTCTATTCTTGTTCCTAGATAAATTGGTTATGGTTATTAACAAGCTCTAACAACCTATCTCTCCTTACTTCCTCGATAACCTCAGACAAGCGCTTTGAATTATTTCTCTTATTGATTAAACAACCCTTAGACAAGCGCTTAGGATTTAATCTATCAATAGCATTAAGATCTAGAGAAACTACCAATTCATGCCAGTAGATTATAAGATAACTTATTTAAACATGATCACACACCTCCATAACATGAATTCAATCATCTCTTTTATAACCAAACATGTTATTGCGTCACTAAGACTAGAACAATCAAACAATTACGGATTTGACGTGCTAGTTGACAATATATTAACTTGCTAATTGAGTAGAAGAGCTCTATTCATACCAATCAACAAAGATAATAATGACAAAACGATTAGAAGATATATGAATACCCGAAAGCAAAGAATAGAATAAATACAAGTCAATTAGACCTCACAATTCGTGGAGAATTAAACATCTATGACCCTTTGGCTAGAAAAGTAGCTTAGCTACTTATGTTCATCAATAAAACGAAAATAAAAAGTAAAAACATAATGAACCCGGTTGCTTGCTCTGCCTCCGCGTTTCCTTCTTCAAGATCCAAGATTCCCAAGATCAAAAGTTCTCCTAACCCTCTAGGGTTGGTTCTATTTATATTGTTAGGGAGATGGCATGTGATCTTTTGCTAGCAAGATACGAAAATATCTTTCCTTTTCCAAGTAGATTTCGAGAAGTGAAGATTCGTCTGCCTGGCACGCCCCAACACACGGCCGTGGATCAAGCCGTGCCATCCTCTATGCATATTCTTCAAGTCTTCATCCGCGCCCAATGTGAACTACGGTTAGACACACGGCCAGATTTCAAGCCGTGCCTTCATCTGTGCATAATCTTCAAGTCTTCATCCGTGTCCAGTGTGTACCACGGTTACACCCACGGCTAGATTTCAAGCCGTGCCTTCATCTGGTTGATGTTCCACACTTTCTTCTCCTTGGTCCTGGCTTCCACCACGGCTTCAAGCACGGTTTCTTCCACGGGTTCCACCACGGTCGTGCCTTAAGCCGTGTCTCTCTCTGTTGAAAGTCCTCATTTTCGCCTTCTTGTCCAGTGTGTAACACGATTTGAACCTTGGCCGTGCCTCAAACCGTGCTTCATCTGGTGGTGTAATTCCTTGTCTTGATCCAAGTTGTAGATGACTTCTCTAAAATACTTGAATTAGCGTCCTTGACTCCATTTAACCTGATTTATCACGATGATAGAATTAAAGTACCATTTCCTTATGATTTCTATAAAATCAATAATAATTTAACACAATTTATACTATAAAGATTGAGTATAAAATGGCTCTATCAATGAGCGATGGTGAGCAAGTCCTGAGTTTTAGGCTACCCTCCAAGCTCAATGGAGTGGAGAAGCTTGCTACATATGCTTTTGTTGTTTTAATTGTTGATTTTAAATCCTTCATATCCACGTGTGAGTCAGTGCATTTAATGCATAAGGACACATGTTGCCTCAAGATGAAAGGTGGCCATAGAGACCAAAGAAATGGCCCTTGTTTCAATAGTGAGACACGTGGCGCAATCTAGTATGTCTTCAAGGGTTGTGTATGCATTTCATAATTGCCTAGGACATTGAATGGCCATAGTTCCCACTTTTCCATTCTCTTATTTCTTAAAGCTCTCTTAAAATCTCTTCACTCTGTTCCTTCAAATTCCATTGCTCTTTAGCTTCCATCACCATTCACAGGTATGGTTGACTCTTCCTTTTCTAAGCCCCATCAAAGCTCATTCGAGGGATTATTCCCCCATAGGTTGTGGTAGTGGATGTGGCAAGACTTTTAAGTTAACCCTAAATTCCAATGGCATAGGCTATGGAGGTAGATAACGTAGTGTTGAGATCTTTTGAGGAAGAAGAGGATGAGGATTTTTGTGGCGAGCTTGCCTTAGATATTTATCTAGATGATGGGGAGAATCGTAAACCAATCAAATCGTTGGTCGAGGAGCCTTCCTCTTTCGGGTTAGGCCTCGATGGGATAAAGAACATTGTTTATGAGGTTAACACACATGTAGTGGGGCTATATTGCTTACCTCTCCTAAAGGGCTGGATCATCCGACTTACATATGAAGACGGGTGAGTTGCCTTAATGTAAGGCAATTGCTTTTGTTTTTATTAGAGGTTTTTGGAATTTAGGTTGCAACTATCTTTTAGTGAGTTCTAGAAGGAGTTCTTCAATTACTATTGCGTCAATCCCTATTAGCTTGTATCAAACGTGTACACTTTGTTGGTAGCATTCAAGAGCTGATGCGAGTTGCATGGAGTGAGGCCGACCTTATAGCTATTTCGCTATTTATATAATGTGAAGCACTTTAAGCCTTCTTAGGGGTAGTTTTATTTATCGAGTTAACTTAGGGTAAAGTTGCTGGATGGTCTAGTGACCTCGCTTCATGGCTGGAAGGAGAAGCTCATTATGATCGAGACTTCTAAGGAGCCAGACTTTTGAGTTAGTTAAGTGAACCCAATAAGGACAAAGGCGATCAAATTGATGCCTAATGAAAATCTCCTAGCTGAGATATTGACCTAGTTCCTTGAAGAGAACGAGAAGCACTTTGACACCCCAAACTTAATAAGGGCCTTTTTGGGGATTACTATAGGGAATCCTAATAGATCTAAGGTCGAAACTATGTAAGGAGGGGAAGCCTCAAGGAGTCAAAGTGAGGTTGGGGAAGAGCAACGTGAAGGTAAGGGTCTATGCTTAAGAATGGGGTTAGCCTGAGGGGAGTGCATGTTTGCTATGACTTAAAGGTGTGGTCCTTTTGTGAAATTTCTATTTGGTAAGTCTTGTGCATTTTTTTTAACTAACTATGTCTCCTATGTGTTGTAGATATGCCTCCCTTGAAACTCATATTTTTTTTCTACCCTTATTGCTTGATAATTTAGGTGAAGCAAGAAGGAAAGCTGGGAGCAAAGAAGGTTGCACAAGGAATGCCTCCATACAAGAATGTCCTAACTAGTGGCATTTATATTTGGGGTTTAGTGCCTCCACAAGCTACTCCTCTAGCCCCTACTACTATGACCAAGAGAGGCAGAGAGAAGATCATTAGGGTCAAGGGTCACCATGACCATGAGTAGGGGGTTACTATGAGTAAGAGCCTTAGAACAAATGAAATAATCCTTGTTTTGAGTAAAATAGAGGTAAGATATGTTGCCTCGGTTAGGGAGTCAAGACTTCTGCCTCCGAAAAGCACCAAAAAAGGAGACACAACACCCATAGGGGGTAGAAGAGCGAAGGGAAAGCAACTATACATTGAGGACACCTAAATTTACCTCCTTTAAGGTCCTATTATAGTTGGTGGCTTGTGAGTGAAGATTAAGGAAGGTCAGACTAACTTATTCAAGAATGTACTCAACCTTAGGGAGTGCAGAGAGGTTGAGGGGGTCATTGCCAGAATGTTAGCTCCTGAGATGCGGAGTCACTTTTTTGCTTAACTTGTTGAGGTAAAATGTTCGTAGATGCTAACTATATTTGCTTCTTATTTTTATTTTGTTTTATTTTATTGTCTTACACCATTGGTCTTGCTTCTATAAATAGTCAAGGTCATGTATGGCATCCTTTATACATGCACTAAAGGAGATCAGTAGGTACGGGATAGTTCTATTGATTGTGATTACCTATGGGCTATACAACAGTATGCTCACTTGTAATGATCTTCACTTGCAAAGGTGATAGGAAGTAGAGGCCAAGTTAAAAGCTACTCAAGAGGAGCTTAGGGCAATCGGGGAGGATTGTAGGAAAAGGTAGCTAAGACCAAGGAGCAAGCTAGAAAGACATCAATCAAATTAGAGAAGGCACGACAAGAACTCAAAAGGGCTATGGAGGTTGTCAACTACTAGGAGAGGGAGGCTTACCTTACTAGCGAGCTTAGACCTATGAAGGCTATGGTGACGGACTATAAGCAAGACATGAACATAATGCAAGACTTTCTTGATAAGTTAACCGATATAGAGTGGATCCTTGAGGAGCACTTTGCAAGGCCCGAGGGGCGTGTGGTGTAACGCAATGTACATATCCAAGAGTTAGAGGAGTTGAAGAGGATGGTTAGGGTTTTACTATGAAGAGATCCAGGTCAGCAATGAATACATTGAGTAGCTAGTCGTTGTGATGGAGGGAGGCTAGCAAAGGATGAGACACCAGATTTATGAAGAGATCTAGGGTACGACTTGAGCTAGTTTGTTGAGAAGAAGTAGGAGCTTAATACCCCTTCAAAAGAGAGGGACAGGCTAGAAGCTAAGAGGGCGATGGTGGCGACTAAAGCCTAAGTTGATAATGAAACACTTATGCCACTTTCCAGTGATGAAGAGCCTCCTCCTCCTCTTAGAGTCTAGGATAAGTTGGCCCCACCACCTTTAAGTGAAGAAGTGCCACCTCCTCTCATTATGCAGCACCCAATCGAGACCCTCATTCCTATTATCAAAAATTTATGTAAGCCAACTCTAGCTCTAGGCGATGACTAACTATGTTGATTTTCTTTTCCATTTATGTTTGCACTTTACATTTTTTTTCTTTTTATTTTTTCTGTTGGACTTATATGGGGTTGAGAAGTCGACCCTGAAAACTTGTAATTATAATCTTTAAAGATATTAATGAAAGAAGTTAGTTTTGCCCTTTCTTCTCTCCTTTTTATTTTATTATTACCATTTGCTTTTTAAGTGTAATAATTTTATTAATTTGTAGATTAGGTTGTGTTTTGATTAGAAAGTATGCACGGCTAAAGGTTTTGTCCCATGTTGGGAGTATCTTCGACATTTAAGCTTAAGCTTGGTCAATAAAGATATCCCTTTATGTTGATGCGAATTACAAGTTCACTTAACATGGCCTCTTGGAGCCTAAGGGCTTGTAAACTTAGTTGCTATATAGGCCACTTAAATGCCCTATTACCTTAATGAGGCTTAAGACTTTATTCTTTAATCATGCTTATGTGATTGAGATATAGATTTATGTTCTTTATTAAATGAATCAAGGTAAAACATAAACTTGCAAATCATTGAGGCAACTCATAATTCCTTTAAGTAATAGGAATGGTTACAATGAGCAAAACACTTGAACTACACTCTAAGTCACACTTGAACTACACTCTAAGTCTTACTCAACATATAAACATAAATTCTCTATGCTCCATATCCTTAGGAACAGGTGTCTGTTGAGCCTCTCTAACTCATATAGCCCATGGTTGACCACTCTTCATACGTGGACTGGGTCTTCCTAGTTTGAGGCTAAGTTTACTTAGCCTTCCCTTGATTTAGAGGCTTTAAGCTTCTTATAAACTAGGTCTCTAGGTCGTAAGGCTTTATGTCTTACCTTTTGGTCATAGTATCAATTCCCTTAGCCATTTTTAATTTGACAATGAGGGCTCAATATTCTACCTCATTATTACTAGCCAAGAACTTAAACTTTAGAGCATATTGGACCTTAATGCCATGTGGTCTGTAGAGTATAAGCCCTGCTCCACTCTTCCCTTGAGTGGATTAGCCATTCACATGGAGAGTCCAAGTAGGCTTCTCATGAACTTCAATGGGCGCTTCATCTTCCACTATTGATTCAACAATGAAATCAACTAATACTTGTGCCTTCACCACCTTACCTAGTCAATATTAAATGTCATATGTGCTAAGCTTTAAAACATAGTGAACCATCCACCCTAACATGTCAAGCTTTTGGAGAATTTTCCTTAAAGGCTAGTCGATGAGTACCACCACTTGGTGTGCTTCGAAGTAAAGGTGCAACTTCATTGTAGAAATGGCTACAGCTAGGCAAACTTTTCTATTTTAAAATATTTAACTTCCAAATCCTATAAGACATGACTCACGTAATAAAAAAGTTGGTGCTCTCCTCTATTTACTTAGGAGAGGGCACAATCACTAATGGAGAGGTAGAGATAAAGCTCTTCTCTAAGGATTGGTTTTGAGAGAACTGGTGGTATAGTGAGGAAGTGCTTTAGCTTGCCGAATACTTTTTAACACTCTTCTATCCATTGGAATTCCACGAGTTTTTTAGGATCTTGAAGAATTCAGCATATTTATCCATAGATTTAGACACAAACTTAATCAATGCTGCGATCCATTCTAAGTCTCTAAATTACTTTGATTATTTTAAGAGATTGCATCTCCAATATAGCCTTGATTTTCTCAGAGTTAGCTTCTATTTCTCTACAAGTGACCATGTAACCAAAAACTTTCCTAAATGCTGCCCCAAATATACACTTATAGGGGTTCAACTTCATACTATACTGATGGAGTATTTAGAAAGTCTCTTCTAAATCTGTTAAGTGTTCTTCAAGCTCCTTGCTTTTTATTATCATGTCATTGACATATACTTCTACATTACAACTAATTTAGTGCATAAACATCTTCCTCACCAGTCTTTGATACATTGCCTCAACATTTTTTAGTTTGAAAGGCATGATGTTGTAGCGATATGTCCTAAAGTTGGTGACTAATGAGGTGTGGTCTTGGTTAGGTTCATGCATCTTGATTTGATTGTAGCCCAAGAAAGCATTCATAAAGCTAAGGAGTGTATGGCCTAAGGATAAGTCGACTACTTGGTCAATCATAGGAAGAGGAAAATAGCTCTTTAGGTAGGCTTTGTTGAGGTCAGTGTAATCAATACACATCCATCACTTTCAATTGGGATTCTTAACTAACACACAATTTGCACCTCCTCTTCTATACCAACTTGGTGCTCTAGTGCGAAATGCCTTTTCTTCTATTTTACCAACTTAGTAGTCAAGTTTATGTTGAGTTAGTGCATCATTACTTTAGGTGGGATTCTAGGCATGTTTGAAGGGGACCATACAAAGACATCCACATTTGCTCAGAGGAAATCAATTATCTTTGCGATTTATTAAAGAGCATTACCAATTTATATTACTTCGGTTTGTTTAACTTGCTCTTCCCTTAATCCTCTTTTTTTTTTTTTTTTTTTTGTTGAGGGTAGCTTCAATGGTGATCACTTCTTGTTGTGAGAGGGTTTAGAGATAGCAATTTTGAGCCACTTGCTAATCTACTTTACATATTCCAACGCCTATGGGAGTAATGAATTTGGCATTTAAGCGCTTTGTTAAGGCAACCATTCCTACTGCATTTTATGATGGTCATCCTAAGATGACATTATATGGCAACTACACATTAATAATGATAAAATCTCTAAGGACTTAGGCATATCGGGGCTATCTTCGAGTTCTAGAGGAAGGGTTACAATACCCTCTAGTGTGATGGGTTGATTGTTAAAACTATAGAGCTCAGGGTTATATGGCTTTAGCTTCACCTCAACTTGATCGTTCATTTGGTTGAAGGTCTTTTTATATATAATGTTCGCAAAGCTGCCATTATTAATCAGTACTTCGTGGACCACATAGTTGGTTATCTTTGCTTGGACGATGAGGGAATCATCATAAGGAGTATTATACCTTGTAAACCGTCATCAGAGAACAAAGTGGCAATATCTATTTTTTGTCTCTTGGCTTGTGCATTGAACATGCTTTGATAACTCCTTAATCGGGCATAAGCCTTACTTTGAGAGCTTGACCACCCTATTGCTTTCAATCTACACACTATCATGTTAATTATTCTTCATTTGGCTCAAGCTTCTAGCTCTTGCTCTCTTTCACCTTCTTCACAATGGCCTTATTTTGGAGGTCATTCGGCCTTGATAATATACTTGTAAAGGTAACCTCATTAGATGAGATCCTTTAAGGCACTCTTCAATTGTGTGCAATTCTTAATTGCATGGTCTCTGAATCAGTGAAAGTTGCAATACTTATTTGAGTTTCTTCTTGATGGATTACTTCTCATTTAATTTAGCTATGTGATATTACCCCTATCTTAGATTTCCATGAAGATGTCAGCTCGAGGCTTATTGAGTTGAGTGTGTTACTCATCGAAAGGAATGGCTTACCTTTCACTACCTTCTCCATTTCGAGTAGACCTAATGTTATCAACCTTAGGGCTGAGCTTGTCTTTTGTTGAGGGTTGTTCCTTGCCACCCTTTTTCTTATTTAAAGACTCCTAGTTAACTTGTCTCCTTACTAATATGGTGTCTTCTTGGGCAATATAGTTTGCCACCTGCTCTTGAAATTCTTTGGCTTATGGAGTGTTAGAGAATAAAAGAACGAGGATCGGTCTTTAACCCAATTGATAGTTGTATTTGAGGTGATACTCATGTCTACATTGGGAATTTCAAGCATAGCCCTATTGAACCTTGAAATGTAGTCATGGAGTGTCTAGTCATGTTTTTTGACTTATCGGGTTAAGGGTTGAGGAGCTGTATTCTAGTATTTTTCTTGTTATAAAATGTTGATAAAACTGCATGGTGAGCTCCTTAAAATTTAGAATGGAGTTCGGCTCAAGGCTTCTGTACCAAGTACGAGTTGCTTTCTTTAGGTTACTTAGAAAGGCCTTAAAAGTGATGGTGTTGGCAATGATGAGGAGGTCCATCTAAGTTATATGTTAGCTCAAGGTCTTAGATGGGTTAGTAGTTCAATCATAGAACTCCGTATGAGGAATACAAATGTGCATTAGGAGTTGTTCATCTTAGATTTCCTATGTAAAAAGAGAGTTACTGATGGTGATCATGTCCTACAACGTGAGTTTCTTTGTATCTTTGATCTTGTTGAGATGTTTAATCACGTTATCAATATCATCTAATGATGATTTGACTAAAGAACACGTTGATTGTGCTTCAAATGTATCATTCCTATTATTATGCACCTTGCCCCTTAGAAGAGGAGCTTAGTTCTAGTGTTGTAGTGCATTCCCCTTGTGTTATGACACACTATCACCTTATTGTTCACTGTGTGGTTGAGAATTACGTTAAGAGCGCTCATGGATTTTGTTTACTTAGTCGCTTAAGCATCTATTCTTAGCCAATGGTTTGGCTAGTTGCCACTCAAGATGTGCAACCCTGTCTTGATCACTACGGGTATTGGTTTGTTGCACTAGAGGCATTGGTCATATTAGGGGTAGGTTGCTTGATTTGACCAGTGGGTTCAGTCATCAATAGCATTCTTGCCAAAATTTCTTTTGGATCTTATGGTGGTTTTTATGCTAGCGTGGTGAATTTTCAAGCTGTAGACGGTGGGCACCAATTGTTGATTGCTCTTGTCACTATGGGACGATCTTGGGCTAAGTTAAGTCTTCAATCTAACAAAATTCGACTTATAAGATAAATAAATGTGAGCTATCGAGCATTGAAGATGTCTTTGATGGTTGGACTCCAATGCTTAAGTCAGAGAAGCAATGTAATGGTGTGACAATCAAATTTGAAGAGTATTAAATGCCTTTACTTGGTTGGAGTAATCCTTTATTTATATTGTTAAACTAGTGTGATATTCTTGGCAAGTAATCTTTCCTAAAGGCACTCATCTTATTCTAAAAAATATTTAGTAGAATGTGCTAACAAGGGAATTAGATTATTTTCTATATTTGTCTCAACCAATTTAGACACTTACTTAATCTGATGCTAGGCTTGACGGAGATGAACCTTCAAGCCAAGACCGTATTGGCTTATAACAAAAACCTATATTGAACTACCTTTTTGGGTAAAGAATAATTTTTTTTTTTTAGAGGGAAAAAAATAATAAGAAAGAAAGAAAGAAAATAAATCTTATTAAACCAAAATTTTGGAATTTGGTTCTTACCATGGTGGAAATCTGAAATAATTCAATATGAGGCTAGACGAGGCGAAAATCTATTAAATAATTTTTTCCCTCAAAGTCATTAAATTAAAGTATTTCTTTTAACAAATAGGAATATAATAATTAGTAAATCAGGAATAGCCTATAGGGCATTTTGGAAGAGGAATATTATATTCCAACTCTAGTCCTTAGGCAAAGGCGATTTAAGAAATACAAGTGCCTAAGGTCACGAGTCATCTGATGAGGAATAAAAAATGTTTGTTAATTTTATCGTCTTCTTAGCAACTTCCTGCTGCTTTGCTTAAGAAATGAAAGCGAATGATATCTATTTTAAGTTCTATTGTTCGGGTACGATAATGAGTGCTCAGGGATATTAAATGTAAACCAAATAATAATATGGCCTTTTTTTTCTTTTTTCTTTTTTTTTTACGAGATATTAGTCCACCGATCACATTATATTGAATATTTTATCAAACATATTTAGAAAATAAATAAGTAGAATTTGGCTTATTCAGTTTCCATCGGTAGCCCTTTGGCACGCGTCATCAAAAGCATGTATTATTGATTTGAAATATTCATGTAGATTCTCTTTTATGAAGATGATGATCTGTTGCCGCCCAGAATCTGAGATTTGCTGAGGTAGATACTTCAATGAAAAACACAATTGAAGGACACACAGACATGTATCGAGAAACTCAAAAGAAGAAGGAAAAAGTTGATAGAAATTTAACAATAAACTATATAAAAGAAAGGTTATGAAAGCTGCTTGTCTTTGCTGTTTAATAATAAAGAAGTGAAGTTTACTGACCAGCAGAAAACACAATCTCCCTGTGGGGGCACATGCGCTTTCAGTCGACAAGAACACAGAAATCAACCAAAATTCCACTTACACCTAGGTCTTAGTTTAGACCAACTAGATCTTATATTAGTCCTACATTCACCAACTATGTTCATCATTTGCAAAAATATATATTATTTACTATTTCGGATGCCATTTGCCGCGTATTGTTGGATTAAATTTTTAGATTATATTAAGATTGCTATAAGAGCAATTGGGATTTTTAAATTAACAATAATGTTTGATTTTCTGTACGGACTTAGTTTTGTTTGTCCAAGAAAATGTCAAACATAGGTGGGAAATAATTTGTTTCTTTCTCATAGCCCATTGAATTAGGTTGATAATTATTGAAGCAAGGCAGTTTGGCGCATTGTTGAAGTTCAAAAGTTAGTGAATGATTTATTTCATATATGCGGATATGAGCTGGAAATACGGAAGAAACTTAGTTGTGTGTTTGTGATGTGCAGCCATAGCATATATACTATGAACATGAGATCTAATTGAGTAATTAGTGAATATAAATCACAATAATATTTATAAGTTCAAATATTTATATAAATTAGTTATAAATCAAATTTTAACATGGTAATTGTAGGGATGAGTTTTACAACAACTAGTCGATTATGTAGGAAACGTGTGCCGATCGACTTAGAGAAGTCTCAAGTTAATAACAAATGAAGAAATGTTGTTAGAGAGAAGTGAGGAATGAGGAACAAGCAAACTCGATTTCTTAAGAGCATGCATATGATAGCAGATCAAAGCATTCTTGTTCATTCTTTGCTTGTTCTTTCTCAATTAACCCTTTTGATCCTTTGTGGAGTAAATTTAGCAAAGTGGCAACATTTCTTAGAAGCTAGATAATGCTTAGAATTGTGTAAATGAGAAGAAAGATGCTCTTATTTATGGATTTTGGCATTCGGTCTCAATTATTGGATGATTTTAGAAATGAACAAATTAGATGACTTGTTGATGACATTTGTTGGATCACTTCTAACTATTAATGGTTGAGATAAATCCTATAATCCTCTTATGACTATTCATGTGCTTTGAATATGTGTGGTTTATAAAGAAGCCTATGAAAGTTTATGAAGACAAAAGCCATGTTGAAAGGCTTTACTTTATGCGCGAAACAAAAAAGAAAGGTTGAGAGTAGAGGATTGGTCCAACAATCCTTGTTTCATGGCCACCAATTCAAATCTCCTTAAGATATTCCTAAAATTGAGCTTGGTTCCTTGAGCCTTATCGTTAACCAAGAGGTCGATCTACGACATTAAATTAGGCTGAAAGCCCAAGAACTAAAATAGCCTTTTATAGTACTAAAGCACCAAGACTTTCATCCTACTATACTACATATTCCTCCTCCCTATCTCTAGTAAAATATGAAATTGATTAAAAGCATTTATGTTAAAATAGGAGATTATTTCACTTTTATTTAATTGTTTTATTGTAGGCCCATGTGGCTTCTCTCTCTCTCTCTCTCTATGCTTGTTCTACATATGATCTCTCACGATTTGAGACTTATTTTTGTAAAATGATATAATTAGTATATTATCTATTTGTTTTCATATCTAATAAGTCATTTTTTTATTTTAACATCTTATTATAATTATAGTGAAGAAAGTGATTAGGAAAATAAACTTGAAACTAAAAATATAATTACTTTAAAGGATAGTCTAGGAAAAAAAAAATCATTGACAAAAGTAAATTTTAACTTGATTTTGTAAAACAAGCTAAAAAAGATGTATAAATTAAGTATAAAATTATATAAGGATTCATTATCAATTTTGTTTTATGGTAGTGATTTATATGTTAATACTTTCAAATTTTTTAATATTCATTTTTTTAAAACACTTAATTGGGGATCAATATCACCAAAATATCAATGACATATCAATAATAAGTTGATGATGTGTTAATGGATCTTTAGGTGATTCATATATTGGATATCAACAAGCCATATTCAAATAGATATTAATGCAGGATTGGATTTGTTAGTTAAGACGGGGGATGGAAAAAAAAAAGAAAAAAGATACATTATATTTGTATTTTTAGAAGTAATAGATGACATGTGGGATTGCTTGAATAATAAAGTAATAAGTTTTTTCAAGTGAAAGTAATAAAATTAAGTTCCATTTCTTCTGCTAAGTGTTAAATTGGATAACTTTGTTCATAAGTTTTTATGCCATTTTTTTATGATTTTAGGTTTGTTTAAATGGAAATTGCTACTTAATTAGATAGAAATTTTGGATTTTAGGTTTTGATGAATAATTGGAAAGAAAATCAGAAAAAAAAAAAATCAAGTTTGACTCAATTTGGAGTTAAATTGAAATTGAAGAAGTTACAAGTATTTGAAGTTTGACACGGTCATTTGACATGGCTATGTTAAGCAATGAGGAACATAAGCGAGAGACATGACCATGTTGACAAGTCATGTAACTTTCGATGCGAAAAGAGTTTAACATGATCATATTGAGGTAGACTGTGTTAGAGGAATATGACTCGACTAACATGACCATGTTATAGTAGTGTTGTCTTTAAAAGCTGGATAACACTTGCAAGATTTAAAAATGGTTTGATTAACATGACCTAAACATGATCATGTTGAGAGGTCATGTTGAAATAATTTTTATAATTTTTGCATGCATTATAACAGAGAAAGAGAAAAGCGTAGACTAAAAAGGAAACACACAAAATTAAAGAGACTCATGGACTTGAGAAGACATTAAAGGGCAACTGGTGCAACTTCAAGAGTGTAAAATCTTGAGATGAAAGAGGTTTTTAATTTCAAGTTTCTTTTCTTACAATTTCCCTTTAACATCATGTTTATATTTTAGAGTTTTAGTATCTAGACTTGCGGAAATTAGAATTATCATGTAATTAATCTTTTCTTTTTGAATTCAATGAAATCTTTAAGTTCTTGATTCAATTATGTGTTTTTTCTTTGAATATTTCTAGAATATTAATTCAATTATTTGATATTATGCATAAATTTTGAGAGATCTTATGTGTGATTAGATTTAAAGATAATTGAAAATAATTGCATGTTATCTTAGAGATAGGAGAGCATAATTTTTCAAAATTAAGATTAACTTAGTAAAAGAATTCATAAATCTTTAATGCAAACTTAAGAAAATTGATTAAGAAGCCATTCTGATTGATTGTCTTAGAATTAGGAATTAGTAAACTTGAGAAAGTTGCTAATTTAATTAAGGAATTCTACTCGTTAAGAAGTTAAAGATGGAATTGAATGATTTTTATTAAGTTACATGATTAATTCAAAGGGAAACAATATTTAGATATACATTCTTGAATTCTTCAAGTTAATTTCTTGTTGCTTTACTTTTTAATACTTTAGAGTCTCATAGTTAATTAGTTAGTTAGTTAAGATTTTTATTTTTATTGAATTTATTAAAAATTTGCTAGTTAGATAATAAAATAAAAGTCAGTATTAATACTTGTAGTCTCTATGGGATGATATTCGTATTTAATCTGCTATACTGTAAATTGATAGGTGCATTTGCCTACATCATCTTCAAAAGTATCACTTAACTTTAGTGAGAAAAATGGTGACACCTTCTCCCTCAAAAGATGAAGAAAGTGACTACTTGCAATGGAGTAAGAAATGCTTGGCATTAGTAGCAAATGAAGAATCCAATGCACCCCAACTAGTTGAGATAAATGGTAGAGACAATGCATCAAAGCCTTTTGGAAAAATATCTTTTTGTGATACAGTATTGATGAGTATTCTAGGAGTGCATGAAAAACAATGTTTCAAGAATGCACAGGGGAACATGAACATGGAATAAGATAATGAAGAAGCACTAGAGGAAGAAAGGAAGTTAAATGAAGGATGGACCTAGGGATTTAGTATTTATCATTTTCAAAAGTGGAAAAGGAAATTCTTTATGCACCATGGAGGAATACGCTGATAGCAAAAGTTATGGGGCTTAACCTAAGATATAAATAATTGTTGTAAAGACTTAAGAGGATGTGGAGAGCTATACACTCCTTTAAACTAATTCATGTAGGGTTAGAATGTTATTTAGTAACGCTAAATGGAATGAAATATTTTCAATAGATCATCAAAAATGGATCATGGCTTATTAACAACTACTACTTGGCCTTAAAGAAGTGGGAACTTGATTTTCGGCCTAAGGAAACCGATTTTGATGTAGTGGCAAATGGGTAAGAGTCATAGAACTACTTATAGAGTATTATTCATTTGTAGCAATCAAAAGAATTGGAGAAAAGATTGGTCTAGTGCTAAGACATGATTCATAAAAAATGAGGTTAGAAAGGCAAAGGTTTTCAAGAATATGCATTCAAGTAAATATGAATGCACCTTTAAAACACACATTAATACTAAAAAACATTGCCTATAAAATCCAATATGATGGATTACCAAACCTATGTAATTAATATGGTTATGTGAGTCATAATAAGTGGAATTGCTCAAAAAGAGAAAAGGTAAAGTTAGAAAAAGAGAAAGAAAACAAAACTAGAGGGGAAGAGGAGAAATAGATGAATTAGGAAGCTAAAAAGAAAATTGAGGAGATGATTTAGGGAGAAAAAAAGATAGAGGTGATGGACAAGGATAAGAGTAAGGGCCTAACGAGGGAAAAGACAAAGAAGATGAGGGGGTAAACTCGAAGTATGGTGGTTGAGTGAAGGTACATAATAAGAAGGCTAAACCAAAAGAACAGGAATAGAAGCGTCGAAAAAATAAATGCTAGACACATAAATGGGAAAAGGGGTAACACTTTGAAAATGGGGAAAGATAATAAGAGTGATATGACATACTCCATATCAAATAAGATGATCAATATTAATAACATGAAAAGGGGGCATAACAAAATAAGTATTACTAATGGAAAAGAAGAAACTAGAAAGTCAAAAGAAATAAATAGTAAGGAGGAAAAAAGGAGTGAGGAAGAAATGAGGGAAAGTGATAGAGGTGTAGATAATGAGAGTGATAAAAGAACCACTACATTGAAGAAGCTAGAAAGGAAGAGGTAAAGATAGAGATATAGTTGTTGCATAAAGCATCTCTAATAGCCTTAATAAAAGAGGATGCTTAGGTGTGGTGGATAACAATGGAGGTATATTCATCAAGAATAATAGCAGAGATAATGTAGAGAATTAAGACCAATGAGAAGTGGCCAAAGGGAAGACTATTGGAAGTCTTGTGTAGAGTAACACACCTAGGACCAAGAAAATGATAATGACTACAATGAAGGGAATAATAATAGTAAGAATGCCATTGCTCAATTTGTGGCTAGAGTCAAGAGAACTACTAAGAAGGATAGAGTGGACCTGCAAGATAGCAATAAAATGCTCACCCTAAGGGAAGTGAAGAGTATGCATGTGGTGGTATCTCTCCAAGAGGAGTAGAATGTACAATTTATGGTAATGCCATGGGGAATACATGCAATGATAGCCAATACAACATTCAAACCATGCAATTGGAGAGTGGAGGTGATGAGGATATAGAAAAATGAGTCGAGGAACTAGTGGTACTACTTGTTCTTTGCAATGCTAAATCGTGAAATGATGGATATGTTATTATCAAATTTGCGAACCAAACATTTTATGATCCTGTTATAGAATGCTAGGGGAGTAGCATTGAATGCTCGAAAGAGAGAAATAAGAGAATTGATTGATCATTATGAGCACAAGAGATAATCATAACAGAGATGTGTCTAAATAGAGAGAGGGTTAACAATCTACAAATGTATCAAGGCTTAGAAAGAATGTTGTGTTCAAAAGTAGCTAATTTTAATGGGGGAATTATTGTGCTCCGTAGCCTAAAAAACATTAGGATTAATGAGTAGCCAATACTCATAAGCAAATTCCCATGGAAATAAAGGTAACTAACTCTTTTCATCGATGGTTTATTTCTAATATGTATGCTAACCTTAGAATTGAAATGCAAAAACTGTTATGGGAGGAGTTGAAAGAGGTGGGTGAATGCAAGTGGGCCTTAGGTAATGGTCAGAGATTTTAATGAAATTCTTTGCAATGGGGAGAAATGGGGTAAGAAAGATATAATCCAATCAAGGGTTATGGCTTACCAAAACTATATGAATGAGTGTGGGATGGCAAATTTAAAGCTTGTAAGGCTAAAGTTTACTTAGACGAGAAGATCTAAAAACTTCACTAACCTAGTCCTAACAAAACTGGACAAGGCTTAAGCAAACTATAGATGGAAAAGAATGTTTCTAGAAGAAAAAACCTTCCACTTGCAATAAAACCATTTAGACCATTGCCTTATCCTTCTTAACATAAACTTAGGTGTTGAGGGTGACTTAGAAAAGGACAAACCCTTTCATTTCCAACCAAAGCAACTTGATCACCCTAGTTTTAAAAGAGTGATAGGGGATAATAGGATTTAGCATTCTTTTAAACTTCCTAGGGACCTAATAGAGTTTATGAAAGAAAAAAAAATGGAATAGGAAAGTATTTAGAATAACATATAGGAAAACAAGTAGTAAAAAAAGAGGATAGAAAAGATAAGAGAAGAGTTAAAAATACGTCCAATATAGAAAATTATTGACCAGGAACCGCTCTTGCAAAAAAAGCTAGTGGAAATCCTACATAATGAGGAAAAGTTGTAGGTGGTTAATGTAAGGGCTGCATGCTTTTTAGAGATTATTCCATGCTAGTGCCATTGCTAGAAGGCCGATATCAAGAATTGTAGGATTTTTTAACTTAGTGAGTAACTGAAAAACTAATATTAGAGAAATTGAAGCTCTAATAAATAAGCATTGTGAAAATCTTTACAACAAAGAGAGCATTTTGCAAAGGTTTTCCCCCACATTGGTTAAGATTGTAAAGAGGTTTAAAGGAGGGGGAGACTAAAGAGTTAGGTAAAAGCTATTCAAGAGAAGAGATTAAGAAGGCTCTTTAGAGTATTGCTAATCACAAAACCCCTACTATTGATGGTTATCATGCAAGTTTTTCCAAGGCATGTTGGGAAATTGTAGGGAGTACGATTCATGATATTGTTGAAAGGGTTTGGATTAAGGTAATGATGCTAGAAAAATGGGGGCCAACAAGATCAAAGACTTTAAACCAATCAGTTTTATGTACCACCATATATAAAGTGGTAAGTAAAATCCCAATTAATAGGTTGAGGCCAATCCTAGGTGAGTTGATTGGTCTAAAGTAGTCAAGTTTTGTTCTAGAAAGAACAACTAAAGGTAATATTATAGTTTTTCAAGAACTCTTGCATACCATAAGAAGGAAAATAAGAAGCAAGAAATGGATCATAGTGGAACTAGATTTAGAAAAAGCACATGAAAAAGTCAAATGGGATTTTATTAGAAATATACTTTAGAGCTTTAAGTTTCTTAAGACATGGGTGAATATGATTGGATCATGCCAAGCATTAGTTAATTATTAGGTTGTATTAAATGGCATGAAACTAGATTCTTTCATTTCTAGTAGGGGTTTAAGGTTGGGTGGTCCATTATCACCTTGCCTATTTATATTAGTTATGAAAATGCTAAGTAAAGCAATCCATGAGCTTATGGAAGAGAGGGTATGGTAACCTATACAACTAAAGGGAATGAATCTAAAATTGTCACACCTACTTTTTGTAGATGACATATTATTGATGGGAGAAGCTTTTGTTGAAAATGAGATGATAATGATTAGCATAATGGAAAATTTTGGGAAAATGTTAGGTTAAAAGGTAATTTACGAGAAATCTTGCACTCTATTTTCAAGAAATATAGAGAAAACATTAAAGGAAGCCATCTGTGATATTTTTGGCATAAACCCAAGAGCAGATATGGGAAAATACTTGGAAATTCCAATTAAGGAAGGTGGGGTGCTAAAGGGGCTAGACTTGAGTTTTATTTCGGAAGAAGCAAGAACGAAGTTGGCAAGATGGATTGTGTCTTTCGCATTAAAGAGTATTGGAAACTACTATCTACAAGCCATTCCAATACCTCAAAAGACAATTTGCAGCTAGAGAAGTGCATATAGACTTTATATAGGGCTCATTTGAAAACAAATGAAAATGCACTAGATATCTTAGAAAAAGTTGAAAAAGCTAAAAGAGGAAGATGGCCTAAGCCTACTTGACTAGATGAAAAGAAATACTGCAAAATTTGTGAAATTAGCATGGTCTTTAAGGAGGAAGAACCTATTATAGGTTAACCTCATAAAACACAAGTGTAGGTACAACCATGTTGGCTTCAAAGCAAAAGAAGGATTGAAATTATACAAGAAACAGAGAGAGAGAGAAGAAGATTTTTATTTTTTTTTTCGGGGGGGGGGGGTTAGTAGATTAGAAGCAAGTGGTTAAAGGGGAATGGAAGAAATATAAAATTCTGGAATGATAAATGGACCTTGAAAGATTGTGTAAGGAGCCAGTTGGAAGGACTATTACTACCAAATGTGGAGAAGGTGCCTATTGCAAAGGTTTGGTTAGGAGGAGGCAAATGGAGGGAAGAGGTGATAAGCTACCTTATAGATGATAGAATAAGTCGCAAGTTAGGAAATACTATTATGAGGGAAGAGAAAGATAGTAGGGAAATAATGATATGGCCATATGACATGGATGGGGAAATACAAACAAAAGCAACATATAAGCTTTTATTAGAAGAGGAGTAAAACATAAATGAGACAAAAAAAATGGGAGTGGATCTTGCAAACACCTACTAATCCACAAATCCAAATGCTAATTTGGAGAATTCTACATGATAATCTACCAACGAAGGATAACTTGAGAAAGAGGGGAATATTTGTTAACCCTCATTATATGTTCTGTGCTAGCGAGGATGAATCTATAAACCATCTTTCTTAAGCTGTGGAATTATTAGAAATGTTTGGCAAAGTATAGGGGTTAGAAATCTAACTAATAGAGGAGATATAGACATGTTAAAGTCCTAGATGAAGAAGCAAGAGTACTTAAGAAGAATCCAATAGAGGAATATAGATGTTCCTAATGAGGTTAAAAGTCTCTTCTTAATCAAAGCCATTTAGAGGGAAAGAAATAAAAGAATTTTTTAAGGCAATTAAAGAATATAAAACTAGAAGGTATAGGCAAAGGTGGAAGCAACATAGTGGTGGGTAAACCATAAACATAGAAACAAATCTAGGAAGCATAAATAGAAATTGGTGATGGGAAAGGCAATGGAAGGTTGCATTAAAGTGAATTGTGATGGAGTTGTTAGCTTCAATGAAAGGAAAGTTGGAGTAGGTGGAATTTGAAAAAATGAGAGGGGAAAGGTGATTGCAAGCTTCATGAAAAATATGATGGCAGTGCCTCCTTTAGAAGCTAAATTATGGGCAATTAAGTATGGAATGGAAATGGCAAAGAATATCAGTTAAAGCAATCTAATTGCGGAATCTGACTCCTAGCAAGTCATTAACTAGCTAAAAAGTAAAGACCTTGATAATGATTTTTGTTCTACTATTTTAAGTCACTACTAAAATCTTGCTAGTTACTTTAGTGAAATTATCTTTTACAAGGTATCCCGTGAAGCAAACAAGGTAGTGGATAGGCTTGCGAGAGTTCAACTAAACATAATGTAGCTTAAACTCAACTTAATTAACTACTTGAGTAAGCTCAAGTTTGAGCTTGACTTAACTATTCTTGAGTGGAACTTGAGTAAATATTAAGTTAAATTTAAGTAGTTCATAAGTAATTTGACTTATTTAAATCACAATGCTAATATGGATTTCACTTAAGCTGCAATTGTACACTAGTGATTTTTTCTTATTATTGAATTTTTTTTTTTTATCCATGAAAAGCCAGAGGGCTATATGCCCACCACTAAAATTACAATGTTATATAAATTTTCATTGTTTATTTCAAAATTTTGTCTTTGTTTTCAATATAACCCTAGCTTTCCTAAGTGGTGTTTGTTGCTGTTTTTCCTTTTCATTTTATATAAACTAATATGTTTGCAGTTGGGAAAAAAAATCTAAACTATGTTTTTATAGGTGCACATATTTAAATGAAGTTTTATGGGCATAACTAGATTAAGAACCTCATTTTTTCTTTCCCTATAATAAGAAAGGAAAGCAGTATGAATTTACTTCTCTCTTCTTCTTTTTTTTTTATGTAGGAAAATCATTTCAAATGCATATTTGTACAAATACAAGGTTTTCTTATTTTATTTCAAAATCATAATACTATGAAAATATTTTGCATTTTGAGATGTATTTTGCTAACTTGTGATTATTTTGGTTGCCTGAAGCTAGATGTAGGTTGTTTGAGTTTTTTTTTTTTTTTTAATCAAATTATTGATGTAATCTGCGTGCTTTATAATAATCTTTGTTGTCACTTTCGTTTCTTATATATTGTAAATGTAAAAATATATATTTATTTTTGTATGAAAACAGGTATTTAGGAATGAATTTCCTAAAATCATAATAATATGTTGGAATCTTGGATTAATTATAATGGAAATTAAGGATCTATATTAATTTTTTTATTTTTCAAAGCCAAATTATTTTTGAACTTTCCAGGAAATCCGTACATTATTTTTAATGCTGGAAGTAGTCTTTAATATCTAACATAAAGATAAAATAATATATGAAAATTTGTAATATATATTAATTTTGGAATTTTTATCTATTGTTTAAGTAATAAAATAATTGTGATGGAAATCTTATAATATTAGAAACATTTTTGTTATTATGCTAATATGTAAATATTTTCAACGGGAGAACTGTATTTTGTGTATTTTTTTTTCATTTAACCAAAATTTAAGACAAGTTTTCCAAGCTACGTACTAGATTCAAGGCTACAACACTGCATGGACCAATATGCATAGTGCCTAGTATCCATTATTTATGGTTAGGATTAATGGGATATTTAATTCCATTCACTTCTATATAAAACGAAATGTCCCAAGTGTTTTTGGTAATTTTTGCTCATAAAGCTGTTTACTCGAGTGCAAACATTTCTAGAATGCCTCTAAAGGAGGAGGGATAAATAATCAATTTAAAAAAAAAAAACTTATTGTTAACCTCTTTTAGATATGGATTTATCTAATTCTTCCCAGAAAAATTCTCCATCTCAGCTCAAATTTTACGAGGAAGCCACAAATATTAGGTAAAGTGACCCATAAAGTTCATTTTTCAAAGTAAAGCATAGGTTTATTTTGACATAAATATAAGCTTATGAGTTCATTATTTATCGAAAACTCAAAATTTGAGTTCGGAAATAAAATAGACCTTAAAGATAAATTAATTAGCCTATAAAGTTGATAATATGGCATGAATTGATTTCTAAAGAATAAATGTGCTCACTAAATCTACATAGTATGTAATACATACATACATACATACATATATATATATATATATATATATATATATATATATATATATATATATTAACATAAACCTTAAATATAGATAAGTTATGCCTTGAATATTAATAAATTAATCAAGAGATACATAAAAAATGATGAAACACCCAAGTTTGTGCTATGGCAATGGGAAAATAGAGCAAGGATTAGCTTACTCAAATGACAACTAATTTATACACATGTACATAGTAAAGTAGCAAGGAGCTTCAATTTCTGTAGGTTAACTTTCATACCAAAACATCATTCATGTAATGTTGAGGAAGCCATCCATACTTAACCATGACTAACTTTGACAGAAAAAATAAAAAAAAAATAAAAGGAGACATCATGCACGAAAGAAAGACAGGATTTGTCAAGGGCTTAAGAAGAAAGATTGAGAGGCTGCCCTTACTTGCAACTAATTTTGTTCTTGATAAGGAGAGAGAGTATCTTCCTCCCATAAAGAAGATCAATAAAGAGAGAGAGACCCTTGTTGAAGGCTAACTTAAATTTCACCAAAGTAAATCTCCACCAACTACCACTCTATAAATACATCAAGAACATCACATTTCCAATCTTTTAGCAACTAGAGACTACAAAAAAAAAAGGATCAAATGAAGACAAATTCACAATTGGAAAAAAAAGAAGAAGAAAAAACCACTTCAAGTTGGGTTCAAGGATTACGACACGTGTTATTGTTGAACCAAGCTAACCTTAGATAGAACAACATCTCCTTAGTCTAAACAACAACCCTTCGCTGACCACTAGTGGCCAAAGTTTTGACGAACGAGCTCCCCTATTCTCCATTTATAAGTATTTACATTTAATAAAACTATTGAATCACAAACTAATGGCAATAAAATTTATTCATGCATTATTTAAAATGTAGCTTAATGAAGTATTTTTGTTTTTGTAAAAATGTTTAGGGTTATATAGGTTTCTTAAGAAACTACTTGTTTAATTGAAATTTAAATTGGATTTTTAGATATCAATTTGTTATTGTTTCATGTTCATAATTAACAAGAATAGAAGATTTGGTGATGAATTGGATTGATACTGTCATTGCTGCGATGGACTACAAATATATACACGTTATAAGGAACAAATCCGGCAACATATCCCTAATTATACTCCTATACAAATCATCTAAATATTTCAAGAATAATTATAAAATAACTGACATATAATTTCCTAATACTCCCTCAAGTTGGAGAGTGTAGATCAAGAACTCTCAACTTGTTACATAAAAACTCGAACTGCTCTCTGCCAAGAGCTTTTGTAAAAATGTCTGCCAACTGCATCTTTGTAGAGACATAACAAGGACGAATCACCCCAACCTGTAATTTTTCCCGAACTATATGACAATCAATCTCAATGTGTTTTGTACGTTCATGGAAAACTGGGTTAACAGCAATGTGTAAGGCCGCCTGATTATCACAAAACAACGAAGCCAGTTTATTTAATTCAACCTTCAAATCTCGAAGTATATACCTCAACCATGTTAACTCTAGACAAGTGTTTACCATAGCCCTATACTTAGCTTCTGCTGACGACCATGAAACATTCGTCTGTTTCTTTGACTTCCAAGAGATGAGTGATGACCCGAGCAAAATACAATAGCCAAAAACAAAACGTCTAGTAGTACAGCATCCTCCCCAATCTGAATCACAATAGGCACTGAGTGTTAAATTATTTTCAGATGGTAAAAACAAACCTTGACCTGGCGACTGTTTAATGTAACGAAGAATGCGCAGTGCTGCTTCCCAATGCGGCTTTCGAGGCATGCTTATGAACTGGCTTAGTGTACGTACTGAATACACTATGTCTGGTCTGGTAACTGTCAAATATATTAATCTCCCAACTAGTCTCCGATACTTGCTCGGGTCATGAAGAACTTCGCCATCTTCATCTGTCAATTTTAAATTTTGTTCCATTGGGAACCTTTCCGGCTTCACACTTGATAATCCTGCGTCTTTTAAAATGTCTAAGGCACATTTTCTCTGAGACATAAAGATACCTTTCTTTAAACGAGAGAATTCTATTCCCAGAAAGTATTTTAACTCACCAAGATCTTTGATAAGAAAATGCTTGAGCAGATGACTTTTGAGTAACTTGATCTCATGCAGATCATTACCCGTTAACAGGATGTCATCAACATAAATAAGAATGGCAGTGCACTTTTTACCTTGAGACTTAGTAAAAAGTGAATAATCCGCCCGTGACTGTATGTAGCCTGCCGATTTAATAGTACTTGCAAAAGTGGAAAACTAATTGCGAGATGCTTGTTTCAAACCATAGATGGATTTCTGAAGTCGACATACCAGATTCTCCCCCTGTCGGCGAAGGCTAGGAGGTGGAGTCATATACACCTCTTCGTGCAAAGTTCCGTGAAGGAATACATTGTGTACATCAAGCTGATGGATATACCAATTTCGGGAAGCTACGACTGTTAACAAACAACAGAGAGTGGTGAGTTTTGTAGTTGGAGAAAAAGTCTCCTGATAATCTATACCTTCAATCTGTGTGTACCCCTTTGTAACTAAACGCGCTTTATAGCGCTCAATTGTCCCATCCGAATGGTATTTAATCTTGTAAACCCACCGACAGCCTATTGGTTTGTGCCCCGGAGGAAGGGGAACCAACTGCCATGTGTTGTTTCGTTCTAGAGCCTGAAGTTCGACGGACATGGCTTGGCGCCAAAGAGGATCACGGTCGGCTTGTTCGAACGAGGTGGGTTCAGATTGTGCTGTTAAGAGAGCTAAAAAGGCACGATGATTTTGAGAAAAACGAAAAACAGATAAATGAGAGGAAAGAGGATACCTTATACCATAACGAGAACTAGGTTGCGTCGAAGAGAGATTAGCCTGGGAAGACATGTCGTAGTCTTTCTGCCATATTGGTGGCTGGATAGAGCGGGTGGAACAGCGGAGAGGTGGTGCATCAATGGAGGTGGATGACAAAGAAGATGGGTGGTGTGTGGCGGAAGGTGATGGAGAGATTGTAGGTGACGAGGATGGTGGGGATGATAAGGGTTTGGGTGAAGCAGTATGAGGTGAAAGCGAAATGAAGTCAGTATCCTGATGAGGCATGGGAAGCGTGATATTAGGAGAGGAATTTAGAGAAAATATCGGCGGAGGATTCTCTAGTGAGTTGTCGAAGGAAACATGTGGAGAGAAAGGGAAACTTGGTGCGGAAGTTTGAGGAGATTGGGAATGAGAATGGAAAGGGAATACATGTTCCCTAAAATAGACATCTCTACTAACCGAGATTTTCTTTGTGTTTAAGTCAAAAAATTTATACCCTTTTTGGCCATGTAGATATCCCATGAAAACACAAACAGAGGCTCGAGGGTCAAATTTTTGTTTAGGGTGAATGTTGGTCGTGTAACACTCACAACCAAAGACACACAAATGTGTAAGAGAAGGAGGCCGGTTATATAAGACCTCGAAAGGGGACTTGTTGGACAATAAAGGTGTTGGGATTCGGTTTATGAGGTAAATTGCCGTTAAAACACACTCCCCCCAAAATTCAAGTGGAACATTTGATTGAAACATAAGAGAACGAGCAACATTTAAAATGTGTTGATGCTTGCGTTCTATAACTCCGTTTTGTTGCAGAGTATAGATGCAAGAAGTTTGGAGCTCAATTCCTTTATTTTGAAGAAAAGTGCGAATGGGAATAAATTATGTGCCATTATCTACCCTTATTGTTTGAACATTTGTTTGAAACTGAGTTTTGACAAATTGTACAAAATTGATTAACAAAGATTGTGTCTCTGATTTATGAGACATGAGAAAAATCCATGTGCAGCGTGAAAAATCATCAACAATTGTGAGAAAATAGCCCAAACTAGTGTGAGTAGGAATTTTATGAGGGCCCCAGACATCACAGTGCAAAAGAGAAAATGGAAATTTTGTTGTTATTGAACTTTTGGGAAAAGGAAAGCGTGTTTGCTTGGCCTTCGGACAAATAGCACAATTATTCTCTAATTCTTTATGATCTGAAGGAAGCAAATGCGACAACAATTTAAAACGAGAAAAGGAAGGATGACCTAGGTATAAATGCCATAAGTCAGACGGTTGAGAAACATGGAAAACAACCGATTTATCCTCTAATGGAAGCATGTAGTATAGGCCACCATGTTGTCTACTCGAGCCAATCGTCTTCCTCGAAACTAAGTCCTGCACAATACAATAGTCAAAAAAGAAGAGAATGCAACAATTCAGATCTTTCATTAGCTTACTGGCTGAAATCAAATTCAAATTGAATGATGGAACGCATAGGACATTTTTAAGTATCAATTTTGGATTAAAAACAATAGTGCCAGTGTGTGTGATATGTGATATAGCACCATTCGGTAAATTGACATTTGTAGAATTGGAAGGCTTGGGTTCGGTTAACAGAGATGGGTGGGAAGCAATGTAATCGGTGGCGCCAGAGTCCAAAATCCAAGAACTTGTACTACTAGAATTAATAGACACAAGAGTCGATGGAATCAAACCTGCAGCATTAGCGTATGCATCAACATTATCGGAATTATTGTGATGCAGGGCATTGATTGCCTGTGCCAATTGTTGAATTTGTTCTACGGTGAATTCCTGCACTCCGCCAGAAGAAGTAGAAATAGCTTGGGATTCCGCCACATTCATTGCTGGTTGGTTCCATTGCCCTTTAAACTATCTCGGTTTATTATTGTTCCCATTCTTCAACCGGCATCTATCCTCCGTGTAACCCCTTTTACCAGAAAACTTACAATGAAATTTGAGAGTCCGGCATTCATCTATGGTATGCCCAGATCAATTGCAATGATCACACGTTTTCTACTCTGATACCATAACAAGAATAGAAGATTTGGTGATGAATTGGATTGATAATGTCATTGCTGTGATGGACTACAAATATATACACATCGCAAGGAACAAATCCAGCAACATATCCCTAATTATACTCCTATACAAATCATCTAAATATTTCAAGAATAATTACAAAATAACTGACATATAATTTCTTAATTTTTAAGTATTTACATTTAATAAAACTATTGAATCACAAACTAATGGAAATAAAATTTATTCATGCATTATTTAAAATGTAGCTTAATGAAGTATTTTTGTTTTTGTAAAAATGTTTAGGGTTATATGGGTTGCTTAAGAAACTACTTGTTTAATTGAAATTTAAATTGGATTTTTAGATATCAATTTGTTATTGTTTCATGTTCATAATTTACTATAGACTTCTCCTAACAGCTATTTTACATAAATTAAAAAAAAAAATTGATGATCAACTTATTTAGTCCTTATTAGATTTTTCTTTGCCATAATTACCAAATGTAAGAATTTATAAAATTAATTGATTTTCATGAAACCATTTGATGAATATGAGGTTTATTGATTATTTGGAGTTTTATAATGATATAAGGAATGTTTGGCTTTCATCTTGCATGTAGATATGATTTTTGTTTTTTGGGTAAAATTAATGATAATTTCACACAAATAGGCAACGTACTATTTTAGCACCCATGAACATGCCCAAATATTTTATATAATTTACTAATTATATGTTGATTTTTGTAGAATTATTGAATGTCCTATGGTATTTATTAGGTGAATAGCTAATAAACTAGCGGAAATTGTAATTATAAATTGATTTTATGATAGCAATATGTGTATATATAATGAATATGATATGGTGCTTCCATGTAATTGATGATTTGAATAGATCTAGGTGAATGTGAAATTATCATAAGTACTGGAGTATCTATGTCTAATACAGACTAATTATATGAATTACCATGGTAATTTTGGTATTAAAAAATTATAAATAAGACAAATTTTGTATTTTACATGTTGGATAGATTCGGTATGCTTGTATACTCTAATGATATTCAAAATAATTAACACAATGATATAAACAATGTTAAAAATGGATAAGAAATGAGAAAGTTATGATTATTTGAAGTTGATAATATAAAAGCGGAAACACAATATAGTAAATTATATTATGTATGCTTTAGTTGTCATATATTAACTAAGTTGTGCAGATAAATCGAGTTATTTGAGTACATGGAGTAAAAGGATTACTTAAGTTAGGTGAATACCCCTACTCTATTGTCTTGTGATATGAAGCGGTCATTATAGCATATGACTACTCATTTGTTGTTTTTTTTTTTTTTATCTCCGTGTAGTCACGTATTGCAAATATCATGGAAGGATTTTGTAATGTCCCACCTTCTAGATGTACACTTACTTATTCTTAGTACCTAGAAGATGAGATGTTATGCCATCCTTAAACATGGAACTCTGAATTTAACTTTCTGCCTAGTACCTATAGTATAACCTTCTAACTAACATGGAACTCTGAATTTAATTTTCTACCTTTCATTTTTTACTTTCTATAGTTTAACCTTCTAACTAACTTGTAATAACGAGTTTTTAATGGGATTATTTTTTAATTCTAACTTTTGAGGAAATCTAGAGCCAAGTTGTGTTATTTGAAGTATTTAACTCTAATTTGGTATGAAAGGTAGATGAATTAGATGATTTAAGTTGATTTTAAGTAGAGTTGAGACTAAATTAGTAGGTTGTGATTTTACAATAATTGGGATAACTGCATGACTTTGACTTAGCATTTAAAGGACTTCACTTGTGGGCCAATATTCAAATGAATGGGAAATAATGGTAATTACTTAATTTTAGGGGAAAACCGAATCTACTATAAGCTAATTATGTGAAATCTATGACTTAGAAGTAGATTGATATCTTAAAAGGGTATTTTGATAATGTTATTATATTGACCAAATTTAAAGCTTCAACATATTTAGATAGCATTTTTAATAATAATTGTAACAATATGTGATATGTCAAGATTAGTTACAAAACAAGTGAAATATTGACTAATAGAAGCTAACTAAGTAAAAGTAGAAAGTAAACTTAATAAGCTATATTATGTGTCATGTACCCCTACTAATTTATTGAGGTGCACTTAGGTGATTTCGTACGTGTAATTTGATCCTTAGATTCTCTATTTTATGTTGGTTTTGAGGTTTTAGCCTAATGTAAGTGAGTAATTTTACTATTTTGATTGATTGTGTTGCAATGTAGCCAAAATGATAAACCACATGTTTAATTCGCTATAAAAATAGAACTTCATTTAATTACATTTGTTTTGCAATGAGATTGTTATTGAAATTTAAGTTAAATGATTAGTTGTGCTTTGGTGAGGGCATACTATTATTGAATTGATTTCAATCATAAGTGTATAGTAAAGTATGTTTGCATTATAGATATGTAAAACATGAGTAAGAACTTAATGTTCATTGTGATTGAATAGTTGCATTGTGATATGTGTTGCATTACAATGTACATCCATTTGGCATATGCATAAATGATCACTTTTTTTATATATGTTAAAAAGTATAGGTAACAAGTTTTGAACACTAACCAAAGATACCTAAATCATACAAGTCCTCTTCACCACTTAGTAAGCATGTGGTATGATCTTTGAATCGATTTGGTAAATATGTGGCACAGTTAACAAATCGGCTTGGTAATGAGTGACTTACTAGGACTTGGGTCCTCTAAATTTATATGTAATGGTGAAAGGCAAAGAGAATAACTAATAACTTGGTGTTTACCAAGGAATTAGAGTCTATTTGGCCTTTAATGACGATTGTTGAGACTAAAATTTAGTTAAGTGTATAAGACTAAGCTCAAAGTGAGATGATGTTAAGGTTCTACTGTGAACTTGAAAACTTAAGTGAACCTAGTAAGAGTTCAAAAGTTATACTCACATTGCATCATATGTCACTAGAGTGTGAACTATGTGATTTTATTGTATTTATTATGTTTCCTAATTGTTTTATTTTGTTCTCACTTTGCTATGTAAGGAGCTAAGGGGTTGGTTTTATTGACCCCAAGTAGAAGTGAAAATCACCAATGTCATTGACATGGGTTTTTGGAAAGTCTTCGAGAGGGTTAGGCATATACTTTTGGAGTTTCACACTTAAGTTTTTCATTTGTCAATATTAAGTGTTGTCTTGTGCTAAGGTTATGTTCCTTTGTAAGTCTTATGTAAATATTGTAATTTAAAAACTTTAAAAGTGAGGCTGGTGACCATAGACACTTCTTGACAAGTTTGAAGGTTATGGAACTTTGATCCTATATAAATAGGTTTTGGAAGTTATTTTTTTTTAATTGTATTAAGTGTAGTTAGAATGTTATGCAATAAAATTGAAAGAATAGGAATAGAGGGCAAAAAGTAGAACTCATTATTTTAAGTTAGTTATAAGGTTGAGTTATAAACTTAGAAAGTTAGTAATGAAAGGTAGAAAGTTAAATTCAAAGTTCCAAGTTAGATAGAAAGTCATGCTATAAACTTAGAAGGTTCATTTTAGAAGGCAAAAAGTTCACAACGACAATATTGCAAAAGTAGAAGGTAGTACAATTAACTTAAAAAGTTAGTGTGAGAAGGCAAAATGTTAAGAATGTTGAAATCCAAACTTAAGATGATTAAAGTTATTAAGTGGAATGTTAAGACTTAAATTTAGAATGTAACAATTGTACCACATGAGGTGAATACTAATTTGTAGAAGATAAGGTGAATATGTATATATATATATATATTGTGTTATTATTTAAGTAATTGATCATGAAAGTGAGTGAAGCATGCTAGTGGCCAACTATGTGCATGCAAGTGTGTATATGTGTGAATGTAAATTAATTATTTAATAATAACATTTCTATATATGCAATATGTTGCATTTGCATGCATTTAAGTACTAGTTGGTATTTAGTTAAGGAAAGACCAGTGGCTTTACAAGTCATGAGTATTATAGTCCAAGCATATGTTTTTCTTGAGTGTATGTATTAGATTTGGAATAAAGGTGATGGCCAAATTGGCTTTTTAACTTCAAGTATTGAAGATGGTCTATAGTAGGAACTTGAAGGGTAGGATGACGAAGAGTGCATTCATTTACAAATTTTGGGCATCAAAATGTTTGAAGTAGCTTTAATAGAGGATAGCTATGCCATATTTGGCTATGAAAATATCAAAAAGTTTAAAGTTTAAAGGGTAAACTCAATTGTAAAGTGTAAGTTTGGTATATATTAAGTCTCTTGGTATGATTTTGATGATAACAAAATGCATATTAAGTATTTATTAATAAGTTTCAAAGTGTGCAGAAAATAATTCTAAACGTTATCAAATGTAGGTTTTCATAAGCTTTTAGAAATAGCTAGAATTGGATTTAGAGGTAATTAAAAGCAACCAAGAAAGTAAAATTAGAATGTCTATTAGATTAAAAGGAGTTTGAAACTTGGAAAAAAAAAAGAAGGAACATGAGAAAATAAAAAGGAATTTATCTAAAGGAAGAATTGCTCTACACTATTAGAAGTAGCTATCAAAAGTTAGAATCAACATAATATAGTTGGTTATTTAAGCTTTTTTATCAAAATATGAGTTGGATACGTTGAACTCAAGACCCACCTTTATTAGTTAAATATGTTTAAGTAGCACATTTGATCAATTCCACTAAAGTTAAATATCATGGGGATTTTATTGTATACAAGTCATTTGAAGATTAAGGATCAACAAAAAGGAAAGTAAATTATTATAGGGATATTAGACCATGTGATCAAGTTAATTAATGAGACAATGTTAAAAAAATTGAATCAAAGATCTTATACCAATTGGATTGTTAGATCAACAAGTATATATTTTAGCAATTCGATGAAGATAAAAGACATGGTTGGGTCACAAAAAGAGAGTATTCAAAGTGCTTAAGCTAATCAAGTTTCATTTTGTATTAAATTCTAGTTTGACACAAAAGTTGTAGAGCAGGCATACTTTATTTTCTTCATTGGCTTTACTCGTTTTAGAAGTTGTAGAAAAGCCAAATGGGTAGAGCAATGAATGACTGTGCTAAATGTTAGTAGACTGTTATAACTCTTATGGATTTGATTTTTGATATAGTGGAATAACTAATGAAAACAACTAGATCCCTAGCAAGTGCGAGCTAGAAAATAAGACCATTCACAAGGATGAATCTCTATAAATCTCTTACTTGATCTTCTTATCCCTACATGTTTTCTTTTCTTGCAATTTGTTTAAATTATGTTGCAATACTTATTACTTTCCACCACATTCCCTCTTAATTGCTATTCCGAGACCAACGGGTTCAAAGATGGTTATGAATCACACAATGACATGTTTGATGGAAGTTTTGGTTCATAAGTTTACACTACAATAATTGATGCTAGTAAAGAAAATTTAAGAAACATTAATGCTTTTCTTAGAGTTTAGTTAAATGGTAGTTGATATGTAAGCTTCTCTTTAACTTAAGGATGGTATAACAACTTGTCTCTTAGGTACTAAGGTTATGATACAAGTTAAGCATAATAAGTCTAGATATATATATATATATTTGGTGTGATTACAAACACTAAACCATAATCGGTCTAGGTTTTCCAAGAGAAACCCAACTACTTCAAAACCTACAAGATTAAAAGGAAGGTCCATCAACCATTATTCCTCACTCCCAAGCCCTATTTACAATCATATACACATGTGGACCTATGATCCACATCATATCTACTCATGACCAACATGGAATCTATAGGGAAGTGAGTAAGTCACAACTTAGTGAGGGATAAGAGGCAAAAAACATATATAGGCTACATAGAGTAAGCAAGGTTTTCAATCAATTATTAAGTGTATAGCATGAGCAAGCAAACTTCATCACCGCGATGTTATCTGATTCATTGTGAGACTAAAGAAATTATGCCCATATCAGTTTAGGTTGAAGACTTTTAAATGGATGCAACAACTTACGACTAAACCTAGGCTTATGTAATGGAGTGTTATCTCCCAACCACTATCTAGCAACCCACCCATTGGATCCTGCCTCCTCTTAAGACCCTATTAGACTACCTACTATCCCTAAACCCATAACTAGCCCTTACCTTCATTGCAACCTCCTATCTTATCACATAACTTAATTGAGGATAAGGGTGACCAATCAATTCACAAACAATTCAAGTAAATTTAATTCATTGTAGCACAACACAGCCGAATCAACACTTTAGATTCCAATCACATGCATAGCACACACACATCTAATCTACTTGCAAATACAAGCCTATATATACTTTAGTCTTCAAAATGATATAAAGCATTTATTCCACTTACTTGAAATTGTTGCTCACTTAAAGTGGTTGGTTACATCAAACTCCTAATAGCTAATAGCTTGGGAATCCTATATATATCAATCTATGTTCAATTTTTGTACAAGTTACGAAAACATTTTAACTTCATTTATTTTAACTAAGTGTGTTTATATTTACATAGATATAAGTGTGCCTATACCATATTGTCATTGTTATATATATATAGATAGATAGATATACACAGTTTCAATCATATCAAAATGTAGATTTCATTTATTAAATCATATTTTGGTTATGGAAAGATTGTTAAAAGATGATAAATTTCATAACACAGTATGAAAATATACATTCTAGTTTACAATTATCAGAATCTAGAAAAACTAGTATTTATTGAATTCGTATGAATACTTTGATACATAATAGGGGTTCTATTTATATAAATATCTTAGAAAAAGATGTCTTTTATATTAATGCGTAGATTAGTTCATTTATTAAATAAAATAGCAATATGTTCATATTATATTACATAAATACTATATATTTTTTTTTGCAAATAGTGATAAAATGTAGTAAAATATAGAGTATGAGTATCTATCTCATCCTTAGCATCTATAGATCACCAAAAGGACTTAAGATATCACCAAATTAACATGAAATAGAACTCTATCAAATCTTGTCATCCTAATAGATAGCCTATTGCCTCAATTTTATTGAAGTGCCTCAAGCAGTAGTTACTTGATATAGGTTCCACTTAGTAAATTAGGCAATTTTTCATAGAAAATTCACAATAAATAGCACTGGTTACCAACTAATTCTCCGAAAATTGCTATAGGCTCAAAAAATACTTAGAATCTATAATGTTATTCAATTCATCGAAAATGGGTTTTCACCTATATAAGTAAAATTACATATTTACCACTTTATATACATTAAATTAGAAAATAATTACATCTATACCTAAAATAAATATCTATCACAAATCATGTCATTACAACCCTATAGGAATCATAAAATCACAATTTTGTCAATTATTTTATTGAAAATGAACTTATTTTATATAATGGCTATTTTAGTAGTTTTAGGGGTAAAATATAATAAATATTTAATGTGTTGATCTTCAAAAACCCTTGACATACATGTAAACTAGATTTAATAATAAGTCTATCATAAAATTTTCGGCTCGAAACAATATCTTTTAGGCAATTTAAAATTAGATACAAAATTTGGATGAATAGTGTATTTCTTAATAGCAATATATAAAATTCACAAGTTTCAACAAAATAATAATTTTAAATGAATCTAAGCATACTAGGAATAATTTTTCCATAATTTTCTTGGTGTGTTTAATATTTTTTATTAAATTTGCAAAATTGGGACAAAAAATGGACTCACCAATTGTCGGAGATCCGATGTCCGTCTGCCGGTGAGACTGTGTCAGCTAGAAAGGGCGGGGGAAGGGTGGTTAGTGGCCGATAGAGTTTTACAGTAGGTGGTGGTTGGACAATGAGTTTGTTATTGTTATTTATTTTAAAGACGTGGTTTTAAACTGTATGATAGATTGTAATTTTGTGATAACATCACACATAATAAATTGATAAATGTACAAGTTATAAATACATAAAGATATCAATAGGTTGTCAATCAATTTACCTAAAAAATTCAATAATGTAAAAATGTACAAAAAAATTCATAGGTTAAACAAGGGTCCTTTACCATCTTAGTAAAATAGGGTACAAGCTCCAAGTGGCTCCAACATGTTATTGGGATAAGAAAGGCAAAGGTATCATATGTTATCCACCTACCCACTAGCCCCTAATTATTATATTTAAGCAGCATCTTTATAGTTGCTGTGATGATTGATATTTATTATTCGATGTGTTTATATATGTTTTTGGACTAAAAATATATCAAGAAATTAAATTGATAAAGAACAACTTTTCCACGGCATTTTTATCATATTATGTCATATGCATATTATATGCAATATTCAAACACTTCTATGCATATGTCTACATAGTGGTGGACCACTAGGCATTAAGGTCTTAGCAATGACCCCTAATTTCAAGATTTTCTCAAGGTAGATGTAAAAATTTTGAATTCAATTTAAAAAGTTTTGGCTAATTCTTACAATTTTTACTTTTTAACCCATTTGATCCAAAACTATAGTAAACTAGATGTTCATGCAAGCAATAACATTCTTGTTTATATTAAGGGCTATAAATGAGCTGAGTTGAGCTAAGCCAAACTAAACTTTTTAAGACTTGAGTTTAACTCGTTATAAAAATTATCAAGCTTAAGTTGAGACTACTTTTATCAAGCTTGAAAATTATAGGGTCGAGCTTGAGCTAGTTAACAATTTTGAAGCTTAGGCTCGACTCATTTAAATTAACAAGCTTAAGCTCATTTATCTAAACAAGTCTAAACTTGAGCTAGTTTAGGCTCATTTAAATAAACAAGCTTGAACTAGAATTCTTTTAAATAAACAAGACTGCTTACAAGCCTATTTGCGAGCTTACTTATTAATAATATTAGCGAGAGCTTACTCACAAGCCTATTCGTGGGTTAATTTGTTAATAATATAAATGTAGTGTACTTACAGCCCTATTAAAAAGTTAACTTATTAATAATATAAACAAAAATCTTCCCATCGGCTTATTTATAAAGCTAGTCACGAGGCCATTTGTAAGCTAGCTCATTGACAATATAAATGAGCTGGCTCATGAGCCTATGCAAAAGCTCAAGCTTAGCTCATTTTAATAAATGATCTTTATTTAGAGCTCAAGCTCGACTTATTTACTAATCAAGCTCAAACTTAGTTAAGCTCAAAGCAAGTTGAGCTTGAATAACTCATGAGCAACTCGACTCATTTGCAACCTTATTTATATTTACATAGCATACTTGAATTGCTACCACTTGTTTTTTGTACATGTAAGTTACCAACTATCATGGTGCTATTATGCAAAGAAACTTATTTTTCAACACATTTATATGATATCATGAAAGTAATAGAGCCCACACTAAATTTGTTGAACTCTAAGGATCCATGGATTCATGATTTTTGGCCTTAGGAATATAGGGACTAACATTTATTCGATTGTAAGGATTTATAAGTCCATAACTATTGGAGTCTAAGGACATATGGGTATAAATTTACTGAGCTCATGGGATATAGGGATTCATATTTTTTTTACTCAAGGGATCCATTCCATACTTTCCAAACTTGACTATAAGGATTTGCCCTACCCTTCTAAATCAACTCTAGGGTTTTATTTTGTACTTTTCAAAGAACACTTTAGATCCATAGTCTCAACATTGATTCTATGAAGCATTATGGATCCACTTTCTTTTGAAAATAGACTCTTGGAGTCTAGTTCTATGTGACCATCATAAAAATGTGTGACAAAGTTTTGCATATAGATTATATGCTTATTTGCTATAAACTTGTGTTGATTACTTGTCTTGAATTATGCATATAGGTAACGTAAGTTGTATGTGATATCGCAAATCTGTGTTCTTGTACACAATAATCCTATATTGGGTGTCACTACTCATCTCTTTTGGAATATCATTTTAAGTGATGAATTTGTAGAGGACTATGAATACTATAACTATTGGGCTTATGATATGTCCATTAGTGGTGGGAGAGACAATAATCAACTCAATCCTTATAACAATTAGTATAAGAAGATAGATTATGCAATATCCCATGTCAAAAAATAATAAAAAAATAATAAAAATAAAATTAATTAATTAAGTGGGAGGAATGGTAATTCATGAATTTAATAAATCCACGTTCCATAAGCTAAATCCTAATAGAGGTAAATAGCAAATTACTAATTTAACCTTAGCAACTACATTTGCTTATAAGGGTAAATTAGTAAGGTGAATTTTCATGCTTATATAAGCTATTCATTTGAATTAACTTAATTAATTAAGCTTATTAAGCTTATTTTTCTAAATAAGATTCAAGAAGATTTTATAACTAACTCTCTCCCTCTCCTTCTGTAGTGTAAGCTCTAGGAGAGTTTAAGAGTTATGATTCTTCTCCAATCAATTAAACTCATCAAGGGAAGCTAGAGGCTTGATAGAGAATTCTAATCTAAGAAATTTGATCAATTTTGGATTTTTCAATTTTCTAAGTTTAATTAGAAGTTAGATCTATAAGATAGTAATTTATGAATCTCTAATCATAAGAGATTAGGGAAGTTCAAAAGTAAACCTAGCTTGGAGGAAGGCTAACATATGGAAGTTAAAGAGTTAAGTAAGTATAGTAGTCTTTGCCTACTGATCTATTAAACTAGATTATACATCTAATTGAATATTTACGGTTTATGCATGGAATTTTTAGAGATTGTCAAATCTATTAATTGAGAAATCACTCTAAGCCCAAGAGAATTTTGAAGCTTCAATTAGAGAAAGGCCTTTTGATCTACATCGTAATTAATTAGATCTAAGGTTTAATTATGTTTTGGAATAATGATTATAGTAAATAAGTAATTGAAGGTGGGTATTATATTTGATGAATTGTGAAGCACAATAATGATGACTGGACTAATTAGAAATTTGAAATACTATGAAGTTGATTAATTTGGTAAGTTCTTTAACTAAGGATTTAGATGGTGTAATTGATGGTTTGACGCAAGAAATGTTCTATATATTCATTAGAAGATTTAAGGGGATTCATATGATGAATTTTAAGAAATTAAGATAGATTATGATGAATTTTATGCTTTCAGAGTTGATGTAAGTGTTGAAATTGATTTAGTGATAAGTTACTTAATTTAAGAAGTTTTGGCAATTTTCTAGAGAAAGTTTGAATTTGGGTTGATTATGATGAATATGTTGAATATATTCTTAGTGTTCATATGAGATTCAAGTTGTTCATATGTTTGATCTTGTAGAATTAATGAGCCAATTGGATGAAAATCATGTTATATAATGAAATTATATGGAAAATTTTAATGCAATTTTAAATTAGTTGAATGATCTACAAAGTGTTCTCCATGATCTTTAACATTATGAACACTTAAGATTATGCTTGATCTTGTAGAATTAAGTTTTGAATAGAAAAATCTTGTTGCTATGGATTTTGATCTTCAAAAGTGTTCAACTATTAGAAATTTTATGTTTTCAAAAAAGTAAGGAAATGTTATTATTTTAGACAAATGAATGAATACTTAAAGTATAAAAAATAATAATAATGACAAAATGTAAAAATCTAAATTGGTTGAACTAGTCAAATTGGTTTTAACTAGTCACATTGAATAAGATTGAAGATTTACACATTAATTGGTCTTTTTAAACTAAAACATGACTTTTTTTTATTATAAAAATTTAGTTGGGCCAAATTGATCAATGATTTGGTTTAGGCCAACTTTAGTTTTTGACTAGGTTAAATACATTCTTATTTGACTTAAATGGTAAATTATACTAACACCCCTAAAAAGGACTCCTTAATTTTTTTAAAGTCAGTATCTAAACCCCTTGAAATAGCCATAGAGCTCAATTATTTTAATAAGCCCTTTGTTGTTGCATTAGAAATATATGTATGCATGTTAATGTAGCATAGAGTGTGCTTGTACAATTGTTATGTACTAGGTTTCATGACTCACTCCTTTGAGTTTAAAGATTTTAGGTGATGATCTATATAACGAGCTTAGATATGATCTTTATGTTTAAGACTATGATGACGTTAACTGGAGTGATACTGACCTTGATGTGCCTCCGTTGCATTACTGGTTTAGATGATAAACTTTATACTCAAATATAGACTTTGCTAGACGATTTCTAACATGGACGAGTTGCAGCTTCAAGTTATGAAGTAATATGATCAATAAAAGCATTAGAAGTAGAAGAATTAGGAGAATTAGAAATATCAAAAAAGACAACCAAAATCAAAAGTACATGACAAAAGTCATTTGGAAACAATACTAGTCAGGTTTCAAACAAGTCATAAGTTGTCGAAAACTATTAAAAAGGATAAAAAAAAAAATTACTAAGTGTATAGTAGAAGCTAGGTTTTGAAAGCTCTATTTTGAAGTCTTATAAGTTTTTACTTATAAAGAGTTATGGAGCTCATAATATATTAATAAAAATTTATTTGACTCTCTTTAAGCTAGAGATGAGTTTATTTTTAGTGTGAAATTTGTATGTTTTCATTATATACTGAAACATCAAAGAATTTTTATTTAAATTAAAAAAATTTATTTTAATTGATTTAGTTTTCTATTTTATTTTTTTAATTTTCTTAATAATTTTAGGGTTTTTAGTATATGAATACTTGTTGGATAGTATAACTAAGGATGTTTATCATTTGTTAGTGACAATTACATGTTTTCTTTCTCATATGTTAATGTCACATGCATCATGCATTGTTAAGACTTTACCTTTTGGGTTATAGCTACACTTTTTGGACTTTATAGATATTGAAATTGTACGGACCTTTGATGATATTATCTTGATGGTCTTATAGTAAAATGTTTCTGTCTTCAAATAAAATTAATGAACTTTTTTCTAAATATTAATATTGGACAAAGAATAATAAATATGAATCACTGCCTTTTATGTCTTGGAGCAATGATAGTTTAATCAAGGATTTGGATCCTTTTAAAAAAATTTCTCAATTTGTAGATTAATGATTAAGATTGTATAAATTTTTAATATTATATCGTATCATTATAATATTATTTTTTTAAGCTTAATCATTGAATAATATAATCTTGAATGAGTAAATTTAAAAAAATAAAAAATAAATAAATAAAGAGGGTTCATTTCTGTTTTATAATCATTATTCTGCTCTTTTTTCTTTTTTATAATGAAGAATTTTATTAGAAAGGTTATTAATGATTTTCTACAAGACTTATGTACTTCAGCTGTATGGAGCATAAAGAATTTAATAAATATTACACCTGTTAAGTAATTATAGTTGTTTTGAAACTTACAGAGTGAAGATATGCACCAAAACGGTCACATCTGAAGATCCGGAGGATTCCATGCCAAGGACGTCATGTTACGAACCCACGATGTAAGCCTAGCCGAAACAAGGCTCTCTTATGAACTAAAACTTTGGCATAATGTGGATGTATAATATGAAAATCAAGCAGCTAATCAAGCAAATCTGAACATATGTATTCGTGCCAATTAATGAATTCTGCATTGAAGTTTTTCGTTATAATCACAAAAAGACCAAGAAAAAAAAAAAAAAACACTGAAGATTTAATATTCAAGAAACTTGCCATGGCAAACAGTCGTAAAGCGCGTAATCTCTATAGAAAAAATCAGACATTTGATTGTCAATCCCAATAGTTCAAAGGGGGTTTGACTTTGAGTTATCTTGCATGAAACTCAACCTATCGTGGCAGTTGCGTACTGGAAATGAAGAAGACTGGCTTGCGACAAGCCAAGGATATTCCACCTTTGACACACTATATTGGGGAAGAAAAATTTAATCTAGACATGGATATATACACCATATATACCAGAAAATTCTCATTCCTCTTCGGATGCTAGAGAAAAGTGAATGAACCCTATTCAGACGGATCTTCTGACCTAGAAATAAGATGCTCCCCCATCTCCCTTAACTTCCACTGTTTAGCTTTTATAGTCATTCTTTGTATAGATATATGCAGATGAAGTTTAAAGCTCGCAAATTGGGTTATTACCGACACAAAACATGCTTTTCTTTTTTTTCCCCAAATATGTCCTTTGACGGTTTAGGTACGACCAACAAGAATAGGACTGACTGTGTTTCACTCTTCTTATGAAGAAAAGATTTATTTATAATCTATGTATAGTACATAGTATGTAAATAGTATAATAAATAAATATCAATAAAAATTTTAAGTATGGTAGTGAAATAGGTTTTTTAATATAATTATTACCCATATTTTATGTACATAACATTATATATATATTAAAAATTTATTAATATATATACACCATCCTTTATATACATAAAATACAATACCCAATCATACTGTTTATTTTTGGAAAAACTCTCCTAATTATACGGCTTAAAGAAGGACCACATCACTTTACTCGCAAGCAGCATTAGGAAGGCACATGTAAAGTTATATATATTATGGAGGTCGGCCGGACAAACAATTTAGCGACGACGGGCAATGTGGTCGGCTTCAACCACGGCCTTGCGCCCATAGAATTCGCCGTTTTATGACCTTACGGGATATGAGAATCTAACCAGAACAAACGGTAATTATTCTCCAAAAGTAAACTAATGACTCAATGCATGTGTCCACATCATGTCGACAGAAGAATTTAGATTAGACTATATCATTTTATATCAAAATAATAAAGTCAACATCATATTAAACTAGTAATTTTTTGAACAAGAATGGAAAATCACGAATTGTACAACTGAAGGTAGAAGCCACTTCTAACCTCCATGGACCTAGAGCACTTTTACATCATTTGATTGCCAAAGAAAGAAGAAACGGCCAGACCCACCCGTCAAAAATAGTAATAATTAAACATGACGAAAAGAAAAAAAAAACAAAAATTGTTAAGGGATACTCCAGCAACACAGTTGAGGGAAAACTTTTACTTTTCCATCATTTAGAAGCGTAAAAAGTTTTCTCTATAGATCATTAACTAGTGTTGCAAAAACCCATTAACGAAAAATTTTAAAAAGTTGATCGCATGTAATTTTTTTGTTTTTTTTAATAAACTTTTTCCCTAAGAAATTAAAGGTGATGGGTTGATCCGATCATACTGGCTGGCCAGAAAACCAGGCTATCGCTCGTCGTGTTCATCACGCTCGCGGTGCGTTAGCCGGAAAACCCAATTGGTAAAAGACTTCCTTCTCGGACTCTTAGTTGGTAATGATCCATTTGTTTGATTTTTCTCACCGGTCGATGAATCCACGAAATCCTTGACACGTTTCATAGACTGATTCAAGGTTTCTTCACTCATATTGGCGAAACACACCCGAAACCATCCTGGCTCGCTGCAGTGACATGAAGATCCAGGAGAAATATTCAGTTTCACATCGTACACGATTTTCCTCCACAACTCCATTTCTGCTTTGAATGTGTTCGATTTTAGCAAACGTCTCATATCAACCCAGCAGAACAATCCGGCATTGCTCTTGAGGCAGCTAATGCCAGCATCTTCTAGGCCCGAAATGAGCATCTTGTGCCTTTGCTTTAGTCTCTTTTGATTCTCACTAATGTAGTTTTTCGTGAAAGATTTGTCAGAAAGCAAAGAAGATAGTAAATATTGTGTTTGCGACGAAACAAGGCCGAAACTCGACATTTTAGTAGCGGCAGCCACCACCACCTCATTGTCGGAATAAATGGCGCCGACGCGAAAACCGGGAAGGCCTAGATCCTTTGAAAGGCTATAGACAACGTGGACTCTCTTGGAAACTTCGGAATTTTGATAGTTCATGTCCTTTAGCACCTCCATGATGCTCACGAAATCTGGGGAGTGGAAAACCGTCCCAGAATAGATTTCGTCGCTAACGAGGTGGATTCCTTTAGCGACGACGAAGTTCATGAGAAGCTTGAGTTCGGTCCTTGTCATTGTCGTGCCCAATGGATTTGAAGGATTCGTGACAAGGACTCCTTTAACTTTTAGGTTTCGTTTTTGTGCTTGTTGATAAGCTTTCTCTAGGGCGTGTTCAGTGATTTTGAAGCCATTAAAGCTTGTACATTTTATCGGTACAATCTCTGCCCCTGTACGCCACTTGAGATCTCTGTCAAACCTGAAATGTATAAGCAAAAATCATCAGCAATCTTGTTTCATGCAATAGCATTTTTGTAAAAGATTTAGCTTTTGTTTATGTGATTATTAGATACCTACATGTATTATTATTATTTTGTTATATAAATTTATAGCACTAGATGTACATATATAATTCTATTCATATTTCGTCATGATTGTGATCCACGACTTGATGTTACATCTCCAATATATATATAATTTCGAAAACTTTTATCATTATTTTTTTTTAAAAAAAAAAACTGGTACCCCGGATAGTACGGTGTAGGAATAAGGATGGCATCTCCTTGTTCGGCTAGGCAAAACATGAGAGTTTCATTAGCCGATGTTGCACCAGCAGTTAAGACTATCTTATTGGGATCAATTGTCACTTTGTTTCCTCTGATTTCCGCCATAAATTCTACCAATGCCTGTAATAAAAAGTTTAAAAAAAGAAGAAGAAGTTATGTGACCAAAGAAGAAATAAATTTAGAACTTTATTAAGATTAATGGACTATTAATATTATCCTTTGTGATAAAAATGATAAATTAATATTGGGATGTTCTTCTTACGGTTTTGAAGGCGGGAAGACCATGATAATCTTGAAAGAGAGCTAGCTCTCTAAATATTAACTCCCCATTTCGCTTGAATCCAGCAGAATCTGGATTATTTGTAATCCAAGACTCCAGAAGGTCAAAAGATAGCTGTAACACGAGAGAGAACAAATTTGTTGTTTTAATTCATTAAAATACAAAAAGAAAATGTTAATGGATGTATCCGCGACACTTATTAATAAGCTAATTTGAATATATATTTTTTATATATTTGTATTTTAGTAAAATGTATATTCAATCTTTAAAAGTATAACGATTTTTTTTTCCTAATATCGTGACAAGTGTCCTAAAGACGTCTAATCAATGTTTGGTCCATTACTCTAAATAATAATACTTGTATTTACGCAGGGCCTTGGTAAACATGATGTGGACATATATATATATCTCCTATAGTTCTTAAATATGTACGCATACGGCGTCAGTTGATTCGATGTTCTGATTTTCCTGACCTTAAGCAAAATATGTTTACGCATATGTATATGTATATATCTGCTCTCTAACCTGGTTTTCTGCCAGACCCATTTGAATAATTCCTTTAGGATTCTTAACTTCATCATACGGGTTCTTCTCATATTCCTGCCATCCTAGGAAGTAAGAGGAATCTTGTCCATGAGATTTGCACGTCGCTTTCCTAGACAACAGCTTCATTTTTCTATGCTTTATTTTTCTGGGTTACTGTGTGTAAGCTTGACCCCAAAACTCTAAACCAAGATAAATAGCTTAGAATGTGCTTATTTAGAGAGAGAGGGTGAGAGAGAAAGAAAATAAAGACAGGGAGAGGGAAAGAGAGAGGGAGAGAGTCAAGCGATAGAAATGGAAGCAAGGTGTTTGATAATGAGAGTTGGTGATTGTAGCGGAAAGCTTTGTTGCCATATATATAATTGCATTTGTGCGTAGTGAAACCACCATGACTTGTTACCGGGGAAAAAAAGAAAAGACTTCAATAATAACTTCCCTTTTATTTTTATGTGTTTGGCTTTTTTTTCTGTACAGAAGACTACAACAACTTGAAGTGAACGGTTGTGAACATTATTATCAAAAAAAAAAAATTATAGCATTTAGCATGCTATAATAAGGACATAACATAAAACAGTCTGACGCGCTTGTTATTCCATTATTTGCAGCCAAATCCCACAGTACAGCTAATAAGTTTAAGCCAACCATGAGAGTGACTAAGTATGATTCACATTTTAAAGTATACGAATATGAACACGATACGATATTTAATAATGTATAATATATACAATAATATTTGATAATATTATAACACGACGTGGTCGATAAAAAATATTTGTTTTCTTGTGTTATAATTTCATACATCATTTTTTTTAAATAAAAAATATTACTCTACATACATACATATATATATAAAGGGGAAGATTTACTAAAATTATTTCATGATAATATCCTTATTCTAATTATATGAATTTTTAGTTACATTGCTATACAAAAATAATGGAAAATTGCAAAGACGGTCTAGATACACCATCTAGCCCTTTAAAGGTATTTTTGTTTCCCTTTAAATTTTCAAAAATTTGCTTCTTCATTCTAAAACCGTTGCTAAGGATTCTAAATCATTGTTAAAGAGGTGTTTTTAACGATGGTATGGGAATGTAAATGCACCACTTCAGAAGTGTTTAAGAGGAAATGGCATGCGTCGATGCCTTACGGAGTGTACGATAATTTTAGTTATAAAATTGGAGTTATCTCAAATAGCCAAAAGAACAAATGGAGCATCTTCCAAATGTAAAAAAGACAGATCAAACTTAAGGTCTATTTATTAACCTTTTTGTGGACAAGCGACATATACTAGCGAACTGGAGGATGGTGCCCAAGAGCAGGATGGTACTGAAGCAAAAGAGACGATAGGACTTGTGCAGTTGAGAATGCCAATATTATGAGAATTATTGAATGAGATAAATACCTTAGTTGGGAGGGCTTTCCAAAGTGATCTACAATTATACCATCAAAATGTTCATAGTCAAACCTGGGTAGTACATTTAAGATTGTGTTTATTTTTCTCAGCGAAACAAATTTTTATACAATTAGATATACGTGGTATAATTTTTTTTTATTTTGCCTAGTACCCTAAGGTTTCTTTCATCCAGTGACTTAGTTCAATATACAAACCAAACAAAAGATTAATGATTTTATACAATCCTATATCATAAGATGTTAACAACCAAACGTTATCTTGATTCAAGTAGCATTTGAATTACAATATTGAATAATATAAAAAGAATTAAACAGTACATAATAAAGAAAACAAAACAATATAATTTTCTTATACCATATTTGGTATGTGCAGTATTAAATTAGGATTTCTGTGATGTTTAATGTTTAAATATATAAAATACTAAATTAAACATGATATATAGAGTATTAGATAAAATTTTTTATATTTTTATCTAGTAAATTCAATTTTTGCACTATATTTTAAATGATACAAAACATAAGCATTTTATCTAGTATTTTAGAATTACTTTTATCTAGTAACAAAGAAAATGTGCAAACTAAACAAAAAATAAAATATTTTATTCAGTCTAATATTATAAATTTTTGACAATTAAATGATATCTAATATCTTTAGCTCGAAGTGTGGTAATTCGCTTAAAAGACATCTTCCATGTTTGAAGAACCATGACAGGGAGAAACAACTCAGGATTAAAATTTTTTGTTAATCGCATCAGACATTTTTATCTCTATACTACATGAGCCTTAAATGAAAATATAATACATGTTAGCCACTCCCTATCCTACTCCACCAACTCTCCTATGTACATATTATGACTATGGATAGCAAAAATGGGGAACTTTTCTTTTGTATTTGATGTTCTGAGGTATGATTAGGCAAATAACTTAGTCAAATTAATATACCAAGAAATAACTAGTTTAATTATTATAACAAATTAGAATATGTAATAATGTTGTTAACAAATATCAAATAATGTTACATGTGAAAATACGTTCGTTTTTAACTTGTATTATTGGTAGATCCCACACATACATATTAAGTTAAAATCGTGAGTTTCTAATGCGTGCTTCCGTAGAGGCATAATAATGATCCCTTCAGCAAAAACAAGGGGAACAACTAGCGATACATAGGAAAGAGATGTAGGATCGGCTAGGGAGCATTGCCGACAGGATCTCGCTCAAAATGGTACTGATCCACACGGTCCTTGGAAATTAACCGGTTTGCTTGGGAACCGCCGGGTCCAGTTGTCGCCAATTGTATTGCTGCGTCTCACTAATGTCGGCCATTTTCTCTCACTTCACCAAGATCTCATTATTGTTTATGCCTTTAATTTTCTTCCTTTTTCTTTCTTTCGTTTTTTCAATTATAAGGCAATACGAAGCGAACAAAGTCTACAAAATCAAGTTAACCTTGGGGATCTCATGTGGGACAAAAGGTGTGTTATTCTACCTCTAGAAGGAAGAAACTGCACGCTTTATGTGCACACACCTTTTCGGATCAAGTATCAACCGTTGATAGCTAAAGATATAGAGGTTGTAAGTAATATACTCTTTGAGTTCTTACAACATTCTTAGAACTAACCTGACAATTTTATCTAGTTTTGATCAGCTTACTTTCGTAGAATTTATTAGGTCAATGCATTTTCTAATCGGGGGCCTAGTCAATGCTTCTACTAATGATTGTGAAGGCAGATTTTTTTTTTTTTTCGATTTGAATCTGTTGTAGCTTGATTTTTAAAATTACTAAATCCATTATGCATTTGGAAATTTAATTTTAGATGATTATCTAGTGAAAACTCTAGTTTCTATGTTCTTATTATTGCCTTCTAGCTCAAAATCCATTTTCTCAAAAAGGCTTCAAACTCAATTTCTAACTATTTATTTCTATCCAACCTTTTTCAACACTTTTTTCCTTTTTCCATCTTATCATTAAATTTTGGTAAATAAGCGTAACCCTCGTGTAAAACACCTTTCAATATCGTAAAATGCAATGTAAAAGTTTTCTTTCTTTATACTATAATGTTTAAGCTCAATGGTAACTAATAGTCCTTTGGTATTCTCCACCTTTCTCTTGCTTTGATTGTACCCATGATCCTATCAACAGGAATGAAAGGAGGATAAATATCGTACATACGAACAAATTTAAGTGAATTATATGGATACCCCAAGACAAGGTGAAATTGTTGTGATGGAGACATGATAAAAATAAAATAAAGAAAAGAAGATACATCCGGGCTTTCCCACGTAGCAGTAGTTCCTCCATAGCAACTTAGCTACCCAATGCAGCTATTAGTATACCTTGAGTTTAAAATCACAACCATTATTCCTCCACAATCGATGCAGAATTAACAATCCCTACTTTCCATTAGGCTTGGGGGTTTGTAATCACGCATTAGGTACGAAATCCTAGTTGTTTCACATTAAATTTGGACCCAGTGCTTCCCCTGATTCTGGTTCAAGAATTAGCTTGTTCCTGCCTCTTGCTTCTCAAGAGGCCTCATCATCATATGAGCCTATGACAAGCTGTCTTTTGCCCAAACTTCGACCCAACAATGCTCCTTGTAGAGATAGGTGCGGATTGGATTGGTTCGATTTTTTCTTCAAACCAAAACAAATCATAAAAATGTGATTTGCTTTTTCATCGCTTCAAATACAAATCAGTTTTATTTTTTTTTTCAAACCATAAAATTTTGGTTTTGTTCAATTTGGTTTACAGATTAAACTATATTTTGTTTCCTAAAAAGTATATTTGCTCAATATGTAATTTCATATAAGTAGTATTAAATTTATTTAATAATATATATCGATATCATATAAAAGATTGAAAAAGTAAATTCAAACAACTAAAAAATTTTAAACATTTAATATAACTAATTTATTTCTTATACTAGCATATAAGATAAATTTTAAGTTAAACTATATAATATTTATTAAATTATGGTTATAAAATTTAAATACATATATTTTTTTCAATAAAAGTAAATAGAAAAGTCCCCAAATGTTATATTATAATAAAAAATAGTTATAAGTAAATTATCATTATATTATTTTAAAAACGGCTTGGTTCGGTTTTATGGTTTGGTTTGGATTAACCCTCTAAACTAATCATAAATCTTCGATTTAGTTCAGATTGGAAATTTTCCAAACCAAATTGCAACAAAAAAAATTCAATTTGGTTTGGTTTGATTTTTGGATTAGTTCGGTTTGGTCAGTTTTTTTGCTCAGTCTTAACTCCTTGCTCTCATTGGACTTCTCTCTAGTTTAGAACATAATAGCCCACCAACTTTGATCTTAGCTTATCCTTGTGTTATACACCAACTATTGAGGGGTAACACTAAAGTCTAATGGTAATGAATAACCTAGCCAAAAGTAACTAATGGGTCACTTCATCCACTTTGCACATAAGTTTCTATTTGGTATTGAACTAGTATTATTTATCACCTTAGACTTTAAAATCGCTATCACTCTTCCTCTACATTGCATTTGAGACTCATGAACTCTACTATCTAATTTGAAAATTTTATGGGTTTGATGAAAAATTGGATAAATGGTGTAACGTTAATGTAAACCAACTCTCAATCTGAAAATACAATAAAAAAGTTTTATTCATTTGTATAGTAATATATTTAGATTAATTTTTTGAGACTACATTGAATAAAAGAATATTAGAACATCTTATTAAACTTGATATTGAAGTGAGAAGACCATATAATGATTTATATAGAAAACCTCAACACACCCAAACAAAAAAAAAAAAAAAAGAAAAAAAAGAGGAGAAGAAGAAAAAAAAAAACTATGAGAAAAGAAGGAGGGTAAAATACCCAATTTTAAAAGAGGTACAAGAGTGTTTTAATGAAACTCTCGATGGATCCCACTAGACTCTCAATTATCTCTCCAAAAATTAGATTGCAAGCTAGAAAATTAAGACTCAATACATATATTTATAAGCCCCTCGTTGGAGTAGGAAATACGCAAATATTAAAATGGAAATAAAATAACAAAAGAGAAAGCTGTAAAAAACATTGCGAGGCAAGTTTGGACAATCTAACTTGAGGATTGATCGAGTTGTTTTGTAAATTAAGTCGAACATTTCACGAGTTAACTAACAATTCTTCGTTATGGGCCTTAACCCTTTTCTTTGGTTGATTGAAATGCAACATCAATCGACCAGTTGTCAACCAAATATTCATTTATAATCCGTCTCTTTACATACATTGAGAGCAAGTCTCACAAAGAGTTCGAGTCATACTCAACAATGTATCCACAATGATAACTTTTTTATTAGAAGCACTAATTAGCCAAAAGTCAAGGCTAAATTGGGTTTATCTATATCTAATATATAATAATTATCTAGAAATAGAGGCTAGATTGTTAGAGAATCTCTCATAAATCAATGGTTATAGCTATGTCAAAAAAGTTCCATGAGCTCTTGGAAGATGTTAAAGCTATTGTATATTATGTATGATTCGTTCGTTTCCGGAAGAAGCAAATATATATATATTCAATTGGTATTGCTAACAACCCCTCGCGAACCAATCGTCCGCCCTTTGTTTTAGCTACCTGATTTGTAAATGCCCTCTTAACAACTCTGATTTGTTATAATGACATCAATAGAGAGGAATTGTAAAAATTAAAAATTTCACTTGGAACTTTGAAGTCATAAAGGTCAATTTCGAGTAATAAAAGTGATTAAAAAAGAAAATACTTATATGGTCCTGGTTACTTTACCAAATAAGATAAGAAATGATTGAATTTATTATCTATGTGTTATTTTGTTTAGTTATCATAAAAATAATTAATAAATGAGAAATAAATTATTGATTATATTTCTAAAATCTTTATCATTTTCACTTTTTATAATTTTTATAAACTTAATAAATTTATAACGATAGAATATTTATAACAAAAATGGCAAATAAACTATTGAGATGCAATTCATGAGTTTGATATATGAATTCCTATTCAATATTTTAAATAATAATAATTTATTATTAATTACTATTTGATAAGTAAATACCGTAATAATAACAATTTTATATGAAATAAAATATTAATATACAAATTATATACGAAACACTCCATAGCCGAATCTTTACGAACAGAGTCATCCATAAATTTTCCTATTAAAAGTGACATATGGTTTCTTCTGTTTGTTTATTGACTTTGACAGCATCAATGTCGTATAGATATGTGATTTAGAGTAGTGGTTAGTAAGAAGGCATATGCGCTCCTAGATTTGTCTGCCCCTTTATTCCATTTATGGTATATACAGCTTTCCCTCTCTGTGTCACATTCGTGCATCCACACTAAGTAGAGGACCGTCAGGAAGCCAGGCGTGGTGTAAGCTTCATAGTTTATGTTGTGAATCCAATGGCATGAAAAATAAATAAATGAAATAAATAAATAATTAAATATAAATATATATGTAAAGAAATAGTCATCAAACATCATAGATGATGCTACATATAATTGAGAAGGTTGAACTCCTTTGTCAGCATCGAAGCAAACCTTTTCTACCTAATTAGCCCCAAAAGAGAGAGAGAGAAATTGAAGCCGCAAATAGAAGTCTTAATTTTACATACAAAAGTAAAATTGATAAATAGCATATATCACGGAAGAAAATCCGAAAAACTAAACTTTGATACTTGCATAAAAGTTTGAATTCGTAAACTCGTTTTAAATATAATAACTTATTTTTTTGGTGCATTTTGAATTTTCATTTTCATGTGGTGATTCCCCGCCCCCCCACCCCAAAAAAAAAAAAAAGGAAAGAAAGTCTTTAATATCACCATTAGGTGAAAATTAGTCGGGTTTATTTTCTAATATTATTTTCTTTAACATTTGCCGAGATGGGACTGAATAATCTTCGAAAATTTGATGTTACTCTAATGGAAAGTTTAGAGAAACTTAATTCCACTATTTAATTAGGTTCAGTATCGAGAGGGTCATCTGATCTTTTCAAATAATTACTAAAAAATTATCAAGGAAAATACGATATTACACGGATATGACGTCTTCTTTCTTCTTCTTCTTTTCGAATTATTCGTTCTCATGGCACATTGTTTTCCATTGATTAATTCGAATATAAAACCCTAGGACTGGCCAAAAGAAGTGGAAAAAAAAAAGAAATAAACCAGCTTGGAAGAAAATATTTGAGGGCCCATATTTTGTTAGGATATTTCGCAATGATAATTACATATTCTTTGTCTGGTCTCTTGTATGGCGTATTTGATAAAAGAGAATTTGACATAGTGATCCTATAACAAATAAACAGGACAATACTTATGAAGAAAACATAAAACCATTGGAAGATGATTACGTGTAATGATCTTATGTGATTTAACTAGGTGTTAATAGGATTTAATCTAAGTAGAGCTATTACATCTACAACTGATCTAACAAAATTCAGTTTTATGTGTTTCTTAAGCTAATATCGTGGAAATACAATAATACAAGAGAATCAAGCAAAAATATAAAATGATCGTTTATAAGTCCTAGTATCAATGAGGAATAGATAAGCATAAAGAGGCACCGCATAGTGACCGAAAGAAAGTGGATCGAAGACAGTGGTCCATTGCCATATGCTTGGTCTACCATTGTTAAGATCTTCCACTACTACAATCTTAAGTTTAGTCAGCGACAAGTACTAGTGATTCATTAATATAGTGGTGGTTTTATTTTATCATTTTTTTTCCTTTATAAATAATTTCCTATATATTGTTGTTTAGCAAATCATTTGGCTGGTGAATGGTCTGACTAAAATCAACTGACCGACGATTGGATTCATCGATGTAAGGTATTTTCACTGCTAGACAAGCATCTTATTCCCTACGTAGTACAAGTTTTCAACCAAAATCCTATTCCCTGTCATTCCTCAGTACAATGGGATTTAACTGTAGATTGTTGCCTTGAGTTGGAATCTACTCCTCTTTACCCGTAGTCTAAGTTTACATTAGGAGCTTCCTTGGAAATGAATAATCGACCGGCTCTCTCTCACTTTCGTCTTCCTTCAAGGCACATTGACTTCAATACACATTAAGCCTTTATACTTCTTAGCGTATTGGGATTTTTTTGGCATAGAGGAGTGACAGTGTGCCTAGTTAGGTCTTTTCATCCTCGTTCGACCCATCCTCTACCATCACAGTAACTAGACATTCTCTCTTCAAGCACCTTCTAACATAATGGAGGCCTAATAGAAGTAATATTTCAACTCTTAAACCTTCCTTTTTGATGTCTCTTTCTCCTTCTTGCTTTCTCTTTGAAGAATTGGTAACCTACTACTCTTAATCTCCTCCTCTTCCTCCTTTCTACTAATTTAAGATTTTGCATCCCATTTTTGGTACCCCATTAATCCTTCTACAATGGCTATTGCCTTAGTTACATTTTCATACCTCATCAATCTAACTCCAATTTAACTTAGGGTTTCACTCTATCTAAGAACATGATAAGTGCATCATCTAGGCAAAGATCAATGGTCATCAATATTGATGCAGGTGAGATAAATCTACAAATTATGGATCACATAGACCATTAGAATTATCAAAAACAATGGACCCCAAAGTAGAGAAAGAAGAAATTAAAATTAAAAGTTAAGTCATCTAGTACATTCAGAAGCCAATCGGAATAAAAAATTCAAAGGCCATCCAGGTCAAACTAGTCACCATTGGAACCAAGGACCAATCGAACTCAACATTGGATCAAAACCAAGAAAATTTTGATGTTCTATCAAAAGAAAATATTTTGAAGTCATTCAAAAGTTAGACTATTCATAATCCAATAATATTTCGAAGCTCAATATCAAAAAATACTTCCATAGTAAATGATTCAAATTAGCTTGTTTCCAAAATATGTTGAAGTGTCAAAGAATTTTAGCCAATTTAGGAAAGTAAAGCTACTTTTGTATTTGCTATTCTATTTTACTTTGTTGCCTTATCAAGTTAGGAAAGTCTAGACTTGATAGGTATGGTATAAGATCTAACATCTTGTTATCTTTATTTAGTTTCCTTTCTTACTTTAGGGATTAAAGTTTATAATTACCCTATAAACAATATAATAAACAAATTATTAAGATGATTATTGCTCATTATTAATAATTGCAAATTATTCTCTCGTGTGTTTTGGTATTCATGCTTCATGTTGTGTCAAATATAAACTTCAAAAACTCTTATATATATTGCTCTACATTTCCCTCTTAGGTAAGGTGACCTAATCTAACTTTAGCCTCCCTTTCGACATTGTGGGGAGAGAAATGTTTGTTAAACTATCATACAAATTCTTCCTAAGAGGTAATCTTGTTAACTAGCCCTTCTCCTCCACCAGACCATGATTGAATCTCATAAATACAAAGTTACAATTTATACTATGCTCAAATCGACTATAAGAGCAACAATGTTGAAGTAATAATCTATCCCTCACAAGAAGTTGCTGATCCCTTAGATGAATCCAACCCTTTAAAATACTCAGCTTATTCATATCCACCTTAAGGGTGAGTTGAATGATGATAACATTAGCCATCACTACCCTACAAGCTACCAAATGGGCTTAGAGTTCTTCAATTCCTGATTTTAAAGCCCCTTGCATTTCCTATAGTGACTCTTCTCAATCTTCTAAAAGTGAGCTTGTGACTCTTCAAACCCTTCATTTATCTTAGTGATATATAACTCTACATGCAAACTAGAGTATCTAATGCATGGTGGACCTCTTGTTATTTTGGAGGTCCTTTCATACTAGAAATTTAATCCCATATCAGAGTTAAGGGTTTATATACATGTGTTTGTGGTGTGCACGTGATTTTTAAAGGTTGATATGGGATATTCTCACCATTAATCTACTAAAAAAAAGGGGGGGGGGGGGGGGGGGGGGGGGGGGGGGGGGGGGGGGGGTGCTAAGGGGAGACTTAATTTATTAACTATCTAATAGTGGACCTAGGCCTATTGATTAAATCGAATCAAACCAAATCAAAAACCGAAGTGAACACAATATCGAACCAAAAAATGTAGTTTTTGTTTTTATATATATTTTGGTTCAATTTACAATTTGATTTGAAGATGGCTTAAACGGTTTGTGGTTTAGTTTAGGAGGTCAAACCACGTCGAACTACTTAAATCCGAATTGAACCACTTCTTATTAAATAATATAAGTTAGAGGAAATATTTAATTTTAAATCTTGTTTACCCTTTCCTTTCTGTCGACTTTCATTATACTTTTAATATCCACATTCCATTCCATTCCTTCATCTTCATCTCTCATTTCTTAAATAGATAAATGTGCCTCTATTATCGCTTAAAATATAATGTTACCATGATAAAATTTTATATTACTTACATTTTTACGTAATGTGTTTCAATTGAATATTAATATCTGGTTAAAAATTCTAATAGCTATTAATATTATCAATTAAAATAAGATATTTTTAAAATTGATTCAAACTGAACTAAACCAAATCATATTTTAAGCGGTTCAATTTAAAACCCTAAACCAATAAAAGCGATTTAATTCATTAAGAATTTATATTAATCCATTTTAAATACGGTTCGATTCGATTTAGTCCTTGAATCAATCAAATCAAACTATGAACACCCTAATTTGACCTATTGATTGGCAATACTCTCAACTACTAAGTGCATATTCAAGTTGATGTCCTGCCTTGAAAGCGAAATATGAGTTAATGCAATGATTTGACTTAGGAAAGTGTATTCAAAATTTTAATACACCGTGTACTGAATACGTAACATCCAATTATTTAATGATTACGAGTTAAATACCTCATTTTATTTAAATGTATTAATATCCTCGCTTTAGTTACTTCAGGGTTGCTGCTTATTTTTGGCACATCGAATACGAACATTTTTCCATCGATATTATTCCATTGAAGCGGTCTCTCATTGAGCTGCCATGACATGACAAGATGACAAGTTTTTACAGATGGACACCAAGCACAGTCATATGACATGCTAAAGACATGATTTGAAATGAATAAAGGGTAATGTCTCGTACGAAATGGTGAATTATGGCTGCTCATTGTTGGATTATTATTATTGTTATTATGGACGTAATATAAGAAATAAAACCTTAATAAAGCTATCATTTGCTGGATTTGCTTGTTATTCACATAATTACAGTTCAGCCCTCCTGATTATCTTGATTGCTCATATGTGGCACTTGATTTGCCCTCTTTGGTATTTAGCGGGATACCCCAAGATATCTCGATACAAAAGGGACAACCTCGAGGAGTGTTTATTTTCCATTTTCATCCAAACAAAGATGAATGTTTCTTCTGGGTCAGCCTTCCCTTCTAGGTTTCATATAGAATAAATATGTCCTCATGGGTTGTCCAAATCGTACTAGAGTTATTACATGAAATCTTAAAAATCATTTTATGACTACAAGTGAACATGTTCGGCTGAACCATTAGTGGAATAGGGAACAAGTTTGTCGACCCTGCGTGTTATAATATTAGTAGCAAACAAGTCCTTTATAAGTTTCCTAAAGATAAAAAATAAATAAATAAATAAATAAATAAGAAAAAAGCGCTCTGGCACTTAAAATTTTTGAGTTTTCGTATCTGTGCTTATGAAGCTTTAGAAATAAAAAGAATAATACACTATTTCTTTCATTATTTTTGAAGTGAGACTAATTACAATGCAACGAGAAGTGAAAAACATAAAATATAAGGGAAGAAAGTAATTTGTATTATTAATTGATTATCCATCACACCATAAGGTTATTTTTTAGCCTTAAAACTCTATGATTATCAAGGAAACAGAATAAATTCGGATTAAAAATAAAAGAAACAAAATAAACCAAAAATAAACTTTCCTAACTAAGCAAAAAACTTTGATAGCCTAGTACTCTCCAAAAATAAAAAAAAATTCATTAGTTGATATGCATCACACGTTATGTATAAATAGTGTATAAATACTAATAAAATTTTAAAATACATAATAGTTAAATAGGTAGTTTTTCAAATAATTATCACTCATATTTTATATAATTTATATATATCAAAATCTTATCGGTATTTATATGTTTTGTATGTATAATACATAGCATTTGAGTCTTTTCTTTCTAAAAACATAATTTTGACTTTGAAAATAGCATCAAAAAACATACCGTTTGTACTAGCTTAAAGTAAATGCAAATCAACTTTTATTGATATATTATTGCTTTGTAATTTTTAATAAACAAAAAATTATGGACATTCAAAGTCTACTCATATATGAGCTAAAAAATTAGGTTTCTACCTTTAATTTAATAACCTTTGACTTTTTCTAATTCTAACCAACATTTTTTCTAATCAACTTCTAACTACCTTCCGAATGAATTATACCAGCGTCATATTGCTTCTTTTTCTACATCCAATTCCTCTACTTTTGATGATATTCATATGCTCCATAAAGTCTATCTGGTCCACGTCAATTTATTCCTATGTAAATCTGAGGATTATGTTGGAGAATGGTGAAACCCTTTGTATGAGTTTTCAAATTCCTATAGTTGATATTTATATATTGGAACTTCAATTCAAAGATTAAGCTCACTGAATGCGAAAACGGTGACTCTTTCAAAAATCCAATGTTCTCTCAAAACTTCCGTTCGAAAAATCAACTTATATCAACCTCTTGGTCAAGTAGTACTCGAAGAATTACGCAAGGTAGGTGAAAGTGGTTTGAATTTTGAATTTTCTAAGGAAATGAAAAAAGTGAGTTTGACCGATTGCTATGATTTATATTATGATAATGAATATATTTATAAATAAATAGATAGATTATGGTAAGTAATTGATTGCACATATCAATTTTCCTTTTCTTCTTTTTAGAAAAAAAGCCACATTAATTTCGTGTAGTTTGAAGGCAAATCATTAATTTTGATTTGAGTCAATTTGGACCTTAAATTTTATTAATGGTAAGCAACTATGTTACAGTCCATTTTCCCTTGAGAACAACAAAAATAACGCGTGATAACTTGAAGAAGTTATTATGACTTCATTTCTCTATTCGAAAAATCTAAGGATCTAATTGTACACATGTAACGCCCCGAAACTCGGGTTGCGTTACTGCCTGCCACGTGTCTTTATCTCACAAGAACACGTTAGGAATCTAAATCAACTCTGATACAATATAGCCTGTAACTCATATATAAAAACATTTCATACATCCTCAAAATTCAATTGATAATTTAAACCATATCAAGTATCTAATGCAGTAGAAGTCTTTGAACACAAAATTTACATCCCTTAAAAAGGTACTGTTTATCACAGCTAAATAATATAATTTTCCAAATCTTAATCACCATAATAATGACGGTAATTTTCATCTTCCTCTGTCTATAATTCACCCAAACCCAAGTCATCTTCTGGGTTCTCATCTCCCTCAACACCTGCATCTAAAAAAGATTCCTCGAAAACTGAGCTAATGCCCTGTACGTATAACACAAACACACATGCATAAACAAATATGAACAAGTGTCATACTCATTATGCAGTATTTAAACACAAACAACTATTTCATATGACAATTTATGTCCAAAAGCAGCAATAGGGTACTCATGACCTTCTTAACACACTTAACACATTGAATCATGATTTGGTGATGGAAACTACCACTACGAGCCCTACACCCATGATCCCTTAATCCTTAAACTTGGTGATGGGAACTACCACTTTAGACCCCACACTTATGTTCACTTAAACCTTAATCTTGGTGATGGGTACAGACCCCACACCTATATACACTTAAACTTGGTGATGGGAACTGCCACTATGGGCTCCACATTCATGTATACTTAAACTACTTAATCAACATTTAGCCTAAATCATTTCCAAACACGACTCCACTAGAGACAACGTCACACAAGGATCATTGGGGTGCTCCCTAGGGATTTGCCACTACGGGCCCCTAGGTCGAGCCAAGCATATATGGCATACAACTTAAACACTTAAGCCAAATTGTTCAACTTAATCAATTTCAACACATATACTAACTTAAGCAAACACAAAACAGCACACAAGTTATACGTACCTTGAATCGTAGCCTTAAGTACTTCCCGGTCTTGGACTTAATCTAAATGGAAATCTGTATAATCAATAAGTTCTTCTTAGTATTCAATCTAAGATCAATATCATTCTTAATTTTCTTAATCCTATTCATTTAATTTCTCTAAGACCTTACTAGCTATCTAGGTTATGTGGAAATTAGTTTAATTTAAAGTTAAATAAATATATAATTACTTTATACTTTATTCAACACGGGCATGTTGGGAACCGTGTTACTCAACACGGCGGGAGCACGACCATGTTAGGGGCCGTGTATCTTTCGATGTAAAACTTGGTTTCAACATGATTGGAATACAACCGTGTTGGGAGGTCGTATTCTTCTTCATTCAACACAGTCTAAACATGACCGTGTTAGGAAGCCATGTTATCTTTGACTCAACACAGTCAAAACACGACCGTGTTAAGAGGTTGTGTATCTCTTGATGTAACTTTCACACTCAACACGATCTAAACACAATCATATAGGGAGGCCATGTTACCTTTAACTCAACATGGTCGAAACACGACTATATTGGTAAGCCATATATCTCTCAATGTACCTTTCGAATTCAATACGGTCGAAACACAACCTTGTTGGTAAGCCGTGTTACCTTCGGCAATCTCCACAAACCCTATTTCTTTTACTTCAAATTTTCCCAAATCCAATCCTCTATATTCCTAACCTCAATTATATCTCTAAAACATGTAAATGTATCTAAATTACAAGGATTTTCATACTTACATCAAAATTCCATAAATCACAATCTTGGCTAGTTTATTCTCTATTCTTGTACCATCCCTTCACACCGTTCATGTTCTGTATGAACAACAACACTCATAAACTACAATTTCCGTAAATCCTAAATTGAAATTCGTATGGAATTCCTTACCCTTTTGTCTTTGGAATTTTATCGCCCCTTTTTTCCTTTCGTCTCTAGGGTTCCTGTTAAAGGCGTCTGTGTTTACTATGAGGCAGTGAAAAAGAGGAACGTTAGGTCATCTTAGATTAAATACTCCCCGTCGTGAAATGTCTAAATTGCCCCTTCAAACTTTCTAAAATTCCATCCTTGTCCCTAACTCTTTGTAATAATACATATATTACATAAATAAATAATATTTTTAGGTATTACACCACATGAGCAAACTTTTGTTAGAATGAAAATTAGAGATAGAAAATTAATGACTTTGAGGCATCAAATACAACTTTGTTAAGGAGATATTGGCCCAACTACAATGAATAAGTCAACCTCAGGATACAATAAAACTTTCTTAAACCTTCTTTTGTAAATATATAAAAAGAAATCCTTATACATAATTGAAGACAAACATCAACTACATTTATTTATGTTGGAGAGACATAACTATTTGATTTAAATAGGTATAACCTTTGATTTATGTCTATTTTTTTAACAATTATAGCTATTGATTAAAATCCATTAATGGCAATTAAAATTAAATTTCGAATTAAAAAAATAAATTTCCAATTTTCAAAAAAAATAAAATAAAATAAAACTACTATTGATTATTTGTGCAAGTGCAAGTGCCAAGTGTCCAAGTTATAGAAACTTCACACTCTCATTTTCTCTTTAATTTAAGAATGCTACTCTATATCACAATTTGCACCAACAAGTTTAGGAATTGTGGAAAGATGATTACAGTCTTCTTCTTATTTTCGGATTCAAGGACATGAATAGAGTAACGGAAGTAAACAAGCATGAGATGTAAAAATGATGTGTATTTGTTATTTTTGTTAGATGATATGTTTATATATCAACAATTGTAGACATGTGTCCCAAATATATGACAAGTGTATAAAAGAAATACTATTCCATTGTATTAACTATGTTACTCTGCTATACACTATTGTTACTCTACTATACACTAAATATATTTACAAATAATGATTGTTAACACCATAAACACCCCCCCCCCCCCCCTCTCAAGTTGGACATGCCACAAGTCCCAACTTGGAAAATAAGAACTGCAATTATGTATCTCCAAGAGCCTTAGTCATGAGATTAGCTAATTGAAGACATGAAGGAACATGAGAAATCCACTACTGACATGATGTCATGTGAAATGAACATTAACCTCTATATGCTTAGTACAATTGTGTAGATAGGGATTTTCAACTATCAATTGAGCTCATCTATTATCTAAATAAAGTATAATAGGAAATTCAATTGCAACATTAAAATCCTAAAGCAAATAAGAAGGCCAACGAAGTTCTTTTGTAGTTGAAGCCATACTTCTATACTCAGCCTCAATAGAAATGACAATAGGATCCAACTTTGATTCTAATATCATGACATAAAGTCCTCATTTAACATTAGCTCGAGTAGCAATCTTTTTAGTTATTTGGTCCTGAAATGTGCAATTTTGGGAATGAAAAGAAACAACAAGATTAGTACCACATAACAGTTTGCTAATGGATAATAGGTTGCAATGAAAATCTAGTATAAGGAGAACATTGTTCAAGAAAATGTGCTCATTTAAACATACTTTACCAATTACATTAACTTTCTTGATAGTGCCATTAGGTAATTTTATATGAATGGGTTCTTGAAGAAATTTTTTAGTGGACAAAATATTTGAAAAATGAGTCATAAGGTTAGAAGTATTTGTACCAACTATTCATTCATGCATGATATTATCAGTTTGATGGAATGAAGCTACAAATGAATCAAAGATTTCAATATAACCTGCAAAGTTTATATAAGAGAAATCCATATTCTCTATTGCTAAAATATTTTTTTCCTTTTATCATCTAGAGCACTTCATGGTATATCTTTGAAATCAACTCAATCTCCTTTGATTTCTATTTTCCTACAGCTAAAACAATATTGTCTAAAGGATTGTCAAGTTCCTGATCTATATGCCCTACAAATTTTGAACCTTTCTTCTCCTTATTTCCTTTGTACCAATCTAGATAGCCAATAATTTTGAAGCAAGAATCAACTAAGTAACTAGTCTTTTTACAATACAAACAGATAATTTTTGTTCTAGATTTAGCCTTCTTCTCTTTTCTATCACCTTCAACAAACTTTTGTTGTGATTTAACAAAGCACACAACAACTTCATCATTATGAAATAAACTTCCAAGAACTTGCTTTTGTTTTTCTACCTGAAAAATCAAGTAGTAGGCTTTACTCATAAAAGATAAAGGTTCCAAAGATAAAATATGACTTTGTACACTTTCATACGCTTCATTCAATCCCATGAGAAACTACAATAATCTATTTCTATTTTCCATTTCAACAAGTTTAAAAACCACACTACAAGAGTAACTGCCTAATGCTCCACAGACACAATCCAATAATGCATTTAAACTACCACTTCTTTAACCTGTTGTAATATATTGTAGATTGTGCATACATGAATCCTTTAAATAATTCTTTGTCGTTGAATTTAGAATTCAGCACCTTATCATGTAATCACAATGTGTCAATCTTTGAAGATCAACCAAATTTTCTTCCAGTTTCAAACAAGTTCTGTCAATGAATCCTAATTTTGGTTTAGCAACTAAGTTTAGCAACTAAGGCTAGTTTAATTGAATGACTCCACCCTAAGAAATTTGTACAATTGAAGACTAAACTTGTAATAACTAATCTACGATTATTCAGACCAGAAAGATAAAGTAGATCACTATATGTAAATTCCATCTGTTGATTCGATATAGTAATGTTCATCAAAAGAAAAACACAAGAAGAAAAACTTCAATTACTCAAACAGATATTACAAGAAACACGATGCACCTCGCTCTGATAACATGTGGAAAGACAATTACAGTCTTCTTCTTATATCCATATTCAAGAACGTGAATAGAGTAATGGAAGAGAATAGGAATGAGATGTAAAAATGATGTGTATTTGTTATTTCTATTAGATGATATGTTTATATATCAACAATTGTAGACACATGTCCCAAATATATGATACGCGTATAAAAAAATACTAATCTATTATATTCTATTGTATTAACTATGTTACTCTACTGTACACTAAATAGACTTACAAATAATGACTGTTAGTGGAGATTAATTTGGCCTCCCTAACAAATTTGATATTTAGAACTTTCTTTGTATCCAAACTCAACGTTTTTATGCAATGGATTTTGTTCGTATGAATGGGAGAGAGGACTACACATAGCATTCCAATATATGAAATATTCTAAGGAAGAAAATTATAGAATGTTGTGAACATACAGTAAGATAAAGGAAGAAAATTAGATAACGTTATGCAGGTTTCTAATATTTTAAATTTTGGTTTCTCCCCCTTTTTTTTAGATTTTGAGAATTGAAAACTTTCATAGAGCTACATGTAATTATAATAATATATTGGGCAAAAACCACCAAGGCGTTAAGGTTTCGATAGCTCCAACACGGACATACAATAATAATCGAATAATAATTCTGGTGAAATGATGCCTGTGTTGGCGCTATCAAAACCTTAACGCCAAAATGCCCCAAACATTTTTTTCTAACTACATTACTAAACGGTTTGTTTATTTAGAGATTATGAAAAGAGAATAAAATAGTTATTTTTTTTTAATTATGTTTATAAAAAAATGAAAAATTTTATTCTTTTTGTAGAGAGGATAAAAAGTTTAAATACTATAATTATTATATCCTTATTAATACTATGATAAATAACTAAATAGATACAAATTGGTAATTTTATTTATATTCATAATTTAATATTATAATTAATGAAGTGAAATAAACACTTAAATACATATTTTTTTATAAATATATATATATAAAGTAAATATTGAAATAAAATTTTTTAATATATTCCTGATAATAGATATTATTCAGGTATAATATTTTTTTTATTTCCTATTTATTTCACTCTAGAAAATAATTATATTGTAAAATATTCTATTAAGAAACTCGTATTCATACTATTAATTTATGGAAGTTTTTGTGTTTTATCCATATGGTTGAATCACACATTGATATAATGAAAACAAACAAAAAAAATGTCAAAAAAAGAAAAAGAAAAGAAAAATTAGGAAAACTATGAGATGAGGAGTAGGACTGTAGAAGGCTTAATTGGAATGGCGGCCACGTGGCTTGTAGTAGAAGGTGCTAGCATGTGAGAGCCTCACCAAAATGCCCCGGGCTTGGGGACCATAAATAGGCTCAAGTCCATTGGTGACCCATAACATGATGTTCACATTTCTCCATTCCTCACATTCTAGAGGGGACAGGTCATGGACCATTTGCTCCTTTTCTTAATTGTTGTAGGACCTCTGTCGCTTTCCTTCTCTCTCCGAGACCCCCCCAATAAGTTAAATTGACGTAAATACGATATGCATCTCTCTAGCTAATAATACCTTGAGAAGTCAACGAAAACTACAAAATACTATTTAACGAAGCTAAGCAAGTGGAAAAGGAGAAAAAAAAATATTATATCATTGGTTAACATATAAGAATTAAATTTTGAGGGGTTTGGAGTTGTGTTACAAAGGGAAGAAAATGTGGAGAAAGGAAAGAGAAAGAAGAAAAATAAGATGATTGAAGGTAGGAGACCGACCATGGAGACAATAAAAAAGGAAAAGGATAGGTAGAGAAGTACATGTATAAAACCCGAAATAATAATGGAAGTGAATAATAGAGATTATAAGTAATTATGCATCATATGTGGATTTTGGAACAGGACATAGTGGTTTACAGCAGCAAGGTAGTGAAATCCAATGCCACACTAGCAATTAACTATTGAATGGAGTGAGTCAAAAGGGTTATTTAGTCATATTTATTATTGATAAGATGGGATGTTAAAAATGGCAACGAAGCCACTCTCATAACAATAGGTCTACAATAGAAGAAATATCCAAATTGATGGTTAATGAGCCTACGACAATAGATCACCTAATTTGAAGAGGTAATTTGATGAGGGTATTAAGTGTCACCCCGTTGAGTCCTATATAAAGTACAAATCTTGGCAGGCTTCCTAAATAGTGAGGCCTCTAGAGAGAAAGGGATATGAATAAAGAAATAGCAAACTAAAGATGAAGGGAAAGACTATGCTTAACTAAGGTGGTGTTACTGGGCCATTATTCACTTAAGGAAAGAGAATATAATACTTCAAGTGATAATGAAAGTGGATGATAAAGATGATAAGTGAACATAAGTTTTACATAAATTGTGAGAAAATTTATAGCAGTTTATAATACTGAGAAAGTAAATATAAAATTAATATTAATTTTGAACTTTTAGACTAAGTGGTTAAGAAAATCCATTAATTATATTTTGACTTGACTATTAGCTATTATCAAGCATGAATATTGTGCTTTCCAAACTTGTAAACCTTAAGACATCACTTGTAATATATTTAGAACAACCACCATCTAGACACCATTATAGCATCTATTTTTATAACCTCTCCTATGGATCTACAAGCTTCAATTTGATTCTCCTCTATACATTTTCTTTCTAGGTACTTTAGTCTATGTGCTTTTAGTATGCTCCCTCACCTTCTATTAAACTTTAAATTTGTCTTTATAGGTTCGATTGACTTAGGTGAGACAGATTCTCTATTTAGGTGATTTACTTGTTTTTTTAGAGATTATCTTCTCTAAGAGTTCTATTTCTTAGCTTCTAGTTGTTTTATTTGCAATATCCTAAATTAAGAAAATTGATTAAGTTAGTTAAAAGGAATATTAGGTGTAAGGGTAGAATGGATAATTCAAAACTCCATTCAATTTGAGTATTGGTTAAGATTAATTAATTAATTAATCAATCAATTACCAAAAATAACCTTAGCCTTAATTAATTAGCAAGGGTATTTAGGTAATTCCATAGCTAAGATATTCTAAAGGTTGGCAATTTGTAGTTACCAAATTAACCATAGTTTTCTTATTTAAGGGCTAAGGGTAGATTAATAATTTGATGTTTTATGTACCAAAATGCATTTGGAGGGAATTTGGAGGTATAAGTTAGTTAACTTTCAAATTAAGGAAAATTATAGAACTAAAATTCACACTCTTCCTCTTATGAATTGTGCCACCCTTAGTTCCTATTAGAGACAAACTCACTCAAATCTTGATTAATTCAATCAACTCTTGATGGAATCTAGTGAAATTCGAGCTTCTAATCAAATTTTTCAAGTTAATTTGGTAAGTGATCCTTTAATTCAATTTAATAAAGTTCAATTGCTAGTATAAATTAATAAGATCATTAGTACTTAGCTTGTTATTTCAAGGAGCTCTCAAAGATTGAAGAAGATCAAGTGAATAGCTATTTACTTAGCTTTAACATGAAGGCTCTAGTAGGAAATGGCAAATGGAGTTCAATTCTTTAGATATGAATAAGATATTGAGGATAATTTTGATAAATCTATTGATATATAGTGTAGATCTAAATCTTCATATTGGCATTTGCAAGGAATTTGATGAAGGAGCATATATACTAAATTTGAAGATTAACTAAAGACTTGAAGCTACTTAGGTCTTCAATCAAGGTGGGCCTCTTTTGTTTGAAGTTTATCATAGTTGATCTGGTGTTTAATTAATTTGATTTATAAAGATTATGTGTTTAGGAGCTTTGATTTATTAATGGATGATGTTGAGTGGGTATGCTTGTTTAGTAGAGGGTTACACCACCCATTAAGCATAGAAAGGATAGTTGACTTGTCTATTATCTGATTTCTTAATTGATTTATGATGTATTGATCTATAAATTACAATTTGAGTAATAAGTGATGAAGTGAACTCGAAATTGGATCTATGTGCATGGGTTTAGCATGTGCCATCTAATGGAGTGGACTTCAGTATTCAATTTACTCTATCATGTGTTGATAGGTTGTGGCATGTTACAAACTTGAATTAGGGGGTTGATTTTCATTCTTGAAGTGTTAATTAACTAAATGATGATATCATGATGTTTTCTATGTAAGTTTAGGTGATAGTATAAATTAAATTGATTAATGTTCAAGCATATTTTCCTAATGAACATAAGATGTTTGTGAATATGATTATGTGTATATTAGATTTTCAAAAATTTTCCAAAAAATATGAACATATTGAATATGATGATTGTGCATACTTGAATGTTCTTGAGCATGTTATAAGAAGATATTTTATGTTTGTGTTAATAGTTTTGACTAATCTTGAATTACTAATATGTTAATTGAGTAATGTGTTATGGAAGTTTAATTTTTTGGAAATTGAGTGACGATGATCTTGATGATGATTACATGTTCTTTGTGAATATTCAAGTATTCTTGGTGACATATATTTTGATCTTGTTAAGATTGTTGAATTGGATGGCTACATGTTTATGAGTTATTATTTTTTCCAAAAAAAAACTTGAATGTATTCAAAGTGTTCATCATGAGTTCATATGATCATTCAATATATTCTTACTAAAAACTCATGTTCTATCTTCTTAGAGGCTAAAAATAATAAAAAATGTGTTTTCCAAAAGATTTGAAATATTAACATGTTACATTAGATTAAATCTTAAATCACCAAGATCATGAACAACAAATCAAAAAACTAGAATCAAAATCGTGAATCAAGTTAATGGGAGAAGTTGGTTTAATGTTTCAAGAGATTTTAAAATTTATTATCATAAGTTTATGGCTAGAAATTACAAGATGATAATATTATAATAAATAATAATAATACTAAAAAAGATTAAATCATAAACAATAAATAAAATAATTAGGTAAAAAAAATAATTTTGGAAAGTGAAATACCCCTTAGTGGACCAAACTAGCCCATAAGCAAGTCAACATAAATTGATCTATAAAATCTAAAATAATAATTAAATAATTATATCTTATAAAATATCCTTAATATAATTAATTAACTAACCTAAGTTAGCTGGTTAAATTCTTAAATTAGATTGGACCTACTTGTAGTTGCACCAAATTTCTAAACAAAACCTAATTTCACTAAGTAAACTAATGGACCTTATAAAAAAAAAAAAAAAGAATATCTTGTGAATACTAAGTTCGAAGTCTATTGAGTAAGACTGGGTGTTAATATTATACAAAAGTAAGTTAATTGAATAATAATAATTAACTTTACTACATATAAAATCAACATTAGGCGTTAGGATTCAACTATTAAATTTGGTACATGATTGCAAAGGATTTCCACATAAATAGTGGTCACTATGTATAGTGTGTGCCTACTAAATAGTAAATGAAGCTAATTCAAAGACAACTAATTACTACATATGACTTACTTAAGGTGGCTCAGGTAGTCAATAAGAGGAAATTGCAGCTATTAATTGGCCAACAAGAACAGAAAAAAGCTAGTGTAGTGTTAATTGTTGATATGGGATTTACAAATAACACATTATATGTGGACTACGATTGTTAACTACTAATGCGTGAATGAACTCCATAGGAGACTACTTATATTTTCAGTTTCAAACATGGTGATTTTGCCATCCCCAAATGGCCTACTATAGTGGGATTCAAACCTTTTTGTTCTCTATTGTGTAATAGAGTCATGATTTACTCTAAATTTCAAGACACAAGAATTTTACTGCTTGTTTATGCTTAATTTAATTATGCTTAAATTTCATGACTTACTCGTTTGAATTTAACTTTTTAGGTAACGACTAGCACATTGATATTACTTATGATAGTCTTGACAATGGTTTAGATGATTGGGATTAGCCTAACAAAAGTGCTTTTTATGATGACACATTGACACTTACTCCTTTCACTATTTACCTTATAGCTGGACCTAACTCTATCATGGTTTCTTAGACTCTACTATTGGTTTTTACTAGACTTTGTATTTGGACACTAGACTTAGACATTGAGTTTATGTTGGATCTTTCCTTTTAGTGGGTCCTTTAAGTCTTGGACATTATCTTAGAATTTTATATGGCCTTATTGAGATAATTTTTCAATAAAGATTTTTGAGAATTTAAAGTTTACATATGTTTTCATAAACTAAAATAGAATAAAGGCAACCAAATGAATCATCTAGAAAATATTTTACAAAACTAATGAACAATTTCAAAAATAAAAATAAAAATAAAGGAACAAGGCATTAAAAATGGTTTGGGGAACCTTAATGTGTTTTATTTAAGTAGAACACATAGCTGGTTGTCATTGTCTTTTAGGTTTCAAGGTGTAACACTATCTTTTTCTTCTACCATTAATCCAATTAACTCACCAAAGTTCTCTAGAATTGAATCTATTGAGTTTTCAAAAGATACCTTTGTGTTTGCCATGAGGTAAGCATCTATAGTTTCTTCTAATTCTACTTCAAGTTCTAACTCTTTTATGCCACTTCATGTGGCCATCATCACCTTATTTTTTCTTCACCTAAAAAGATTTTTTGAACCTTAGGCATTCATATCTAAAATGTCTAGGCTTATTACATTCATGAGATATAAATTCCTTTTATCATCTTTAGAAAAATTTTTGTTCCTTCGAACTTAAGAATCAAATTTGATCTCTATGTTAGATGAATTCCTTTTAGCATTTCTATTCATTTTATAAAAATTTTTGCACTTCTTTATAACCAAAGTAAACTCATCATCATCATCTTCTTTAAAAGTGTCCAATTTTTTTTATTTTGAAAGTCTAGTTCTTCTTACTTCTTTCTTCCAATACTCTGATCTTTGTCTCATAAAACATAAAAAATGACAACAAATTTTTTAGTAGAAAGGTATTTGAATCCCTTGCCTCCTCAATTATTTTCCTCTTAGCATCTCATGACCATAGGAGAGAGATTGTAAGATCTTTCATATAAATTCAGCTTCATTTATATCTTTCTAAGTAATTTTAAATCATTTACAATATTATTAAATCTATCATACATGGGTTGCACTTTTTCACCAAGGTTCATTTTAAACAATTTATAGTCTTGGATAATGATATTCCTTTTACTTTTCTTGACTTGAGAGTCACCTTCATGAGTAGCTATAAGTCTATCCTAAATTTCTTTGACCCGTACATATGAACACTCTGTTGAATTCTAAAGAACAAAGAGCACAGAACAGCATATGCCTGGCTTTTGGGACCTTATCTTGAACATTAGACTCTTCTTCCTTCTTCAACTCACTACTCAAAGCCTTCATTGAACATAAGGTCCTTTCATAATAACTGACCGACATCTGATTCCATTGCTCTTATGAAAGCTTCCATCCAACACTTTTAATAAGCAAAGTTAGTTCTACCAAACAAAAGTGGATGTGAGATAGATTGTCCTTTAAGTAGATAAGCATATTTCGGTTGCCATTGATCTTTATGGAAAAAGTGAGATTATAACAAAGGATAAAAGTGCACAAAGTTCTTACAAAGTGAGCTTAGGCTCTAATGCCAAGTATAGGTCTCAAATATGCAACTAAAAGAGGAGTTGAGTTGATTGTTATGAAGATTAAGTTCAATTTTGCAAATTAACCCCTTGTCAAAATATATTGTAGAGGCATTTTAAGGATGTCAAAGTTATGCATGTTTGTCTATAAGATTTCACTTGAATATGCAAGTTATGTTCGAATAAATATAAGCAATAACAAATAAATAAATATAAAGAGAAAAGGTAAGAGAGATAAGGTATAGATATATAAAACTTCAGCCTTCCACTTACATCATTTATACCAACATTATTAGCTCAACCACTAGAAATCCGCTATATCTTTTTAAAATCAAGTGTACATAAACTTTGTAACAGAAACAGCTCTCAAAGCACCTAAAAGAAGTTGTACTTCCCATGTACTTCGTAGTTCTCCTAGGCTTTGTCAACTCATTCCTAATCTAACCCCTGACCTACTTCTCACAAGAACTCCCTCAATTCTTAAACTAGATCTTGTATTATGAATCTCTAATTAAAACTGAAAAAACTTAATACAACAAACTCTCGACACTTGCAAAACCTGATTCGAAAAAATATATATATAATATAAGCATCAATAGCCAAAAATTCCCTAAAACTTTACTAGTAAATATCTCGAAAACCTTCAAATCCCTTAACAAGTTCTTGTTAGCAACATTCAATCACTCATATTACACTTCTTCAACAGGTTGAGCTTCATCCAGTCGAAAAAGGATTGCACATTAATTTCGATGGTATTCAATTTTCATTATTTAACGGCTAAAAGAGAGTGTTTATGTAAATCTTTTGATATGTAAAAGGCTTTTTTCTTTTCGGTAAGTCTAATCAATTTGAAGATTTGATAAATAAGTTTTAATTTTAGTAGAAAAAATCCCCTATAGAAACCAATAGAGCCACTTTTGTTAAATAGAACTTTTCTTTCTAATTTTATGAACAAGACGATTTGACTTTCCTAAACTTTTCTTTCTAATTTCGATGGTTGTATATTGTGTTTATTTTTACCATGTATGTCTATATGATTAATGCCCTTCCACACCATCAGATGCACTCTAATATATGCGACTTCTGTATCCTTACTCTTTGGCCGGGGCGTGGTAGACGCCTGTACATTTGCTCCATCATCTATTAGGCTAATTGTGTGAAACTGGTTTTTCTCTTAACGAAGGGGTAAAGGTAGGAAGTTGATATATATATTTATAAATATAAATCCTTATATATATATAAGGATTTATATTTATAAAATTATCCTTATTTTACGGTCTATATCTATCTACCATTAATGAGATTTAATGTGATATAGATGAAAGATTAAAAATGAGAATAATTTATAAATATAAGTCCTTAAAAGTATGATTAAAAAGCTACTCTTTTTGCAAAAATACACAAATGCGAGTCCATCCTCTATACTTTTTCACATAAACCATAATTCGATAATAGTATTCACACTATATAATCAATTAATATACATTACCAAAATGTTAATATTGTGATAATTTCAAAATAAAATAATTATTGTCAATAGTATTATATATACTTTAAAGCAAAATAACACATCATGTGGGACTTTAACCAATCAATATTATTTTAGAAGTTCTTATGGATGATGTACATGGTTTACTCCTTTACTTATTAAAATTATTTGTATATCTAACAAGTAATCATGTAGATACTTTTTGTATAATTGAAAATCATAGCACTTTATTTTAAATTAGGATTCCATCTCATCACCACTACTTACTTTCTATTTTGTATTTGCTCGAAAGTAAATATTCAAAAGAAAAAAAAAAGTCAAAAGATGTCCTATATTCATGACTAAAAGTCATTCGATATGTACACATACATATATACATAATATATATATATATATATATATGTGTGTGTGTGTTTGTGTATGTATGTATGTATTATATTAAGATAAGTAGTAAAAATGAAACCATATAGATTTTATGCTACTATAAAACCATAGTAATATTACCTTTTCACTTAATATTGCAAACATAATATATATACATAAATAAAACAAGGGAATTTATAAAATTTATCATAAGTTCCCCTATTTACATGATATCACTTAGTTAGTAGCATCTAAAAAACAAAACCTAATGTCAATTTCAATTATATATATATATATATATATATACTTGGTTTATGAATGATGAACATAAAAAAAAATAAAAATAAATAAAGTATAAATAGCATTGGGTGAAATAAAAATAAAATATTATTTATTATATACATGGGTATGCTATTGAAATATGAGATTTGTTTTATCTCTGGCATGTGTCTTAATAAAGTTAAAACTAAAATCGTGTGAGACAAAATTTGGTGAAGACAATATTCCCATCTGTATACACTCATTATTATATATTGCCATATATAAAAAAATGAATGAATGAATTATAATATTTTATATATGATAGTATATAATTAGATGAGAAAAAAAATGCAAGAGAATCGACCACATTTTTAGAATTTGGCACTTATGGATATATAGGTCCAAGTGCAAGGTGTGCGCTATGTGAGAATGCATTACATGTGGCCTAATGAGAGAAGTAACACATATGAAAATGATCAGAGGTGAATGAAATGGGGAGAAGAAGTAGACGATCTTGAATAAAGCTCAATGCTATAGTGATAGGTGAGTGTTCTTGGTTATATTGTGATTTTGATCTTTTGAGGAAAATCCAATAGAATAACAATGTTTTTCCCAAAGCAGTGTTCCTTTAAATGAGGATGCCTTGGGTATTTATAGGATCTAGCTATGAATTATGTCCATCGGATGGCGATAACAATCAATGGTTTTGAGTGAATAAGTCCTCATATGGGCTTTTCATGAGTCTATACCCATTAAAGACCTTTAATATATAAGCTTTGTTAAAAAATGTTAGATCAGACAGACCGATCCAATGGACATTACCCTAAGCTCACCATGCCAAATCTCTCGTGATCATCTCAAACCATAGACTTAACTTTCTGAATCCTGTCATGTCAACCCAAAGAGTCAAATCCATTAAAATATTAAACTAAAAGCCTACAAATCAAATTTAGCCCTCTACAGCACCTAAAAAAAAAAACTGCATTTTTCAATCATGCATGTAAGAGTCAATGTTTATAAGACCATACTCATCTCTATTTCTTAGCACAAAATCTAAGACCAAGAACCTATGTTCTGGGTTCCTAAGAAATGAGGAACGGTCCTTACACTTTTGGGATTCTTCAACTGTTTAAAATATCTCCTTTTTTTTCATTTTTTTAACAAAAGTAATTTTAAGTTGTAAATTAATAAAAAAATAAACTTGGAAATAACTTTGGAACATGTTAAGAAGTTATCCATAATGACTTAAGAATAAAGTAAAGAAATCTTTAAAAAGGAGAAGTCTTTAAGATACTAGTGTAATACCTAGAAATCTCAAATGGGGTCATAAGAATGGAGATGGTCTACATTATTCCCATTTTGGGGACTATTCATGCTACGCTAAATCTCAACAGCAAATAGACAATGACTCTAAAATAAAAATAACTTATAAGCTAGTTGAAAAATCCATTTCCCCTTAATTAATGTCATTTATCGATAATCATTGCCCGGCGGGGGTGTAATTAATATAATATCTTCATATCTCATTTTCTCATTTTGTAAGTTGGACAAAGTGTGCTTCAAGTCGTCGGATTTCAGTAGAAAAACGTTAAGTTTTGTCAACTGCCCTCTTCCACCTACTTTCGAATACTGTGATTTTGTACGAAATTTAGAGCCCAATGCTCCTATGCACCACAAGTCAAGGTAGTCAAAGAGATGAGTGGTTGTTGTCTGCATACAGTTGTGCCTGCCAGATAATTAATATGTGCAGTTCCAGGAGGATAAGGATATTATAAATAGAAACTAGCATAATATAGAAGCCAAAATTTACACCGAATTCTACATGAAAATCATTAAAAAGATTATAAAACATCGTAAGCGACTTCTCCATGCACATGATAAACGGATGCTACCTTCAACAGGAAGAGTATTGTCAGTACAAAAAGCTGATCCGAGTAGATGACCTAACTTGGTTGAAAAAAATCCATGTGAAGTCATTGGTTTTTCTTTTATTTATTATTATTATTTTCTTTTTCCCCCATAAGTGAAGGCACATTTATAATTAACGTTTTCGGAACCGGGATTTGGTGTTATATATCAGAACTCAGTGGGTACTATTTTCAGCGTGGGAAATGTTAGCTGTGCCGACAACTGACGCGAATCTAGGGCTGAAGTTTTATCGACGTGGTATCAATTTTTTTCTTGTGCCGAGACAAATCGGAAAGGCTTAAACAATCGATTTTCAAATAGAAATTGGGCCACGATACACACGCCGAAACGTCCCACATCCGGATTCTGTAAAGAAATCATTAAATGTATTCGATACATGAGCAACAATAATGTAAGAAACGTCTCTGTACACATGGCAAGTGGGTAAAACGACATTATTCAACACATTTGAACACTATCACGAGACAAGTATTTGGTTATATTAGAGTATGAATCTTTCTGATGGATGGCCATACCGATTGGAGTGGGCTAGGGCATGCAGTGGAGGAGAACGACTTTTCCTTGATAGCATTTCATTTTCTGCTTATAATTGGTCGGTTATTCTAATGGAGGATGACGACGAAGTTGCATTGCATAGTTTAATAAACATGGCCACGAACAAGTTTGACCAATCTACTGATATGATCGACCTTGAGATAAAAATATGGAGTTCTATCACATTCAATTAGATCTTATAGAGACGTATCGTATATGGGTGCTCCTGTCCTGCCCATCTACATCCCTGTGGTTTTCGTCAATATTTTTTTATTGTTCGAGGAAATCCACGATTTACGATTTCTCATTTATAGTGTGTAACATACTCAAATATAGTTTTTTTTTTTTAAATTACGTAAATATTATACTGGTAAAACATATTACAAAAAAAGATTATGAAGTCGTGTATCTGATATGCGAATTTAGTATTAAGAAAAAAAAATTATGATGAAGGCACGGACAAGTGCTTGAAGGCACGAACAACGTCCACACCTTTATTACAACCCTTCCCAATCCTCACCGTCCAATTATTTATTTGATTTATCTTTACAATTAATTTATAAACACGTGATAAAAATACAAAAACTTAAAAATATAAATACTGAAACATAGAAACACAAAACACATAAAAAACCCACTAACACATATCTCATTTTTCTCTCGTTTGCATGTAAGAAAGATGAAGAAGGAATGATTTTGCACAGGAAAGAAAATATTTGCCCAGATCTAAGTATTTCTAAATAGTTGTGGTATGTTTTCTTTAGAAAAGTTGAAGTTTTTATATCTATATTGAATTTTTTTTTTTTTGTGATTAAGTTTTGTTATCTGTGTTTGTATTTAATGTGAGATTTTAGAAAACTTTTAGTATAATTATATATTTTATAAAGAAGATTACTCAGTATTATTATATTATAATTTATTAAATATTATTTATATAAATATTACATGCGTAACATGTAATATTAATTTTTGTATTAGAATGATGATTGGCTACTGTAAAGAACATGAAATATGTAGAATGTAGAATAATTGTTGCAGTATTATACAAAAATTTTGAAATATTTAGAGAAAAAATATAATTAAAAAAATCATTTCGAAAAAAAATGAAAGAAAATTGGTTTGGAAATAATCAGACGAAAATTGAAATTGAAATTGAAATTAAAATTACAATTACAATTAAAATTAAAATGATAAATGATAGGTAATTTATTTATTTTTATAAATATTATTCTCAATTATTTTTTATATAAAAATTTTCAAAAATTATAATAAAATTATTGTGATGAAAATTTGTAATATTTGGAATGTGAAGTATTTTGTACAGTGTTTGTGAAATGATATGGAAATGGTTAGAATTTATAGTAGCGAAAATTTTATTAAAAAATAACATCTAACAAATTTTTAGGAAAAAATCATTTGCCAATAATGGGGAAAAATTTTAATATTTTAAATATTATAGAAATTTAATTTTTTCTAGAAATTTTTATAATGTTGTTATTGAAAATTGTCATATTTATGGAAAAGCTTATAATTTATATATACTATAATAGGGAAAAATGGCTAATTACGTAAAATTGATGGTCTATGCATTTGGAAATATTATGATCGGTGATTAGGGGCTGAAGTATGATAGGGATCCAGTGAAGAAGTTGAAAATGAAGAGAAACGTCAAATACAATGAATATTTATACAAAATATGTCGCAACATCGAAGTTAATCCAACCGAAGTAAGGGTTGAGATAATATATAGGCATCCTATGTTCCATGGAGGCAATACATGTTATGCATTGATGGCAATCAAAGACGATGAAGATGTTGAAAATTTTATTGAAATGGCTGAATCATATGGAGATTATGGCATACAACAATTATTCATCAGAATTTCTAACAATTCGGGGGACTCTTGGTAAGGCAGACATTTGATACAAGCAATCAGCCACGGTTGTCACATGACATTGCAGAAATGCAAGCAGAGCTGTCAACATTTCAATCCTCAATTCCAACCCCGATGGAAGTGAACAATAAGGATGAAATAGATAAAATAGTTACTCTAGTGTTACAGTGACTAGAGACACGGGATCCGTACATGGTTCATGTCGGAGCAAAGGCTACAACTGACATCGATGGTGGAATGGGTGTTGAGTAGGAGAGCAACAATAACAATGAGAGTTCCTATGAGGAAAATGAGGAGAGTGATAACGAGGGAGATGAAGCAACGGAAGAAGAGTCTCTAACAATATATACCTACTCAAGACAACCAATATATCGAGCAGAGTAGGCTAAACTACCTACCATGCTAGTAAGAGATCCTATTCTGTATTATAATTATGGGGACGATAGTAGTTACATTTATTTCGAGCAGGAGTAAACTAATATTTGCAATGGTTCGAGCAGTAGTGACCATTTTTATAAGGGCATAAGATTCAAAATTAAGCAGATGTCATTCAAGCAGTGAAGTCTTACCATGTGAAGAACCATTGCAATTTCACTGTTGTAGAGTCCAGCTCACCGCTGTGGTCTATTTATTGTTTAAGAAGGGACGACAATTGTAAATGGAGGCTTAGGGCCCAAAAGAAAAAGTTGAAAGGTATGTTCGTGGTGGTGAGGTTTGAAGGTCCACACTCATGCAATAACCCAATGATCAGTCAAGATCACCCACAACTGGATTGCAATCTCCTTGCCAACCGATTTGTAAATCTTCTTAGAGAGAATCCTGATATGAAGGTGGATAAGCTGACTTCTGTTATCAAACAGAATTTGGCTATAAGATCAGCAGGAGATGAGTTTAAGAGGGAAAGAAGCGGGCTATCGAGTTTGTGTACGAGAATTGGGAGAAGTCTTACAATGAACTCCCAAAAATTCTCAATGCAATTGAAACTACGAATCCCGAAACATGAATAGATTGGGGGTGGAGCAGATCGAGTACCCTCGGTGTGTCCACTTTGAAGTAAATATTCTAGGCCTTTGGGCCGTGTATCACAGCGTAGAGATTCCTTAGACCTGTTGTTACCATTGATGCCACCTTTCTGTATAGGAAGTATACCCACAAGTTGCTAATTACTTGTGGTGTCGATGGCAACAACCATATACTTCCGCTAGCATTCACTCTGGTTAATTAGGAGAAAGCCGAGACATGGGACTGTTTTTGCAGAAACTGAAGGAATATGTTGCTAACAACCGTGAAGGTTGTGAAACCATTTGTCTCATAACGAATAAACACACAAGCATGAAATCAGTTGTCTGAGAAGCAGCGAATGGATGGTAGCCTCCATTTACGATGTGGTGGTTCTACCTCCAACACGTTGCTAGCAACTTCAACTTGGTGCATAAAAACACCCAGTGCAAGAAGTTGGTCACATATGCCAGGTTGTAAGCATAAGCTCGCAAGTTGAATTAGGTGATGGAGTGGGTGGGGATGATTTTTCTAAATGCATTGGATTGGTTTGACAACGTCTCGTTAGATATGTGGACACTAGCTCATGACGGCTGCTATCGATTTGGGTATATGACCTCTAACGTTGTTGAAAGCTGTAATTCCGTATTAAATCCGTGACTGCTTTGGTAAAGAAAACGTTCTACAACTACGTCGGGTACTTCGTGCAGAAGCGAACTAAGGCATTGAAGAAAATAGCGAAGGATAGAATTTTCACCAAATATGCAACCAAAATGACAACCAATGGAGTTCACGACTTAGCAACCATAAGGTCATCGACTACAGCAGGCATGACAGATTTTTTGAAGTCCTTACCGGTAGTTGTTGTGTCGCCAGTGGGTTAAGGGGAGGGAACCGAAAGTACATTGTTGACTTTGCTCGCAGCACATGCAGCTGCTAAGAAGTGGCAGATATACAGAATTCCATGATATGCAATGGCCACCTTACTTAGGCTTGATATGACACATTCTATACCTGATTGGTATAGATGGACACATCATGACCAAACATATACGACGCACTTCATGCCTATAGGGGACTAGTTAGATTGGGCGCCAGTGCACTTCCCAAGACTCTGCCGAAGGGGAGACCTCATACGAAAGAAGGCGAAGCCAAGGCAAAAAGATACCACATGGAGATAGATATTAGGGAGTGTCCAGATCAAATTGCATGTGGAATTTGTGGAAAGGGCGAGCATAATAGAAGAACATGCCCATGTTGAGGCAATAATGGTAACTAATGAATACTACTACATATTCTATTACATTCGATATTGCATTTCTGATGGTAACATTAGCTTTTTCTCTTTTACAGCTTAGGTGAATCCTTAACTACTTCATGCAGTTCGTTTAAAGATAAGGCAGCAGGGGATGCTTCATATTCTGTATATATACATGCAATTTCAACATTTACTGACAAGTTATTTTGAATGTCAATTTTTTTAGACATTTGTTAAATTTTATGAAACATTTGAAGTTGTAAAATCATATATGTACACATTGCATGTGGAAATAGCAAAGGGTGACAACGTTGGTGCATGAAATGCGTACTGATTTATTACAAATTGTAATAATACATAAATTTCACCATTGCAGTACAACATAATAAAATGCAAATTATTAAAACCTATCTCCTACTCATAATGAAATAATTAGCTAGACAAGCGAAGGTGTTGGACCGCCTTGCATGCAGAGTTAGAGGAGATTCAATCTCTTGGGTGGCATGCTGGGGGGAAGAATTGTCGAACGCTTGCATTTGCACAGGACTCCATTGATGTAGCTGATTCGATGATTCACCCTGCAAAATAGGTTACTTTTCCAAGACATTGCCTCTATGGAGCCGGCGGTGTTAATACAGGACCACTAATGGAATGCCAATGTGGTGTCTGATATTAGGTGAACATCGGCCTTGAGCTATGGTTGATCGCATTGGGATCAGCATGTATCTATTTTTCCTGTCCCGAATTTACCTCTACCTCACAGCGGTTTCGAGGTTGACGCCGTCCCCTCAGTTGTCGCCACGCCAAAACCAGCTCAGCCTCCTCCTAGGTGTTTTAGTGCACGATTGCGAGTACAGTGTTACCCCCCATGGTGAAGCATGAACTAAAGACCCTAAGCAACTATTCTCACGGCCGTATCTATGTCCAACGACAAGCAAATCTATCGAAAGGTGTCACCCTACAAGTATGAAGAAAACGTAAATTAAGGTTAACATAATCATGTAATTATTTGGATATTAATTAGACTGTATGTAAATCGTTCTTACCAACAATCTAAGAACTGCCCTCATGTGGCCAATGAATCTCCTATTTATCGACCTATACCATCGCAGGTAGTTATCATGCACACCGCAAGGGCCCTCCATAGGAACGGCTTGACTAATCCGCTATCCCACATGTTCAAAGACACCTCATCCAAGACGATCCAGTTAACATCAATCCGGCCACACAGGTCGATTTCATGTAGCTCGTACTTCGTGTTCACCAGCTACGGAATATATTGGAACCTACCGAATTACCTAGACACTCGATCTGGAGATGCCACTCAACAATGTGGAAACAAATGAGTGACACCCAAGCTATCCAAACGTGCATGCCAACTTTGCAGAAATGCGGCAATATATTAAGCAAATTTGTGCCTTAGAACTCCTATCGAACCAGAAATTAAGAAATTTCATTTACTTTAAATGATAAATATGATTAATTGCAAGGAAATAAATATGATTACTGAGGTACCTGCGACATATTTTACCTACCCAATGCATCCCGATATACATTGACTACGTGGGTGGGGTGGAACTGCGTATCCCTCTACGTGTTCGACTGTGCCACTAGTGAACATGCGGCTGGTACAGATAGTCCATATCGACTAATCAGTACAACATGGGGGAATCTATCCCAGACCTACACCTATAGCAATATGACTACCACTCCAATCTCATGTGCCAACCGTGAGAACGCGACACATAGTTGGTGATACAACCACGCTAAACATGTGGCCTCCCAGTTATATGTCCCAGCGATGTCAAAATGTTCCAAAATAAAAACCACATCGCGTGCACAAGGGCGCTGGATTTATCGATGAAGATAAATCCCCCTAATAGCTATAGAATGTATGCACAGTAGCTCGATGTATTTGCTCCACCTCGACGTCTAGTGGGATTAGCTAGAGTATATCACGGAGCCATATCATACTAATGCACCCGCCTCTACCGTTGGACCTGGGTCTCGCCCCCAGCAGCTCCTCGCATATTGCTCCCTAATCTAAGAAGCTACTCCCTGTAGCTGTGTTTCCATACACGGGAGTCCCAACTGAATTTCCACATCCTGGAGCATGATGGTAAACTCCCCCACCGGCATGTAAAATGTACATGTCTCCAAACGTCATCTCTCCACCAGTGCCATAATCATGTGCCAATCAAGGGGTATGAACGACAGTCGACTGACACATTCGAATCCAGCCAGCTGCAAGTATAGCTCCATTCACACATCGAATGGGATAATATGCTTGTCATAATGGAGTGACAACTCACGTTGTCGCACAACAAAGGTTGTTTGCTCCTATGCTAATAACATGTTAAATATTTTCCTATTTCTAATGCAACGTAAACTAATCGATTAGTAAAACGCTTGTTACCTCTCCATCCCAAACTGCCTATGATTGATGATTGGCCTGCTGCGTCAAGACTGAAGGATCAAAAGGTCCAAGCTCCATCTGTTATGCAAAACCATACAAATAATTTACATTTGTAACCAATACAAAATTTTTCACTAATTAAATTTATAGCAATTAAATAACGATATATTAACAACTAATTACCTTTGATTAATGGATAATTAATAACTAATTACTTTTATAACTTAATCTACTAAAGCATACAAATAATCCCACCTTGCAACAATTACAAAATATTTCACTAATTACTTTTACAACAATTAATTAACCACATATTAACAACTAATTACTTTTAATTAACAGATTATTACTAACTACTTACTCTTATGACTAATTTTACTAAATCATACAAATATTTTACATTTTCACCCAATACAAAATTTTCACTAATTAATTTCATAGTAATTAATTAATCACATATTAACAACTAATCACCTTTAATTAACAGATAATTACTAACTACTTACTCTTATGACTAATTTTACTAAATCATACAAATATTTTACATTTCCACCTAATGTAAAATTTTTCACTAATTAATTTCGTAGTAATTAATTAATAATAAATTAAAGACTAATCCCCTTTCATTAATCGATAATTAATTTTATAACTCATTTTACAAAACCATACAAATATTTTATATTTCCACCCAATACAAAATTTTTCACCAATTAATTTTATAGTAATTAATTAATGATATATTAATGACTAATCCCCTTTGATTAATGGATAATTAATAACTAATTAATTTTATAACTTATTTTACAAAACCATACAAATAATTTACATTTCCACGCAAGATAAAATTTTTCACTAATTAATTTCATAATAATTAATTAACGATATATTAACGACTAATCCCCTTTGATTAATGGATAATCAATAACTAATTAATTTTATAACTCATTTTACAAAACCATACAAATATTTTCACTTTGAAAAAAATTTAAAAAAAAATCACTAATTAATTTTACAACAATTAATTAATGACTAATCATGTTTAATTAACGAATAATTACCAACTACTTACTTTTATGACTAATTTTACTAAACCATACAAATATTTTATGTTTCCACCCAATACAAAAATTTTTGTTGATTAATTAACAATATCTTAATCACTACTAATTAACAGTTAATTAACAATAACTTAATTTACAGCTACATTTACAAAAATAAATTATCATAACATATATACATAATTCATTTACTAATTTTAATTAATACAATATTTATAATTAATTAATTACTAATTAATAGTTAATTAACAATAAATACCACCTTAATAAAATTTATATAGTACACATATTTACATGTCATAAAATTTATGCAATATACTATTTCAATAATAGCAATAAAATTAATTTTTTTTCTTAAGAAAACATATCACGACCTTGATGATGAAATTTTCACACATATATTTGAGTGGATTAAAACATGCATAAAACACAAATTGTGAAAAAAAAAATTGCAAAGTGAAGTTTTGTTTTCAGAGGAAATTTAAAGATCGAAATGTGAAATATGAATATATGCACTGAACTAAGGATTCTTATTTATATTTGAAAGTATTGGAGTAAAGTTTTTCTTGTGTATTACATGTAAATTTACAGCATCACTTTTAAGTTTGCAAATATACTTTTACAATAATTTTAGAGTTTGTAGACATACTTTTATAATAATTTTATAGGTTTGCAGAATTTTTATAAGTTTGCAGTGTTTAGGGGTGGTAATTGCGGGGCGAGTCCGCGGGTTGACCTGCCCCGCCTGCAAAAATATGCGGGGTAGGCAAAAAAAAATTTGACCTACAGAGGTGTGAGCCATTTTGGCCCGCGCCCGCTTAACCCGCTGGGCGGAGCGGGCAATCCCTGCGGGTGGCGAGCCAACCTGCCGGAAAATGCAGCCTGCCTGCGACTGCAAGCTACCCTGCACTGTGGATGACACGACCCTGGACATGACGAGGACGACGTGGTCGTGGGAACATGACAAGACGACTGACGAGCTACCCTGCACCGCCGCTGCCAATTGAAATGACCGGTTGTGAAATGACGCCGCCGACTGGTGCTAAAATGACGAGACGACTGAAATGATGCCGCCGACCACAACCACAAAAATTAAGCAGGACGGCTCAGTGCTCACCTTCCTTCTCCAGTTCTCCTTCGTAGAAGTCAAACACACACACACCACACCACACTCCGCAACCCAGTCACACCGTCCGTGCACCACAGCGTTTCGCAGAAGTCAAGCACATCCAGTCACAGTCGCAGCTCGCAATCACATCGTCGACCATCCGTGCACCTCGTCTGCAGTCTGTACGTAGTTGGCAGCAGCCCACACGGCCATGTGTACAAGTTCCACCGCAGCTGGCAGCAGCCCACCCCACCGTCCGTGTACCCCCTGTACTCCGCAGCTGGATGTCGCGCCACCACCGCCGACCGCCTATTAGACGTCGTTAATTAAGGTAAAACAATTCTCTATTATTGTCCTCTACTATATTGTGGATTTGTGATGTCCGTATGGTGTGGAGATTGGAGAGTAGGGTGGTGGTGGCTGGTGGTGTGGCCGTGTCGTGTGGTGTGGTGTGTGGGTCGTATGGTTTGGTGGTCGTGTGGGGTGGGGTTGAGTGACACCGATGGTGGTGGAGGCTTGGTGAATGGAGAATGGAGATTGGAGAGTGAGGTGGTGGTGGTGACCGTGTAGTGTGTGGGTCATGTAGGGTAGGGGTGAGTGACGTCGGTGGTGGTGGAGGCTTGGTGAATGGAGAATGGAGATTGGAGAGTAGGGTGGTGGTGGTGGCCTTGTGGTGTGGTGTGTGGGCCGTGTGGGGTGGAGGTGAGTGATGCCGATTGTGGTGGAGGCTTAGTGAATGGAGAATGGAGATTGGAGAGTAGGGTGGTGGTGGTGGCTGTGTAGTGTAGTGTGTGGGGTGGGGGTGAGTGACGCCGATGGTGGTAAAGGCTTAGTGAATGGAGAATGGAGATTGGAGAGTGGGGTGGTGGTGGTCGTCGTGTGGTGTGTGGGCCGTGTGAGGTGGGGGTGAGTGACGCCAGTGGTGGTGGAGGTTTGGTGAATGGAGAATGGAGATTAGAGAGTGGGGTGGTAGTGGTGGCCGTGTGGTGTGTGGGTAGTGTGGGGTGGAGGTGAGTGACGCCGGTGGTGGTGGAGGCTTGGTGAATGGAGAATGGAGAATGGAGATTGGAGAGTGGGGTGGTGGTGGTGGCCGTGTGGTGTGGTGTGTAGGCCATGTGGGGTGGGGATGAGTGACGCCGGTGGTGGTGGAGGCTTAGTGAATGGAGAATGGAGATTGGAGAGTGGGGTGGGGGTGGTGGTCGTGTGGTGTGGTGTGTGGGCCGTGTGGGGTGGGGGTGAATGACGTCGGTGGTGGTGGAGTCTCGGTGAATGGAGAATGGAGATTGGAGAGTGGGGTGGTGGTGGTGGCTATATTTAATTATTTACATATATTTAACTACTACTAATAACATTTTCTATATTTACAGAATGGATCCTTTAAGTAATGAAGCTGCAATGGAACCTATTAATGTGGATCATGTGTCTAAAGTTGGTGGGCATAACGATAATCTACAACCGGGATCTTCTCAATCTAAAGAACATGCAGGTAAGAAGGCTTGAGTGGGTAGCTCTTCTTCTCAAGTTTGGGAATTATTTACAAAAATTGGTATTGGGAAATATGGTAAAAATAGGGCTAAGTGTAAAGCATGTGGGAAGGAATATGTTATTGGAACACATTCACATGGAACTTCATCTTTACCTCGACATATAGAGAAGTGTCGTTTAAGTTAAATTCCTAGATATCATGATGTTGGTGGTATGATAATTGATCATGCTGGGAAGTTAAGATTAAGAAAACCTGATCCTAAATTTGCTCATGAGGTCATGGCTATGGCTATTATTGAGCATGATCTGTCATTTTCATTTGTTGAGTATAAGAGGATTACACAGTTTATAAGGCTATATAATCTTGATTATAAGCCAATTAGTAGAAAAACTACTACATCAGATGTTTGGAATTTATATTTGACTCAAAAGGAGAATTTGAAACAAATTTTGCAAAAAATTCTAGGGAAAATATGCTTGACTTCTGATGTATGGACTACTTCTCCTAGTAAGGGATATATTTGTTTGACTAGACATTATGTGGATGCCAATTGGAAATTGAATAATAAAATTCTTGCTTTTTCTAAAATGCCCCCTCCTCACTCAGGGTTTGAGTTGTCGAAAAAAATATTTGAATTTTTGAAAGATTGGGGCATAGATAGGAAGATATTCTCCCTTACATTGGATAATGCATCTACAAATGATTGTACGCAAGATTTTCTGAAAGAGCAATTGAACTTACAACATAGTTTGTTATATGGTGGTGAGTTTTTTCATATTAGATGTTGTGCTCATATTCTTCACTTGATCATTAAAGAAGGATTGGATGTAAGTAGTGAAGCATTGCACAAAGTAAGGGAAAGTGTGAAGTATGTGAAGGGTTCTGAGAGTAGAATGAAACACTTTTTGGAGTGTGTTGAACAAGTTGGCAACATTGATATGAATATTGGTTTGCGCTTGGATGTAACTACTAAATGGAATTCCACTTATCTTATGATTGATAGCGCACTCAGGTATCAACGTGCTTTTTCTTACTTTCAATTGAATGATCGTCATTATAAATATTGTCCAACCATTGATGAGTGGGAAAGAGCAGAAAAGATATGCAAGTTTTTGAGCCCGTTTCATAGTATCACCAATTTGATGTCAGGATCATCATATCCAACATCAAACCACTATTTTTTGCAAGTATGGAGGATTGAATGTTTGCTGAATGAAAATTTAAATAGTGAAGATCATGTCATAAAGGAGATGTCCTTTAGAATGAAACAGAAGTTCGATAAGTATTGGAGTGATTATAGTGTTATCCTTGCACTTGGAGCAATCTTTGATCCTCGAATGAAATTTGATTTTTTGAATTTCTGTTTTAATAAACTTGATCCCCTCACTTGTGAAGAGAAGATGGCTCATATAAAAAGCAAGTTATATAAACTTTATGGAGAATATGAGAAGAGCAAAGCATATTACATATCTAGAAGTAGAAGCAATCAAGTTGGATCATCTCCTCAAACACAAGACACATCTGGAGATAGCAGCAGTAAGGGAACAGCAACACATAGAGTTGGGAAGGGTTTGGAGATTGATTTTGCTACATTAGTGGTAAGTTTAATAATTTTTTATTTTCTCAATTATTTTTTTTGTAATATATATTAGTATGTAAATAGTTTTTTCTTAATAATGTAGAAATTCTGATACCTTCAAGTAGAAATACAAAGTTCTAGTAAATCTTCTTTGGATATTTATCTAGATGAGCCAGTAATGGATATGGACTTCTACTCAGAATTGGATGTGTTACAACATTGGAAGAGTCAAAGCCAGAGATATCCTGATTTATCTATCATGGCCTTCGATGTGCTTAGCATTCCAATTACTATTGTAGCGTTGGAGTCAGCTTTCAATGTCGGCGCTCGTGTACTTAATAAGTATTGCAGTTCTATGCTTCCAGCCAATGTAGAAGCTCTCATTTGTACACGAAATTGGTTACAAGGATTTGCATGTGAAGGTAATTTTTTTTTGTTCTATTCCTAATATTTTCTTTTAATGTATTGTTCCTAATATAATATATTCCTAATTATATGTGTAATCTCATAAATTGTAGATCAAGAAGAAGACAATGGGAGTGTAGGTGGGAGTGCAGGTGGGAGTGCAACTACTTCATTGAAAGGAGACTCCAATTTAGTTATTGATGATTATGATAGTGATGACTGATGTGATGTTAATTTATATATGTAATTTTATCTGATTCATTATTGTATTTATTTTCCTATATAATTAGTGAAAACTGAAAAGTACTTTACGATAATTGCTTGATTATCGTTTTAGGTTTTTTTTTTCATATGAGAATGGGATTTAAAAGTAAGTACATATAAATCGAACTTATATAAGGAAAGTGAATGGAAAAATTGAGCAATATGTAATATAAATTATATTTGCAAAGGAAATAAAGGTTTATCTAAGGAAAAATAAAAAATTTTACTTAACATGTTATAATTTTAATTATTTACATAATACACAAAAAAAAATATTTTTGCGGGTCGTCGCGAGCCAGCCCGCATTAGCCCGAGGGGCGGGGTGGGCCGACTTTTCTAACCCGCTAGCCTTGCGGGCCAGCTCGCGATGACCCTCAGGCCGGTGCGGGTCGGGGTGGGCCAACCCATTCGGCCCGCATTACCAACCTTAGCAGTGTTATAAGCTTTATAGGTTTGTAGTGACAGATTCGTAGAGTTCGGAAAAATAGAAAATATATATATATATATATATATTTGTATTGAGGGCATAGACTACGTCTACGCCTTTATCGTAATTTTTTTTTTTTTACACTATAGGCACACATAGGATCCACAACTTCAAAACCTATTTTAGTAATATGTTTTATGGGTAGAATATTTATGTAATTTAAAAAAATATATATTTAAGTATGTATACCCCATTTATAGTATTCTAGAGATATATGAGCATATATGTGATACAGGTAATTCTACGGTATCGTAAGTAATAGTGTCATATTATTACTTTGACAACTCATTTTATTATTTTAGGATCTTATTTTTACTATTATTTAAGAATGATTATAATAAAAGGAATTTATCAATAGTTTTATTAAAACTTATTGATAGTTTTTATAATAATAAATTATCTTTGAATATAAGAGTAAAAATAAGACTCATTAATAATAAAATAAACTATCGACAATGATAATATAATGATAGCACCATAGAATTTCCTACATTATGTTTCACATTGGCTTGGGTAGTAATAAACTTAGGGTTCACCAAGAAAAAAAAAAAAAACCAAAAAGGACTCATCAAATATTACATGTCATTAGGATTAACTAATGGTAGATAAGTACCAACAAAGTCTTAATATGTGGCAATATTAGTCATATACACACAAGCGGCACATAATATCAATGGATTTTTTTTTTCCCTTTTCCCAATTAAACTTAGGTTCTTTCGATCATTATAATAGAGGGAAGAGATTTCAAATTTGATTCATCCAACATTGAGACTGTAATTTATACCATTAGGCTATGAGGCTCTTACGAATCTATATTACATTTGATGTTTCATATAGGTAGCATTTGGATTGCAATACTTGACAATATAAAGAAAACTAAATAGTATAAACTAAGGAAAACAAGACAGTATAATTCTTTTGTATCATGTTTGATGTACGTAGTACTTGATAAGGATTTTTGTGATATTCATTGTTTTTATATACAAAGTATTGTACTAAACATAATATACAGAGTACTGGTTTGTATTGGTTTGTGTTTTTGCTCAGAAATTTTGATTTTTATATCATATTTTGAATGGTACAAGAAATAAGTATCTGTCCAGTACTTTAGGATTAAATATTTTATCCATTCCGGTATCACAAAATTTTTACAATCAAACGATATTGTAGTGTTATAATGCTAGGTACACAAATTATTTGTATTTGTCAGAGGTTCCAACGGTATAGTATAATGAGAAGATGCGTTGGAGGAGTAACTTGCTCACATTACCGATAACTAACATTTTTCTCATCTCAGATAAAATATATTAATCCTTTTACTGAATCTCGTTTTACTAATCGATCATTCTATAAGTTCTTGATGAAACAGAGACACTGCAATATTAATTACTATTAGCAATCCGTTGGATGACATCAAAGCTAATATCCATGTGTTTGTCAGCATACTATTTTCCAACGGAAATCTATATACTAATAGTTTTGTCTCGAATCATTAGATATGAATTTATATTACAACTAGCTATAAAATAACATCTACTTTTTCTTCTAGTTTAAACTTATGTCATTTTTCTAAGGACAAAGCCCTCTGAGTCCCTTTAAGTCTATTCTAGACAAAGTATATGTATTAAATTGTAATAGAAATTATTTTAATTTTTTATAAGTACAAACACTAAGTTTCTCTTTATTTTAGAGTAAAAGCATTAAAAAGTGTAGCATCATAATGTAGAATATCACAATCCACCACGTATTATTAATGAGTAATAACACATAAAAACTCAAAACTAAACTTATACTTTAAACCTATTCAACTTCACTACATATTTACATATATGTAACTTCAAAAAAAATAAACAAATGACTAATAGCAAATTATTTCAACCACACTATATTTAAAGTTAAATCAAAATACTTCACCTCAATGTAACTATCTCCATAAACAAGTTTGCAACACTTGCTAGGTTCACAATTTAAATAATAACACATAAAGTCTCCAATAAGTGTCATATAAGAGATCATATAATTTCTACTTCTCTCCCAACTATTCATCATCATAATAGTTATAATAATCTCCATTAACATCATTCTAATAAAAATAATATACATCCCCATATTCATCATACTCAACATACTAATCATACGCATTTGCAACTAAGAAAAAAAAAGGTTGAGTCTAAGCCCAGTACATAAATACCTAAACACATGCACATATCATAATAATTGCAATATACACACATATATAATGCAACAAATAATTTACAATCATTTCATTAGTAATTTTCAAATTTACTAGCAATCAACATAAGGATGCTCATGATCTCACCACACACTATTATATATATATTGTGCCTAGGTTGAGACCAACTTTCTAAATAGTATTGGCAACTATCACCTTTGACCTTAATACCCTTAAAATCTATCTAAATCCTTTCAATATGTAACTCCATAGAGGATAATGCTACATACTAATCAACAAGTGCTCGTTAAGGATTTGCTACCTCGAACACCTAAGCTGAGTCACACATAACCAACAAACTAGTCCTTAGCCATGTAATTAGCTAGTTCATTCAATTTTTATTGCTATCATACATAAACAGCAAACATAGTAAACACATACATAGAAGAACTGTTTCAAAATCAACTTGTCTACAACTATCAAATATCTTAAGAATTGTCATGTAGCAACAAGTTAAACTTAATTCTATCCTACAACATAGTCTAAGTTTCAACTAAGAGTTTATTGTTTATTTCCCTTCCTCATTGCTCTATTGTAGATAAAATTGGCTTAGAAACAAAGAGAAAAACCGAAATAGAAGGAAGAAAGAAGTATTCCAAGACAACATAGTTGCATACATGACTGTGTAGGAAAGCACGAGTAGAAATATAGCCATATATATAGTTGTATACCTTACTACGTGAAAGGCTTTCTTAGCACGCCTAAGTACATGGTCATCTACTTAGTCGTGTACCTCAACACGAGCAGGTACACACCTATCTACTAGATCATGTATACTTATCTCTCGATCTTTCTTCACCTTCAACGTGGGTGTGAATATGGTCGTATATCCCTTGAAAACTCACAAACTCCTTCATCTTCGTCCCTTCACCTCTTCATTCTAACAATCACCAATCCTTACAATAGCTCAAATTCACTACAGAAAGCTACCTAATTTATGAATTTAAACATAATTAGAATACTTACTTGTCTCAAACCGAATCAAAAGCTCATAATTCGTTTGATCCACAACTTAACATCAAAGCAATGATGTCAAAATCTCTAAATTGACACAACTCTACATCTTAACCAATTTTTTATTAAAAAGGGGAGTATATGAAAGCACCAATTGTTTAGAAATACTCACCTTTGTGGTTATACATGGAATCAGGAGTCTTTTGCATCACTAGAGTGTAATTCTGTATAGGTTAGGCTTTCCTATGATTAGTAGAGATGAACAATAAAAAAGAAAGGCATCTTAAGGTTACCTGAGGCTTAAATAGTCTGCTATCCAAAAGACTATAATGCCCAGTCTTTTTATAAATGTTATTTTTGTTTATTATTTTAGTATTTATGGAAAGCTTTTAGTTTCTTAATTTCTTATTTCAAGTCTATGTTTTTTTATGTTTCAATTATTGAACCTAGGTTTTCAATGAGTTAAAGTAAGATCTTTACCACTCTCCACTTGCAAGTATCATTAAATTACATTGAAAAGCTACCATATTCTCTTGTATATGAGAATGTATATCTTGAAATGGAAAAAATTAGAACATACATCTTAAAAATAAAAAAAAGGAAAAAGAAGAAAAGTTTAGGTCCTTGTATTACAGTTTTCCACTTGGAATAAGAAGAAATCAAGCATGTTGTCTAATTATTAATAGAGCTGGGAATACGGAAAGGGCTAAAAAATTTGGCCCGCAGGATGTACAAGCTACTTTAGCCTGCCTCGCATGGCTTGCAAGTCGAGGTAGGCCACTTGCTGTGGGCGTGGGTCAGCTCACATGCCCCCCTAAATTAATTAAAAAAGACCGAAGACAAAAAGAAAAGAAGCCAACAAAACAGCAAAATTGAAATCACAATTCACAAATTAGATCGAATCAGCTGTGTTGCACCCGCCCTGCCACCACTCACTGCTAGTCGCTACCACTCTGCCCACTCCTCACCCTCAACCATCTGTTTGGGTCTCATGGTCATGTACTCATATTGTCGTGGACCCATAGTTAGGTGTCGTGTCGTTGACTCATCGTCATCATGTCGTGCTCCTGAGTCATGACTATCTATCACTGCCGTCATCTCATCATGTCCTCTTGTTGCCGTTGTCTCGTCACTAATTAGTAAGCTTGCATTTTTTTTTTTTAACCAACTATTGAATGCTAATGTACGGCCTATGGGTTGTTATAATTATGGTTTAGGGGTTTAGGGGGTTCATCGGCCAAACGGCCAACAGTTTAGGGTTGTTGCTTGTTGTTTTGAGCCGCTAATGTTGTTGAGTTACTGTTTCGCTGTTGCTAAGCGGTTGCTGCTGCTGTTGTGCTATCGCTACTGTTGCTAAGCGGCCAACGATTTTATGCTGCTATTGTGATGTTGTTTTACTACTATTGGTTGCTACTGTCACTATGCTTATTGTTTGTGCTATTTTGTTGCCTCTTGCATTTGTTTGATCACAACTTTGTCCAATTTTTGAATCAATGTCCTCATCTTCTTCCTTTTTGATCTAAAACTAAACCTATTAACTCATGGGACTGAAAGGGATGTCTATGGGAAAAAAGATGTCTATGTATACAAGTGTTTGTCCTTGTAATCTTCACTTGGGAGTCTATTGGTATCTAGAACTTCCAACATCATCATGTTTTACATTTTGTTTCTAGGCCATATGGACATATTTATGATTAGTTCAATTGTATGTGTTTTAAGTAGAAACTTCTTTCTAAGTTGTTGTGGTTTTTTAAATCTTAGTCACGGTTGATGATTGAAGAAATATACTAATGGAAGCTATTAGATGATATATTTTCTTTTTTTGATATATTCTAATTAAACAATTGTGTATTTTGATATTTTCTTTTTTTGATGTATTTTCATAATGAATCCTACAAATTATGAGACTACAAATACAATGGAACCTATTAATGTAGCTGATGTATCTCAAGTCAGTGGGCGTAATGATAATGTACAACTAGGATCTTCTCAATCTCAAGAACTTGCAAGTAAGAAGGCTCAAGTAAGTAGCTCTTCTTCTGAGGTTTGGGAAATATTTGCAAAAATTGGTGTTAGGAAAGATGGTAAAAGTAGAACCAAATGTAAAGCATGTGGGAAGGAATATGTTATTGAGGCACATTCACATAGAACTTCATCCTTATGTCAACATATAGGAAAGTGTCATTTGAGTCAAATTCCTAAATATAATGATGTTGGTGATATGATAATTGATCATGCTAGTAAGTTAAGGTCAAGAAAACTAGATCCTAAAGTTTCTTGTGAGGTAATGGCAATGGCTATTATTAAACATGATCTACCATTTTCATTTGTTGAGTATAGGAGAATCACACATTTTATAATGTTATATAATTCTAATTATAAGCCAATTTCTAGGAAAACTGCTACAACAGATGTTTGGAATTTATACTTGACTTAGAAGGATAATTTGAAACAAATATTGTAGAAAATTCTAGGGAGAGTATGTTTGACTTCTGATGTATGGACTACCTCCACCAGTGAAGAATGTATTTGTTTGACTAGACAATATGTGGATGACAAATGGAAACTGAATAATAAGATTCTTGCTTTTTGTAAAATGCTCCCTCCTCACTCAAAGTTTAAGTTATCAAAAAAGTATTTTGAATTTTTGAAAGATTAGGGCATAGATAGAAAGATATTCTCCCTTATATTGGATAATGCATCTACAAATGACTATATGCAAGATTTCTTGAAAGAGCAACTGAACTTACAACATAGTTTATTAATGGTGGTGAGTTTTTTCATATTAGATGTTGTGCTCATATTCTTCATTTAATCATTAAAGAGAGGTTGATGGTAAATAGTGAAGCATTGCATAAAATAAGGGAAAGTATGAAGTATGTAAAGGGCTCCAAGGGTAGAATGAAACATTTTTTGGAGTGTGTTCAACAAGTTGGCGACATTAATACCAATGTTAGTTTGCGCTTGGATGTAGCTACTAGATGGAATTCCACTTACCTTATGCTTGATAGCGCACTTAGGTATCAACGTGCTTTTTCTTGCTTTTGTCGTTATAAATATTATCCAACAATGGATGAATGGGAAAGAGTATAGAAGATATGTAAGTTTTGAGCCCCTTTTATAGTATCACCAATTTGATATCAGATCCTCGTATTTAACTTCAAACCACTATTTTTTGCAAATTTGAAGAATTGAATGTTTGTTGAATGAAAATTTAAGTTGTAAAGATCATGTCATAAGGAAGATGTCTATTAAAATGAAACAAAAGTTCAATAAATATTAGAGGGATTATAGTATTGTTCTTGCACTTGGAGTAGTCTTTGATCATCGAATGACGTTTAATTTTTTGAAGTTCTACTTTAATAAACTTAGTCCCTTCACTTGTGAAGAGAAGTTAGTTCACATAAAAAGCAAGTTATATAAGTTCTTTGAAGAGTATGAGAAGAGCAAAACAAATCACATGTCTAGAACTATAAGCCATTGGGTTAGATCATCTTCTCTAGGATAAGATACATTCGGAGGTAGCGATAAGGAGCAGCACCATGATACTTGCATTCTGGAAAGGGTTTAGCAATTGATCTTGCTACTTTGGATGTAAGTTTAATAATAACTCCATTTAACTTTTTAATTATTTTTTTGTCGTATTATATATTAGTATTTAATTAGTTTTTTCCTTAATAATGTAAGAGTACCATTAAGTAGAAGTACGAAGTTCTAGTAAATCTTCTTTAGATATTTATCTAGATGAGCCAATAATAGATATAGACTTCCACTCAAAATTGGATGTATTACAACTTTGGAAGAGTCAAAGCTAAAGATATCCTCATTTGTCCATCATGGCCTCTGATATGCTCAACATTCCAATTACCACTATAGCATCTAATTTAGCTTTCAGAATTAGTGCCTATGTACTCAATAAGTATCACAGTTCTAGCTCCCATCAAATATGGAAGCTTTAATTTGTATATCGTAATTGGTTATAAGATTTGCTTGTGAGGTGAATTCTTTTTATTATTTTGGTAATTACTTTCTTTTAACATATTATTTCAAGTGTTTAACATCTAATTATATGTGTAACGTGGTAAATTGTAGATGAAGAAGAAGACAATGGGAGTACGAGTAGGACTACTTCATCAAAGAGAGACTCCAATTTGTTTGTTGTTGATGATGATGATGATGATGATTAATCTATATATATGATTTATTTCTTTTATTATTGACTTTGTTTTCTGATATAATTAGTGAAAAAGACTTTGTGATAATTTGGGTTCGTCTTTGCGTAAATAGTATAAATCCAAGTCCTTCTAAAAGCAAACTTTATTTTGCAAATTTTGAAATCAAACATTTAAAAAAAATGAGTTGGTTGGTCAATAATTCATTCTACAAAACATTTAGATGAAACATTCATGTCTATAGCATAACATAAGACCAATTACTAAGGATGAAACTCATTGACTAAATACGTTTTATTGTCACTTAAAAATAGATTCTTTTTAGAGAATAATTATAGGATATCCTTCAGTACTTGATGGAATCCGGATAAAACACTTTAAGGAAGCTAACTCCTAGTAAATATTTTTTAACCAAAGTTTGAAAGCAATCAAATAGAAGTAATTTTGTATATAATATATCCTAAAGCTATTAATACAATACTTTAATATATTTTGTAATATTAAAAAAAAAAATCTATTGTATGCAAGGCAAGCTAACCCGTTGGCCAATAGGGTAGGGCAAGCCAACTTCTTCGACCCGCATCATGTGCGAGCCATCACAGGCCAACTAGCTTCGACCCGTAGGCCGGTGCAAGTCAAGGTAGGCTGGCTTGCTTTCCTAACTCTAATTATTAGTATATATAAATTAGGACCTATAGAATTTTAAAAGCATATTTTGAATAATAAAATAGTACGATTCGGTCATAATAAAATTTAGGAATAAGAAATTATTAAATATCATAACCAAAATAATCAGAAAAATAGAATACAAAAAAATAAGATATCTAGCAATTTCTATCAAGAGTTGTGAATAAACAATTAGGGTTCAATAAGTGAATAATTTAACTAAGCCTAGGATTTCATCAATAATATTGGATAGATTAATAAGGGTGTTTAGATTCTAAGTTGGCTCATATTCGGTTAACATCATTAGAGAGAAGGAGTGCTTTGATTATAAATGGGTTCATATTCTACAACAAAGATTTCTTTCCGAAGAATTATCTTCTTTCAAATGAAATGATCACATATTCACACGTTACATTTCGTGAACACTTTTATCAGGAAGAAATGTTTTCAATCAAATGAATGGGCATTTTACGAGCAAAAATTTAGAGAGTAAGAATACCTTGTTTTAATGTGTAGTAATGCAAGCAATTATTATTTCCAACTTTTCAAAACATTTAATCTCTCTTTTAACCTATGGTTGTTTATTTATTTATTTTTGTTAAAACCCGGATCGTGAAATGAGATAAAAGGAAAATTAATCTTGAATCGAAAAAGTAGTGTTTTCTGATTTCTCTCTCTTAAATTATGAAGTGTTTACTAATTGACTTCGAGGTATACTACTCGTCGAAGTTGGTTGGAAACATTTTAGGTACTGAGCTAATCGGGAGAGGATGAAAGAGTGATGCATTCATGAACTTACAACGCTTTATCCATTACCCCTATACGCAGATTATGACACATTCGGGCTGCTGTATCCTTCAGGTTGGATAAGTCAAGATGTCAATCGTTACCTTTTTTTTCTCCCTTTAAATAAAATAAAGGGAAAATTACATACAAATAGATTAATATTTAAGCTTAACCTTAAATATTAAATTAAATTTTTAAATGATTAAAATAGAATATATTTCTTATGATAAATGATTTAAATAGAAGATCAAATTTTCGAGTTGTTGAAATAAAATATCAACATTTTGATAAGTGGTTCAAATTTTATTAAATTATTAAAGGACGTTAATAAATAAATAATAAATAATGACATTATATTTTTCAAACAATAAAATCTTAGTAAAAAAGAAATATAAAAGGTTCAGACCCATAAGTTAATAACCTAAACGATTAAGCTAGTGTTACTTCTTCTTTTTTATGTTTTCCATTTTCTTCCCTTATTCTTTCCTATTTTTCTCTCTAACTTTATGTTTTTTGTGTTTTTTTCCTTGTTCTTTCTTATTCGCTATTTAATAAAATTACATAAATTTGTAATAATGAAAAGAGAAAATTTACTTTTTTAATTTTAAAAGTTATACTACAAATTTTATACGCTTTGCATATAAAAAAAACTTATAAATCACATATATATTGCTTTTTTCAATATCACATAAATTTAAAATTTATAGAAAGAAAGATAAAATTTACAGATTTTATAGGGTTCTACGTACCCTATAGGTTTTATAGAATACTAAGATATTACAAGATAGGCCCAAATCCAAAATTTAAAAGCTTATACCTTATGATGAATACAAATAGAATTGCATATCCTATCCACTCTGTATCTATTCACCCCTAGCATTAAGACCCTATGTCAATATAAATTTAGAATACTTATAAATTGTAAACAATTGCAGTGAAAACCTTATTTTGATTTATAAAAATAATAATAATAATAATAACCTAACACTTGAGGTAGAATAAATAAAAACCTAGTCCTTCTAGTACAGTAATCGTCACCATTATGAATGAAGTGGTTGATTACATTTAATCGTAATTGGAAAAAAGATTGTTCAAGTTCAAGTTCAAGCATACGTAAACAAAGGATGCACCAATATCGTGCTTATAATAGTTAAAAATATTTCATCACCGTAATCCCTAAAATTGTGAGAAATAGTACTTGGTGCAAGTGAATGCAAACATCATGGGAGGTGGTGAATGGTGGTAATTAACCAGAATAAAAAATACTATGAAAATGAGGAAAATAATAACCTATGTGGTATATATTTTTTATGAGTTAGGGTGATGTAAGTGTTGAATTTTTCAAGTTTGATATGTTTATGTAAAATCTAAAATTTACAAAGGATGTCTATAATTTACCAAATAATTTATATTCATTTTTAGAATTTTACACTTACATTTTCAATATACTAATGGCCTTATCCACTAACTCATGCCTTGGGGCTTATTTGTCTCATCCTTTTTCCATCTTTTTGTTATTTACTCAAATATCATATTGAATTTATCTATCATTTACTTCATTTATTTTTACAAAAATGCCAATTAAATTTTTCTTTTTCAATGCATAATATATATTTTTTAAACCTTTTTATCTTAAAAGCATATGAATTTTTACTTCTCAATTCCCTTATTCCAATCACCACTATCATCATAACTACAAAACAAAGACAAATAAGATATAGATAAAATATTTTCTCAAATGCTAGATTTCAAATAGATTCATATCAAATACAAAATAAATATAGATAAGATATTTAAAAGATACAATTTAAAAAAAAAAAAAGACTATTCAAACAAGCCATGTTCTATATATGACTAAAAGCTGGTTGCTATAAGTGTCATATTACTTACATCATCAAAGTAAAGAGCTGAACACTATTAACACTGGATTACAACAATACTAAAAACAGGTTATAAACGTATCTTATTCTCATACTTCAACCACCACCTTCATCACAACTATGAAACAAAGATAGATAAAGGCTTTGGTTGAATTGTCTGTCTTTTATTTGTATCTTATTTGCATCTAATATATATCTAATCTATGTCTAATTAAAATTGGATGTTTGGGTAATTGTTTGATTTGTTTCTATTTCAATAGGGATTTAATTTTTGAGAAAATTACATATTTAAACCTCAATGTTTGGTATCTTTTTTGTTTGTGTCTTAAACCCTTTTTTGTTTATTCCAATACTCAAAGTTTACAAAAATTTGCAATAGAGTCCATCCGTTAACTTTTACATTAAATAGTTACACATAGCATACCTCAATTGGTTCACGTAATATGCGTGGATGAATCAAAATGTGACATGTGTCACTATTAACAGAAAAACTAACGAAAAATTGTTTTGTACATTTTTATAAACATTAAGGACTGAAATAGAAAAAAAATTATGACTCAAATAAAAAATATGTCAAACGTTGAGGACTACAAATGTAATTATCCCTTAGTTTTTAATAAAGATATATGTGTAATTTTAACCTTTATCTTTTCTTCCATTTGTTTTGAGCCAAACACTAGATTCAAATAAACACCAAACAAATGCCAAATTAACAAAATAAAGGTAAGCCAATCACCTCTAAAATATTTCCATAAGCATTAAATTTCAAACATATACTAATTAGACACTGATAAATGCAAATAAAATGCAAAAAAAGATTAAAAAAAAAAAAAGACAATTCAAACAAGCATTGTATAAAGTATCATAAATACTTACATTACCAGAGTAAAGAGCACTATTAACATTAAATTACAGCAATACTTAAAACAGGTTAGAAACGATATCCCATAAAATATAAATGCTCCAATATTTTCCTGCCTTACTATTTAAAGTTACAAGTAGATGCTAGAATTCATAATTACTCCAAATAATAGAATATCGCAAGCGTTGGATCGAGAGAAACATTAAAAGGAGTTTCAAAAAAATGAAAAAGTTGTAGGGTTTATTTTCCTTTTTTCTTTTTTTTTTTCCTTTTCCAACTAATATATATTGTGTATTATATATGTGGAAGAAAAGAAATCAAAACCGATTCATTCTTTTGGAAAATGAACGTTTATAGCAAGGCCTTAAAGAGAAAGTAAAAAAAAAAAAAAAAGAACTTTTTATTATGACTTATATGGGCCAAAATCCATAAAAAAAAAATGTTATTTTTTTTTAAATATTATGAGAATACAGTCATGGGAAAAAATATTGCACAAATAGGATACCAAAAGCCCATGCAGTACATGAGTTTTTAGTATAAAAAAATGTATTGAAAACACATGATAGGCCTGGATTTTTTGCTGTACAAAAACAACACCTACACCCACAAAAACCCATTTCTCCAACACAAAACACACAAACTTCAATAAACTCTCTCTTCCTTTAGACATAATAGGTAAGAAAATTTGAGATTTATGTACAAATTAAGCATTGATCAACATCAAATTGAATAAATTTTGTAACATATACAATCTATTTATATTACATTACATTTTATGTGCCATTTCAAGGTGTTTTATTTGTACACTTAAGGTTAAAACCCATATATGATATACCTATATTATTAATAGAAGTGATGGTTTTAGTTTTAAAATAAAAAAAATGTGTAGTATTTCATTATGTGGATACTATAGTGCTAAAATATCTTAAATATGAGAGTTGTAGAGATGTAAAAATTATTGGGCATAATACTTGTTTGGATTGCATCGAAGGTGTTTGGAAAAATTACTCAAAGGGGGTTTTGTTTAGTATGAAATTAATTTTAAAACCCAAATTTCATATAACTATGTTATATGTACAACTGAAGATTGTATTAAGAGAGAGAGAGAAAGAGAGAGAGAGAGAGATAACCCAATTGTTTGCTTCTTCTCTACTAATAATGCCCACTCCCTCAACTCGTTCTAAAAGAAAATAGGATTTCGCGTAGTAAGGTTTTGATGATAAAAAACCGCTCATAGAAAAAAGTTAATTTAGCTAATTCTCATATATCTTGAATAAAAGATATTGCATAAAACATATCTAGGTAACCACAATTATATGACCAATCATATATCACATATATTATTTCATCCCACAAAATTCTATTAGGACCTTTTTAACAAAATAAGTTTTGTAAATTTCAATACTTTAAAGATAAATAAAGCGGTTTATATAAAATAGATGCCATAAAAATTCCTAAAAAGCTATACTCATAGAAAAACTTGTATTTGTTATGAATTTATACCAATCGAATGAATCAAGTTAAGGAGGAGGGGTCAAAAAAAATCTTTGAATTTGCATTACTAAAATTGGCAAAGAGATTTTTTATAGTTAAAAAAACGAATTGTATTTGTATTGTATTATCAATTGTTTAATTATTAGAAATATATTTATCAATGAGTTTTCTTGATGATTCAAAAACAAGTTATGTACTCGGTTTGGGAATATTAATGATACTTAGAACAATATCTATATATACCCTTTCAATTAAAAATGTTAGAATATAACATGATTTATGAATTAATCAAATGTTTTGTATTTTAAATTTCTATCATTTGTTGTGTATTATTTCACAATGTGTGTAGAGTAATAGCAAAATATGTAAAATGTAAGAGTTGTAGAGACTTAGAAATTGTTGGAAATGACATTTATTTGGAATGCATTAATAAAAATAGTCAAAATTACGCAATAGGGAGTTAATGTAATTTTTCATGACACTAAATACGGACACGTTATGTAATTAGGTTGGAAATGGCTAAGATGGTGAAATTTATTATGTATGCAGGAGAAAACATTATGCATGGCAATGAAGGGCTCGATTATAAGAATAGGTTGATGAAGAAGTTAAAGGTTCAGAGGAATTCTTACATAGGATTTATAGAAGCATTGGAGTCATTCCAACTATAGTTTGTGTTGAGATACTATGTAGGCATCCACATTACTTTCATGGGGGGTGAGATATACGTTGATGCTAATTACGGACAATGATGATGTTGAAAATGTAATTGAAAGGATTGCAGCCTTTGGGGAAAAGCACATACAAGACATGTATGTTGAAATTCATGAGGAATTACAATATCTAAATGAAGGAGAGCCCTTGGCAGCTAATACCTCATCACCTCAACAGGAGGAAGGGCCAAGCATGATGACTAATTCACCAATGTGTGATGAAATGGCTTTGATACCAATTTCTAAACCTTTGTGCAATGTAGAAAACTCTGATAATCCAGAATTAAATCAAGTCGTACACTCTCCACCAAAAATTGATACTATTGTGGAGCACTTTGCAGTGCACAAGGAGTATTCCATGAGGATGAGAGTCCTGCCAAAAATGTCATTAATGGAATGCATGCTACACATCCACTAGTGCACATATATGCTATGTAAGCTCATAGATTCCAAGAAGCAAGTCATTTGGATGATAGCAAACCTAAAGATGCCATTTCATTTTTCAATGCTAGGGGAGATAGTGGTTATATCACCTTTGAAGAAACTGTAGCTACTATGTATGGTGACTTCGGCACTAGTGATAAGCTTAGAAAGGGAATGAGATTTAATGGTACCAAAGAGTTAATGCAAGCTATCAAGATGTATCACATAAAGAACCACTGTCACTTTGCAATTGAAAAATCAAACAGGACCTTATGGTCAATTTTTTGCACCAAGAAGGACAATGGTTGTAAGTGGAGGCTTTGAGCTTGTAAGAAGAAATTGGAAGGCCTTTTTGCCATTAAAATCTTCAAGGGACCTCACACATGCACAAACATTATGATACATCAAGATCATTTGAAGTTAGATTCAAATATGATGACTATAATCTTCATTGAATATGTAAGGAAAAACCTAGACATAAAGGTTTCCAACCTTGATTCTGTAATTGAAGCTAACTTTAGGTATACAATTTCCTTGAGAAGGGTGTGAGATGTGAAGAGGAAAGCTATTGAAGTTATGTATGATGATTGGGGAAAATCTTACAATGAAATGTCGAAACTACTAAACGCAGTCTAAATTAGTAATCCTAGAATACATGTCGAATGGGATTAGCATGATTCAATAGTTCTTAGGGAGTGCATATTGAAATGGTCTTTTGGACATTCAATCCATGTGTTAAGGCATTTAAGTATTATAGGCTTATGCTTAGTATCAATGATACTTTCTTGCATGGGAAGCATATGGATGGTTTCTTTGAAAAATGAAGGAGCATGTTATAGGTAATCATGAAGAAACCATTTGTCTCATTTCTGATAGACATACCAGTATCGACACTGTAGTTGAGAGATAGGACAATGAACGGAAGTCCCCCTCTACAGTGTGGCGATTTTGCATTTGCCATGTTGCAAGTAACATTAACACTGCACATAAGAATTTGCAATGCAAGAAATGAGTGACGGTTGTTAGGATGAAGGTACAGCCTCATAAGTTTGGCATTACAAGGATCTAGTTGGGCAAATAAAGGTTGATGCCCCTACATGATTTTATGGCATCCCACTAAAATAGTAGACACTTGCATATAATAAAGGGTACCATTTTGGGTACATGACTTTGAACATTGTTAAAAGTTATAATCTTACTCTAAAAAAGGCAAAAGGCGCACTGGTGACTGTGCTGGTACCCAAAAAACAAATTCTACAATTGCATCAAACATTAAGATAAGATGATTGGGGATGCATAGAAAAGAGCAATAGCATACCAAGTTTTCACAAACTACGCCAACGAGAAAATAGAAAAATGGAGATGTAGGGCCAGTATGCACAAGTTCATAAGGTTCAACAGACCAAACCAGATATTTCAAGTCTTAACAAAGCCTTAGCGCGTGGCAAATGGAGTTAAAGGAAGAAGAACAACACAAACTATAGACTTCAAGAATCACACGTGCACATGTAACAAGTGGCAAATATACAAGATCCTATTTCACATGTTTGCACTATAGTAACATATCTAAAGCTTGATAGCTTGTTAGTCATTGGCCAATGGTATAGGTGGATAAATCAGTTATAATGTTATCATAGTCGCTTCTATCCAATTAGAAATGAGCACTACTAGCCAAAGGTAGACTTTTCATTCCTTTACCCTAACGTTGACAAACTTCAAAGTGGAATGGAAAAGCTTAAATCGAAACAATACCACTTAGAGATGGACCTTAGAGATACTTCATCCAAAACTAGGTGCAATAGGTGTAGAAGGAAAGGGCACAATAAAAGGAAGTGCCCAAAGAGAAATAATAATGGTATAAAGTTTGTAATGAAAAAACTTACTTGCTTCATTTATTGAACATTTTTTTGTAATTTAGTTAACACGATAACCTTCCCTTTGCTAACTAAAACTCACTTTCATATCGCAGGATAAATGGATCTAAGACCTTTTAATCTATCATTACTGAGACAACAGGCTAGACATCGATTGGAGTCTATTCGGTAGGGATAGGTATTGTATTTTATAAGTTTTGTTTGTACTTTCCAACTAAATCTATCGATTCTTACAATTTGTACTTTTATATTTACATGAAGTATCTTGGCAGACAATTAGGCATCAATAATTACAGTTACGACATGACAAGGATGATATTTCATTAGATCCCCACATGTCACCTAATCTAAAGTTAGTTAGGTTTATAAGATTGGCACATCTTGCCTTCATTTAGTTAGATTAGCATTTTCTTACAACACTGGTGGAGAGATGGAGGATCGAGACACACACCTTCCGCATGGCCCATAGCGAGGCCACTATGACTTTACAAGACGTCGAGTTCCAATTCAATTTACTAGTTAATAGGCAAGCTACTATAGGTAACACTAACCTTGATTAGGCATATGAGTGTAAGTTGTTACATGGTGAGAACCTGGAGGTAAAGCACATAAAGGGCGGCCAGATTAACTTATCCTGGTTATGGTGCAGATTCCAAGTTTTGCATGCTAAGGCATTCGATAAGACAATTAGGTGTCATACATGTACCTACATTTTACAATTGTTGGGAGGCTTTGCATTTGCAATAAATTAAACAATCTAGTTCATTGTATATTCCTTCCGCTCTTGGAAGATTTCGCTCTTACAAGATAATGTAGCTAGGGCTTTGCTTGTTTAGCCTGGTTGTATCACTAGTTATAACATGCACCCATCTCCACCATACAGGAGATGGGAGAAGAAGCAATTCTTCTACTAGTATGGGCATGAGAGAGGTTCTCACATATGGCTCCCTTAAGTTGTTACAAGATTTCATTAGAGGATATGAGGTTTATGGCTTCTTAGTGGAAGATAACCCGAGACATTGGAACCCACAACAGGTATGTTTTCTTTTTGTATTTTTATATCCATTAGACATTATAAATATTCATTAACATTTGCATGTTTAATGTTAGGTTATTTGGCAACCTTATCTCGAGGATCTCATCAATATACTCTCCTTATTCTACTATACGAGTAGAGGAGTTTGGATAGCTCGGGTACCATTGATATGCTTTCATATTATAGAGTGGTACTACCCAAACCACATCTACCACCAATTGGGTGCATTCCAACAAATGCCTGCCAATGTCAACACAAAACTCCACTTGCACCATACAGATTTACAAGGTCAGATCAACACTGATTAGATAGGGTTAAATGAATCCTACATTGCCTATTGGGAGGATCGTCACTCCTATAAGATCTTATTAGAATATGGTGATGGTATGCATCCAAACTACATCTATTGGTACAGATGTGTTAACCACCGCTAAGTGGGGCATACTGGAGCAATAATTAAACACTTGATAAAAAATATATTTACAATATCACATTGAATAGAGCATATGACTAAGTTAAGCTAATATGTTTTCTTCCGCTTCTTCTAGGCTGACACCCTCTACCATATACGCATAGCATCCAATCTACCTGCAACAATTTCCCTAGTCTGTGTCGGCGTACAACTAGTTGAAGATCATGGTGAAGTCATACTTTTTCATGCTACTCAACATGAGTAGCTACTAGAGGGGGAGGTTATTACAAACCCAGAATATGCACCTCCAATAGATCTCGCACCTACACCTACACCTGCACTTACAGCACCACCACACCATTCAGTTCATATAGCAAGAGGTAGAAGAGGACGACGAAGGGATGAGCAAATCCATCATGACCACACTACTCCAAACATCATGGTCAAGGACATCATAGGTAGCTAAACTCCTAGTGGATGAGCAAATCCATCATGACCACACTACTCCGGACATCATGGTCAAGGACATCATAGGTAGCTAAACTCCTAGTACCAACTTATTCATTGCCCCCTAAAGGCACTCTATTAGTACTCCTATTCCTAACTCCACTTGCTCTCCAAAGATCACACCACTATCAATCGGATATTGGTGACAACTTACAACCTTCGATACAATAGAGTCTAGTTCCTCCACATGACTTTGATGAGTCCCCTACAATACAAGAGTCATAGGCACCTCCCACCTTTGATGTGAGATGAACTAGTACATATCTGTAAACACCACATTTTGCCTAGGAATGAATAATCATTGATAATAATCAATTTTCAATTTTTTCAAAAAAAAATTTCCAATTTTTCTTTAATTTAGCAAAAATAATAAAAATATTCAAAAAATAAAAATAAATAGGAAAACACATCAATTTTGAAAAATGATTTCAGAAGTGGTAATAATAAGGGATAAATAATTTTTACAAATTTTTGAAGTTACAAAAAATACAAAAAAATGGAAAAATTGCATCGCATATATACAATTTGCGATATAAAGAAAATCAGGAAATTGGGCCAGCTCAGCTGGCTCGTGTGTGCGCATGGGGAGCGTGTAGAGGCCAGAGGTCGCGAGTTCGAATCTCCCCCGAGCACTCTGTGCAATTTTTTTTGTCTTTCGCCTGGAGCTGCCACGTGGCAGCGTGTGATTGGCCGAGGGAAGTCACGCGTGTCGCGCTGATCGTCTTCTTCGCAAGCCCAGCCGGAGAAAAATCTGGCAGAAGACCGATAAGGTTGAAATTGCTGGATTTCTTCGAATCTTTTTAGATTTCAATAAATCTAAAACCGAATTATCCAGATAAATCACAAGATTACAACAAATCGACATCAAATAGGTTGGATAAAATCAAATCTAAAAAACGGAAAAATATTGGTTTATCTAAATCGCCGGATTTGAGCTTATCCGGAGTCGATTCGAAGTGCTTATAAATAAAGGAGGAGTGGAGGAAGCTAGAACAGGGATCAGAATTAAGAGAAAGTGAGGAAAGAGAGCAAATCGGAGAGCACCGAAGGAGAACCAAAATCGCAACCACCGACCGGAGTTGAACCACCACCAAGAGACGATTTGGGAGCAAACCACCGCCACCATTGGATTCAGCACCCTCAAGAAGCTAGGATTCGACACCTCACCCATTGCAAAAGACCGCCGGAACGCTGTGAATAAGCCCCCCCGCCGCCGTGTCCGACCGATCCGACCCACCCGCTTCGACCCGACCCGCGCACCGACCTGGATCTAGGTAAGTCGGATTTTTCGGATTTTTTTATTTAATTTATTTATTTTATTTATTTATTTATTCCGAATTGATTTATTATTTGTTATTTAGTTAGCTATTTATTTATTTGTTTAGGTTTTATTTTCAGTAAATAGGAAAATGGTAGAAATTAGATTTTTCTAAGATTTAATAATGTGAAAATAGTAAAAAAAAATAAATAATAAAAGGAAAAATAATAAAAAGAAAATAAAAATGTAGAAAAGTAATAAAAATATTAGGAAAATAATAATCAAATTTTAGATTTCAAAATAGGATAGATAATAACTTAGGATAAAATCATAAAAATCATAAAAAAAAAATCATGAAAAATCATAAAAATCATTAAAAAAATCACAAAAATTATAAAAAAAAAATCATCATAAAAAAATCATGAAAATCATGAAAATCTAAAATTCAAAAATTATAAAAAAATGAGTTTTAGCACTTAGAAAAATCATTTTTCTCAAATAAAGCCAAAATTGATGTTTTTCCCTAAAAATCATTTTCAAAAGATCAAATTAAAGCTTAGGCTTAGAGTTTTTAGAAAAATCCCAAAAATGATAAAAACATAAAGCAAAAGAGATTTCAAAATTAAAATTCACAAACAAACTTAAAGTTTTCAGAGAAGCGAACTACAGCTTGTTTGATCCTGAATAGCAGGTACGTAGCACCCATTCGGGTCAACCCATAAAATGAAATAAAAAATCATTTTCTTGAGATAATTCAAAAACATAATAAAAAGTAATAGAAACACAATAAAACACATTTCTAAATAGGACAATTTTAGGAGATTAGGTGGTAACCGTAAGGTTTTAATAGGTTAGCCTCTGGACTTAGAAACTCTGGTTTTCCCTTTTCCTCTTTTCAAAAACAAGAAGAGGAAATAACGACGACTTGTAGTCCAAATTAAGACTAATCCGCTCCTTTAGTCTTAATTCAATATTTCCAACAACAGTTGGGTGGCGACTCCAAAAATCAAACGAAATTCCTAACTCAAGTCGATGATCTATATTAGATGAGCATAGGGTCTAGTCTAGATCGGATTAGGAATGGGAATTCAAAAATTAGACTCGGCAGGATGGCGACTCCACTGGGGACCCATGCCAGTAGGCTAGCCACCTAAATCTCTTCGAATTGTTCTCTTTAAGAAATGTGTTTCAATCATTATTATGTTACTAACGTTTTAGGGATTAGTCAGATTTTCAGTTTTTGTGGGGGTTTACATGCATATGTGTGTGTGAGTAGATGCGGTCGAACCCGGACCATCCTAGAAACCTAAGACGGGGAGCCATTGTGTAGGTTTCGGGCGAAGTGAGTTGATTCACCGTTCGGGACCGATTAGGCTGCCCCACCCTATGCTTCGATATGGCCTGAGATCCATTTCTTCAAGAATGCGGGAGGCCATAGAGCTCGTGAACCAGTTAGAACCAACCTGCTTGCATACATAACATCATAGGGTTGACAATTGGTGACAATGTAATGGTTTGTTATTTTGTTCATGGAGTTCAAATTTATTTCCCTGTAATGTTTCATAGTTCTGTTTGTAATTAGGCAATTTCTTATTGTAATAGATGGCTAGCACCGTAGTCGACCGCCTCCTCCGCAAAGAAATCCGGGTGTACAAACCTTTGGACCCAAAGTTGGTACTGGACCATTGGTTTACCTTGTACAACCCAAAAGAGCAGGCCTTCATCCAGCAAAAGATCGGTTCCATCCTCTCACTGACAAAGATAGAGGTAAATTTGCCTTTAGTCCGGGCCATGCTCCAATTATGGGAAATCGAGCCCGCTGCTTTCTTTATCGGGCCGCATGAGATCACCCCTACCCTGGAGGAGTACACCCAGTTGCTACAGGCTCCAGCACTGACTGATCAAATCTACGCACCAGACCTTGAGGCCAGGCCAGCCGGTACCTTTAGCAGATTATTAGGCATCCATAAGACAGCCGTCAACAAAGCCCTGGCAGACTGTAATGGATATTGCATACGTATGGATGATTTAAAAGCCTGGTTCATCGCCCGAGAGGACAATGGGGATAGGAAGGACATACTGTATGGGGACCCCAAAACTTACAGACAGAGAAGGATGAACGCTTTCATCTTGATAGCCTTCGCCACCATACTGTTCCCCACCGGGACCTTCTATATTCACTACCGGGTTGTAGAGCTGGTAACCCAATTTCTGAGGGAAGATCTTACATCCTGGCTCTACTGGCTGAACAAATCCGGAACTTGAATTTCCTCAAGAAGAAAGGCCATGGGATCCTTCACTCAAGCCTCAACCTTCTGCTGATATGGTTTGTAAGCCACCTTAAGTGCTTCAGGTTGAACATGGTCCGAAAAACCTTAGCCCAGCAGGTGGATCTCGTAAACTCATGTATAGAAAAGGTGAAGCTACTCGACGACCTTACCAGCCACAATTAGGTAGAGGTACTTAGAAGTTTCGGTGCTGATGATATTCTGTGGACAGTTAGGTGGAGTTGCTGTAACAAAATCATCTTAACCTGCAGAAACCTCCAAGCAGTACCTTTAATCGGAATCAGCGGATGTATTGGATATCAGCCCAACTCAGTGGTTCGCTAGTTTGGTACCATCCAAGATATAGTTTATCGGCCCTCGCTAGAAGCAATCACCTTTGAGTACCAAGATCTGAACCTGTTGGTAGCCGAGAAGTTTGCTAAGCTGGCAAAGGTCAAAGCACTTTGGGAAGCAAGAATTGAAAGTCTGAATGTAGACCTTGGGGAGCTAGATGGCGAAGTGGGAAAACACTGAGCCACCAGAGAGTTTGTAATCTGCCAGCTATACTAGACAGGGGAAAGAGCATATCGGGTTCCAGACGTCACCCAACCAAGACCAGACAAGATCAATCCAGAGATAGAAGTATACCTAGAACAGGTCAAGGCCCGAATGGAGGTATACTTTGAAGCTACAGATCATAAGAAAGACATCTGGAATGGACGTTTCAAAGAATCCGACCAAAGGAACAAGGCCTTGGAAGCACAATTGGAGAAGACCCAAGCCAAAGTCAAAGAATTAGAAGCCGTCATCAATGGGAAGTCTGAGCCTCCACAACAGAAGAACAAAAGAGCTAGGAAATAGATCATTATTTGTAATCTTTTATTTTGATTATCGAACTCCAAAATTTTCAATATTAATAAAAGTGAAGTTTCAATATTACATTGTCAATCAATTGTCAACCCTTTTATTTTTAGCATCTGCGTGACACATGCATATCATTTTGCATACATCATACTAAAAAAACCAAAATGCGCGCCCAGGTATCAAAATAGCTCCCAAGCAACTGAACCCTCCCAGAAGTCCAATTCTCACACGTTCAAGAACAAAAATGGCCAACAGTAGCGACAACCGCAACAACACAAATGCTGAAGCTGCCTCAGACTCCAGGATCGTATCCCTAGAACAAACGGTCCAACAATTGGCTGCCCAGGTCCACCTCCTAACTGAAAGCATCGGCCTCCTTCGCACCACTCAGCCAACCCAAGAAGAACATTCAGGGGGCAAGAAAGGGAAAGCAGTGGAGGGACAGCCTCCGGAGTATGAAGAAATCAATTCCCACCTCAACCCGACTTTTGAATATGAGCCGAAGATCAACCAGGGACCAACCTCTGACGACTTGAAAAGGGAAATGGAAGAGAGGCAGAAGGAGATGGAGAAGCGACTCTTCCAGCAGCTCCATGACAAGATGAAAACGATTGAGGGCCCTAATGGTTTTGAACAAGCCGGGATCACCAATCTACCAGCATACAGGGAAGAGGTATACCTTGAGAAGTTCAAGACCCCAGATTTCGAAAAGTATGATGGGACCGGCTGCCCTAAAATGCATACTAGGCTATATGCCCGGAAAATGAGCAAGTATGCTCAATACAACCAACTCATGCTCCAGACATTCCAAGATAGCCTCACAGGCCCTGCACTGGTCTGGTATGCCCACCTGGACTTCAACACTATCAATACCTGGGAGAAGCTAGCCCGGGCGTTTTATGACCAATATAAGTTCAATATCGAAGTCGCCCCATCTGTAATTGATCTGGGGAGTCTCCGAAAAAGGCATGCTGAGCCATTCAAGGAGTATGCTCAGCGTTGGAGAGCTCAGGCCGCCAGGGTAGCAATCCCGATATCTGAGAAGGAATTGACATCCATATTTGTCAATACCCTGGACAAGACCTACTTTTCACACCTGGTAGGCCAGACCTCATCCAGTTTTGTAGAGGTAATGGCTGCGGGATGCAGGATTGAGAATGCCATCACCACTGGCAAACTCCAAACAATGGAGCCTCCTAGGGTCACACCGACACAAAAGCCTTTAGGAGGAAACAGAGCTAAAGAGTCCACTGTTAGCACGGTCTACTCCGGTAAGGCAGAAAAATCTGGGACTCGGTTGACATTCCAGACCACGAGTACCCCAGCCCAGCAACCCATGACAGGTCACACCCAGGCCACCAGCGCCCCAAGGCAGTTCACTCCAATCCCCATACCGCTCAGTCAAGTCTTCGCTCGGTTGAGGGCAAACAACTTGATCAGCTTCGAGATTCCCAATAACCGGTACAAGCCCAAGAATTTCGACTCAAGCCTCAAGTGTGACTACCATATGGGTCAAGAGGGGCGTTCTACAGATAGGTGCTAGAGGCTCCGGCACAAGATCCAAGACTTAATCGATGCAGGAATCATACAGCTGGATTTTGTGAACACCCCAACACCCAATGTCAATACCAACCCACTGCCCAATCATAAGCCCACCATTAATATGATCACATCTGAGGAGTCGGTTCCCAAAGAAGCCCCTAAGCAGAATACGACGGAGCAGCAGAAGAAGCAATCCCATCAAGCTCCAGAAGAAACACCAAAGGCACACATTAAAAATAGGTGGTTAGCCAGAGACCCCACAATCGGCACTTTGGGAGAATCACACGGGAGATTTCAGTATTTGGTAAACTATTCTTATACCCCGACTGAGCAGGGGCCGCCTAGTGGATGGGGACCAGAATTTGAGAAAGAAGACAACCCGTCAAAGGAAGAGTGGAAGACTATCAACATGATCAACTCTCATCAGAAGCCCAGGGTTATACAATGCTACGAGGGACAATCAGTTGAGGTACAAATCCCAAGAAAAAGATATGTATTCAATGTTTTGATAGCGGCAGAGAATTACAAGGCTGCACCGTTCGACTATCGGGCCCTCGAACAAGAGCGACCTCCTATGGTGGGAGGCATCACCTGCTCTGGGAGATTATACGATCCAAAGTACAAAGGCCCAACTGAAGAACCCAATGTGGAGAAAGGAGAAGAAGAGGAAGGGGGACTCGCTACATTTACAAAGATGGTCAAGGCAAGTGAATACAAGATCATGGAACAATTAAATAAAGTTCCAGCACAGATATCACTCATGGGCCTTCTCACAACATCCGAGCCCCACAGGGAAGCACTCTTTAAAGTACTAAAACAGATTCAGGTCCCAGAGGGCATCGCTACAAACAAAATAGGTCACGTGGCGGACTCTATCTTTACAATGGACCAGATATCTTTCTCTCCGGAAGAGCTAGGAGAGGAGGGAGACCAACATACCAAACCATTATTCATAGTGGTCAGGTGCAATGACACCATTGTCTCCCGAGTACTCAGCGACAACGGATCATCCCTCAACATTTGCCCATTGGCAACGCTTGACTTGTTGGGGGTCGATCCAAGCAACATAAGACCTAGCTCCACGGTGGTCAGAGCTTTCGACGGATCAAAAAGAGACATAGTGGGGGAAGTGAACCTACCAGTAGAAATTGGTCCACAAGTATTCTACATCGCTTTCCAGGTCCTCGACATCCCAAGGTCTTTCAACTTGCTTTTGGGACGACCCTAGATACACGCTGCTGGAGCCATCCCCTCTAGTCTCCACCAAAGGGTCAAATTCATTGCGAACGGGCAGATAGTCACCGTACTTGGCGAGCAGGATTACACCATATACAAGGAGACTGCTATACCATATATTGGGGAGGAAGGTTCAGAAGACCTTGGACTACAAATTTTCAATGAAGTGAACGTAGTGACCAGCAAGGAGGGCCTTCAGTTTAAAGAGGGGCAGCAAGGGACGTTTGGACTGGGCTACATTCCTACGGCCGTAGAAGAAGCGCAAGCAAGAGGTGTCAAAGGAAGAATGAAGGGGAAGCCGACCGACACCCAGATGTGCATCCCACCTCTCCAACAATCTTTCCAAAAGGCAAACATCATTCAAGAGCTTCGGCTAAACGAAGAGGACGACAGCAAAGGGAAGTCAATCCCCTGCACGTCCAACCAGCATCCGACTCTGAACAATTGGTTTTGTTATCCTATCAGTAGCGCTAGGTTAGCTCGAAAGTAGAGAAAAATTATTAAGCAAATTTTATTGAGACTCTTTATCAAATTCAATTACAGTTTGTTTTTGTCTTATATATATGCTTTCACTTTTATGTTATTCAGATCTCCTACCACCGAACATCAGGGATATTTCACGCAGGTAGAAAATAAAAATGCTGATATCGTTTCCAACGCTACTGGGTCAGTTGTTGAAGGCGATATCCTAGACCACGAAATAATACAAGAAAATTGGCAAAAACATGAACAAAGAGGAATTTCGATTGACGAGCCTGTGGAGACAATAAATCTAGGAAGCATGGAAAAACCTAAAAACCTCAAAATCGGGTCCAGTTTGAGTGCCGAGCAAAAATGTGAAATAACCGAGCTATTAACGGAATATGCGGATGTGTTTGCCTGGTCATATGGTGACATGCCAGGACTAGACCAATCAATAGTGGTTCATAGGCTTCCCACAAGGGAAGATGTCAAACCTAAAAAAAAAAAAACTGAGAAGATTTAGGCCTGACATCTTGCTGAAGATTAAGGAAGAAGTCAAGAAACTGCTAGAAGTATGGTTCATCGAAGTATCCGACTACCTAGAATGGGTAGCAAATATAGTCTCCGTTATGAAAAAGAATGGAAAAGTACGCGTATGCATAGACTTCCGGGACTTAAACCAAGCTACGCCAAAGGATAACTTCCCCCTACCTCACATTGATGTTCTGATAGACAACACAGCGGGAAACCATCTTTTCTCATTCATGGACGGTTTCTCAGGATATAATCAAATAAAAATGGCTTAAGAAGATAAAACCAAAACAACTTTCATCACAACATGGGGAACTTTCTGTTACAAAGTCATGCCCTTCGATTTGAAAAATGCCGGGGCAACATATCAGAGAGCCATGGTCGCAATACTTCATGACATGATGCATCGAGAGGTTGAAGTATATGTCGACGACATGATAGCCAAATCCAAAGAAGGAGAAAGCCATATAGATATCCTGAGGAAATTGTTTAAACGACTGAGAAAATTCCAGCTCAAGTTAAACCTAGAGAAATGCACTTTCGGGGTCACAACAGGGAAATTGTTAGGGTTTGTCATAAGCCAGGAAGGCATTAAAATTGACCCTGACAAGGTAAAGTTTATATTAGAGTTACCTTCCCCACGCTCCGTTAAAGAAGTGAGAAGCTTGCTGGGAAGATTAAATTATATAGCTCGTTTTATCTCACAGCTCACCGACAAATGCTGGCCATTATTCCGTCTGTTGAAGAAGAACGCCACAATAGAATGGGACGACGAATGCGAAGAGGCATTCAAGACAATAAAAAACTATCTTATAAAACCTCCGATCTTGATAGTCCCGAAGCAAGGAAAGCCCTTATTCTTATACCTCACTATACTCCCTGAATCCATGGGATGTGTGCTGGGGCAGAAAGATGACGAGGGAAGAGAGCGTTCCATATATTATCTGAGCAAGAAGTTCACAGAAGGGGAATAGAGGTACTCAGAGGTGGAGAAGACTTGTTGTGCTTTAATCTGGGTCATGCATCGACTAAGGAAATACACCCTTTACTACCATATTGAGCTGCTGACAAAGCATGATCCCTTAAAATACTTGGCAGAGAAGCCAGCTCTGATAGGGAGAATCTCTAAGTGGAAAATGCTCCTATCCGAGTTCGACATCACATCTATAAATCAGAACTCGATGAAAGGGCAAGCCTTAGCCGACCAATTAGTGGAACACCCTGTCGAGACAGATTCCCAAGAACTACAGGCCCAATTTCCATATGAAAATATATTAATAATGGAAGATATACTGGTAGAAGACTTTGGGATAGAGTAGAACCCGAAACGGAAATTGTTTTTCGATGGAGCCGCCAATGTATTCGGTTGTGGGGTTGGGGCAGTATTGATATCCCCAGATGGCACTCAATTCCCTGCAGCGACGAGACTTACATTTCCCTATACCAATAACATCGCAGAATATGAAGCATGTATTCTTGGCCTCAAAATGGCCTGTCAAATGGAAATCCGCGAATTAGAAGTATATGGAGATTCGTCGCTCATCATACTACAAACAAGAGGGGAATACAAGACTAAAGACCCTAAACTAGTACTGTATCATCAATACCTGACAGAGCTAATTGAAGAATTCAAGGCAATCACTTTCACATACATCCCGAGAACTCAGAATTAGTTTGTAGATGCACTAGCCACACTAGCATCTATGATCTAGATAACAGGGGAAGCCGAAGTTTAACCGATGAAAATAGACATCGAAAGTCGGCCCGCCTATTGTTTAACCGTTGAAAAAGTACAAGATGACAAGCCCTGGTATCACGACATCAAGACTTTCCTCCAAGAAAGTAAATACCCTGAAATGGCTAACAAGAATGACCAAAGAACACTCAGAAGGTTAGCAAGCCATTTCCTATTAAGTGGGTCTATACTATACAAAAGATCATCTGATACCACCTTGTTAAGATGTGTGGACAAAAATGAAGCATGCGAATTGATGAAGGAAGTACATGAGGGAGTATGTGGACCTCATATGAATGGCTACATGTTAACCCGAAAAATCATGAGGTTAGGATGCTATTGGTTAACCATGGAATCAGACTGCATAAAATATGTCAAGCACTGTCATCTGTGTCAAGTATACGCGAATCGGATAAATGCTCCGCCCAATGAGCTACATTTGTTGTCAGCACCATGGCCTTTCTCCATGTGGGGAATCGACATAATTGGCCCAATCACTCCGATAGCATCCAATGGCCACAAGTTTATACTGGTAGCAATCGATTACTTCACCAAGTGGGTAGAAGCTTCGTCATATGCCAATGTCACCAAAGGGGTGATAGTCCGCTTTTTGAAAAGGGACATAATAGCCCAATATGGAGTTCATGAGTCCATCATCACCGACAACGGTACCAATCTCAACAACAAATCAATGACAGGTTTATGTCAAGAATTCCACATAAACCACAGAAATTCAACTCCCTACCGACCTTAAATCAACGGGGCAGTAGAAGCAGCTAACAAAAATATCAAAAAGATCATCGAGAAAATGACAAAAACTTACAAAGATTGGCACGAAATGCTACCGTTTGCTCTCATGGCTTATAGGACTTCAATAAGAACATCTACGGGAGCTACCCCTTACTCATTGGTATATGGTATTGAAGCAGTGCTACCAGTTGAAGTTGAAATACCATCATTCAGAATCGCCGGAAACTCAGCTAACTGAATCAGACTGGGTAAAGAAGAGGCTTGATCAGCTGAATCTGATTGATGAAAGAAGACTTACCGCACTATGTCATAGCCAGTATTACCAACAAAGAATGGCCCGAGCATTTAACAAGAAGATGAGACCTCGATACTTCAAAGAAGGGGGTCTGGTGCTAAGGAAGGTTCTCTCGAATGCCCAAGACTCCAGAGGAAAATTCACCCCAAACTACGAAGGCCCTTATGTAGTGAAAAAGGTTCTGTCATGAGGTGCTTTGATATTAACTCAGAAGGATGGTCCGGAATTGAGAGACCCCATTAACACAAATGCTGTAAAGATGTACTATCCTTAGGCGAGGGAATTGAAATTTTGCCAATGTTTATGAAAGCCAATGTTCGATACAAGTTTCGTTGAGTCGAGTTTTTACTTTTTACAAGCAAAGTTAATATCCCTGAATGGTCAATAATCCAAATCAATTATCATCACAACAAATACTCCTAAACACATTACCCACCACTTCACCAATGAAAGATAAACACTAAAATAATGATGAATCTCGATATATTTGGTAATATAGTTCCATCTACTTTTGAGCATTAGAACATAGTGCATTAGTAGGGTAACATTACCGTCAAAAGAGCCATATGCATAAAGAAAGGAAGCACATCAAGATTTTCAACCCCGAGTCAAGAAAAGAAGAAGAGAAGCAGAAACAAACTAGCCCGAAGGTTCGGTTGTTTGGTGGCTATCTACGATAAATTGGCAAGCATATTAAAATAATAATAACTATCATAAAAGGCATCACATCATTTAGCTCAGTCAGTAGAAAGCATATTCAAAAGCATAAGACAAGTCAGCCCATAGTGGGGCACTTGTCTAAACATTCCCTTTAATAGGGTAGTCAGCCCAAAAAGGGGCACTTCCCTAAACCTCTCTTAAGGTTAGCCCAAAGGGGGCACTTTTTGAGACAATTCTATTCTAGGTTAGTCAGCCCATATGGGGCACTTTCCTAAAACTTTGTTCTCATGGTTAGCCCATAGGGGGCACTTTTTGAGACAATTCCATTCTAGGTTAGTCAGCCCATAGGGGGCACTTTCCTAAAACTTTGTTCTCATGGTTAGCCCATAGGGGGCACTTTTTTGAGACAATCCCATTCTAGGTTAGTCAGCCCATAGGGGGCACTTTCCTAAAACTTTGTTCTCATGGTTAGCCCATAGGGGGCACTTTTTGAGACAATCCCATTCTAGGTTAGTCAGTCCATAGGGGGCACTTTCCTAAAACTTTGTTCTCATGGTTAGCCTATAGGGGGCACTTTTTGAGACAATCCCATTCTAGGTTAGTCAGCCCATATGGGGCACTTTCCTAAAACTTTGTTCTCATGGTTAGCCCATAGGGGGCACTTTTTGAAACAATTCCATTCTAGGTTAGTTAGCCCATAGGGGGCACTTTCCTAAAACTTTGTTCTCATTGTTAGCCCATAGGAGGGACGTTTTGAGACAATTCCATTCTAGGTTAGTCAGCCCATAGGGGGCACTTTCCTAAAACTTTGTTCTCATGGTTAGCCCATAGGGGGCACTTTCCTAAAAATCCGTTCTCATGGTTAGCCCATAGGGGGCACTTTTTGAGACATCTCTATCATAGGTTAGTCAGCCCATAGGGGGCACTTTTTGAGACAATTCTATCATAGGTTAGTCAGCCTATAGGGGACACTTTCCTAAAAATCTGTTCTCATGGTTAGCCCATAGGGGGCACTTTTTGAGACATCTCTATCATAGGTTAGTCAGCCCATAGGGGGCACTTTCCTAAAAATCTACCTCAAGGTTAGCCCATAGGGGGCACTTTTTGAGGCATTTTATCAAAGGTTAGTCAGCCCCTGAAGGGCACTTTCCTAGATTCTCCCAATTAGTCAGCTCTTGGGGCACTTTTCAGAAATGTCCTTCCAAACAGTTGCTAGTCTAACAAGACGCTTCTGTTGATAGGTAGCCAGCTCATAAGGGCGCTTCCTAAGTAGATTTTCTTTCCAAGGTTGCTAGTCTGATAAGACGCTTCCTATCATCATTTCCCCTAAACGATACTTGAGATGTTTCCTATCGCCAACTAGTCAGCCTTTAAAGCACTTTTTGGGGAGGGAACATTACTCTAAATCGTTAGGACCATTTTAAATCGTGGGATTGTTAGCTCTTGGAGCATTTTTCTACCAAAAATTCCAGGTAACCAGCCAAACCAAGGCGTTACCTATTTAAGAGGCGAAAAATGGCGTCTTTCTTATCTTTGTAGTTAAGTTTTTCAAACTTTACTACAAAGAGGGGCAGCTGTAAACACCCCATTTTTGCCCTAGGAATGAATAATCATTGATAATAATCAATTTTCAATTTTAAAAACAAAAAATTTCCAATTTTTCTTTAATTTAGCAAAAATAATAAAAATATTCAAAAAAATAAAAATAAATAGGAAAACACATCAATTTTGAAAAATGATTTCAGAAGTGGTAATAATAAGGGATAAATAATTTTTACAAATTTTTGAAGTTACAAAAAATACAAAAAAAAATGGAAAAATTGCATCGCATATGTACAATTTGCGATATAAAGAAAATCAGGAAATTGGGCCAGCTCAGCTGGCTCGTGTGTGTGCATGGGGAGCGTGTGGAGGCCAGAGGTCGCGAGTTCGAATCCTCCCCCGAGCACTCTGTGCAATTTTTTTTGTCTTTCGCCTGGAGCTACCACGTGGCAGCGTATGATTGGCCGAGGGAAGTCACGCGTGTCGCGCGTGATCGTCTTCTTCGCAAGCCCAGCCGGAGAAAAATCCGGCAGAAGACCGATAAGGTTGAAATTGCTAGATTTCTTCGAAACTTTTTGGATTTCAATAAATCTAAAACCGAATTATCTAGATAAATCACAAGATTACAACAAATCGGCATCAAATAGGTTGGATAAAATCAAATCTAAAAAACGGAAAAATATGGGTTTATCTAAACCGCCAGATTTGAGCTTATCCCGAGTCGATTCGAAGTGCCTATAAATAGAGGAGGAGTGGAGGAAGCCAGAACAGGGATCAGAATTGAGAGAAAGTGAGGAAAGAGAGCAAATTGGAGAGCACCGGAGGAGAACCAAAATCGTGACCACCGATCGGAGTTGAACCACCACCAGGAGACGATCTGAGAGCAAACCATCGCCACCATTGGATTCAGCACCCTCAAGAAGCTAGGATTCGGCACCTCACTCTTTGCAAAAGACCGCCGGAACGCCGTAAACGAGCCCTCCCCGCTGCCGTGTCCGACCGATCCGACCCGACCCGCGCACCGACCCGGATCCAAGTAAGTCGGATTTTTCAGGATTTTTTTTATTTAATTAATTTATTTTATTTATTTATTTATTCCGAATTGATTTATTATTTATTATTTAGTTAGCTATTTATTTATTTGTTTAGGTTTTATTTTCAGTAAATAGGAAAATGGTAGAAATTAGATTTTTCTAAGATTTAATAATGTGAAAATAGTAAAAAAATAAATAAATAATAAAAGGAAAAATAATAAAAAGAAAATAAAAATGTAGAAAAGTAATAAAAATATTAGGAAAATAATAATAATAAAATTTTAGATTTCAAAATAGGATAGATAATAACTTAGGATAAAATCATAAAAATCATAAAAAAATCACAAAAATTTAAAAAAAAAAATCATCATAAAAAAATCATAAAAATCATGAAAATCATAAAAATTCAAAAATTATAAAAAAAAAATGAGTTTTAGCACTTAGAAAAATCATTTTTCTCAAATAAAGCCAAAATTGATGTTTTTCCCTAAAAATCATTTTCAAAAGATCAAATTAAAGCTTAGGCTTAGAGTTTTTAGAAAAATCCCAAAAATGATAAAAACATAAAGCAAAAGAGATTTCAAAATTAAAATTCACAAACAAACTTAAAGTTTTCAGAAAAGCGAACTAAGGCTTGTTTGATCCTGAATAGCAGGTACATAGGCACCCATTCGGGTCAACCCATAAAATGAAATAAAAAATCATTTTCTTGAGATAATTCAAAAACATAATAAAAAGTAACAGAAACAAAATAAAACACATTTCTAAATAGGACAATTTTGGGAGATTAGGTGATAACCGTAAGGTTTTAATAGGTTAGCCTCCGGACTTAGAAACTCTAGTTTTCCCTTTTCCTCTTTTCAAAAACAAGAAGACGAAATAATGACGACTAGTAGTCCAAATTAAGACTAATCCGCTCCTTTAATCCTAATTCAATATTTCCCAACAACAGTTGGGTGGCGACTCCAAAAATCAAACGAAATTCCTAACTCAAGTCGAGGATCTATATTAGATGAGCATAGGGTCTAGTCTAGATCGGATTAGGAATGGGAATTCAAAAATTAGACTCGAAAATATCTATCATATTTAGAATCACTGGACTATTTACTAAGAGTAAGAGCAAGATGAGATAAAATTATTTATGATTTATCTTGAACATTTTAATAGTTATTCAAAATGTTGTACTTTTTAATAAAAAATTTTATTGACTTGTGGCTAATATAACTGCTTATAATTTTTTTCTTATTATTGCCATTAAGTGTGTTCGTTGGTTAGAGTTGGTGTTTTGGATTGTGCTACTACATTTGAGATTGGAATAGAGATATATGACTTCATGTATAGAGGTCTACTTTGTAACATGTCTTCTATCAATGGATGTTTCAGTAGAAGACACATATAGTGTATCAATTTTCAATTAAAAATATATATACCGAAAACTATGTGCCTTTAATATAAAAAAATTATACTAAAAATACATACACTACATGCGCTTTTAGTACCAAATAAAATTATGCTAAAGGTAAATGTGGTGCATGAGCCTTTAGTATCCTATTCACATAATATTTTTAAAAATAAAATTATATTTTTTACGGATTTAGGCCAACTTATATGTTTATTATAAGATTTACAAATTATCATTGCTATCTAGACTATAAATTAATGTTGTTTGACATCTATGTCCAATCACGGCTACAATAAATTCACGTAGGGATCGAGACATCGAGTAGCTAGCTCACGTCCCTCTTCAATTTAAGAAATGAGGGCCCATTTTTGAGACATTTCTTAGGCAATCGTGTTACTTTCCAAAGCAATTTGATTTGGTCATGTTGTGGATGCGCAAGTGGGTCTCTAAAATGTAGCAGTGAGGCATGGAGTGTGTGCATCTTTGCTCCTACTTCTAAGTCAAGTGCTCGTAAATTATTATCTCAATATGCTTTTAGTAAGACAAATCAAGCATTGCAATTTCACCGGTGGGGCATGCCTTACTGTTTTCCATGGATGGGGACTTGGCCAGCCGAGCTTGACGGTGATCTTTTGTATTTTTTTTTCCTGACACGTAAGTCAAAACCAAAGTTAATCGTTCCGTAGTTTTGTTTTTCTTTTCTTTTTTTTCCCTTATTTCATATTTATCTCTAAGAAATCAGATTTTTAAAGACTATAAAATATTTTATATTTTATCTATCTTGGTTGCAAAGTAAACCATAGACATGAGCAGATATAAGGTAGATAGGTACGAGGTCTTATTCATATCTTATCCTGTAAGGTTTAGGTTTTGAAATTTTAGAGTCAAAACCTATATTATAGTACCTTGAAACCTCCTTATACTAATACTTCAAAAAATCTACTTGGTATCTTGTAAAATATATAAATTTTACTTTTTTTTTATAAATTGCAAGTTTATATGATATTAAAAAATAATCTATATATGATTATGGTACCTATAACAAAATTTGTAAAATTAAAAGAAAAGGCATTTTTTTTTTACCTTCATTATTTCAAATTTTGTAATCTTACTACTTATCAAATAGGAAAAAAAATTAAAAAAAATAAAAAAGGAGGAAAGAACAAAAAACATAAAGTTAGAGAGGAAAATGGGGTAATAAGGGAAAGAAGGATAGGCAACATTAAGTTTAACTGTTTAGGGTATGAACTTAAGCTCTCTTTTTTTTTACTCAAATATTTATTGCCAAAAATTATAATATCATCATTTATTATTAATTTATTAATATTATTTAATAACTTTTAATAATATGAGTATATAATACCCTAAGACCTGTACCTAATCTATAATGGGTACAAGATAAGAAAATCTCATACCCATACCCCACTCAATGGAAATAAGTTCCAAATCTTATTTACTACTAGTAAATAAGTCCTACTTTTTAATCTTATCATAAATATATAGAAGATAGTGATTTAGAAATGAGAGTTGAGAATGAAAATTCACAAATTTTAAGATAAAAACTTCAATATATATAACTTATTAATTTTTAAAAAAAATCTTTATTTGATTTTTTTAAAAGTAAATAAAGTAACGGACAAAAAAGTCTAATTTTAGTGGTATTTGTTAGATATTTAATTTTGTAATAATAATAGTAAATATGTACTTATATTTTCATCTTTTTAGTATTTTATTTTGATAAACATATAATTATCAAGCAATACTACACTCATACAAAATTACAAAGAAAAAAAGAAACCAAAAAAGTCATCATCTACTCATAAAGGCATACCTTTGTAATTAAAACCTTAGCTTGAGGTACTTTACCACCTAATGCAATCCTCATGAAGAATAGTAGAAAGGGTAGCAATTCTCCTTTTAGATTCTTGTTGATAATGTATTTTTGTCTAACTACATAGCAAGCTTGAATGACTAACAAAATAGAACATGTTTGGAATAAGCGACGGAGTTTTCTCTAGCAAGACCACTCTAATATTTAAGTTAGTTTGCAAATCATGGAAATAATAATGAATAAGAGTTCCCCGGTGTATGAGGTAAGAACTTAGGCTTTTATAAAGGGACTTCACAAGTATCAGTAAACTTGGATTAAAGTCATTGGTTATTTGAACTCATATCTACCTATTAAAAGTCAATTGGATTAAAGATTGAAAAATACAACTTAACTTTCATAAGATATGAGTATCATTGGTTATTTGAAAGACTTGGAATTAGAATATAAGAATATAATTAATGATAGTACCAATAATAATGTTGGCTTTGATGATGAAGATGGCAGTGATGATGGCTACAGTGAAGAGAGAGTTGACAATAGTTTTTATTTTTAATGATGAAAAGGGAGTTAACAATTTTTTTATCTTTTTATTTTATTATTATAATTTATATTGTAATACATTTCATATTTGTACTATTATTCATATTGTAATTTTATACATTAGCATAATAAATTATAGTAATTTATTTGTATTATAAATATATAACTTTTACTGTGAGTTATAACTAAAATTTATATTGAATTTATTTATTTTCATCTTATATTTCATTTTTTTATGACTATAGTAAACATATCAATAGTTTTTAAAAGTTGTTTTATATAGATTGTAGAAACTTACATTTCCACATTTCAATTCTACATTCCAATTCTACAGACCATTTGACGATTCTAAGTAAAATCATGAGTTTGACAACCTTCTACAGAAGGGTTGGGACTATGATAAAAAATCCATTCTTAGAATTAGGCTTGGGCGGTTTACACTTTCATAGAGGAATAGTCTCCAACTCACGCTACCCATTGCTTAGCTAAGGACTAGTGAGGATGAGACCCGCTTGTCATGGAGCCTAGTGTGTCTAAGCCCTTGTTTGGTGCAAGGCTATCTTACTCTAAGACCCGCTCACAGGAGGCCTTTTATCACAAAGGCTTTTTACCCGCTTGAGGTCATTTAGGGCCTATTAGTCTAAAGTAATGGGGATGTTTGATATTAGGCTTGTTTATTTGAGGTGTTGCTTAGATGAAACTATTTAATCTTAGGGCTTATTTTTCTGAGATGTTGCCCGAACGAAGCTATTCAATTTTGGAAGCCTATTTATCCAAGGCATTACCTAGAAGAGGCTATTTAATATTGGAGCCTATTTGTCCAAGGAATTACATAGACGAGGCTATTTAATTTTAAGGCATGTTCATTCAAGACATCACTTAGACAAAGCCCTAAGCTATCTTAAGGTTTGCTCATTCAAGACATCACTTGGATAAATAAGCCCAAAGCTATTGAATCTTAAGGCCTTTTTGTCCAAGACATTACTCAAACGAGATTGTTTATCCTAAGTCCTATTTGTCCAGGACATACCTAAATGAAGCTATTTAATCTTAAGGAATGTTCATCTAAGGTGTCGCTCGAACGAGGCTATTTAATTTTAGAGCCTAATTATCCAAGATGTTGCTCAAATAAGGTTATTTAATCTTAGGGCCTATCCATACAAGGTGTCACTTAGACAAAGCTATTTAATGTTGGGGTTGTTCGTCCAAGATGTTGCTCAAACGATGCCATTTATCCTAGGGCTTGTTCATCTAAAACACCTAGGTGAGGCTATTTAATCTTAAGGCCTATTCGTTTGAAACATTGCTCAAACAAGACCATTTTTCCTAGAGCCTATTCATCTAAGACATTGCCTAGATAAAGCTATGTAATCTGATAGGAATCAAAATTTGACAAGACCTATCATTAGGGCAAGAACTAAAGGGTTTCGAATTTTGGTGATGAGGGCCCATTTTGAGCAAATCGACCCTAGAATTATTTATAAATTAGTCCCTTTTCTATTATTCTTGTATTGTGTTTTCCAACAGGCACACTTATCATATTTTATAGGGCAATGGACAAACTCACTTAGACTCAGCTTGTGAGTTATCCATGGACCGACCTAAACTGGCGATGAGTTAGGCCGACGAATCCTATGGAAGAGCTCGCATGATAAAGACTATTTTCTTTTATTTTGTAATTGTTATTTGGACTATTTTATGTTGTATTTTCTTTTGGGAAACTTTTATTTGCTTGTAATTGTCTTTTAGGACCGGCCATCTTAAAAGTGGCAAACTTGTAATTTGTAACCATTTTCTAACCCTAGGAGTAGCAAGTATAAATACTTGCTTATAGTAGGGTTTGAGGAAGCCATTTTGCATATTAGAAACAAACACTTCATGTGTGGGAATTAGGGTTCATCCTAGTTCAAAACCTCTTATCAATTTCAACCCAAGAATTGGAATTGTGGCGAGTGCGATAAGGAGAAATTGTGAGTCATATCGATTTCTTTCTTTGTTGTTTTTCATTTCTTCTCTAGTGAGTCATATCTAGGGTAGATTTGAAGTTTCTTGGACTTATTTGTGAATGAAATTCGTGAACAATTGTCTTGTTAAGATTGATTGTTCTTTTAGTACTTGAACTATATCTCAATTTAGTGTTGGCATGAATTGGAATTGGAGGAAGAGTGGAAATCACGGTTTTGTTGCTTCCATTTTGATCTGATTTTCACGTGGTTCTCAATTATTTTTTTTATCATATGGTGAAGATTACAAATAGGGATTGCAATTACATCATTTAATCTTTGGTTTTCCATAAAATCTCCAAAGGTGTTCACGTGAATTGTCATATAAGTGGACCGGTTTATATGTGATTTGTGAATTGTTTTTCTTAAGTCATTTGATTATGCTTGGACTTGGTTTTGAGCACATCATCTTTTGGTATCAGAGCTTGTGGTTGTGAGAAGGGATTATGTGTTTTTGAATTTTGGAAATTTAGGGTTCATGTTCTTACATCCTCAATTCCAAAATTGGGGGTAAATTGAAATTGTTGTTGTAGTTGTTTGAAGTGGAGTGAATTGTCTTGAGTAAAAGTTGAATTTGCTGCATGTTGGAGTGATTTTGAATACTTGTTGAAGCTTCTATGTCGTAGGCTTCACCGTGAAGGAAGAGGAAAGCTAGTTCTTTTGAATGTAAATTCGGAAGTGTGAAATATCTCCAATTGTGTAGAAAGAAGAAGTGTGAACTTTACTTGTTTGTTTTTCGGAAATAGTGGGTACAATTGAGCAATTTCCAGATTTGAGTTGTGTAGAAGATTTGGAAATTATTTGATTTTCAAAACAAACATTAAGTTGAAGAAGTTAATGTGTGGTTGTTTGAATTTGAAAATTACTTCTTACCAATTGTGGAAGGGTTGCAATTAGTGAAATATTTTGATTTTCAAATTTGAATTGTTGTTACCTTGTATAAGTTACGATTTGCTTTCGTGTTTTATAGTGGCAAGGAAGTGTATAATTTGAAGTATTGTATGTAGAGTTGTGCTTACAAAAAAAAAAAAAAAAAAAAAAAAAATTGTGGAGGTTGTTGCACCATGGTTGTATGTGTATGAATTGTGGTGTAAAAAGGAGTATTGAATTGTTGGCATTGTGTTTGTATGTTGAGTGAGGGAATTACCATTTGTGAATTTGTGGAAGTTGTGTGGAGTAAGGTGCTGTACATTGAGGCTAAAGTGTGAGAGTGCAGTGCATGGATAGCAAACCGTAAAGGGGAAGAGTAGTGTTACAATTGTGAAGTGGAATTGTGTAGTGTGTGCATTTTCAGAAATTTGAGGAATCACAATTGTCATTTTTCAGATTTGAAACCAGAATTGAAATGTATATTAAGAAGTCAATTTGAAATTTCAAAACACACATTAAGTCATAGTTAATTGTGTATCATTTGAATTTGAAATAACTTCTTACCATTTGTGGAATCTTGCACTTATTGAGCTCATTTTGAATTTGAAAGTTGAGCTGCCTTTTACTTTGAAGTTGTGGTTTGATTTTATGTGTAGAAGTGGGAAAGTGTACCGTGATTTGAAGAGGTGTGTGTGTGGAGTTGTTTTTTAACACATTTAGTGAAGGGTGTGTGTAATTGGCGTTGGTTCTTATGTGTGTTGTATAGATACTTGTTGGTGGTGGCATGAGTAATTGTGGAACCGTGAGCTAAAAGGGGAGTTGTGTGGCGGTGAGTTGTGTTTTTGTGCTTGTGTTTAAGTGCTGCCCATTGTGAAGTTAATTAGTGTGAAACCAAAGCAAGAAAAGGAAAGTTGAGTAGTGGAATTTGAATTCAAAAAAAAAAAACAATTAAAGTGTGAAAGTAATTGAACTCATTACTTAACACTTGTGGTTGAATTTAATTCTTAACTACTTAGAAATAATTGTGTGAACTTCATTTATTTAACTTTACTTGAAGTACCAATAAACATTTCTTGTATTGGTTGAGTGTGAGCACCGTGGGTGTGTTGCCGTGGTGTAGTGAAGTGTATTGTGGTTGTTGAAGTTAGTAAGCAAAAATGTCAAGTGAGTTGTATTTGTCTACTAACGTATTGCATCGGGACATGACTTCTTTTCCAACCATTGATGAGGGACAAAGAGAAAACTTGTTCCATACTTCTTGTAAGGTACAAGGAAACTTGTGCGTAATCATTATTGATGGTGGTAGTTGTACTAATGTTGAAGTTGCATCATTAGTATCTAAGTTGAAACTTGAAACCATCCCACATCCTGAACCCTATACATTACATTGGTTAAATGATCAAGATAGTCTTTATGTGACCCAAAGGGCTAAGGTACCCTTCAGTATAGGGGATAAGTACTGTGATGAGCTTGAATGTGATATTCTTCCTATTTGTACATCCCATATATTACTTGATAGACCATGGTTGTATAACAAGATGGTATTACATGATGGGTATAGAAATACTTATATGTTCAAAAAGGATGGTAAATGTATAGTATTGAACCCTATGTCGCCATCAGAGGTCCAAAAGATGCAAAGACAGATAAAACAACCATCACAGATTCTTGAAGATCATAGCCACATGATCAAACCTTTAGAGGGCCAAACTATGCAGATGCAGGTATGCCGACCTTCAAAGGTTCTTGAGGGCTCTAGTGACACGAGCCAACCCTTAGAGCATAAAATTTTTCAAACACCGATGTGCTAACCTTTAGAGGATCCTGATGATCATAGTCAGACGAGCAAACCACCAGAGAGCCAAACTGCTCAAAGATAGTTATGTTTACCTTCAGAGGTTTCAGAGGGTAGTGAGCAATTGGACCATCCATTAGGGGGTTATGAGGATCAGCACCATACAGATGAGTTAGAAAAAGAGGAAACAAAATCAATGGAATGGATTGAGACAGGGGAGACATCAGTAGATAATGAGTCCTTATTTATGTTGCAGATGAGATACATCCTAGAAATGAGGGAGAGAAAACAATCACCTATTGTAGTATTTCAGATATTGGGATTCTACAGAGATACTTCTTCATATGGATTGCTAGGAGAAAACAAAGACTCTATTGCATTTGATCTGCCAAATTTGAGGAAAAATCTTTTTGAGGCCCGAGGAGATGATAGGAATCAAAATCCAACAAGACCTATCATTAGGGCAAGAACTAAAGGGTTTCGAATTTTGGTGATAAGGGTCCATTTTGAGCAAATCGACCCCATAATTATTTATAAATTAACCTCTTTTCTATTATTCTTGTATTGTGTTTTCCAACAGGAACACTTATCTTATTTTATAGGGCAATGGACAAACTCACTTAGACTCAGCTTGTGGGTTATCCATGAATCAACCTGAACTAGCGATGAGTTAGGCCGACGAATCCTATGGAAGAGCTCGCATGATGAAGACTATTTTATTTTATTTTGTAATTTTTATTTAGACTATTTTATGTTGTATTTTCTTTTGGGACACTTTTATTTGCTTGTAATTGTCTTTTAGGACCGACCACCTTAAAAGTGGCAAACTTATAATTTGTGACCATTTTCTAATCCTAGGAGTAGCGAGTATAAATACTTGCTTATAGTAGGGTTTGAGGAGGCCATTTTGCATATTAGAAACAAACACTTCACGTGTGGGAATTAGGGTTCATCCTAGTTCAAAACCTCTTATCAATTTCAACCCAAGAATTGGAATTGTCGCGAGTGCGACAAGGAGAAATTGTGAGTCATATCGATTTCTTTCTTTATTGTTTTTCATTTCTTCTCTAGTGAGTCATATCTAGGGTGGATTTGAAGTTTCTTGGACTTATTTGTGAATGAAATTCGTGAACAATTGTCTTGTTAAGATTGATTGTTCTTTTAGTACTTGAACTATATCTCATTTTGGTGTTAGCGTGAATTGGAATTAGAAGAAGAGTGGAAATCACGGTTTTGTTGCTTCCATTTGGATCTGATGTTCATGTGGTTCTCAATTATTTTTGTTATCATATGGTGAAGATTACAAATAGGGATTGCAATTACATCATTTGATCTTTGGTTTTCCATAAAATCTCCAAAGGTGTTCACGTGAATTGTCATATAAGTGGACCGGTTTGTATGTGATTTGTGAATTGTTTTTCTTGAGTCATTTGATTGTGCTTGGACTTGGTTTTGAGCACATCATAATCTTAAAGCTTGCTCATCCTGAGCGCTGCCCAATGAGGCTATTTAATTTTGGGGCCTATCATCTTGGATGGGGCCATTTATCAGTAGCGCTAGGTTAGCTCAAAAGTAGAGAGAAATTATTAAACAAATTTTATTGAGACTCTTTATCAAATTCAATTACAGTTTGTTTTTCTTCTTATATATATGCTTTCATTTTACTCAGATCTCCTACCATCGAACATCAGGGATATTTCGCGTAAATAGAAAATAAAAACGCTGATATCGTTTCCAACGCTGCTAGGTCAGTTGTTGAAGGCAATATCTTAGACCCCGAAATAATACAAGAAAATTGGCAAAAACATGAACAAAGTGGAATTTCGATCGACGAGCCTGTGGAGACAGTAAATCTAGGAAGCATGGAAAACCCTAAGAACCTCAAAATTGGGACCAGTTTGAGTGCCGAGCAAAAATGTGAGATAACCGAGCTATTAACGGAATATGCGGATGTGTTTGCCTGGTCATATGGTGACATGCCAAGGCTAGACCAATCAATAGTGGTTCATAAGCTTCCCACAAGGGAAGATGTCAAACCTAAAAAACAAAAACTGAGAAGATTTAGGCCTGACATCTTGCTAAAAATCAAAGAAGAAGTCAAGAAACTGCTAGAAGTAGGGTTTATTGAAGTATCCGATTACCCATAATGGGTAGCAAATATAGTCCCCATTATGAAAAAGAACGAAAAAGTACGCGTATGCGTAGATTTCCGGGACTTAAACCAAGCTACGCCAAAGGATAACTTCCCCCTACCTCACATTGATGTCTTAGTAGACAACACTGCGGGAAACCATCTCTTCTCATTCATGGACGGTTTCTCAAGATATAATCAAATAAAAATGGCTGAAGAAGATAAAACCAAAAAAACTTTCATCACAACATGGGGAACTTTCTGTTACAAAGTCATGCCCTTCGGTTTGAAAAACGCCAGGGCAACGTATCAGAGAACCATGGTCGCAATACTTCACGACATGATGCATCGAGAGGTTGAAGTATATGTCAATGACATAATAGGCCTGATCACTCCGACAGCATCTAATGGCCACAGGTTCATACTGGTAGCGATTAATTACTTTACCAAATAGGTCGAAGCTTCATCATATACCAATGTCACAAAAGGGGTAATAGTCCGCTTCTTGAAAAGGGACATAATAGCCAGATATAGAGTTCTTGAGTCCATCATCACTAACAACGGTACCAATCTTAACAACAAATCGATGACAGGTTTATGTCAACAATTCCACATAAACCACAGAAATTCAACTCCCTACCAACCTCAAATGAACGGGGCAGTAGAAGCAGCCAACAAGAATATTAAAAAGATCATCGAGAAAATGACAACAACTTACAAAGATTGGCATGAAATGTTACCATTTGCTCTCATGGCTTATAGGACTTCAATAAGAACATCTACGGGAGCCACCCCATATTCATTGGTATATGGTACAGAAGCAGTGCTACTAGTTGAAGTTGAAATACCATCATTCAGAATCCTATCAGAAACTCAGTTAACTGAATCAGACTGGGTAAAGAAGAGGCTTGATTAGCTGAATCTGATTGATGAAAGAAGACTTACTGCATTATGTCATGGCTAGTGTTACCAACAAAGAATAGCCCGAGCATTTAACAAGAAGATGAGACCTCAATACTTCAAAGAGGGGGATCTGGTGTTAAGGAAGGTTCTCCCAAATGCCCAAGACTCCAGAGGAAAATTCACCCCAAGCTATGAAGGCCCTTATGTGGTGAAAAAGGTTCTGTCAGGAGGTGCTTTGATACTAACTCAAATGGATAGTCCAGAATTGAGAGACCCCATTAACGCAGATGCTGTAAAGATGTACTATCCTTAGGCAAGGGAATCGAAATTTTGCCAATATTTATGAAAGCCAATATTCGATACATATTTCGTTGAGTCGAGTTTTTACTTTTTACAAGCAAAGTTAATATTCCTAAATGGTCGATAATCCAAATCAATTCCCATCACCACAAATACTCCTAAACACATTACCCACCACTTCGCCAATGAAAGATAAACACTAAAATGATAATGAATCTCAATATATTTGGTAACATAGTTCCATCTACTTTTGAGCATTAGAACATAGTGCATTAGTAGGGTAACATTACCGTCAAAAGAGCCATCAAGATTTTCAACCTCGTGTCAAGATAAGAAGAAGAGAAGTAGAAACAAACTAGCAAGAAGATTTGGTTGTTTGGTGGCTATCCACGATAAATTGGCAAGCATATTAAAATAAATAATTATCATCATATCATGAAAGGCATCACATCATTTAGCTCAGTCAGTAGAAAGCATATTCAGAAGCATAAGATGAGTCAGCCCATAGTTGGGCATTTGTCTAAACATTCCTTTTAATAGGGCAGTCAACCCAAAAAGGGGCACTTCCCTAGATCTTTTCTAAGGTTAGCCCATAGGGGGCACCTTTTTTTTTTTAGATATCATTTTTATCTTAGGTTAGTCAGCCCAAGATGGGCACTTTCCTAAACATCTTCTCTTAAAGTCATCCTATAAAGGCACCTTTTTGAGATATCATTTTTATATTAGGTTAGTCAGCCCAAGATGGTCACTTTCCTAAACATCCTCTCTTAAGGTTAGCCCATAGGGGGCACCTTTTTTAGATATCATTTTTATCTTAGGTTAGTCAGCCCAAGATGGGCACTTTCCTAAAAATCTGTTCTCAAGGTCAGCTCATAAGGGCACTTTTTGAGACAGTTCTACCATAGGTTAGTCAGCCTAAGATGGGCACTTTCCTAAAAATCTATTCTCAAGGTCAACTCATAAGGGCATTTTTTGAGACAGTTCTATCATAGGTTAGTCAGCTCAAGATGGGCACTTTCCTAAAAATCTGTTCTCAATGTCAACTCATAAGGGCACTTTTTGAGACAGTTCTGTCATAGGTTAGTCAGCCCAAGATGGGCACTTTCCTAAAAGTCCGTTCTCAAGATCAGCTCATAAGGGCACTTTTTGAGACAACTCTATCATAGGTTAGTCAGCCCAAGATGGGCACTTTCCAAAAAATCTGTTCTCAAGGTTAGCTCATAAGGGCACTTTTTGAGATAACTCTATCATAGGTTAGTCAGCCCAAGATGGGCACTTTCCTAAACATCTGTTCTCAAGGTCAGCTCATAAGGGCACTTTTTGAGACAACTCTATCATAGGTTAGTCAGCCCAAGATGGGCACTTTCCTAAAAATCCGTTCTCAAGGTTAGCTCATAAGGGCACTTTTTGAGACAACTCTATCATAGGTTAGTCAGCCCAAGAGGGGCACTTTCCTAAAAATCTTATCTCAAGGTTAGCCCATAGGGGGCACTTTTTGAGGCATTTTATCAAAGGTTAGTCAGCCCATGAGGGGCACTTTCCTAGACTCTCCTGATTAGTCAGCTCTCGAGGCACTTTTCGAAAATATTCTTCCAAATAGTTGTTAGTCTAACAGGATGCTTCTGTTGATAGGTAGCCAGCTCATAAGGGTGCTTCCTAAATAAATCTTCTTTTCAAGGTTGCTAGTCTGATGAGACGCTTCCTATCATCATTTATTCTACACTCCTAAACGATGCTTGAGATGTTTCCTATCGCCAACTAGTCAGCCCATAAAGCACTTTTTGGGGAGGGAACATGACCCTAAATTGTTAGGACCGTGTTACCTATTTAAGAGGCCAAAAATGGTGTCTTTCTTGTCTTTGTAGTTAAGTTTTTCAAACTTTACCACAAAGAGGGACAGCTCTAAACACCCCATTTTTGCCCTAGGAATGAACAATAATCAATGATAATCAATTTTTAATTTTTTCCAATTTTTCTCTAATTTAGCATAAATAATAAAAATATTCGAAAAAATAAAAATAAATAGGAAAACACATCAATTTTGAAAAATGATTTCAGAAATGGCAATAATGAATAATAAATCATTTTTACAAATTTTTGAAATTTCAAAAAATACAAAAAAATAAAAAATCGCATTGCATATATGCAATTTGTGAAGTTAATAAAATCAGGAAAATGGGCTAGCCCAGCTGGTCCGGTCCATGGCCTAAGGCGCGCGCAGGAGGGCTCGATCGCAGGTTCGAAACGCGGGGGAAGCAGTTTCCGCGTTTTGTGTTTTTCTTACTCACGCAGGACACGTGGCAGCTTCTGATTAGCTGGAGGGAACGCACACACTGGGCGCGTGATCATCTCCTACCTCGGGTCCGAGATCGCCGGCGAAGGAAAAATTCGAATTTCGGCCATTTCGATTCGATTTTTTGCACAAATCCAACAGATCTTCAACAGAATTGAGATAAACATCATCCAATTGAAATCAAATCTCAACAAATCAAAGGATTTACACGAATCGGAGTTGGTTTATTTAACCGTCGATCTGATTTGCTTCGATCGGAGGAAATCCAAGCTTATCCAGCTCGATTTCAAGCGCCTATAAATAGAGGAGGAGGGGAGGAAGTTGAAAGACAGATCACAATTGAGAGAAAGTGGGAGAAGAGAGTAAATCAGAGAGAACCAAAGCCGCGACCGCTGATCGGAGCTGAGCCACCACCAAGAGACGTTTTAAGAGCAAACCACCGCCACCATTGGATTCACCACCCTCGAGAACCTAGGATTCAACACCTCACCCGTTGCAAAAGGCCGCCGGAACGCCGTAAACGAGCACTCTCCGCCGTCGTGCCCGATTCGACCTGTTTCGACCCTACCGACCCGACCCACGCACCGACCCGGATCCAGGTAAGTCGAATTTTCCCAATTTTTTCCAATTTATTTATTTATTTTTATTCCGATTTGGTTTATTATTTTGTTATTTATTTATTAATTTGTTTGTTATTTATTTATTTATTTATTTATGTTTTATTTATATTTCTATAAATAGGAAAATGTTAGAAATTAGATTTCTTTAGGATTTAATAATGTAGAAAAATAATAAAAAAATAATAAAAATGTAGAAAATAATATAAATATTAGAAAAAATAATAAAAAACTTTAGGTTTCAAAATAGGATAAATAACAATTTAGGATAAAATTTTTAACAAAAATTCACAAAAATCATAAAAATCAATAAAAATCATAAAAATAATAAAAAAACTATAGAAATCATGAAAACTTAGAAAAATTATAAAAAATTGTAGAAGAATAATAAAAATCATAAAAATGATAAAAAAATCATAAAATTACAAAAAAAATTATAAAGATCATAAAAATTAATAAAAAAATTATAAAAAATAGAAAAAAATAAGTTTTAGCACTTATAAAAATCCTTTTCTTCAAATAACTCCAAAATTGATGTTTTTCCTAAAAATCATTTTCAAAAATCAGATCAAAGCTTAGGCTTAGATTTTTTTTAGAAAATCCCAAAAACAGTAAAAACATAAAGCAAAAGAGATTTCAAAATTAAAATTCACAAACACACTTAAAGTTTTCGGGAAAAGCGAACTACGGCTTGTTTGATCCTGACTAGCAGGTACGTAGGCACCCATTTGAGTCAACCTATAAAAAATGAAATAAAAAATCATTTTCTTAGAATAATCAAAAACATAATAAAAGTAACAGAAACAAAATAAAACACATTTCTAGATAGGAACAATTTTAGGAGATTAGGTGGTAACCGTAAGGTTTTAATAGGTTAGCCTCCGGACTTAGAAATTCTGGTTTTCCTTTCCTCTTTTCACAAAAACGAGAAGAGGAAATCACAACGACTAGTAGCCCAAATTAAGACTAATCCGCTCCTTTAGTCTTAATTCAATCTTTCCCAACAACAGTTGGGTAGCGACTCCAAAAATTAAACGAAGTTCCTAACTCAAGTCGATGATCTACATTAGATGAGCATAGGGTCTAGTCTAGATCGGATTAGGAATGGGAATTCAAAAAATAGACTCGACACGTACATAAATTAATCACGAAACAAACAAAATACATGAATAGATACAAAGGCATAAAGTTTTTATTAATCAATAAACAATTTAATCACATGGTTTAGAGTTTCACAAGATTTAGGATATATAAATCTACTCCTCCATGGAGTTTACAATAATCACAAAGACTCAAGAGGAACAACAAGTAATCATGATGAAAAAATTAAACCCTTGTAGATGTTTTGAGATCTCTAATGATGCTCCAACAATTTCTCTCTTCAAGTTCATAACTCTACTCTCCTAGGGTTTTTAGAATGACTCCCAATGATAAAAATCAAAACTCCTCTTTTAAATTGCAAAATAAATCGAGTATTTATAGTTTTAGAAATAGGGTACCATGCATAACCTACTACATGCTCGTGCTCGAGGTGATGTACTTTAGAACAAAGTAAAATTCTAGAGTTCAAGATGCTACACAACCTCCTACATGGCCCTACTCGGGGTTGTGTACTCCAGAATTCCTTTATTTTCTTCTCTAGTTAAATTTTCTCCTTTAGCACTACTCTCTACACAACTTGTGTAATAGCCAAGGCACATTTTCAAGATGTATTTTGATCATTTTTTTCCCTTCAGCACTAGTGTTTGTATGGTTATGTTGAAGGTTGTGTACATGTGGAAATCACTCTTTTCTATACTTTGCCAAATTTTGCTTCGTTTTTGGTCAAACCTTCTTTACATCCTTCAATTGCCCTCTTTAAACCCTAAATCCAAATATTAAGCACTTAAGTGTCCTTTTCTTGATAAATTCACATAAAATTTATACAAAAATTATATTCAATAATTACTAAAAATAAGGCTCTTTCAACACTTATCAGGCTCTAAGAAGTTCTATTTATTCATAGATTTTTTGCGTGTGGATTTAAGGCTACCATTCTCATGATTCCAGCGAGACTTCAACTAACGCCAATAGCATCCAAGTATGATTACTCCAAATGTGGTACTGGTGGCATTTGAGTCTTTATGCAAGGACTTAAAGGTGGAGCCTACTCCACCATTATTGCATCAGTTTTACACTGTGAAAGTGAACTTAGCCTAAGTGTGGTATTGCTTATTAGCTAGAGATGAGTACTAGAATTTGTTTTTGCGCTTGTTGGAGACATGCAAAAGGGTGAAAGAGAAGATTTATGGTCATCCATTGCAAGGCCAAGTTTAATCCTTGGGGTTAATGGGTTGAATCCATTAGGAGGGGTGATAACATGCTTAGGCTAAATAATAATAGGACATATAATAAAATCTTGGAACGCATGAGGGATGGGAAGTTCAAAGATAGTGTGATTGTAAGAGTTTACTAGAACAAGCCCTTACTTAGAGAGGAGCCAATCAAGGAAGGAGAAGGTACCTTGCCAAAACCGCTTTCCGTGCCCTAAAGGCATGGGGTAGAGGGGGTGGAGGGGATGGCATGTATTAAGGTCTAACAAGTATGTTGTGCGAGGTTTTGTCTTTTTGAGGACTAATGATTGCTATCATTATTGTCTATTGTAGGGAGAGAGATGTTGTCAAGATCCCAATGCTTTGCTGAAGGCTCATGTATAGTATAATCACAAAAGGGCCCAAAGAGGGAAAGATGCAACGATTGGGTCTTGCAAAAGGAAAGCTGAGGGTACACTCGTAATCAAGATGAGCAAATGTAAAATCCATTGGAGGCAAGGGGGAGTGATGCATCATAAGGGACGGCTTAGAGTGTATCAGCTAAGGAGACCTGTAGGGGTAGCTCTAAAATAAGAATAGAGGCGATGGAGATGTCGATTGAGGCTGCTGCAAGGGCATAAGGGAGCATAAGTAGAGACCCTAAGGTAGGCCAAGAAGGTGTTCCTTAATCAATGGCCAAGTTGATGATCTTTAGGAGCTTAAGTTTTTATCTATAGAGCATAAGTTGATGATCTTTAAAAGTTTAGGTTTTGATCAATAGAATATAGGTTTGTAATCTTCAAAGCTTGGGTTCTAATCCATAGAGCACAAGTTAATGATTCTTAGAAACTAAGTGATGATTAATAGATATTAGTTTCAAACAGTAGAAAATAAGAGGTGATCTTTAAAGGAATTAAGCGTTTAATTGGGAGGATGATAAGATATGAAGAGAGTGGGAAATTACAGGGCAAGTATTTACTCAATACTTTATTTTATTTTATTGTATTAATATTTTACTTACACTTATTTCAATTGCTAAAATAGATATATGTGTATACAATTACATGTAGAGGTATATGTGTATATGTCTACACACCATGTCACAATTGACTATCATAACATGATAATGCAGTTCAATATACCTAAGAAAGACTATTTTGAATATAAGCTGGAAGCTTAGAGACCAACTAAGTTACCCACTTATGAGTTGTGGGGATAAAATATGTTGGCAACTATATCTATTGAAGCTAGTGAATAAGCAAAGCTGGAAATGATACCTATAGTGAGAGAGTTTCTAAACGTGTTTCTAGAAGACCTTCCTACTTTACCCTTAGCCAGGAAAATAGAATTCAATATTGATTTGGTACAGGGTACAGTACCAATATCAAAATCGGTATACATAATGGCACTAGTAGAATTAGAAGAATTAAGGAAGTATTTATAGGAATTATAGGATAAGGGTTTTATAAAACCCAGTGTATCTCCCTAGGGTGTACTAATCTTGTTTGTCAAGAAAAATGACGGAAGCATGAGACTTTGCATAGATTACAGAGAGCTGAACAACATCACTATCAAAAACAAGTATCCTCTTCCTATAATAGATGACTTGTTTAACCAACTTCAAGGAGCTCAGGTGTTTTCTAAAGTAGACCTAAGATTAGGATACCACCATCTAAGAATTAAAACAAAAGACATATAGAAGACAGCTTTCAAGACTAAATATAGGCACATGAATTTTTTGTAATGCCTTTGACGAACACACCTGCGGCATTCATGGATTTAATGAATAGAGTATTCAGATATTTTCTTAACAAATGTGTAATCGTCTTCATAGACAATATCCTAATATACTCTAAAAGCATTGAAGAACATGAAGAGAACTTAAGATTAGTGCTGGGTAGGTTACAAAAAGAAAGACTGTATGCCAAATTCAGTAAATGTGAATTCTGGTCAAAGCAAGTGATTTTCTTAGGTCACATAGTTAACAAAGATGGAATATTTATAGACCTAGAAAAGGTGAGAGTTGTAGTGGATTGGAACAGACCGAAGATAGTCATAGATATAACAAGCTTCTTAGGTCTAGCAAGCTACTACAGAAGGTTTGTAGAGGGATTTTCCAAAATAGCAACTCCCCTCACCAAGCTAGCATAGAAGAATGTGAAATTTAAGTGGGTTGATAGATGTGAATCGAGCTTCTACACATTCAAGGAGAAACTTGTGTCAGCACCAATTTTAGCATTACCCAAGAGTGGGAAGAGATCATAATATATATTGATGCCTCAACTTAAGGGTTGGGATATGTGTTAATGCAAGGTAGACAAGTGATAGCATGTGCATCCTACCAACTGAAGCCTTATGAGAAGAATTACCCAATTCATTAGTATTAGCCTTAAAGCTATGAAGGCACTATTTGTATGGAGAGAAATACAGAATCTTCACTGATCATAAGAGCTTAAAGTACATATTCACACATAAGGAACTAAACATGAGGCAAAGGAGATGGTTGTAGTTGATAAAAGACTATGACTTGGAAATCTAATACCATACAAGAAAAGCTAATGTGGTGGCAGATGCCTTCGGTAGAAGGAAATAGTGTAATGTAGCCACTCTCATCACCTTACAAAGGAAGTTATTTGATGACATGTGTAAATTGGAGTTAAAGTTGTAACTCAAGAAGTGGGAGCAAAACATGGCATCTTTATGCATAGAACCAACCCTAATAGACATAATCAAGATGGGTCAAGTAGAGGATAAAGGTATACAAGAGATCAAGAACATAATGGAACAAGGCAAGGCTCCTAAATTTAACATGGACATAAAGGGGATCTTGAGATATGGAACCAGGTTATGCATGCCAAGGGATATGGAATTGAAGAGGGAGATAATAAAAGAGATACACTATTCAGCCTACACAATCCACCCTTGAAGCACCAAAATGTACAAGGACCTAAAGAGTCACTAGTGGTGGAAGAACATGAAAAGGGAGATAACTGAGTATGTATCCAAATGCCTCTCTTACCAACAAATCAAAATTAAGCATCAAATGTTAGTTGGAGAATTACAGCCTCTTCCAGTACTAAAGTGGAAATGGGAACACGTGACAATAGACTTTGTTACAACTCTCTCGAATACTAAAGAGAAACAAGATGCAATTTGAGTAATTGTAGACCAGCTAACCAAGTCTACCCATTTTTTACTTATCAAAGTGGGATAAAAACGGAAAAACTAGCCCAAATATATATTCAAGAAATAGTCAAATTACATGGAGTACTAGTAACCATAACTTTTGATAAAGACACTAGATTTACAAGCAGATTTTAAAACAACTTACATAAAGCTTTGGGCACCAAATTGTAGTTCAGCATAGCATTCCACCCTTAGATGGATAGACAATATGAGAGGACTATACAAATTCTAATGAACTTGCTTAAAGCCTATGCATTGGAATTTTATGGTAACTAGAATGAGCATATATTTCTAGTTGAGTTTGCCTATAATAATAGCTATTAGGCAACCATCCAAACATCTCCTTATGAGGCTCTTTATGGAAGAAGATGCAGATCTCCATTACATTGGAATGAAGTGAGAGAAAGGTAAATGCTGGGGCCAGAATTAGTCCAAGAGACTATAGACAAGGTGAAACTGATAAGGTAGAGGATACAAACAGCTTAGTCCCAACAAGAGAGCTATGTAGATGAAAGAAGATGTCCCTTGGAATTTCAAGTAGGAGACAAAGTTATGTTAAGAGTCTCTCTAACAAAAGGAATGATCAAATTTAGGTCGAGAGGAAAGGTAAATCCAAGACATGTAGGGCCATTTGAAATCTTGGAAAGAATAGGTACAATGGTTTATAGGTTGGCTCTCCCACTAAGTTCAGCAAGGGTACATGACGTATTCCATGTATCAATGTTGAGGAAGTATGTACCCAACCCGGATCAAATAGTAGCTTTAAAGCCCTTGAATGTGCAACCAAATTTGTTCTCTATTGAGAGACTAGTCAAGATTGTGAATGTCAAAGAGCAAATGCTTAAAAGAATAACAATTCCCTATATCAAGGTACAATGGACAAATTAGACCAAATGGGAAGCGACGTGGGAATTAGAAGAGTAGATGAAGAAGAAGTATCTAGAACTCTTCTAGAATTAGGTAACTTTCAAGGATAAAAGTTTTTTTATGGGGGGGAGGGGGGGGAGAGAATTTAATTACAAAAAAAGTATATAGTTATATATAATACTATTAAAACATAAACCAAGGGCAAAGACGTAATTTTATATGAAATGGGGTGGTAAATTGGTCTTTTTAAAAATGGGGTATATAAACCCATGTATTTTGCTATTTTACATAGTGATAATAAAAGAAAAGGAGAAAACACTCTCTAGAGAATAGTAAGGCAGATTAGCGATTACAATAAGGACAAAGACAATGCAATCAAGTAAGAATTTCCACAATTGAATATTGATTCTTATTATAACGTGGAACCCCGATTATATGATTCCATCAAAATTTGGATCGAGGGAAAGAGTAGGACAAGTATGGAATCAAGTGATCTAGGCATTTAATTTACAAGTTGGAACAAGTAAGTTCACTAACCATATAATTCATTAGATTTTACAAGTTTTAGGATTTAATTAGGCCTAAGATCAAAGAGATTTAGGAATTAGATGAATAGGGAAAGGAAAATTAGTTTGTGAAGAAAAACATGGAATACAATTAAGTATACGCTCATGTACTTACCTGTGCAGGAATATGTGTATGTACAAAAGGTGTACAGGTGACGTACAAGCTTATGTACTAAAACATGTTGAAAATGAAAAATTTATGAAAAGGTACACGGCCAACTACACAACTGTGTACTTAGGCATGCCAAAATGTTAAAACTCACAAAAAGGTACACAACCATCTACACGACCGCGTACCAAGGCATGCTAAAATGCTAAAATCCGCAAAAAGATACATAGCCATGCAACACAACCATGTAACCCAATCATGCTAAAGTACACAGCCTCAAACACAATCATGTACTTAGAGAGACTTTGTTTATTGGTTTATTTTCTAATTAAATGAATTCCCATACAACTTAGATAGCTAGTAAAACCTTAAAAAATCCAATAAACTAAGAGAACTAAGAAATTTATATTGTTCTTACATTAGTACTAAGAGGAGATCATTATAACTTTGAAAAATTTTAGGTTACTTTAAGTTCAAGAACCATCCTACTTAAGACTAGGATTCTAAATATGTGTAACTTGATTGTTGTATTGTGTTTATTTAAGTTAGTATATATGTTGAACTTGATTAGGTTAAATGGAATGGTTTAAGCTTGGTTGAAGTGATTGTTATTTGTGCTTAGCTCAACCTAGAGGCCCGTAGTGACAGATCCCTAGGAAACACCCCAATGATCCTTGTGTGAAATTATCCCTAATGGAGTTATACTTGGAAATGATCTAAGTTGTTTAAGGCTTAAAGTTCATGGATATGGGGCCCATAGTGGTAGTTCCTATCACCACATTTAAGACTTAAGAATCATAGGTGTGGAGCCTGTAGTGGCATTTTCCATCACCAAGTTTAAGGTTTAAGGTTCATAGGTATGGGGCTCGTAGTGGCAGTTTCCATTACCACCTTTAAGGTTTACGGGATCATGGGTATAGGGCCTATAATGGTAGTTCCCATCACCAGTTCATAATTTAAGGGTTTAAGTATGTTGAGGGAGTCATGAGTACCCTATTATTGCTTATGGGCTTAAGTATATCATAAAATGGTTGCTTGCTATTTAAGTTCTACATAGTGTATATGAATTAAGTTCATACTTGTTCATGCATGTGTACTTGTGTTATGCATACTAGGTATTAGCCCACTCTTTAAGGATATTTTTTTTAGTTGTAGGTACTGAAAAAATAGATAACCAAGGAAAAGAAATGGGAGCAAATGCATAAGAGAGGGAAGAAGAAAAGTTTCACTATTACTATGGTGATTAGATTTTAGGAGGAATTTATAATTGTATATGTTGAAACCGTTAATACCTTGGAAGAAAATAGCTTAGTACTTGATAAATATTCAGTTGCTTTAGATGTTGATCATGGATTTATTGTAATTTGTTCCAAGGTTCGAAGGATGGATTAGGATGTATTTATGTCATGATAGTAGTATTGATTATATTTAATTGAGATTTACAGGATTTGTATATTTAAGTGATATCAGAATAGGTCTAGAGCCTCAACGTATCCTTGTTTGATAAGGACACGTAGAAAGCAGTAGTGTGCTCGAGTTTTAGGCTATTACAGATGTACTCTAAGATGGAGTAGCAACTTGTCGACATGAGGGCCAACTTTACTCGAGTTAAGGCTTTGCTTCAAAAGGTCCAAAAGCAAAGGGAAGGTTGTGACCTAGTTTGGTCTATTCAAGAAAATGCAATTAAGGACACGAAGGTGGATCGAATAGACTGACTTCCTTGTGAAAGGAGTCAAAAGGGCTCAATAGTATATCTTGGAGGTGTATCCTCACTTGAACCTATCAATACTAAATGCTTACGTTGGGGAAATAGCTAAAGAAAAGGGAGGCAAGGCTATAAAGGTACCCCTTGCCACTTAGGAAAAAGGGGATGAGGCTAACCAACTACACAAGAAGTGAGGACTAAAGAGGTAGTGGACCCCTCGTCTCAACCATTTGTGTAACATTTGAAGTGAGGACTAACGTCATTTGCTATTTTTTTTTTTTTTTGGTAATCTTAGGTTGGTATGCTAACTAACACATTGTAAATCTTAGTAAATTAATAAAAATGTGACGGTTGCATTAATGTGTTCATGGTTTTGTAGTCTCATATCAAATTTGCTTCTCTGCTCATCAAGTGTGATTGGCGTGTTATGCTTGTTAAATCGCTTGAATTACTATATCATGTGTGGCCTTGAAAAGGCTAGGCTTTAGTTTATGGACTATCTAATATAATGTTAAAGGTGCCTTGATGGTGCATAGGTTTCTAGGGGTTAGGAGGTTCAACGCTGTAAATTGCATTAAGGAGTTATTTTGTTCGGGTGACATGCTAGTAGTAAATAAATTATACGCATGTCATCATGCAGTCAATAATAGGGTACATACAGTAATCAAATGGCCAAAGTGCATTCAAGATTCATGTACTGCCCGTAAGGATTCATGCAAGCTTTGCAATGTGTGCCTAACATCCAATCATGGCTAACATGATGGGGGGACTATAGTAATCAAGGAGTTGGAGCCATTTTTTTGCTAGTACATGGGCAAAAAGTCTTGCGTTGGCATTTAATGCCAGCTTAAGGTGCCTCCTACTTAAGTGGTATAAATAAGGAATAAGTAAATACCTAAGTGGTCATCACAAATTCCCTTTCTTGTTGTAGTGCAATGGCATTCTCAAAAACTAAAGTGGTGGGCCTTTTAGGAGGAGATTCAATTATAGTTAGTGTAGAAAAACTATAGTTGTTGTAGCTTGCAAATCTTTTAGCAATGTCTTCCAATGGTAGTATGCTAACACTAAGATGTTTACTACCTACAAGAAGTGTAAGAAGGTGAAGGACAACTCATTAAGTCATCATAAACTCAGGTGACAACTCATTAGGTCATCGTAAGAGGAGAAGTCATCTTAGCATTTGACCAGTGGCATAAGTTGATTGCTTGAGTGGGAGGAGGAGGTAGGGCCATGGATTAGTGGTGTCTGCAAGCACCTTAGCTGCCCCTTTGCCTAGTGGACGGGTAGAGGTAGAGGTAGAGACAGCGTATGTAAAGGTTCTCTTCTTAAATGTGTGTAAAGGACATCGCGACTAAATTAGAGGATATGACATCAATGCTGCCATCTTGCTATTGCAAGTTTGAGAGTTAAGATGATGTCTATAGTTGTATCTGCATGCAAAAGGCCTTGGTGTTGTTTGCTTAAATATCAATAGAGCAAGCACTTCATTAGATGTTTGTGTGATCCAAGTGTTGCTTCCACCAATCGCCTTTCTTTGCCTATACTTTTGTAAGAGCAACTTAAATCTTCTGACTCTGAGTATAGAAGTAAGTTGTAATTGGTTTTTTTTGTAATGTATGCTAGGTGGCCTTTGTATTTCTACAAATGTAAGTTCCATTTAGCATGTATAATGATATTGATGATGTTCTTTGTATTTGCTACATTCGCCCCTCTACTTGTTTTCCTACTCTTTTTTTCTATTTTTGATCTATAGCTCAAGTGGGATTGGGTGAAAGCTTCATTGATAGTGTTCGTCGAATGTGCAAGTCGAGGCTTGGTCCTTTGGTTAAACTAAGTCTTCAATCCCTTACTTAGATAATACTTATGGGGACTTGTAAGCCTCAGAAGCTAAGTTCTCGAAGCTACTCACATCGCTTTAAAGGTGAGGAGTCAAAGGGTCTTATGGGCCTAAAGAAGCCAAGGGCCCTCGAGTCATCCTCTCATCCTTTAGAATACGGATGGATATAAGACTTCTAAACTATGATTGGCCTTGCCATGCACTAAGCTTGTGGACCTAAAGAAGTTAAGTCCTTCTTTGGAGGGTCAAACTTGTAAGTCTTAGGAGACCAAGTCCTTTCCAGGGGCAAAGGGGATTGCTTGAGAGCCAACGTGCCTCAAGGTTTGTTGTGTGTCAAGTTATGAGCCTCATTGGTTAAAGGGGGAGTTGACTTCCCTTTGGGGCTCCACTACATGATGTGGCAAGTAAGCCATTAATATTGTTATTATTTTTTGCAACAACTCTATGGTCGTTCACCTATTACTTAAATGGAATAACAGGTTGTGATCTCTTACACTCGAGGTTGTCAAGGCATGTTCATAACCATTTGTTCTCAACAAACACTTGCTACAGCATTTGTTCCATCTTAGCTAGCCAATTGCCATCACCCTATGGCCTCAAAGGATTGGGAGGTAGGATGCTTGACAGATTCGCCTAGTGGCGGTATTGCAGTGAGTCATGGTTAGAGGAAGCATTTTGAGAGATAATAGTGGCTTGCTTCAACTTGGAACGGGTCATGGCAATTATAAAGGGTAATATATATGATGCTTGTACGTGATTTATGTGCCACTTATATGGTGGGAGCTAAGCATTAATGGTGTATTTTTGTCTAGCTAAATAGCAAGCTTAAATGACTTACAAAACAAAACATGGCTAGAATGGGCATCAAAATTTGTTTCAACGGAGCCACTCCGATACTTAAGTCAGTTTGCAAATCGTCAAAATAGTAATGAATAAGAGTTCAAGGATGATATCTAGGATATATGTATGTAATCTGATCTCTGAAAGTTTATTACACCCATAAACCCCATTCCCAAAAAGTATGGCCGATTAGTGACTTCATATTTAGAATGTCACTTATCTCCTTTTATGACACGATATTGTGGCATGTCAAGGTGTTGTCAACTGATCATTCTTGTATTGTGGTTCTTTAAGGCTCGTAATACCTTTAGATAGAGTCTAGCTTCAATGACCAACCTCCTAAGTTGAATTTTGTCTATTAACAATTCTCAAGGTTCTTTTTTCAAATCTATAAGATAATGGCAGAAGCACTCCTTTTAAAGTCACTTAAATAGTTTCCAAAAAAAAAAAAAGCCATCATCTAACTTTTAAGCTATATAATTCATCATTTTTTCCCTTTTTCTTCCCGGCCAAAAGATGTGCTTAACTCTTGCATGGAAATATTATTCAAGGAGCCTATGATTTAACTTTTTTTTCTTTTTTTTTTAATTTTAAAAGGATAATCTCCCAAAGGGCGTATGCAATGCTTTCTCCTACCAAATATCGGCGCTCTTAGAGAACCCGTGAACATCTACACGACACTCCAACGCCATCTCCCATAAATAAACATGTCATATTACTTTATGGTCAAATAGCAAATATAAAACTTACTATACATTTACTTTTAAAAATAAAATAGATAATTAATAGAAAATGATTCATTGAGAATGACTTTTATTGATAATAAAGTAGAATTTTATCCTGCAATGTTTACTTTGTATAAACTTTTAATCGTAAAGAATGTTTATTTTAATATTTACACTAACTTATTAATTGCAAAATTAAATTTAAAATATTAATATGTTCTCATTTGGTCCTTAAAAAAATATAATCAATAACTATTTATTGAAAGTATTATCCATTCTATTCTCTATAGAATGGGAATAAAAAATATCATACTACAAAAAGTAATCACTACTACTTGTAGAAAATGAATATGAAAGTTACATTGAATAAAAATTTTCGAACCAATTGATAAGTAAACAAGGTAATTAAAATTAATCCAAAAATAATTATTTCATTCTCTCTTTATTATCTCTATTAGTCAAGTGTTTTGGCTTAAATAAATCTATTAGTCATACTCCTTTAAACTTTTAAAGTATGACTCTATCTTTCTATAACTTTTAAAAATATATTCATACACTTCAAAATTGCTATAAAGCCCCAAAGACCGTTATTTATAGTCCTTTTGGCGGCAAATTTTGGGCGTTTATTGATGGTTTGGAAGTTGTTTACAAATTTTCAAACAATACATAGATTTAAACTCACATTTTAGAAATTTAGGGTTCTGTTTGCACATGATTAAAAGGTTAATTTACAAATATTCCTTATTTCATTTCAAACGGATAATTAGATATATCAAAATATTTCAATTATTCATCTTTCAAAATCTAAAGGTGCTTTATTGTTTGATAATTAGATGTATCAAAATATTTCAATTATTCATCTTTCAAAATCTAAAGGTGCTTTATTGTTTGATCTTATCCGTTTCATATGTTTGATGCGAGTTGACACTTTTGGAGTTACTTTCCTACAATACAATAGTCAGCATTTTCTATGTGATAGCAAACTATCGACATACATACACTTTAGATTCCCTTTATAAGTAGCCGTTTATGACTTATTTCAATGGTTAATATTAGTTTCCCATTATTCATGGCCATTGATGTTTTTAGTTGGTGAGAACAAAGCATATATTTAAACAGCAAAAATACCAAGAAACATGATATACAGTTTTTTTGGGCCTGTAAAACAGCAGTCCCCAATCCAAAACTATCAATCACCCGCAGTGGGTGGGCCAAATCTCTATCACTTACAAGTAGAACCACAAGATTCAATGGTGGGTTTTCCTAGAAGACTTCCTCCACAATGTTGAGTTCCCTATGTGTTTTCTTGATTTCCACCAAGCCAAGCTAAAATTCTTAATCAAGTTAGTTTCGACTATAAGATTTGGAGTTCTCGATCTGGCACCAAATTTTAAGCCCTCAAAGATGTTCTACAATTCAGCATCTATATTGCTGGAACTTCCTTATATTCTAGTTGTTGCTGTTGCAACTGATGTGTGACTATAGTTTTGCACCTACCAAGGTTTGACTATTGCAGAACACTTAACCCCTTGCTTGCAGGTGGCATCCATCTCCACATCTCACATTAATGAAGAAAGACATGTCCAATTGGCAAAAAGCTTGTCATTTGGAGTCATATGATGTACTCCCACTGTCAATTAGCTAAACATCTGCCTCATAAGTTGCTATATGACGATTTCGCAGTAAACAGCATCTCTTTGATTATTAATATTAGGCTACATAATCTCTTCTCTTTGCGTTATCTGGCAAAATGGTCATATGCAAATCTAGAAGCATTAAAAAAAAAAAAAAATTGTAGGGAACTAAACGTTCAATTTCAAAAAGAATATATATATATAAAGGGATGTATTTATAATTTACCCCAATTATTTCTCTTATTAAAGACTAAATATCCACTACTAGAAAGGTGAGAATTAGAATCTAATGGTTTAATCTCACCCTGTTTTAGAGACCAAATGAAGCTGAAGGAAACCACAAAAGAAGTAACTGCTCCAATCACTTAATCAAAAACAAATGAAAAACTAAAAATGCAAAATAAATTAATAGAGGGTGTAATAGCCTTTCCTGAAATAATTAACAAATATTAAATGCGTGTAAAAATAAACAGATTGTAACAAAAACAATCTATGTTGCTAAATTGTAAAAATCAAAGGTGGGGTTGTGCTTTAGGTTAACTAGGGGTATTTTCCCAGTTTGACATAAAAGAAACTATATAAATTTGAGAGGGAACTGGCTTCTTTCTCCCTGAATTTTTTTCACAATCAATGGTATGATTTCAAATGAAAAATTTGGCAACTTGGTTCATAAGATTGCTTCGACATAGCTTGCCCGAATTTCTTGCTAGCTGCTTCGTTTTCTTCTAAACTCATCTGCATGAAATACCGAGTCCACCAGGACAAGCTCCGCATTTTTGCCTTCACAGATCAAAGAAACCGTTAAAAGTGGTATTCACTCTACAAATTAAGGTAGATTTAAATGGAATATAAACACATTTTGAGAAAAGATAGTAGCAAGTAGGATGTCCCTGATGTGATTTGAATGGAATGGACAAGCAAACCCAAGACACATAAATCACCGGACAAAACCATACTCCAGTGAAGAGTATAAGTCACACTGGGTTATGGGATTTGAATTCAGGACCTCTTGAAATTTATAATGAGAATTACCAGATCATGACCACTAGACTAACTCCTTGAAGGTCATCAGCCCTCTCTAGTATGGTCATGTATTAGTGGGTATAAGTAACATCAAATTAACAAAGAATTTTTCACAACTCAAGCAGCAAGATCTCGAAGGCAATGGTTCTGGACTGCAGCATAAAGCAAGCAGCTGAATGGCATAATCTTCCCTCACAAGTAATGATACAGCCTATACTTAATCAAGAACTCATAATTTAACAAATTCTTGCCTAATAGAACTAAATAAAGAAAGCACCTTTCAGCAGGAAATATTGTTAACTGCAGCTACATTCAGCAACATAAATGCGAAAGCCAGTGGATGAATAGCTTACACATCAAGAAGAGCACCAAAATAACTCAAACAAATACCAAGTCAGTGTAAGTAAAATCAGTTTATACCAGTCCTTTTAAATCAAATTCTTTACACTAAAAACTATGGGGTTATTTCACCTTGTCCTTACACCATCAAATCTTTTGGTGCACCCCACAACTCTATCAATTCAACACCTTCTGTAAACAACTCTCGGTCATAGCAACAACTTTTTTCCACCTCTTTTTCATTAATAATGATGACATTGTAACAGCCTATGAGCTTACTTGATCTTAACATTTCAAAGAGATATGATTTCCAACATAAAAAGTAAAAATAAGTTTCTGTTTCCTCTCTCTCTCCTTATGCTAATGAAAAATTTCCCCAATTTTAGCAGTTATATGTTCAATATGAAAATCCAAAATAATTCGCTATGTTCAAACACCAGAGTATGCATGTCTCTTACGCACCGATATATATTCCCCAATAAGACAATTTAACACAGTAATATAACCAAACTGCTATGAAGTTAAAAAAAAAAAAAGACAACTACAACATAATAATAATAATAAAGTTTCCATTTTCTTGACTATGTAAGGTGGCAGATATAATCTTTTCAAAACTTACAGGCCTTGCTAATAATTAGTTTTCCCTTTTACCAAAGCAGATAAGACCAATTATTAATGATTCCCAAGTAATCAAGAGAACTAAAGTAGTTGTCAGTTCTTACTGTCAGAGGAAATAAGACATACAAATTATATTGAAAGAAGATATGGTTGTTAAACAAGCCAAAAGACATTCTAACAAAAAGGAACACAGAGCAACTTACTGGTCTCCCGAATTTTGATACTTCTGCAGTCTTAGCTCGTTGATGACCAGGGGCACCTAAATTCCATCATAAAAATGCAAGTTGTCAAAGAAATAAAGCATGATGAAGTTAAGAAACGGATGATCACAGATGAAGAAGGTCAACCAACACATGACAAACCACTTGTTGACAATCCAACAATAGATGTCTAAGACAGATAATCTAACAGATACAGTAGCTAGCTAAGAATAGTTATGTCTACCAACACACAGCCACTAACACTTGATGCTTCAGGCTCAATAGCTTGAGTGATACCTGTAAATATAATGATACCATCAGATGAAACTCTGGTCAAATCTGGAAGAGATTTATTCAGATATTTTGGTGACAGATAATCTAATGCATCCGACACGATAACAAGGTTGAATGACTTTGGCCTATATGGAAGAGGGAACTTGATATCAGCTACACGCACAAGTCCCTTGCGGACAAGTCCCTTGCAGTTTGCATCTGCATCTTCTATGTCATAAGGTTCCACTCCCCATGCTTCAGTATCTTCTTCCTTTAGCAATTTAGACACCACAGAGCAAGTATCTGGACCAACGTGCAAAACCTTGCGCATGCTATCACCATATGCTTTCTTTAGAAAAGGAATGGTTTTCTGAACTCCAACGGTGCATTGATAATCACCTAATAGGGATACCCAAAAATTAAAAAAAAAAAAGAAAAAAAATCCAAAAAACGTATTAGAAGATGCAGCTAACCACCAACCCTAAGTAGTGCCACTAAGAAAGCTTGCATTAGCACCAAACAATCCAGTTATCAGCTTGTTTGAGTTTAACAAGAAACTAGCCTAACAAGTACATCTACAGGAAAGATGCATCTGATGTCAGAAATTGATTTTATCCACACTAAAGTGAAACAAGGAAAAGGAGAGCACCATGCAACATATTATTTCAGGAAACCTTGCCTGGAATATTTAAATTACCCCAAAAGTGCAAGTGATTAACATTGCTCAAAAAGAAAAGCAGCAGAGCTAAAAAGTAATATATCTACCTTCAACCTTGCTGAGCGCCTCTCTGTAGTTTAATTTACCTATGCAAGCCAAGACATCATAGGATTAACCAAGTATTTTGATCATATTGTACCAAGAAAAATGTCAGAATTAAAAAATTACAGCTGAAGGAGAGACAAACATATTATTCATGTCATATCCATTAACAGCATAGGCAAAACTAGATCCACTCTTGTACCAAAAATATCATACTAAAACTTGTAAGAAAATAGGCGCAATGTAAATATTTTAAGCACACTACAGAAGTCAACATACCTGAGCCGCCAAAAGCAAAATAAATGAGTAAGACTGCTCCCTGGAAATTAAAAAGACCGAGATGAAGAAATTAGAGTAAGAACTTCAAAACACTATACCACTATTGGCAATATGAGGTAGAAAAAGTATTCAACTTATGACAAAATTAGTATTGGAGAGTACCACAACAACGAGGCCGATGGACAACAATGGAGAAGATCGTGGTTTTGAATGCAAGGATCCAGAAAAAGGGAAGCTTCCTGTATCCACAAATCTGCGAGTTGAGCTCACTTGCCTCCGCGACATGTCTGTGTGTAAGAGATGAACCTGCTCTCACAATCCAAAAGATCAACATAAGATTTCTGAAGCAACAACACTTTGAATGGAATCTTGAGAAATCACCACACCCAACTCAGAGAAAGTTAGTTTAAACTGCCAAAGCATACCAGTTACCACAATGCAAGCCACAATAAGGGAGCATGCTAAAGACAGACAGTAACATTAAGGTTCTCCCCATATCAATTCTACCTTTCATGATGCCTTAATCTTGTAATTCTACAATACTTCACAATAACACAACATAACAAGATCATCTCTGCTTTTCAAATGCAAGAAACTACATGTGTTACAATCTCATACTTCACTTTTTATATCCTGTTTGTGATGCAAAAAAACCACTCTGATCTATTTATCTCTAATACTCCATTAACCAGAAACTTCATATATCAACAACAACACAGCAATATGCATTGACCCTCAGGAGAGGTATAAAAAAGGCAATCAGACATTGAGCAAAATGAAGGGGGAAAAAGAACTCCTTTCATACACCATCACGTGCATGAGCCTGAAAACAATGTAAGCATCTTTCCAGCATCAACTTAAAACCAACAAATTGAACCTTAATATGACATAACAGCAAGATCAAACCTACAATAGTTAATAAAGTGATAGCATTAATACCAGACACGAGAAAACAACGTAACATGAATCCAACCGACTCTGAAACATAATTAATGAAAGAATAACGACAAATCTAACCCGGTATATAACATGAATAGACATAAGAGGTATATTGACAAATACATCCACAAACCAACTTAAAGCTGCGAGCTTTGCTCATGAAACCGCATCATAAAAAATTCCACAGTTATAATCAACCAAACCGACAAAAACACAATGCACACGGATCCAGACTTACACACTGTATTATCAACATCATGACTTTGTAAGAGAATCAGATAAACAGAATCAACCCGGTTGCCAATTCCATAACTTTATGACATGTGAGAAACAAGAGCACATACCCAACTGAGAATGGAACCCAAAAACACAACAAAGCACGATAAATTCACAACATCAACCTCAAATCTAAAAAGAAATATATAAATAGATAAATAAGTAAAAGGAACGGCTTTGAAATATGAGAGAACAACCTAAGATCAGGAATGAGAAAACTGCATTTGAGGATATAAGGAAAGTTGGGTAGTCTCAGATCTGAGGTAGAATTGCTGAATCCTGCTGCTCTTTGATGTATGTATCCTATGTACGATTGTATTTATGCTGTTTGTGTATTTTACGAATAAAGGATACGAGAATGAAGCAGAAAGAGAAAAACAAAAGGAAGGAGTGTGAATGAATGATTGGGATACAGATATGCTCTGAAGTTGTTTTTTTTTTTATTTAATATTAGTGCTCTATAACTAACTTGAAATTTAGAAGTGGTGGATCCCACGCGCGCAAAATTAGCATGTCTGTGTATGTGCGTGTCGGCAGTAACATTGATTATCCAACTGGCTCAGACTAAAAGGAGCGTCGGCTAAGTTTGGTCATCAGTTCTTCTTTTTTTTAATTGATTTTTTACTTTCATCACTACTATTTAAAAAAATAAATCAAAGACTATTCATACCATTAAAGGAACATTATTCATACCACAGCATTATGGAAGCTTCAAAAATATAGATTAATTAATTATATATGGAGCTTTTTGAATTGTTTTTTATTTATCATATGTTGTCTATATCTTATATATATCTATTTTATATTTATTTGAAATTTAATATATAAAAAAGTATTTAAATATGTATCTTATCTATTTTGTTTTAAATCTAGTGTTCACATAAACTATCTTTTTTTTTGTTTTATCATTATTATGGAAAATATCATAATGAAAGAAGAATTGAATGGTTATGCATTTTTATTCAAACTTGTAAGATAATATATTTTAACATTTTTATCTTTCATTAAATTAAATTAAATTAAATAAAAGGTAAATAAGTTTTTTGATATCCTATTTGGTAAGCAGACTATTTAAAAATAGTGTTAAAACAATATATAACAAACCAAAATACTTATTAAACGTAGAAAATCTCATTATTTAGGGGAAACATTTTTTTATAATCTCAAACTACAAAGCTTTCAAAGCTTCTAAAATTCAAATTATTATCAAAGATAGCTATCGATTGTTTTTAGAAAGCAGTTTATTTGATAATTTTATATATTAAACCAAAACAAACCTTCCATTTAAATAATAAACATTTAGATTATATCTAACTTGGATTAATATAAAAAAAATTATAATTGTTCAAACATTGTAAATGATTAATTTGTTTCATCGTCGTAATAAATCATCAATCAATAATCATATATGAATAGTCATATCTTATATTGAACTTCTAGAATGTGTTCGGATTTTGTAGCTTATTGCAACAAGAAAGAGGTTAAATTAAGAATGAGTAGATACAGAGTAAGTAGAATATGAGTATAAGATTTCATTCATATCCTACCTTGTAATAGAAAAACAATCTATCCGATAACAATCTAGTTTTATCCTGAAACCTGTACCTATAGAATCTAAAGTGGAGTCTATAAGTTTTTATCTATGTTGTTATTAAAAGAGTAATCTACATATAATATCATAAGTTCTTCCATACATATGACATATAAAACTTGTAGCAAAACATGTTATATCAAAAAAGTAATTTTTTTTCTATTTATGTTATTTCAAGTTTATATAATATTAAACAAAAGCTATAAGACCTATAGCAAATTAGAATAAAAATTATCATATAGAAAGAGATAGTGAGCTTTATTTTTATTCTTTTTATTGAAAAATATAATTTTATTTGTCATTCATTAATACATATATTATATCATTGAAAAAATTTTACAAGATGGATATAGAATTCTAGAACGTAATCCTTCATCAACCTAACCTTAATTTAATTAATTCTCTAAAGAGTTAAACAAATTATGTGAAATTCACCCTAACTATCATGAACCCACAACTTTAATTCTATCATCAAACCAATCAAACATTAAGAACCTTACATTGATTACTCAAATCATAGACTACAACTAAGCCCATCTAAACCTTAATCTTAGATGATCGAGCCCTAAACCAAAATTGTAAAAAAGAGAATGACTACACAAGAAAGGGATGGAAACACCACACATAAACTTGCACTTCCCAAACATAGTAGCCAACTTTCACACTTGATATGGAATTAAGAAAGAGCCATCAACTATAACCTAAAAAGAATCTGATTTCATAAACAACATAAAGGAAAAATGAAAGGAATATCTTGTTGAGGCAACCCAACGATCTTCCTCAATAATTGATAAATTCAAATTAGAAATCTTATCCAAAAAACTTTTATATAAACCACCATTTACCAAGCTTTTCCATATACTGTACTGTACCATTCTTAGACTTGTAAAAACCTTAATTAAGCTTCACTTTTCATTGAAAAAGAGGCAAAACCAAAAAAAGAAGTGAAAACTTACCATGAACTAAGAAGAAAATAAATCTAGAGAAAGAGGGGCACACACACTATAATTTGAGATTAGGATAATTACTTAATCGGATCTTGATTAAATAAGTAAACACAATAATAGAGTTGCTTTAAGAATAGAGGGCAATGGTTTTACTACACATTCACTTTATATAGTAAAAGAAGTTCATATGTGAGAGAGAAGGATGGTTAGGGTCTAGAGAAGTAAGATAGGGGTAAGTGAGAGAGGGAAAAAATATAATTGAAAACAATAATGATAAATAATAAAATATTAAAATAAAGTAAATAATATGCTACTTATGGTGAATTTTTTTCTCTATTAAGACGTTGATTGTGGATAATAATCCGGCCAAAGAAAGGGAAAAAGAAAAAAGAAAGAAGAAAACTACTGAGATAAAGATATCAGGTAATAAGCTATTTAAGGGTAAAACACATCTATTTTTTCTTGGTATCTATTTAGAAAGTTAAGAATGGGGTTTTGGAAATCATTTCATGACAAATTCAAATTTATATAAAATCTAGAAAATTATTTCAAATGTTCAAAATAAATAATTTTTTTAATATATTATTAATTAATATTCTGTTTGGATCATTTATGGATGAGACATGTCTTGCTCGTTTTAAGTTTTGTCTCTATCCTTTTTCCCTTTCGAGTGGAAGCACATAATTTTACTTAAGATTCATTGTTTGAATGTCATTTTGTGTCAAATTTGGTTTTATCTTAAAATCTAGAAACCATTTATAAATTTTAAATAATTAATATATGTTATTATCATGTCACTCCATGATAAATTCCAATCGTGAAAGGATTAGTGTTTGTGAAATTTCCATTTTAGTTTCTTTTATGCAATTTCCTTTTTCTTCTTTTGGAATAAGAATGTAAATCAATGTAATTTATTATATATATATATATATATATATATATATATATATATATTATATTCCAAGTCTATCCAATTGGGTGTAATCCCTTATCCAAATCGTGTATATAGTTAATATCCTAAAATTTACGACATTATAATTCATCATATATCATTATTAGATAATGATATGTAAAGACTCACAATATGTCTAATATAACCATATACCTATAATAACCGTAAATATATCGCTATTAAATAATCTTCAAAAGTTTACATAACTAAATATTTCATCGAAGTCTCGCTTTATCTAAACAAACAAAAACATGTCATTAGAGTCCACAATGACTCCTACAACAACCGAATACACAAATACAAATCACTAATCAAACTAACATAACACACAAGAGTCCGATCTCTTAATACAACTAAACTACTAAACATTATATCAATTTAACGGAATCTTACACCATTTGCTCCTCATAGTAAATATATCCACATCATTTTCTAGGTCGTAATGAAAGTCATAACTCAAGTTGTCAATATAGACAACATTAGTAGAAGTAACTACGCATAAGTGACACATTGATTACAAGTCAAATGTTTATTAAGTTCATTAAATATTAATCCTAACATGCACATGCAGTAAACAATAGAAGATGAAAGCAGTGGCTTGGCTGACAGGGTCTATAGGAATTGCTATAATTTTGGGAGGGGGAAGGGAAAGAAAGAGAAAAGAGAGAAAGGAAAAAGATATGTTATTTTAAAATGGTATGGCAGTTGATTTTCTTTTTAAAGAAAAAATTATTAAATTGCCATTAAGATATTTATTTATTTATTATTGTTATTTTATCTGCCGTATATTACAACAAATGCGTACAACCTCCTTTTATCTTCTCAAAGAAGTCACGGCTCTCCATCCGATAACTCAAAGAGGAAATTCTACTTTCCTATATATCAAGGAGCTTAATGTCCCTTGCTTGCTCCAACAAGACAATTTCTCAAATAAAAGTAGGAATGGCAGACTAACACAATTTTTAAAGGAAGTTATGACACAGAATTAGTTCAAATACTATAAACCTCCTCTCACAAAACTCTTCATCGTACACTCTTCGAATCGTACTCGTATAATAAAGATAAATATTTATTGTACATGAATATCAGTCACACTTAAAGTTAACCACTTGGATTTCGATTTCATGTTAGGAAATATTTTCATGGTGTGATATAGAGTAATCCAATAGAAACATGCCACATATCGTATTAAAAACATATGATATGATACTGACAAAATGAATCTTATTAGTTAGATTATTTGTTATGAATAAAACCAAATCTTTCTGTAAACCCATTTAATCCAATTGAAAAACACAGCCTCATATATGTTGATATATTGCATCCAGGATTGAGAATATAATATGAACAAGCACCATTTGGGCGTTAAAACTTTCCTTGTGATTTTTTCTTTTAATCTGTTAGCTGGGTTTCTTAAGTTATTCATGACTAGATGATATATAATATATATGACTAGATGAGATTATCTATCTATCTATATATGAATAAGTGTATGGTTGTAGATTTTATGATTAGATGAATGCTACACTGAAAAAAAGTACTTGATACTTTTTTTTGTGTTCTTTCATACAATTACTAGGATTGTTTTAGGTATTTTAATTTTATTACATAATAGGATTATATATGGATTTTAGCTTTCATATTTCTTTATATCTTTTTCTAAACAAACTGGGGCAAAAAATACCATGTACTGCAACTAATCAAAGCAAAGATATTAGGAATAAGAACGATTTGGACATATAAATACAAATAAATAATTCGATGAATGTTTACAAAAATAAAATATAAATCGATATAAACTGATGTCAACGTAGTGAACCTTTCTGGGTCATTATCCATTGAGGCATGAATTTGATAGAGCTTTGAGACAAGAATGTTCAAAATCCACAGGCTACCTACAGATTACCTGCCGGCTGCCACGGCCAGGAGGGACTCTGGCTAGTACTTTTCTGATCACATTTAGGACATTATTAGAAGTTGAACTGCATGCTGCATCTACATACTGTATAGTCTAATGAATCTTTTCTCATAAAACATTATCCTCGTAATCCAAAGTTTAGACTAACTTAAAACAGGGAAGCTGCCAGAGTACTCAATAAGAATAACAACCGCACAGTATTAAGCGAGTGAATTGAGCGAGGATGCTAGCTATGTCCATTGTACAGAAGATTGCACCGTCCCTATAATTTAGCACCAAAGAGTAAATAAAAACAGAAAGGTATTCTACACATGTTTATTTACTTAACATAAGCAAAAAAGAAGCTCCAACATCATTTCATGGAACCGTGTAGGGGATGATAACTGATAATAAATCCAACTATACAAAAGCTAGCATATTTCAGAACATCTAAAGATACTACCAAGATTTTTTTTTCCTATCAGGAAAAACTGGAGCTCTGTTGACAAGGTCCAGAATGATCTTTGCACCGACTGCAAATTTAGGTTGCCGCAAAGCTTAATAATTAGCTGCCTGCCTGACTTCATTCTATTGTTCAACAGCTATAGCATCATCAGTACGAGGAGGCCTCCATTTTCTATCAAAGCTACTCCTTTCCACAACATTCTTTGCCATTAAACTTTCATCCCTTATCTTCAACTTTTCATCAATTAGTTCCAACAACTGTTGTAAGCCCACTCCCGTTACTGCAGATATCTTGACATGTGGACCAAATTGAGCTTGAGAATCAGCAACACCTGGCTTTGTCCAAACAGAGGAGTTGCATTGCTTCTGATCTAATCCATTTTCTTCAACAGACTGACTCTGCTTATTGTCCAAACATATATCCTCAGGTTGGAGATGCCAGTTGTCACTATCAACTAGTTCACCATCCTTCACCTCTTCAAGTTCTTCAACCGAGAGCTCAGATACTATATTGCCATCTTCGTGAGGGTCAGAATAGTCATCACATCTGTACTTTCCAGCTGGTCTATCAGAAACCATATCAGGTTCCTCACTTCCCCAAAGGTTGGCTTCATCATCTTCAATGCATTCCAATGTCTCGGATGCTGCATCCTCATCTCCTGAGGGGAAATCATTGACTTCACCATCCTCAGCATCAAAATCATATTCATCAGGAAGCATCTGGTCTTCTTCCAGATCTATCTGAGAAATTACAAACCAACAAATGAATCATCAATTCTTCTCAGCATTCTCAACAGGTTATAAGGTTCAGAAAGTAAAGTATTGACCATGGTCATTTTACCTTGTTCCAGACTTCAATCATATTCTTGACCTTCTCCTCTGGCACACCTATTTGTTCAAGAACTTGCAAGACTGATGATTGGTGCTCATCAAGATTTGGAGCACTGGAATCTAGAACATGCTAGAAGAGACAACCAAAAGTCAAATCAGAGCTTGGGCTCATGAGCATCATTAGAGGACTTCAAATAGCATTTTGACTTCTTTATGTAAATACAGAAATTTAATGAAAGCCTAGGGATTGAGGAAAAAAGGAAAAAAGCCTTTACACAACTGCCAAAGTAAAGATCATATTTAGATGGTAAAGCTATTTTTTAAACAGCAATGTAATACCCTGTACAAGCACACTATAGTATATGAAAGAGTGACCATTATGATTTAATAATTCTAGATTAAGTATATCAGCACATAAATTAAAATAGAAAATGACCAGCTTTTGTGCAAACCATAACTTGGTTCACTCATTTCAAACTTTGAGTTTCAACAATTAAAGCCTTCTTATCTGACATCATATAACAGACCAAAGGAAAATGGTGAGGAAATATAAATTGCCATGGGACATGATTTCTGCAAATATAAAACTATAGTAAAGGAAAATACTTCCCATACATGAAAAATAGTCTGAAAGCGAGATTGGGGGTATGGATAAGATTATACCACAAGAAGGTCAGCTTCAACCACTTCTTCCAAAGTTGCATGAAAGGCATCCACCAACTATTGAATCGAAAAAATAGGTCATTACTGACAAATGAAAAGAAGTTGTCATCAAGAAAAGCTACTTGAACTGCCATTGCTTACCTGCACTGGCAAATCTGATATAAAACCCACGGTGTCACTAACAAGCACTTTCCTCCTGAAAATTTTTTGTCACGGACCAAATTATTTAAATAAAAAAAAATGAAAAGGAAAAGGCAAAATGATTGTTATTAAAGATAGATGTTAATAAAAAAAATGGCATTACTTTTGGACTTATATCATGAAATAGAAAAGCTAGTTTCTATGCTAACTGCATTACCCAGAGGGTAGAATTACACTTCTCAATCTTGGATCGACAGTGGCAAACAACCTACAGAACTGCATTGCATCAGGTAAAACATAAAATACAGCAGAATGTAAAGAATGACATAGGAAGGAAAAAGTTGTGAACAAAGGCATACCGAGCATCACTATAGAGATCACTATCAGAAAGAGCACTGACTAATGTAGATTTCCCCTGGATAAGAAACCAGTAAAGCAGTATTAGGAAACAAATTTCCATCATGTAGGTTAGAAAATAGATATCTATGCTAACATACAGCATTTGTGTACCCAACAACAGCAACAGTAGCTAAACCCTTCCCATGAGAGCCACCATGCCTCTTTCGAGCAGCACGCTGCAAAGCTCGAGTTCGACGGACATCTTCAATTTGAGACAACAGATGACTTCGCCGTTCTAAAATCCTACAAAAAAGACACTATCTGAGTGGCTTGACAAATACAAATCAAGGGCCATCTCAATGATATTCGACTAGTGCAAAAGGTTCTCCTATCTGATGAAACCTACAAACAATAGACAGCAATGGAACTCTATTAATATGAACAGTTTATACACATAGAAACAGTAAACAAGAACCTAAGATGTTAGAAAAGCTTCTCACAACATTATTCATGTATCTCTAATCCACAGCAGAAGTGCCAGGTAGGAACTTCCTTTCTTATGAAGTGTTTAATCAGTAAGCATATATATCAAAGACAGCTAACCTAGTAAGTGTTAGGGTTCCTGTTATGACAAGTATCACCAGATATCCTACTGTGGAATGCAAGCTGACAGACAAGGAGACAACTGTGAACTTTTTATTTATTTATTTATTTTAAAAAAGGTAGAGCAAATTGTGACCGCATCATGCACACCTTTTAGGTGAGATATGAATCACATCATTCAGATATCAATCTCTTAACGAATGAAACTTTAAAAGCATCCAAAACAACAGAGTTGGCAAGATGCAAGTTCATCTTAAATAGAATATTTGCGGGAAGAACATTGCATGGGTCATGGAAGGAAAACTGCTTAAAAACTTTGCAATATATATAGCCACAAGTGTCATTTCACACAAAAACTAAAGGCTACAAAACTATCAATGCCACAAACACATGCTGCACAGAAAAGGTTTCAGCAATTATTTCCCAAAACAGGGATATAAATTGGTGTGCAGGCTAGAATTCATCATTCGATTTTTTGGTAAGCGTAAATAAAAATAAAATATTCTTCTTCTTCCATGAAACAGGACATGTTCATGGAACAGACCTTCTTCGTTGAAGCTGAAGTTCTGTTTCACCAGCACCACTCATAAATCCACGTCCACCACTTCCTCTCCTGCAAACCAAAACATAAGAATATAAGAGATGATGTAAAGAGAATGTAGCTTGCTATGATTTAATCATCTACACTATAATGTTAACCGCAAATAAACAGAACATTGAGTGAGCACGTAACTCCTTGCAGAATCTTAGACTAGAAGATACTCAATTACAGTACATTGAAGGATGGAAAAAAAAATGTCATCCTCTTAGTTGCTCGAGAATGACTACTGAATTCTACAAATTGAAACTGCCAATGCTTAAACCTTGATCAAATTATGCAAGTGTTCCTCCCTAAATGAATTTGGTCAAGAAACCTATTGGCACAGCTGCCTTAACTTAAGAAAGATATCTTATGAGCATTACAACATGTACTTTTATTTATTTATTTATTTAAATGCCTTCATAATTTGATTCAGCAATTTTGTCCGCTGCCACTTGCCTTGTTTTCTAGCCTCAAATCTGGTTCAAATCCTACTCCTAACTTCCCAGAGAATTAGCCCTGAAATCATCCCTGCTAAAATACAACTGCTCAAACAAATTCATTAATTCAGGTTGTGAAATCTGTAAGGGGTACAATTATAAACATCTAAATAATCTAGAACTGGTTCTAAAGTCAGTTTTGAGCCAGGCCTTAGACCTCTGATCCAGTTTCCAATTTCATGCTCTTCCAACATGTTTAGTTAACTTTACAAGAGTAAATGAAATAGCTATTCCAACTCTACAAAACTGTTATTGCATTTGATTTGCAGAATAGTTATTACATGGAACCCTTGTTGTTGCTAAATAGAGAATTGCAACTCCTTCACAAGATAGAAGGAATGGCTATTCCTTTGTCTTTTTCAGTATATTTCCATATTTACCCATGAGACCCTAACCAATATTCAAGCCATGGATTAGAATAAGGGTATATTAATATATTTAAATATCTTCCTAGTCTATTACTAACATCATTTTAAGTATTATCAAATAAAGTAATATCTATTACTTCTCTATTATACTACTTATGAATCACAACTCTATTTCTATCTTATTTTATTTCACAAACCAAAGATACCATCAAAACTGGAAACTTAGGTTTGGTCCTGGTTTTTTATTGCTGAGATATAGCCATATGTACATGAGTTGCAGCTTTTAAATCAATTAATTGTAAAAGTTTGGCATGATATTAGAGTGTGTAAGTCTTAAGCTCATGTACCATACTCTCATTTGGTTTCAATTTCCTTATTTCCATGTGACGCATCTTAGAACATGTCACAACCTAAGTTGAAGAGAAGCAGTGAAATCTGAATAAAAAATCCATCTTTATCCCTAACCTTAAACTTTTACATGAAAAAATTAAGGATCTAAACTTAACTAAGACCCAAGAATTAACACTCTAAGGTCACTTCATGAGCAAGACTAGTAAGGAAGGATGAAAATATCCTTTTGATGGTCAATCTCCATCTCCAGGCTTGTGCCTAGCAAAAGGTCATTTTATTGACTAATTAGAGCAAACTCACATTTCAAAATACAATCATTTTGTATACACTCTCTCTCTTCTTTGTCTCTCCCTTCCCTCTTTTCTCTCTTCCTCTTGACAAATACGTAGGATTTCATCACGTTAAATGCAAGGGTTTGGATATGATTGGCTAGTCTAAGTTCATTGTCAATGTGTTCTTGGATATTACTTTAAGCCTTGGCTTCATGCGAAAGATGGGTTGCATATCCCATGCAGAGTGGTCTTGAATTGCATAGTCTTCAATTAATGAACCCATGTGTGGTGGGTAGGTTGGTTAGTGGTTCAACTTGGTAGTGGTTGGACTAGCATGATATATGGTATAACCAAAGCTTATTGATAGGATCATATCTCACAAAAAATATATATATATAAAAATAAAAATAAATTGAAAGAGAAAAAAAAAAAAGGAATTTCCAAGTAAAATGAAGACCAAAGTAGAGAGAATATATGGATCATTACCAAAAAACCATAAATAAGGTTCCCAATTCGAAAAATGGAATTAATGCCCAAAATGCATTGTGTATGCCAATAAGATAACTCAAGCCTAATTGTTTGAATGGGAAGAGAGAGAGAATAAGACATGTATGATGTATCCTTGCCTCAAAAAGCAATAAATGAGCAAAATCAAAAGCAAGTTATTTCACATGCAAATTCTTGCCATCACAACAAACCCCAACAAGGGATATTGTTTCCACAATAAAACCTTTCATCTTCCATGTTATGTGAGTCATCAAAGGCCAATGTCTTGGTAACAACCAATCATATCTTTCCTCCAGCATAATTCTCGAGTACTGGTTTGAACATTTCAGAGCTAACGTGATGGACGAAAAAGCAGATCAAATTGGAAAAGCTGGTCTACTACAAAGTGTTGCTTCAGAAATTACCAAAAAGAACTTAAAAGATCAACCCTTACAGTCACACAGGACAGGATAATTCGTGTAGCTGCCAGCCAAACTACAAATACCTTGGACAATGACAAATTAAATGGTCCTCAAGAGGAGGCTAGAGGGACTAGGCTCCTAAAATTGTCAAAGACAGTACAACTACCATTACCTAAGCTAAGGATGCATTTTTTATATTATAGAATCATGAGTAAGCAATAGCTCAAAAGGAGAAGGATTAAAAAAAAAAAAAAAGGTGATATGACGTCCTGTGGAATTAAAAAGAAGCCAATATGTACTGCTGTTTTCCCCACATAGATTACACAAGCTGCAGCTCAAATGCACAGCTATTCATTGACTTGATCTTGTAGACTTTGTGTACAAGTTGCCAAGATCAGTAGGTGTTATGACTCCACTTGGAGTCTAGTTTGTTTCTTGTACCTTTTGTTTGTTAGTTGTACTTGTGGCTGGTTTAGTTGTTGTTTAGCTGGCCTATCAACAAGCCTAGGAGTAGTAGTTAGGGAGGAGTTCAGAAATGTGTTAGCTTTGCAGAATTCTCGAGAGAATTTGGAGAGCAAACTTGCCCTTGGAGAGCCCTTGGAGAGCTTTAGCTCTTGGTAGTTGTCAACTTTTGACAACTTTTGCTTCAATTTCCTTCCACAATCAATAAGAATCCCCCTTTTTTCCCTAATCTTAGTTTAAAGTTGCAATCTTTCACTTTTATCAAACCCACAATGTAACAATTTGGCATCGTCCATGGTGGATTTTTTTCAAAGATGACATGTATGGATGAGCATGTGCAATCTCTTGAACAATTGAACTCTGATTTGACGATTCAGTCACATGATAATCGTCAATCTGTTCAATACTTGACTGATGAAGTTCAGTCTTTGGTGGCCAATTTGCAACTGCAGCTTATGGATGTCAAAGTACAGATCGACTTTCTTGTCATGATGCACAATTTTTTATGCTAAATGATAAGATGACAAATAGAACTCTGTTCAGCTGATCAGAAAGTTCATTCATCATCGCTAGTTTCTGGCAACTGGAACAATGATCGCGACTTCAATCTCCAATGAGCCACTTGCTGATCTCACTTGCATCAGTCTCCCTCACACTGTTCCCACTCATGTTGACTTCCTCCGCACCAATCTCCTTCACATGACCTCCAGCGAGCTAATCACCATCGTGATAGTACTGGAACCAAGGCTCACGTTTCTGTTCACACTCATACTTGCAAGAAACTGATAGGATCCACGTAATCAATGTAGATCCCACGGACTTTTATTTATTTCTTTCAAGAGTCAAGAGTACAAGATCTGGTTTCGAGGCCAGCTCCTCCAGCCTAAGGCTCAAGTAAACTAACTATTTTTTTTCCTGTCTTCTCTACGACTAATATTCCACTTATATATTGGTTAGTTTCTGTTCAACAATTCACATTGGACAGTTAGTAACTTCCTAACTAATCTCAACGGCTAACTACTAACCAACCAACAATTCAAACAACTCATCAACTCCTCCCCTTAGCTGTCAACTCCCCCTTCTTACGCCTAACGTACACATGAGTGATCTCAGATCTATCATTACTCCCCCCCATCACTTTCACCTTGTCCTCAAGGGGAAACTTAGGAAAACGGTTAACCATATCAGCAAAAAGTTCCCAAGTGTCGTCGGATGAGGGAAGACCCCGCCAATGAATTAACACTTCCAATCCTGGTCCATCAGGAAGATTACGAATGGCAAGTAAAGCATCTGGCTGCAGGTACCTAGTGTCTGGAAGAAACAACTGAGTAGGAATGGTTGTAGCCACACTATTAGGACCGAGAACCTTGCGAAGCTGAGATACATGAAAAACAGAATGTATTCTAGCTGAAGGAGGCGATTGTAACTTATATGCCACAGCCCCTATGCGTTGAATAATCTCAAAAGGACCAAAGTAACGAGGGGCCAACTTTTCATTACTATGTTTACTCAGTGATTGTTGACGATAAGGAGATAAACGAACAAAGACCTTATCACCAACCTGAAACTCCAACTCCCTGCGCTTGCCATCTACCTGTAACTTCATTCGTTGTTGGGCAATGAGAAGATGATGTCGTAACTCAGCCAAAAAACGATCTCATTCTTGCAGTAAAGCATCAACTGAAGGGAAGGCTGTAGAAGGAATATCATAGCGGAGAAGCTTAGGAGGATCGCGCCCATATAGCACCTTAAAAGGAGTAGTACCCAGAGTAGAATGAAAAGAAGTATTATAACAATACTCAGCCCAACTTAACCAAGTAACCTAACATTTAGGTTGCTGACTAGTGAAACAGCGTAAGTAAGCTTCTAAACATCTGTTCACCACCTCAGATTGGTCGTCCGTTTGAGGATGATAGGCAGAACTATGCTGTAGATGAGTGCCCTGCAAGCGAAACAGTTCTGTCCAAAATTTGCTAAGGAAGACTTTATCACGATCAGAAACAATGGAACGTGGGTAGCCATGTAATCGGACAACTTCCTTAGCAAAGACAGTGGCGACAGATTGAACTGTATAAGGATGTTTTAGTGGAACTAAGTGAGCATACTTACTAAGTCTGTCAACAACCACAAAAATGGCAGAGAAACCCCTTGACTTAGGCAGCCCTTCAATAAAGTCCATAGTAATATCCTCCCACACTTGCAATGGCATGGGCAAAGGTTGTAAAAGACCAGCTGGCGAGAGAGACAAATATTTATTTTGTTGACAGATAAGGCACTCTGTAGTATGACTACTATGACTGTCAGCCAGTAAAGAAGGAATGAAAGAAGAAGTCCGAGGAAGCACTAAGCGATCCTTATATAGTAGACGGTTGTGCACTACTGTAAAGGGAGGATGAGCTCCCCCATTTTCCATTATTTCAGCTTTAAGCTTGGACAATTTAAGATCTGCATGAATCTCCTCCAAGACTTTATCCATCTCCAATACTCCATCTACTGTTACTGCCATCAACTCTGTCTCGTGCGAGACCCTGGACAAGGCATCTGCAACTCGATTCTCCCTTCCTGCTTTATACTCAATGGAAAAATCATAACCCAACAACTTGGACAGCCATCGTTGGTAATCTGGATGAATTTCCCGTTGCTCTAACAAAAATTTAAGTGGTTGTTGATCTGTTCGTATAATGAACTGATGACCCAACAAATAGGAACGCCACCTCTTGACTGCCAAGACAATGACCAGTAACTCTCGTTCATATGCAGAGTTATATTTTCTCGTTCCAGACAATGTCTGACTATAGTAAGCGATAGGCTTACCGTCCTGCATCAGCACTGCGCCAATGGCACGAGATGATGCATCAGTTTCCACGATGAATGGCCTGGAAAAATCTGGTAAAGCAAGGACTAGAGCACTAATCATAGCCCATTTGAATTGTTGAAATGCCTTATCACTATCTACAGTCCATTGGAAATGATCCTTGCGAAGAAGCTGGGTCAACGGCCATGCAATCTCTCCATAATCTTTTACAAACTTGCGATAGTATCTTGTAAGTCCCAAAAAACTTCGCAATTCTCTAACATTCTTAGGTCTTGGCCACGACATCATAACTTGAATTTTTCTACTATCTGCTGCCACTCCATCTTGAGAAATAATATGACCAAGATACTCCAAGGTTGCCTGCCCAAAGACACACTTCTTTGGATTGGCATATAATTGCTAGATAACAATATTCCTAAAACTAGCCGTAGATGATGTATATGATCAGTAATGCTTCGACTATACACTAAAATATCATCAAAAAACACAAGCACAAATTTTCGCAAGTAAGGATTAAAAATATGATTCATAAGAGATTGGAACGTAACTGGAGCATTTGTCAAACCAAAAGGCATGACAAGGAATTCATAATGTCCCTCATGCGTTCGAAATGCAGTCTTCTCAATGTCTTCCTTCTTCATTGGAATCTGATACCCAGATTTGAGATCTATCTTGGAAAACACCATGGCTCCCGTCAACTCATCCAATAACTCGTCTATAATTGGGATAGGAAATTTTTCCATCACTGTGACTCTGTTCAAGGCACGGTAATCTACACAAAATCGCCACCCCCCATCTTTCTTCTTAACCAATAACATAGGGCTTGCATAGGGACTAACATGGGGCGTATTATTCCTAAATCCAACATATCTCTTACCAACTTTTCTATTTCATTCTTTTGAAATTGGGAATATTTATATGGTCGTACCGATACCGGATTCACCCCATCCTTTAACACAATTGCATGATTTTTAACCCGCTCCGGAGGTAGGCTATGAGGCCAGTTAAATACTGCCTCAAATTCCTTAAGTATCTGCCGTATTTCTAAAGGAATTTCATTGATATCCTTCAATTCCTCCACTCCTAGTGATCTTAACTGCAACAAATATAGTAAATCATCATCATCTATGGAGTGCAGCAAAGTCCGCATACTTACAGGTGTCTTGGACAATGCTGAGTCTCCTACAATTGTAATGGTCTGCCCTTCAACTACAAACTCCATGGTCATCTTTCGCCAATCATGCACAACCTTCCCTAATGTTTGTAACCATTTAATTCCCAGAATGATGTCACAGCTACCCAATTTCATTGGCAAGTAATCTTCTTCGACTTTCACTCCTTGGACTAACAACTCCACTCCCCTGCATATCTCTTTACCTCTGATCTTCGTCCCATTACCCATGGCAACCATATACTTCGAGTTCTCTCTAATCGACAATTCAATAATGCCAATAACTCCCAGGAAATGAAATTATGCGAAGCACCGCTATCAATTAGTACAATAATTGCTCGCCCCTACACCATTCCTCTTACCTTCATTGTCTTTGGAAAATTGAAACCCATCACAGACCCGGCAGCTAATTCAATTGTTTGGAGGGACTCTTCCATTACCTCCTCTTCAATTCCTTCCTCGAAATCCTTTTCATCCTCCATTGCAGCTAAGACTTGCAATTCCATTTTCTTACATCTATGCCCAGGACTAAATTTCTCATCACAACGAAAACAAATTCCTTTGGCTTTCTTGTCCTATAATTCTCCCAAAGTCGCCTTCTAAATCCACCCAGATTCTGACTCTTATTCCCTTCCATTACTCTATTACGAGATATCATGCTAGCTCTACCCTCATTACCTACCAGATCATCCCTCGTTTTTCCTATAGTTTCTGTCTTTGAGCCAGCAATACTCATCCTAACTCCTAATCCCCCACGATTCCACCTATAAACACTCAACCTTCTCAATTTTTCTTCCACTTGCTGTGCTAATTCCATCATTTCCCCTAACCCTTTTGGTTTCAAGATCTACACCTCCAATCTGATGTCGTCCATTAATCCATTCAACAAAGTACTCTCGAATACAGAATTTGGTAATTCGGGTAAGGGTGCGGCAAGTTCAAGAAATTTACTAATGTATTCCGTTACTGTCCCTCATTGCCTCACTGCTAATAGTCTTTGGCATTGCGTGCCTTCATGGGCTGGTCTAAATTTTTGTATTAACAATTTCTTGCATTCTTGCCAATCCGTTATAGGTCTTCTTCCTTCTACCCATCGGAACCACGTTAACGCATCTTTCTCCAAACTCATTCCCACCAATTCCATCTTCTCTGCTTCGGAAAATCTTCCCACCGAGAAGAATCGTTCAACTCTATATATCCATCCATCTGGATCTTCTCCTGCAAAGACGGGCATCTCAATCCTTCTTGTTCGACAATCCCTTCGTAGTTCCTTATTGTTCATAGATCCTAGAATCTGTTCATTACAATTTCCCGAAGTATTTCGTAATTCATTACTCTCAAACTACTCATCTACTTCAATGGGGTCTTTCCCTAATTCCCTCCTTCGATGAACTTCTGGACGATTTCCTTCCGTTCTAACCATTCCCACCTCTCCTCCACCGTCATATCCTTTCCATGTTTGCAAAACTGACAACATCATACTTCTCATTTCTGTCTTCAAATGATCACACATTTCTTGATTGGATCGATCAATTTGCCGCTGCACATCCTGGTGAACTTGGCTAATGACTCTTTGAATCTCCTCCCTATCCTTCCTACTTTCTTCTCAGAGAGATTCCAAATCCTTCTCAATCCCTTCTATCCTATTATCAGCCTTCTTAGCAGCCATGTTCCTAGAATCGGTAGCTCTGATACCAATGATAGGATCCACGTAATCAATGTAAGATCCCACGGACTTTTATTTATTTCTTTCAAGAGTCAAGAGTACAAGATCTGGTTTCGAGGCCAGCTCCTCCAGCCTAAGGCTCAAGTAAACTAACTATTTTTTTTCCTGTCTTCTCTACGACTAATATTCCACTTATATATTGGTTAGTTTCTGTTCAACAATTCACATTGGACAGTTAGTAACTTCCTAACTAATCTCAACGGCTAACTACTAACCAACCAACAATTCAAACAACTCATCAACTCCTCCCCTTAGCTATCAACTCCCCTTTCTTACGCCTAACGTACACATGAGTGATATCAGATCTATCAGAAACCTTCTAAAGCTTGTGACTTTGTTTCTGATGATTTTCCAGTTGATCTTAAGCATTCTAATGTGGATTAGTCTCAAACACTTTGCTGAGGCCAATCAGGTTAGTTCTTTTGAGGAAGATATGTCCAGAAGGTACTAATGATACTTCACGTGCTACTGTTGTTACTTCTAAGTACCAAGCTTCTAAATTTTCCTTGCCTATGTTTGATGAAATGACCCTACCTCTTGGCTAGCAACTACTGAGCAATATTTTGATATTAACAGAGTAAAGAGCAATAGGAAAATTGGAACAATTGCTTTGCATATGCAAGACAAAGCAATTCATTAGCTTAACTAAGTGCATCATCGGTATCCACATATTGATTGGGCTACTTTTGTTTGCATTTTTTTTTCCTCCATTTAACACAAAAACACCATCCAATCCTTATGTGAGTTTGTCTATATTATGACAAATGAGCTTGGTTGATCAATATGTCGATCGGTTTGAGGCTTTGTCATCACTAGTCCCTTCAATTTCTAAAAACCAGTTGCTTGGTTATTCCATTGGTGGGTTACAAGATGATCTGGGCACTCAAGTGACTACATTAGCTCCTCCTAGTTTAGAGAAAGCTATGGAGTTGTCTTATAATGCTGAGCAGGAGTTTAATATGGGGATTATTGTGCCATCTCACGTGGGGGATCATGTCTATGAGCATCCAACCAGCTTGTGTCCTCTTATTCTATGAGCTATACACCTTCATATGGCAAGACAACATATAGGTTAAAAACATGTTTCTCATCCTATTACATCAACTCATAATGCTCCAAAGTCTATGGTCAATGGGAATACTTCAAAGAATGTGAGATCTATGGCTGCTGAAAGTTCAAATTTGAAAGAAATCAAAGGCCAAAAGCAGATGACACACGTGGAATTTTAGGAAAAAAGAAATAAGGGCTTATGCTATAAAGGTGATCAACCTTACTCTCCTCACCATGTTTGTCCTAACAAATCCCTACAGATTCTCACTTTGGATGATAATGTGGAGTTCACTGCAGATGATTGGGAGGATATGGGGTATCCAATAGCGGCTGATGTGGGATGTCGAGTTAGTGGCCTGGGCTTCTTGTGTTTATTTCTCTAGGCAATCCTTGATGGTGAGGACTTTTGTTCAGGGGGTGGCATTGCTATGACTCCACTTGGAGTCCAGTTCGTTTTTTGTATCTTTTGTTAGTTAGTTGTACTTGTAGTTGGTTTAATTGTTGTTTAGCTAGCCTATAAATAGGCCTAATAGTAGTAGTTAGGAGTTCAAAAATTTGTTAATTTTGTGGAATTCTCTAGAGAGAATTTGGAGAGCAAACTTGCTCTTGGAGAGCTTTAGCTCTTGAAGTTGTCAACTTTTGACAACTTTAGTTTCAATTTCCTTCCATAATCAATAAGAGTCCCCCTTTTTGCCATAATCTCAGTCTAAAGTTGCAATCTCTCACTTTTATCGAACCCACAGTGTAACAATAGGGCATGTACCGTTTTGTGTGAAAATGTAATGCATGTGGCCTAAATAAAGGGAACATAATACCGACTTGAAAAACAAGGATGTCCTAATATGAACTCACCCTTTAGCACTGACAACTTCAGCTTCACCTGAAATTCCAAAAGCATAGCGTCCATCTGGTCCACGAACACGAACAAGCCTTGTCTTCTTATACATTAAAGCTGCTAATTCAGCCTTGGCGTAAGAGCCAATAAAATGTTATTCCAGCAGTAGCTCCCACACAATAAGCTTTGAATGTGGAAAAAAGAAGATAATGTTAGTGCAACATGTCTTAGTACCTGAAGCTTTGCCTCCTTTGTGTAAGCATGGGCATTGAATATTTCCACTATAAGACCAACACGGTCTAATACAGGCTTTCCCCAAATCCTCTGACACATGAAACTTATATGGGTGAGCAAAATAATGATTTTCATCTGCATCAGCAAAAGTAACACAAGTCCAAAAGGACAGCAACACAAGTTACACAGCTGACCTCTAAATTTCTTTGCTGGATTCCAGTCAAGATAGTATTAACAAAAACAGCGTCCACATCACTCTGTCAAGTCATTTGCTCTAATCTTATTAATACATGATCAAAGACATAGAAAGTGTTAATCCAATTTCAAACAGCAATGCGTTATTCTAAGGTATGAAGTATAGTTCTTGCCTTCTGTTCCGCAGCAAGTAAATGGCATGTTATCGTGTCCACAGTCCCGGGTCCAAAAAACGTGTCTGCAAAAATGGTGAAAGAAAGTAGCATAACTCTATGAGTAATATCCAGTACACAGAGAATTGCATAGATGCAGTTGCATCGACGCAAATCAAAGTCCACTTCAGACCAACCCTGACATGTGAATGTCAGCTTCTGCAAATGGGACTAGCTCAAACAACACAGGATAAGAGTTAAAGAGGAACTCTATCGGCATTTGAACACTTATTTGTCTCGCAGATATGTTTCATGCAACTCTTATTTTATTTCTACAAGGAATTAAAAAACAAAAGAGTAAATTATATTCATAATCCTGAACTTTTGTAATTATAGAGAATCCAAATTTTTCGACCGCACCATGAAACAATTTTGGGATGTGTTTTCAACAAAAATAAATCTAATTTCCCACGAAACATTTAAACCACTAGAACAGAGCTTTTTACCCATACTAAATTGGGAAAAGAAAATTCAGGGTAATTTTTTCTTGCAATTTCCAAATACACTAATCACTTCACTTCACAGGGGCTTTTCCACAAACACCTCAAAAACAAAGAAAAACACCGGAATATGGAATAAAGTCATACCAGCACGAGGTTTGGGTGATCGAATAGCAGGATTCTGCACAACAACATTAGGAGGCAACTCTTTATTGAAGAAATCAGTAAGGAAGAACCCATCACGCTGTTCTTCTAGAGAATTAGCGAGACAAAGAGCTTCATTGAGTTTAGCTTGAAGGAAGGTGTCAGGGCGAAGACGAGGTTGAACAACAAAAAGACGAGGAGGGCTTGTTGGGTCTCTGTTAATTAAGGAAAAGACGTCATCTTTGGATTCTGCGTCGGTTCTGGATGAGCGTGAAAATGGGGAAGAGAGGAAGAAGAAGGCTGGTGTTTTGGGAAAGGCGGTGTGGTGGTGACGGTGAGATCGCAGAAGTGCTTGAGAGAGTGTTTTCAGCATTTCTTGTTTTTCGTTTCCGATGAAAGGGCTCAGGGGCAGTCGACAATCGAGATATGAGTGTTTTTCTTAAACGGTACCATTACGAAATCGCACGTTGGTGTTAAATTTTTACGAAAAGAATACATATTTAATATATGATTTTTATATAATTTAAAAAATGTTATATATTTAATATAGGTGAAATTTATTTTTTATTATTTTATAAAAATAATTAATTTAAGTTTAAAAATATTCTAAACTCACAATATCATTAGAAAAAATTCTTAACAATTTTTTTAATTCATGACAAATATCAAAGTTTATATAATATGGCTAACTTATCAAGAGTATAAACTTATAATAATTCTAAAATTCATGTTATAAATTAATTGGAGAAACAAAATGATTTTATTAATTTGTTCAAACTGTATAAGTATAATTATATAGCTAAAGCAAACGAAATTAAAAATACATATATATTTAAAGAAAATGAAAAAAATAATATATAATTACATAGCTAAATATATGTCCAATCCCTTCTTCGACATCGTCTTTCATAATGTCTACGTCCATATTGTACCAAACCCTCTCTAATCTAAAAAGAGTTGCTGGGTTCTTCGATGTCGGAATGAGTCTAGGTATGGAGTGGTGGCTTATCCCATGAAATATACAAAAGATCTATTTGTGTGAATCCCACCCTCATGTTTAGTGTACCTGAATGTCTCTCCTTTTGAGGAGCAAGTGGAATAACTATAAACTTATATGGTATATCAACATCAGATATATAAAACTCCATCGGATCGACAATGAATGTTACAGCATCGTAAAATAGGGAATGATGAGCTGCTGGTGAGTAGTGATAGGGTGGGGAATCTATAGGAGGACTTGGAGATTGATCTTGTACTACTTGCTACCTATCTTCTCCCTCGGGTGGCACAAGGTGGAGACATCTCCTGATAGTATTTCTAATGATCCGGAGAGAATAAGGTAACATCATCATAGCCTCGAAGGAGATGCCTCCTAGCAACTACTACTGCCTAGTGTTTTATCTAAAAAATCCATCAAGTCAATGCAAGTGAAACAATTCAATTACATGGAAAGTCAAGTATATTAATAATATAATGCAAAAAACTTAAAAGTATAATGATATGGTTAAAGCAATTTACCAGGGCACTGAGTATCACTTCAATGTGGCCAATGTACCATTATGTGATACTATGGTACCAAGGGTAATACTCGGGATCTACCTCATCTAGCAATCCGTCGTCAAACTCTAGCTTAACAATAGGGAATCGTCGTTCCTCCCATTGTTAGATGTAGATCGCATGCCTCCTTCTCCAATCGTCATCGATTTTCCCTCTAAGATCGATCCTATGGAGGGAATGAGACATGTCACACTATTGTGATATTTGTTGGACCTTACTGAATTATCGCATTACTCGATCAAGATAATGCCACTCTATGATGTAAAAGCAAATAAGAGGCACCTAGGTATGCCAAATATCACTCCCTTCCTGAAAACAAAGGGGAAGTTGTTTTAAGATACCGTATGTATATGACATTCAACAAATTTACGAGAAATAAAGTTATTTAGTGAACAACGGATAAGTAAAGTAAACAATATTAAATTGACCAACATACTAGGTATTTGTTGATCGAGAGCATCTCGATATTACTTAAGAATGTGAGTGGCAAGCTACATAATGTCAAACATGGCATGCTGGTGACATGCTAAAGGAGCATCACAAGGAATGTAGACCCAATGCCAAACCGAAGTGATGTGTGTAAATTTAGGCCTAGATCTGCAAAAAAATCATAGCTCATCCAATCTCTTGTGTGGACGCATTAGCAACATGGCATAAGAATCTATACAACCAAGTTAAGCATGCTACCCCTTAGTTGCATTGTTATGCCACTTGAAAATCCTCCAAAAAGTGGGAGAAACATCAAGTGAACTAAGCTATAAGATTTATTCGCAAAGACGATTCCACCAATTAATGTATGTACGTGCGTACCGCATGATAATTAAGTTATCTGCATTGTTCGGTAACCCCCTAAAACAATTCTTTAAATAGGACATCTTAAGCCATCCCCCAAAGATATCACGAAGGTCAGGCCTAACACTAAGTAGGCACTTACACTCGTCTACCCAATGCAAGATGATGACACTAGTGACTACATGCCTATCAACCGAACTACACCACCACATTTTGTAAAGTCACTGTGAGCTCCCCATGTAGCATATGAAACGTATGCATCTCCGGTCTCCACCTCTCCACAAGAGTTGTAATGAGATACCGGTCTAGCTGTATGAATGCAAACTAGGACACCCCCACAAAAGCCAACTTGCTGCAGATAAGGTGTGAGGTGCTGGTTAAAGTGTAATATCTCCTCTAAGGTCTTAAGAGAGGCCTCCCATTGATGGCATACCAACCAAGCATCCTCTTGAAAATGAAAAAAATAAAATTGTATAGATAATGTGATTCATAAGTATGCAATGTAATGAAAGTGAAAGTGGAAACCAATTATATACTTGACCCCCCTAGACAACCTTTGAGTGATGGGTATGCTGCAGTGTGAGGAGCAATCTATCCATTGAGCCCAGATCCATCTACGTAAGAGACAGGAAAGAGTTAAGTTATTTTCAAAGTTATAAAACCATTTTTTCTTTTACTTTTCAATTACCAAATAAAGAGTTACATATGAATTATTTATAAATATTACGATAATTAGTGAACATGAACCTTATCTCCCCCTTTGTTCAAGGTAGCTTCTTCTTTGTGCCACTCCTGATAGAAATCACGCGCATTCTTAGATGTTGGCTCCCTAAGATCCATTTAATTGTGGTATCGCTTAGATTGAGGCATGCCCTTACCTTGAGTAAGATTAACATTTGGATGAACGAAAAGAGTCTACACATCCGGCCACCTACTACTATCCCTAAGGGGATTGAAGCTAACATGATATATAAGGGTTACATCTAGCCACCTACTACTAACCCTAAGAAGATTGAAGCTAACACAATATACGATGGTTTGATGTGTCCAATAATACCACTTGGCCACACGCTACATACCGTTTACATAAACATATGACATAGCAGTAAAGTATGTAAACAAGGAATTCTGTAGGTCGACCATTTGTTATAAATGCATCTATGTCTCATTAGGTTTACAATGTGACTGTTGCCGCCTATAATCCCATATCCCATTCTTCTTATATTTGTGATAACCTTAAAAACTCCATTAATTCTATCAAAGTTGATGACCCTGTAGCAATTGGAATCCTGGGCCCATTTTTGAATTTTCTCAATGGCCCATGATGTAAATACTTCCTCTTTAACAAACCTTTCACTAACTTTGTCACACTATTGTTCCCAATACCCAATACAATTATAAAAGATTTTCATAATTAAAGTCAACACAGGTAAACAACTTACATCCTTCAACACAGCATTGTAGCTCTCACATAGATTAACCCATATCTAAATCCCCTATCATATGCTTGAGTCAATCTTTCTTTAGGGATATGAGCGAAATAGTTAGGTGCAACTTCATTTCTTTTTTTTTAATTCCTCTATGCAAAATTCAAACTTCTTTTCCGGCGCTTTCAAACTTGTTGTAGTGACAAGCTTTTTGAGTAGGGCACTTTTATACTCCGTATTGAAATTACTAGCCACGTGTTAAATACATAACCGCCAATGTGCAAAGAGAGGTTGCCATACAATATCATGATGCTTAATTGCCTCGACTATTCCTACGTGTCGATTGGATACGAGACATATCGTTTCCTGATCACAATGAAAACCAACAATGTGTTTCTTCAACAACACTAAAAACTATGATCAAGATGCAAATGATTCTTTATTCACCAATGTAAATGCCAATGGCACTATATGGTTAACACCGTTTATGCCATATGCAAGTAAAAGTTTATGGTCACGTTTCCCTTAACTAAAGGTTTTATTAATACTGACAATTGGCTTACAATATTGAAATGCCTTGATGCATGGATCAATTGCTTAAATAAGTATTCAGAAGATCATTTCACCTTTTTTCACGGCTGGCCAACCACTTCAATCAACATGAAAACCTACGTTAATCATCTGATTGGCATTTAACAGTTTAGGTAACTCTATGTATGATTTATCCCAATCATTGTATATAGCTTCAATCACCCTCCTTTTAGCATCTCATACTTGTTTCCATATTACTAAATACCCAAATATGTCGTGGATATTTTGTTTCAGCATAGAAACCTTTACATCGAGTTCATTCCTAATCTAACCTAAAAAACAACATGCCATGAAGCTTGAGTCCAATTGTAGATGGTCTTGATTTAGGATGAGATTAATACATGTGTACAACCCTTCAATAATGGTAATAACAAAATCTTTATTCATCTTTTTTTTGGCATGCATGAAATCACCATTTGCATCCCTCATCCCTCTATGCAAACAACATTCCACACCTTCTTGCCGGACTCATCAACATGATAATTACAGTGATGTTTTATATGATATGACTTCATTATGTATATCAAATCAAACTTCCTAGCAAACCGCATTCCTTTCTTCAACTCATTACCAAAGCTCAAATCATCTAAAGATATATTATTCTTCTCAAATGTTATATACTCATCGCACCATCCCTCCTATTAAAGAATGGAATAGGATTCTTAAAGGACAAAGTCATGAGATCAACCATTGGAGAGCTAGGCACATTAGTGTGTGTGATGGCAACTTTTAGGGACATTGGAGGTAAAAGATCATTAGATAACTCAATGTTTATGTAGGGCCACCAGTTTCATTCTCCTCATTTACAGCTTCTTCTTCTGAATCAACACATATATCATTATCAGTCTCTTTGATCTCCCTCTTAAGAGCACTCCAATGGGTAAATCCATGTCAATGTCTTCTGTATAATTCTCATGAAAATCATTATTTTGTTCAAATGTAGTTACAGCATTCATACATTATTGACCTTGTGGGGGGAAAGGCATTGTAGTCTCATGAACTATGGTTTCTTCTTGAGTGACGATAAGATTACCTTCTAATTTAACAAATAGCTTTTGAATGAACAATCGACCCACAACTTAAGCAAATTCAACAAAAGCCTTTACATCATTATTATCTATGATTGAGAACAAAGAATATAGTAGCTGGATAGAACTTGAGTTAAAAACTTTAGGTTGCCTATCGAATACCTCCACTTGATAGGATGTAAGATCAATTTTAATGGCTACACATATCTTGTTCAATAATTCTGTATACCCTACACTTGTCTTTACTTTAATTCTCTGAAGAGCATCTTTGTCATAATATGCTCCGTCTTCACCATGCCTGATATTTCCACAAGCAAATATCGCAAATCTCACAAAATTCGTCATTTCCACTACTAGTTGATAACAACATCAAACAATATATAAGCTAAAACCAACTTTATATGATATGAACCTCCTCTACCTCGTTTTCATACCAAATATCACATGGACTTATAAGTCTCTACTCTAAACCTAATAACACCTCCATATGAACAACATGGACTTCATAAAATTCCAACTGCACAATCCAATTACTAGAAATTAGAGTAAAATCTATAAATTAGGGTAAAACCTACAAATTAGAGTAATCCACAAAATTGGGTTAAATTCTTCAAATTAAGTTAAATGTTACATATTAGAGCAAATTCTACATATTAAGACAAAATCCACGAAATTGGGACAAATTCTACAAATTACGGTAAGTTTAATAAAATTGAGGCAAATCCTACAAATTGGAGCAAAATCCACAAAATTGGAACAAATTATGGCAAAATCCTCAAAATTGGGGTAAATTCTATAAATTACAACAAAATCCACAAAATTGGAATAAATTCTACAAGTTAGAGTAAAATTCACAAAATTAGGACAAATTCTACAAATTAGGGAAAATACTACAAATTAAGGCAAAATCTACAACATTGGGATAAATTCTACAAATTACGGCTATAAAATTGGGGCAAATCCTACAAATTATGGCAAATTGTACAAATTATGGCAAATTTCACAAAATTGGAGCAACTCTTACAAATTATGGCATAATCTACAAAATTACTACAAATACTACAAATTGGAGCAAATTTTAACAATTATGGAAAATTTTACAAATTGGGATAAAATCTAAAACCGACCTCAACTAAGCAAATTCTCCACTAATTGATATGAAACAAAGTAAACTTTCAAGAATACTTTTAAGTTTAACTCTTACCTGCTACAAAATCAACAATAATAAGTTTTATGTTTAGAGAGAGAAACAACAATAGAGTGTAAAAGCATTACATTAAAGCAAAAAAATTTACAATAGAATTTTAAAGATAATAGTTGATAAGTACTTAATGTAGACTAAAATCGTGAGTTAGAGCTATGAACTACACTTTCCAAGTAAAAAATTATGTTTTGTAATCGTGTTTTTAGAGAGAAAATGATGGGAAACGCAAGAAAATAACATTATATTCACTGAACGGAGTAATATAGGAGACGATAAAATCACAGGTTGGCACTATGATTTTGGTTTAAATGTAAATTTCAGCTTGGCACTGCGATTTCATGGCCAAAATGTACCTTCTGGTTTAATCGTAAATCGCAAGTTGGCACTATGATTTACATTTAAATGAGATAGTGCATTTTGGTAGTGAAATCGCAGTGATAAGCTGTGATTTTTATTAAATTAAAATTGTAGTGTTAACTTATGATTTTGCAATGGTATTTTAGAAATTACTTTTTTCGGAACTGTTTTTAAAAAAAAAGTTTACACCAAAGGGGTAAACTCACACATTTCTTATCAACAATTAGTTGTAAGGGTCACTTTAGTTCAACCCCATTAAACACTTCCACTAATTTCTCCAATTTTCGAGAAAAAAGGAGTGGACTTTGAAGTAGGGATGGGCACAAATCAAATTGGTTCAGTTTTTCCCCCAAGCCAAACTAAACCATAAAAATGTGGTTCAACACTTCAAACTAAACCATATGGTTCGATTTCAATTTTTTTTCCAAACCATAAAATTTCGATTTAGTTTGGTTTGGTTTATAGATCAAACCATTTTTTGTTTTCTAAAAAGTATATTTATTTAATATGTAATCTCATATGAATAATACTAACTTCATATAATAATAACATATATTGATATTATATAAGATATTGATAAAGTCAATATTTAAGCTACTAAAAAATTTTAAATGGGTAATATAATTAGTTTATTAGCATATAATATAAATTTTGAGTCAACACATAAATATATTTGTCAAATTATGGTAACGAGATTTAAATTTAAAGAATTTTTATTTCACAAGTAAAATATCATTATATATTTTTTTCAAAATGATTTGATTCGATTTTACAATTTGTGATGAGCAGCAAGTATGCCTATCAAAATTGTAACGTAGTAAATTGAATACGGATGTCATCTCATAAAGATTGCTAATACTAATACTAACCTATACCCTATTATCTAATCGATAAATTGTAAAGTTTGATTAATTTAAAACCTATAATTAAATATTATCTAGTAAACTAAAGACTCAATTAAAAGTAAGAAGAGTAAAAATAGATTGATATTAATTTCAAGATGGCAAAACAAGTATCTAGACTTTGTTTCCCCAATGATTTATTATGTGACATCAACATAAATTATTCAAATCCATCTTCAATTTCGTTGATCAAAGAATTCCTAGTAGATCAATAACTTTCTCAAGTTTATCAATCCTAATATCAAAAATACCTATTTGAATCTTTTCATAATAGCATATTTTTAAAATCGTATTAAAAATAATGAATTCTATAAAAACAATTTAATTTAATTCGAAAGAATCATGCAACTTATTTCTAAGATTACATAAATTTCTTTTAATTATGTTAAATTTAATTACACATCAAATTTCTCAATCATAATGCATAATATCAAATGGTTAAACTAATACTCTAGAAATATCAATATAAACAAAATCAATAACACATGATTGATCCAAGAAAATGAAAACACCATTAAAATAACAATAAACCCAATCACATAATAATCTTAGGATCTACAAGTCTAGATACTAAGAAATTTAAGCTCTAATCATGTTGAAAACAAGACTTCTCGATAATGTAAAATCATACATTAAAGAATTCAAAAGAAAAACTTAATTCTTGAAGTAAAATAATGTACTTTTCTATGCCTCCAAAAGAACCCCAAAACTTAAGAAAAATGTATTCTAAAGTTATAAAATCGAGTCTCTTCTTTCCTTTATATAGCAAGTGTACAAAACCCTATTTTTTTATGCTAACATGTTGTCCAACATGATTGTGCTTCGAGTTATGTCGAAATTGTTGAACAAAATTTGGAAACTTAAATCTACATGATACGGTCTAGATATAGTCGTATCTAGTAGGCCGTGTCTAAGTCATACTTGAAAAATAATTCTTGCCAAGAGATACATGACCACTAGACACTGTCGTGTTTCTCTCTCATGTAACTCTCGGAATTAATTTCTTAAACTTCAATTTCAACATGATATTGACATGGTCATGTCTACTACCCATGTCTATCTTAAAAAATTCATAACTTCTTCAATTCAGCTCTAAATTGAGTAAACTTTGATTACTTTTTTTCCTTTTTAATTTAATAATTTATCAAAAATCTAAAATCAAAATATTACTCAATTAAAAATTAAATTCTTCAAAAAATATCAAAATAAGGAAAAAATACTTTAAATCTCACTTAATATACTGATTAAGCACCTATTAGTTTGGTTTGAATTAGCCCTCCAAACCAACCATAAATTTTCAATTTGGTATGAATTGAAAATTTTCCTAACCAAATTGCCAAAAAAAAAAATTCTTATTTTTAGTTTAGCTTGATTCAATTTATAAATTGGTTTGGTTTAGTAGGTTTTTTGCCCAGCCTTACTTTAAAGTAGAAATATTTTCACTCATTTTCTTCCTTTTCTACTCATTTTCACTTGTTACTTAAGTTGCCAAACATGTGATTTCTACCCATTTCCATCATTTTCTACCCATCTAAATATAATGTTTGTTTAGCTTTAGCGTTAGCATGTGACAAAAAAGCTAAGCAAATTTTATTTATTTTTTTAAATGCAGAATAAAATAAAATTATTGATATGCTTATGAATAAAGTTAAAGATGGAGGGAGACAAAACAAGATATAAAGTAATAGAAAGGAAATTCAATAATCACAATTCTTAGCTTTTGGGGGGAAAGAAAATTGGTGGGCCTAAAATTTGGGAAAAAGAAAAAAAAATGTATTTTCTAAAAAACTCTAAAAAATATTATACTTTAAAAATAATCCAAAAAGTAAGTAGCTAACATCGTGTTATGCCAATTATGTATAGGGAATCAATTATTATATTATTATTATTATTATTATTGGATGTAAATACCTATAAACAAAGTCTTTTATATTTGAATATATATATATATATATATAAGTTCTTAATGTTTGTTTAATTTTCAATTTGATTCCTTAAGCTTTTGATAAGCTTAAACTAATTTATTTTATAAAATAATACTATTAAATAATATAAATTAAAATTTACCAAAAAAAACTAAAAAAGAAAAAAGAAAATTGCACCTATTCCATGTCTTCTTCATGTTAAACCCTTTAATAGAGAAGAAATTACTACCATCTCCCTCTTTCCACACCAACCACCAGCCCCCCATAAAAAAAAAAAAAAAAAGAGAGAGAAATTTTGAAAAACAGAAACGCTTCTCATTATATTAAGGTCTTCAAGAAAGTTCGAGATTTGAAACTTAAATTTACTTACACTAGTGTGACCAATTTTCTATAAAAAGAAGAGCCATGGATTTTTCTTTTAAGAAAAAAAAAAGAGATTTTTTTTTTTTTAAAGAAGCAAACATTCCCTTCTTTTCATCATTTTGTTGACTAAAAAAACAAGAGATAAATGAGAATGTACAAGATACTCATATTTAATAAAAGAGGGAAAAGAACATACAAGAAATTTTGATGAACAATACTAAAAAGGGGAAGGGGGGATGGATTTGTACAAAAAGAGACTAAAAAAATGAGAAGCAATAAAAAATGGATGTGTGTTTTATGTAATTTTTCCTCAAGTCAACTACCATGTGAAGTATTAGACTAGGAACTCAAGAGGGGGTGAATTGAGTTTAGTTGGAAATTAATGCAAGTTAATGATTTCTTACACAAATAATTGAAACAATATAGAAATAATGCAATAAGTAAAATGCTAAAAATAAAGAGAGAAAGAAATTAGAAGATCAAGCTAGATATAATGTGGAGTTTAGACCACCCCTAACTCTCCATGGCATTTAATCACCTTTAACCAAAGACTTCACACACCATTTTATTTACTACAAATTCAATGGCACAAAGGCCCACAAAGCTCTTAGAATACATAAACACAATATTTGGTGTGTACACTCTCAACAATTTTGTAAGAATACAAACTCACTTGCATTGCACTTTGTTTTTACTCAAGTATCTAGCAATTAATGTACAAGAGACAAATTTTGCAATGAGAAAGTTACGAGAGAATTGAATGCAAATTTTGGCACTTGTTCTTAATGTACATATGCCCAACAAAGTGTATTTATATCCCTTAATTGTTTTGTAACGTTAGAAGAGAGAGGGAAGAAAAACATTCTCATTATGCACTTCAACAACTATTTTCTAAAAAGGTAAGTAGATGTTACACTATTTGATGTCCAAATGCTACTCATAAATTTTCTTGGCATCTCCTTATGGCATCTGGATGTCATGAAGTTAAGGTTTGAAAAACCATGCTAATGTATAGATGTTGTGCCCTGATGTATAGACACTAGTTCTCTAAAATTGCATAGAAAGTTTTGTTTCATGGCATTCAAATGCTATGCCTTATGGCATCTAGGCGCCATTCCCTATCTAGACCTATACTTTAAAAAATATAGTACAATTATGCAATATAATCTAAGCATATTTTCACATTGTCAATCATTTATCCAAGAGTCAGATTGTTACAACATTCAGACAAGAATTGTATTAAAGTTAAGTTCACTTTTGTTTGATAAACAAAAGTTAATTCAAGTTTTGTCTCATCAAAATTGTATATCAACCTTTTAATTCGACACCATGCACTCTTCTTATAGCTAGCTCTTAGAATTAGTTTTGTGTTATTACATATTGTGATGATGAGTTAGAGCTTAGAGGTCTTGAAAATCATAAGCCATGTTGTTGACTTCACCAGGGTGAGATGTGAGGATTCTATTATATAATGCCAAATGATAAATTCAAGTGTGAGGATTGGGTCAATTTTGGGGGTAATTTGATTAAGCAATGCCTAATTTTTAGATATCCTCTTATCTCTTGCAAGTTAATTTCAATATTATCTTCTCTTTTGTGTGACCTTTTATAAGAACAGTATCCTCTAGTATTTGTACCTGCTCTTTAACATCCTTGTAAATTTCAACAATCTACCAAGTTCTCTTGAGCAAATCAATAAACACTTAAGGTGCTTTCTTAACCCCTAATAGCAAACACACAAATTTTAACACTGCAAATTCTACCAATCAATTATAGCAAAACTATAATGTAAACACACCTTTAAATAACCCTTAGCACTCTCAACAACCAATAAAAATAATAAAGGCAGTAACATTTTGACTTTAACTTAATAAGATCTCAATAAATAAACGTAAAACAAGTCAAACTTACCAACAACTTGTAAACTAAAGCTTTGATATCATTAGGATGAGCTCAAACCATCATACCAAAATGGAGCAAAGAATGACGCACAACTAGTTGATTGCCCAACTTAAATATTGTTAGATATGACTTACTATCAATATGCACAAGCTTGACTATATCTAAATAAGTGTTCAATATTGCTCACAAATATTAAAGTAGGCATAATTGTTTATGGGTCTCGATATTGGACATGAAAGCCATAAAAAACAGGTTTACTAACATTGATTTATAAGAACGCAAATGAAATAAAGAGGGCGAATCAATCACTTAATAATCTTAAGTACTCAAGAGAGGTTGTTAATACATATTTGACATAAGAGATGAGATAATAATATAAAAGTGACTACAAAACCCTAATAAGTTTATCCTAAGGTAAAGATGTAAATAAGTGAAAGTTAAACGAAAGAAAGCATAGCAAAACGTGAAGCCTCATTTGTCAAGAACCTACACTAGTCAGATTGTGGCTTTGCTATTGTCCAAATGGTGCATGAGTTTTAGCTTGGCAACCAATTTAACCTCTACTACATTCCAAATAGTGGGCAATGTTTTGTGTGTTTCTAGTAGGCTTCAAGCTAACATTTAGACGATCACTCCCTACCATCTAGATGGTGGTCCCTATGTAGCAAATTCTAACCTTCTTAAATCTATTGAGAGCACTCTTCCCACTAAGCAATAGAGTGCTTGAATAAAGACATTGTGATAAGTTAGTTTGATTAATTATGACTAAGAGTTAGTGTCAGTAATTGTTATTACTTGTTAAGCAATGAGTTGAAAAGTGATGTTAAGAAAGTAAGGTAAAATGCATGAGTTTTCAAAGGACATGGAGATTAAAAAAAAGGAAGAATAAATCATTAGATGAAGTAGTGAGGCATATAGGAGCAATTAGGGTACAACTTCCTTAAGAAGCAAATTGGAATTAAATCAATCGAGGAGCCTAAACCCTTTTGTGAAGCCTCTTGTGTCAAAACCATATGTAATTAAGTCAAAGAAGGATAAACAAGAGCTTGAGATTTGTAGAATGAGGAACGGCAAAGAGGCTTTCAAGGTGGAAGATGTTAAGGTTGTGATGGAGTGCAAGAAGTTAGAGAAAGAAAAGCTTCCCAAAGAAATCATTGAAGAAGTTGAGAGTGATGTTGAGGAAATTATAGAATTAGCAATTCAAAACAAATGCGTAGAGTTTGAGGTAGAAGGGGAAGTTGCCAACCAAGAGAAAACTCAGATAGTGAAGATACCAAAATCACCTTATGAATGGACGACATTAGGATTGTTAAGAGGGTCAGTATTTTCCATGTTGAGCCACTAATACATGTCATGAATAAAGCCCCAAAGCTATACTATTACCCCTGTGTTATGATTTTCTAAAGCCATTGAGTGTGCTTGAGTAGGTACGTAGTATGTGGTTGGAGATCAAATTTAGGGTTAGGTTAAATGTTGAGTCATGTTGGTTTAGTGTACTTGTTATAAACAAAGGAATTGTTTAAAGCCATAGCAACTATGTGAAGCTCTTTTTGTTTTCATGAGTTTAGTTGATCGAGTGCACGATAAGTGGAAAAACTTCACATGCTAGTGACATTTTTGTTTTAGTTGAGTTGTTGTGCTCCTACCTTTATTTCTTTTCAAGATGATGTTTGACCTATAGAATTTCTGAACAATCTAAAACTTTAAGATTGGGTCAAATCTTCTTTGAGAGGAAGGGTATAATGTTATCAAGACTCAAAGAATATAAAGTGTGAATCAAGCTTCAAATGTGCTAATTAAGGAGTTGAGAAGAGGCAAATTTGAGATGGATGAACCCAAGTTTTTAATGAAGAAAAAATATGCATGGATGCTAGAATAGAGGTTGGCCTTTTGGACAGAGCAACACTTGGCATCGAAATGATGCTAGTAAGCTCACTGGTCATAGAATGGTAGTGCCTACCATCTAGATGATAGGCCTTATGACATCAAAAATGTAGTCCATTGCTAGGTAAATTCCTAAAGTTTATGTTACCTATTACTGTTTTACAAAATTTTAGTTTATTTGCAATATTGCCATTAGGGGATTGTAGCTTGTATTTAAACTTCATTTATTACTGTTTTTCATCGTATTATGAGTTTTAACATGTAAGAGATAGTTCTCTTGTAATTTCCTTTAGATTATTGAGTGTTTATCCTCTTTAAATCCCTTTGCATTGTATCAATCATCTAATAAATTGTGGTGAATAGGCTGTTTAGAACCCATGAGTGATATTGTTTCTAGTTAACAACCTATAGTTATTTTAGCAATCATGGGTAATACTGATTGTCAATTTAAATACAAAACTAGTTCGCAATTAGCATTAGCACCTCATTTCTATTGTTGTTTATGTCCATATCCCTTTATCTCCATCTTTAATACACAAAAGGATTATTTTTTAGCTTAAATCGAGTTTGTGGTGAACCAATATCTATGCCAAACATTGGGGCCACAATTCTTAAGCACATCATTCACCCTTGATTTATTTAAACTCAAATATTCAAGTTTAATATGAACTTTAGAAGGAAATCTTTATAAATATCGAACTCTTGACCTTCCATTACTTTATTTCAATTAGAAATGGGGCAAAACTATGCTGAATTTAATTGAAATATATATATATTTATTTATATATATATATATACTACAACTAGGATGACATAGGAGAAGGGTAGAGAAAAATCTTGGAGCTCTAGTAATAAAGGAAGGTCAACTTTGGAAAGACCAATGTGGTAGTTAACCAAGTATTCGACTGATTCAAACCAAGGTCTTGGCCTTGATGAATTCATTCTATTTTTTTTTTAGTCCAATTATTTGGTTTTCCATTTTGTGTAGTTATTATTTCTTGTTTTTTAGTTTACAATTCATTTTATTATATCTAAGGTTTCTTTTCTTTTGCCTATATAAAGCCTTATGATGTAATAGAAGATAATCAAACAGCTTATAATATTGAATACATTTTCTGATTGGAGAATTTTCTCTTACACTTCGCTCTTATCAATAGAAAGAATATATTATTATACATTATGTATCACTAATATATAATTATTTTGATTATTTCTCTGATCATGTGTAACATTAATCTAAGAATTAATCATCCCCAGTTTGATTTCATTATTAACTAGTCAAAGAGCCTATGCATGCACAGACAAAAATTTAAATAATAATAGTAATATTTTTAAAATAACAAATGTAAATATAAATTAATGTTTTATGTATCATAAAAAATTATATTCAATTATTTAATTCATTTGCTAATGGACATTAATGGAATATTTGATTCTTTTATTAATAAAATATTTAATTAATTTCTAATTAACATTAATGAAATATTTAATTCATTTACTAACGAATATTATAACATATTATCTAAAACCACAAAAAATAAAACTTTTTCTCCCTCACACATTAAATTGTTTTTATGTATTTAAGTATGAAAAAATAATTACATATAAAATAATAACTTAGAATACAATTAGTTCCTTGATTAAGATAAGAAGCTATGAATTACAAGTGATGGAATGTTTTAATATAAATGAGTTAAATTAAAATGTAATTAATATGAGAATATGACTATAATGTAGTTGTTATTATCCAATTATATACTATATATATAATTTTATATAATGAATGACTTGAGATAAATTATTGCATAGTGCCCCATTATGAAATTATTTAAGCAATTCAACTTTTTGGAAATGAATGATTCATAATATCTTATTAGTTGACTATTATTTCCATGGTTTATAAATAATGAAATGACTCTACATAAAAACTAAATAATATACAAAGCTTTATGAAAGGGATAAAAAGCATTAAAAAATTATGTAAGTAATTTAAGGTCTCAAAAATAGATGACTCGTTTTATATAATTTGTTGAACATTCAACAAAAAGAAAAAAGAAAAAGAAAAATGATGTAAAAATTACTTCTAATACTAATTGTTCATCCCTTCTTTATTATATTAACTATGTTTTGAATGAGCTCTTTATCTATACCATCATAATTTTTTTTTTCCATTCGAATAGCTTGTCCTTAAACAATGAAGAATGACTATGGTGAGCATTTGCTTAATAATTCTTTAGCTTGATTATAAAAGGTAAGAGTTTACAAAATTATATTAACTTTGATGAAAAATTGTATAGGAGATTCCTATAAATAATTGATCACATCTAGCAAGTGTGCTAGTCGTTCTTGGAAAAGTCTTGATCTAATGATACACGGGGAGATGATCTTAGAGAGAGGTGTGAGAGGAGGAACAAGCAAGCTCGGATTCTCAAAGCATGCATGTGATAGTGTATCCAATATGACATTCTTGATGTGTTCTAGATCTATTCTTGGTGAAGTCTGATGTTTGATCTTTTGTGGAGCAATTTCAATAGAGTAATGGTGTTTATGTAAAGCTTGCCAATGCTTCAAATGTGCTAAATGAGGAGGAGGAGGATGCGCTTATAAGAAGATTTTGGCCCTTGATCTCGACTATTGGATGAAGATAAGATAGACAAACCAGATAAACCAATCATGAGAACCATTAGATTGATTTTTAATGATTGATGGTTTAGTTTAAAGCCTCCATAACATTATGGACTGATGCGCTTTGGACTTGGGCTTAAGCTGGGCTTAGGCCTAAGTCTTTTTAAGCTTTATAAGGCAAGCCCAATTTGCTTTATGAATGAGCCCACTTCTTATAATAAGCCTATGGCATTTTTAGGGCACATATGCCCAAATGAACTCAAAAGCACCTCATTTGATCCTATTTTTCTCTTGCAAGACAATTAAGAATAGTTGAGATCGGAAAAACTAGTTCAGCAATCCCGATTCCAAGCCTATTAAGCTAAATCTCCTTAAGACATCCTAACTTGGATTTGATTTCTTAGGCCTTATCACTAACCCATTAAATCAGTCTTTAGTGTTAAATTAGGCTAAAATTCCAATTATTGAAATAGCCCTCTACAAAAATTATGGAAATAAATTAATGATATCATAAAAGGTAGAATGCTTAAAAGGTATGAGCTTTCGAAATTATATATTATAATATAATTTGATGAGTAAAATTATAGAAATAAATTTACAATATAATAAAAAGATGAAATATATATATAAAAACAAAAGACTTTCTAAAATTATATTATATTATGATATGATAAGTAATATCCATTTATTAAATCACCCATAACTTTTATTTCAATCTATTCCTATAAGCATAAAATTCATAAATATATAAATTTATCATCTTTCAAAAATCTTAAATTTCATGTATTGCATAAATTGGTCATTATTGCATTATCAAGAATTGTGCCTTAAAATAGATCTTGAGTCCATGGTATATTATCTTTTCGTGTCTAGGTGGAGTTCAACAAAGGGTGATTGGTTGTAAGTATTGCTCATTGATTTATCAATTTTCAAATTAAGCTTAGGGCTTGTGGGTGGGGGGGAGGGAGAAGAGAGAGAAGAAGAAGCTGTTTATGGATTGATTGGTTGTTTGTGAAAAATTAAAGATTTTAAATTAATGATTGTTGGTTGTGGTTCATTTAGTTTAGTTGATTAAATTTGATTGATAAAAGTGCATAGTGAGAGAGAAAAGGATAGGGTCTCTTGATCGTATCCAAGTAAGTTTTTATGAATTGTAACCTCTGTTGAATACATGGTACCGCAGGGATTTACACTACCCTAGGTGAAAAACTCTAAATTTCTAAATAAATTCTATAGAATTAAGAAGGAAATTTTGGAATCAATTAAGAGAGCATTTACAAAATTTAAGGCCAATTTTTTCCAAAATGACTTTTTACCCCTTAACTTGGTTTTATTGAAAATAGCTCCAAAATAACCTAATGACCTTAAATAAAATTTTAAGACCCTAATTAAGTAGATAAAATCATTAAGGAATTATTTGGATTCAATTAGAAAAGGAAAAACTAAGTTTGGAGATCAATTTTAAAGAATGACCATTTTGCCCCTAGACCTAATTTAGAGTCTCTGAAGTTGGCTGAAATCACTAAACAACTTAATTAAAGTCATTTAGAGTCATTTTAAATTATTGGGAGTGATCTTTGGAAGTTTGGAAACAATTTACCCAAAAATGACCATTTTTGCCATTGAAGACGGTTTTATCAAAATTGGACCTAAAACTTCTTTAATTAGGTGAATAAGATCAATCACAAAATATTTGGAAACAATTGGAAAAGAAAATTTTTAATTCGAAAGTCAATTTCGGTAAAATAACCAAAATGCTCATAAACTTATTTTATAGAAGAGTAGCTAATTAATTTAAATTCTAGGGGCATTTTAGGAAAAAGAAAGCATCATTTTGCAGTTGGAGTAAGTGGAAGAAATTAAGGAAGAAATGACACAAAAATAGGCTGAATTAAGAAGACACATATTACCATAAGCTACAACTCACTAACATTTGTGGGTCAATTAACCTTTACCCTTAAACCTTTGCTAAAGCCTACTATTTAAACCCATTTTTAGATAAAAGTAGCAACCTTCCATTTCATTTTTTCTAGAAAATTTTCTAAGATAAATATTCTCAAAAACTCATTAAGCCTATTGTATTCTTTAAACCTCTTAATACTATTAAATCCTATACTAATATAATTTTTTTCTTATGAATTTTAGATCAAGGATTAAGTGAAATTCCAAGCTAAGAGGGGGTCACTTTGCATGTGATTTGGGTGTGAAGGTAAGTAAGGAAATGAAAAATAACTTGATTTAAGTAGATTTTAGTTTGTAGATTGTAGATCTAAGTAATGCATGATGTTTATTGTGAAGGAAGTTAATTGGGAGTTTGGGAAAAAAAACAGCTTAGAGATGGGTAGGCACGATTGGGAGAAGATTTGGGAATTTCTTGGATCTCCAATAAGATAAGTTTAAAATCTTATTTAAGCTGATGGTTTAGAATAGTTGCAAATAATAAAACATGATGATTTGATGATTTTCTTGAATATTGATGGTGTATTGTAAGAACTCATTGTGACCACCACTTATCTTGCTTCCTTTGGGTGTCATTTGATGATTTAAGTATTAATTTAGGATTTGATGTGCTAGATGTGTTATTGGGCATTGGAAATATGGTTAGAAATCAAGTTTATGCACATAAATGGAGATTATGTTGATCATTGTTATGATCATCACTATGATGATGAATTTGAGACTTAAATTGTTTCTGTTAAATCTAATTTGAGTGTTAATTGATGATAATTTGAGGATTGAAGAACTTGTGATATCTAGATTGATTTTGGTGATTAAATGGTATAAATGTAAGGTTAAGAGTGAAAATTGGTGATATAGTTGAACTAGGTGATTGAATAGAATTAATTGATGACTAAATTATTAATTTATAACATGTTGACATGTTTTTTATGTGCTAAATTTGATAGAAATTGAAGTTATAAAATAAGTATTAAGTTTGGAAAAAAATTGAGGATGAATTAGAGAATGGTAAGAATTTGGAATTTTGATTTTCTTACATATTTCGGTATGATGTTTGATTCTGGAAAAAAAATGATAAAATAAGTTTATTTTTGGTAAAATTGGTAGAATTGTGGTTTAATCACAAATAGGAGTTGGATTAGATATAAAATAAGACTTAGAAGTGATAATGTATTGAAATTGAACTAGTTGAATCGATGGAAATAAAATGGGTATGTTCTATTTTGATTGCCTAGTTTTGACAATATTTTTTGCTTGAAAAATGAAAAATAAATGATGTATTAGACACTATGAAGGAGTAGGAATAAGTAGATTTCAGTTTAGACTGATTTAAACTTAAATTGAATAAATTACGAGCTCTTAAAGTTGAAAATACATAATTAAGTTTGGTTTGATAGTTTAAGGGCTTTAAATTGAATGAAACGAGACTTTTTGTGTTAAAATGGGTAGTAGCTTTAGTTAATGATTAATTTGATTAAAATGAGTCAAAGCTAACCCAATCCCAAGTTAACTTAACAAAATAGGTTCAAAGACCACACTCTTACACATCCCCTTAGGTGGCCCATGTAATTAAACATAATATGCTTAAATGGGCTTAATTAACTAAACCATCATGATTAGGCCGAAATAAGATATGGCATGTTGTAAACACCCCATTTTTGCCATAGGAATAAATAATAATTAATAATAATCAATTTTCAATTTTTTCTAATTTTTCTCTAATTTGGCAAAAATAATAAAAATATTCAAAAAATAATAAAAATAAATAGGAAAACACATCAATTTTGAAAAATGATTTCAGAAAGGGCAATAATAAGGAATAAATAATTTTTACAATTTTTTGAAATTTCAAAAAAATAAAAAAAATCTCATTGCATATATGCAATTTGCGAAATAAACAAAATCAGGAAAATGGGCTAACTCAACTGGTCCGAGCCGTGGCTAAGTGGGTGCGTACGGGTGCGAGGTCGCAGGTTCGAAACGCGGGGGAAGCAGTTTCTGCGTTTTGCGATTTTTTCATTTACCCAGGGCACGTGGCAGCATCTGATTGGCTAGAGGGAACGCACGGGCCAGGCACGTGATCGTTTTCAACCTCGGTCCGAGATCGCTGACGAGGGGAAAAATTCGAATTTCGGCCATTTCGATTCGATTTTTTGCACAAATCCAACAGATCTTCAACAGAATTGAGATAAACATCATCCAATTGGAATCAAATCTCAACAAATCGAAGGATTTACACGAATCGGAGTTGGTTCATTTAACCGTCGATCCGATTTGCCTTGATCGGTGGAAATCTGAGCTTATCCAGCTCGATTTCGAATGCCTATAAATAGATGATGAGTTGAGGAAGCCAGAACACAGATCAAAAGCGAGAGAAAGTGAGAGAAAAGAGTGAATCGGAGACCACCAGAGGAAATCAAAGCTGCGATCGCCGATCGAAGCTGAGCAACCACCAGGAGGCGTTTTTGGAGCAAACCACCGCCACCATTGGATTCCTCACCCTCAATAACCTAGGATTCGACACCTCACCCGCTGCAAAAGGCCGCCGGAACGCCGTCAACGAGCACTCCCCGCCGCCGTGTTCGACCGATCTGACCCACCCGCTTCGACCCGACCCGCGCATCGATCCGGATCCAGAGAAGTCGGATTTTCCGGATTTTTTCGAATTTTGTTTATTTATTTTATTTGTTTTTATTTGATTTATTATTTTGTTATTTGATTTATTAATTTGTTATTTATTTGTTAGTTATTTATTTATTTATTTATTTATGTTTTATTTATATTTCTATAAATAGGAAAATGTTAGAAATTAGTTTTTTTTAGGATTTAATAATTTAAAAATAATAAAAATAAAAATAAAAAATAACAAAAACGTAGAAAAATAATAAAGATATTAAAATAATAATAATAATAATAATAAAACTTTAGATTTTAAAATAGGATAGATGAGAACCTAGGAGGAAAATTTTTAAATTATGAAAAAATTAATATAAAAAATAATAAAAATTATAAAAAATGATAAAAATCTTGAAAACTCATAAAAAATCATAAAAATCATAAAAATTACAAAATAATAAAAAAAATAATAAAAATATAAAAATACAAAAATTATAAAAATAGAAAAAAAAAGAGTTTTATCACTTAGAAAAATCATTTTCTCAAATAAATCCAAAATTGATGTTTTTCCTAAAAATTATTTTCAAAAATTAAATTATTAAGCTTAGGTTTAGATTTTTTTAGAAAAATCCCAAAAATGTTAAAAACATAAATCAAAAGAGATTTTCAAAATTAAAATCCACAAACCCCCTAAATATTTTCAGGAAAAGCAAACTACGGCTTGTTTGATCCTGAATAGCAGGTACGTAGGCACCCATTTGAGTCAACCCATAAAATGAAACAAAAAAATCATTTTTTTTAAATAACTCATTAAAAAACACAAGGCAACAGAAACAAAATAAAGACATTTCTAGATAGAGATAATTTTAGAAGATTAGGTGGTAACCGTAAGGTTTTAATAAGTTAGCCTCCGTACTTAGAAACTCTGGTTTTCCTTTTCCTCTTTTCACCAAAAACGAGAAGAGGAAATCACGACGACTAGTGGTCCAAATTAAGACTAATCCGCTCCTTCAGTCTTAATTCAATCTTTCCCAACAACAGTTGGGTGGCGACTCTAAAATTAAACGAAGTTCCTAACTCAAGTCGATGATCTATATTAAATGAGCATAGGGTCTAGTCTAGATCGGATTAGGAATGGGAAAATTTAAAAATTAGACTCGACACATGTTAATGTCAACCCAACAACTCATGGGTCTAAGATCTAAAATCCAAAATATAATTGGGCTTAATTCTTCCTAAGGCTCATACTCTAAATAGGCCATAGCATGATAAGTAACTAAATTGAGCCTTAAACCAATTCAAGGCCTAAATCAAATTAACAAATTTAAAATGAACTAGATATAGACCTAATAAAATAAAATAGACTTACATGACTGAAAAAAAAAAAAAAAAAAACTAAATGATCACAACACCCAAAACCTACTATATCCTAAATGAGGCTTAATGAATAAATCAAATTTAATTGGCCCTTCAACCTTACAAAGCCCTAAATCAAAGGACTTAAAATGAAATCAAAATTGGGCCTAATAATCAATTAGACCAAAAATATAACAAATAAGATTAATGAAACATGATGGGCCTAAGGTAATTAAAGAAAATGGAAGTAACTTAATTGGAAATAAAATAGACTTAGTAACTAAGGGTGGGCATGGTGCGATTTGGTCCAATTTGCCCCCTTGAATCAAACCAAACTGAAGTTATGGTTCGGTTATTTTTTTTAAACATACCTAAATAAATGGTTTAATTCGTGAATTTTTTTAATAAAAAAAGGTTCGATTTGATTCAGTTATCGATTTGAACCATTATCACCAAATTTTAAATTTAGTCATATTATTAATTATAAATTATAGTTTAAGTAAACTAGAATTTGGAATGCAACACATGCTCACACCATGTAAAATGTAAACATAGGCTTCACTAAAGTAAAAACACGAATCCGGAAGGTCCATGAAACTTCCATGACTAATGTATTGAAGTTCCATTGATAAATTTTCAAGGAAAAAGAAACAAAAACAAAAAACAAAAAGTTGCAATTGTATCACTTCAATATAAGGAAGTGGTGCAGGACAAGATAACTTTAGTAGATTTATGGATAACTCTAGTACCATGAACTTATATGATCTTCAAGCATCAATAGCATATTTGAACTTGAAATAATAGACAAAAAAAAAATAAAGAAGTTAATTGTGCATAAGTGTAAACAAGCTAAAGCCTTAAAATTCATAAAAATGACCTTGATTCAATCAAGAGTAATATGAGTAGTAGTTGATTCCACCATCTTACCAACTTCTACAGTTGAAGAGTTATTTAAAAAAAATAGCAAGATATTAGCACATGATGAAAATATAGAGAAAAAATCTAGTAATATCAAAAGTTTCAAAAATCGAGTGAATTTTTTTCTACCTAACTCAAAAACTTCCAATGCTTTAAGATCTTCCTCCACAGATAATACTGTCCCAAGATTTTTTACCCAATCTTGTGTACAAATAAGAACTTCCACTATATACTAAGTCAAAGAACTTCTAAAAGGGTCGAGCTCAACCACCTGTGCTAAAAGCACTCTTAGAAGCCATAGTTGATAAAAGAATTGCCAAAATATCTCTTGCCATTAAAGAAAGTACAATACATCTACATGAGGATCTTCTCCACCAATCTAATATATCAAAATCCTTATCTAAGTCCTCAAGCTCTTCCTCTAAATACTTCTCTAATTCGATTTTTTTGCACTATTTTTCCCCCTCCCGTCTCATAATTGAAAATAGATCTCCATGGTTTATGATCTTCATTTTTACTCTATGGCCATGGATCCTTCATACAACTTTGAGAAATAAAGTTAGAGCTTTCCTCTTTATGCCCAAAACTTAAACCATAATGACTATATAAATCTTAAGGGGCATAATGGATTTTCCTCATGAGTTGACTTGCTTTTTTAATATCATATGCATGTTTGATCATCTAATCCACATAAAACGACTTTTGATGGGGATCAAGAATTGCAAAAACAAAAGATAACACATTGATATTATTAATATTTCCCCAATATTTATCATGCTTTCTTTTCATTCTCTCAGCCATCATCCTCACAAATATATCATCATTGTTACATTGCTCATTTATTTGGTAACCAACACCCAATATTTCCTCGACAAATTGATTACAAGTGGCATAAGGAGACCTAGAAATGCTTAATGTAGCATCATAAAATGTCTTTAAAAAGGGTAAAATACCTTAGCATAATCTTAATCTTCCTTTGTAGGAACTCCCCTCATTTTATCCTTTCTAAGTTCTACTCTAGACTTTTCATCATTAATTTCCAACAATATGAAGACCTTTTGAAATTTTACAATTGATTCTAACAATAAATAAGTTGAGTTCCCCTTAGTTTCAACATCCATAGACAACAATGCCTTGCTTTCAATATCTTCTTCTTCCACACACCTCTTAAATTTAGCTAATATTGATGGAGAAGATCTTACATATCTCACAACCAAACTAATTCTTAAAATTGAATCATCTAGATCTTTGAAACCCTCCTTAACAATTAAACTCAAGATATGAGCACAGCATCTCATATAATGGAATTCTTCCTTCATTATGAGTGTGTCCTAGGATTGAAATCTTTTTTTTTTTTTTTTTGTAAATGTTTAATGCAAAGATCATTTGAACTTGCATTATCAACAGTGATTGTTGGAACCTTAGTAATACCCCAACATTTTAAACATGTTACAATGGTGTTCCCTATAGTCTCGCCAAAATGGCTAGGTATTTAACAAAAATTTATAATCCCTTTTTTGTAGTATCCAGTTCTCATCAACGAAATGAAATATAAGACACAAATATGATAAAATTTAACACAATGTCCATGTGCGGTGATCAAACATACCCTACTTCCAAATTTAGAAAAATACTTTCTCAACTTTCCCCTTTCCTCTTTAAACAATTCTACACAATCACGTGTCAATATTCTACAAGAAGGAATTGAAAATTTTGGTTTTAGTACATTATAATAACTAATGAATTCCTCATGCACAACAAGTTTAAAGGGAAGCTTAGCAACAATGAACAACCTAGTAAGCTCCTTCTTACATTGTCTTTCATCAAATCAATTATTTAGTTATATAGAAAGCTACTTACTTTCTAAGATATTGGGAAGAGTTTTTTGTTTACTCAACTCATTCTTGTTAGCAAACTGTTTACATCTAGTCAAATGAGTTCATAGCACACTAGCTCCATTTCCACCAATATATTCAAACATTTTATGACAATAATTACATTTTGCCTTATGACTTCCATGCTCATCAGGTGATTTAAAAGACATGATCCCAAATCGGAGACCGTTTCTTATTAGTAGATGATGTAGATGCAAGAGGTTTGATGAATTACTAGAAGGCGGCTAGACTCCACTACTATTAACTTCATAATTTTAGTCTTCATGTTCATTTGCATCAATCGCTTGGTTATCATCATCCATTGGTTTGCTCATACTTTGTGAATCAAACTTAAACATAGACATCTGAAGAAAAAATGACAAAGAAGAATATTAATTTAATAATAGAGCACAATGATTGCAAGGACTGCACTACTATCTACCAACAAGGAAAAAGCAGCATAACATGCACTATTGGATCTATGAGAAAGTAATAATCTAAAACGAAAAACTAAAATAACTTCTAGACAATATCAACTAAAACTCAATAATCAACTGCTATTCATGTAAATTTTCTAGACACTACCATAGCAACATAACATGCATTACACTTTATTTAATGTTTTCATTGTTGCCATGTGAAAACTATAAAATGAATTAAAAAAAAAACTATATATTAGTTCCTTCCTAGCTTCTTATGTTCAATAGATCCTTAATTTAATTTCTCATCCTTCTCATATCTTAAAACTCATTAAACATAACAATTCCAACAATTTGATTCCCCTAATGAATCTCTTCCCCTTTGATTGTTTACAATAAATTTATTTCCTCATGCATAGAACATTATTTTAGTTAGCAATAAAACCAATTACTCCACACTGTGCAAGCTAAGACATGAAATATATACATGTTTTATAATAATAAAAAAAAACATCAATATAGTAAGAGATCTTCTATAGAACTTTAGTATAGTAAGAAATCTTACCTGTCACGGCCATAGATCTAAGAGCGCGCAAGGGGTAAGAGCAAGTGTGTGACTATAGTCTATCTATATATAGGGGGGGTAGGAGATGAGTGAGTGTGCGATAGCTACAAGCGACAACAATAGTGACAGTTGAAGGGAGAGTTTAAGAGGGAGGTAGAAAAGTGAAAGTGTAAAACTTAGGGTTTCAACTTTCAAGTGTAATCGACCTTAGTAGCATGAGTTATGTTTCTCTCTATCTTTTTTTTTTTTTAGATATGGTTCTAGCTTAGTTTACCGAGTCAAACCGAACTGTGAACCAATGCATCATTTTCAAACCGAATCAATAATCGAATTGAACTTGAAAAAAACTAAAAATTCAATTTGGTTGCTAGTTTAAGTAAATTTTTTGCCTAACCCTATTAGTAACTATAACTAAACTAATTAGGACTAGTAAGCTTGATTCCAAACACAATTAAGCCTACTATTCTTAAAAGAGCTCAACCATCTTATTTAGGCCTTAAACATAATTAAACTTAAAAATTCAAATAACTTATTAGGTTTAATCGAATAAACCCTAAATGGTTTAAGCTACAATTAATTAAAAACCAATCGGGCTTAATACCCTAATTGGGCTCATAACTAGTATAAGCATTAAATAGTCTAAACCAACCTTAAAATAGAATTTAATCACTTAGAATAATCAATTAACTTACAATTTTCTCTTTAATGCATAAAACCAACTCAATCAACTCAATTAAAATTTGGATTTATGATTCAAGAGACATTAACCTTTTAGGTATACAGTAACTTGCATGCTATGTGTTAGGTTAGAAAATTAAATTGGACTAATAATCAAACTCAGTTAAGTATCTACTTGTTGCTTGTGCAAGGTTACTTGAGTCAGTAAGTGACAAACCTTATATTGGATTATAATTGTGGTCATATACCTTGAAATGACATGGTAGTTAGGCATTTGGGCTACAAAGGGTGACTCTACGAGTAGCTGGTAAGTGAGATTACATTGCATAACGAGTATTATAAGTGGAGAGAAGGTATATTAGGAGTCATCTGAGATTATGGGATTCGGCAGGTGATATAATATAGTTAGACTATGATCAATGAGTTCACATAATAGTGAGATCATCTAGATGAGGCTAATTAGGTACACACTTTTTGGCAATGGAGTCTAGCTACTCCTTTCAACCTTTGATGTTTGCTATGCTGGAATCAGATCCCATGTCCCCCATCATGATGTCTAGAGTAATGAATATTCCCATATTAGATGTTTAAATACAATAATTAATTGGATTAAATGATTGCTTACTGCATTAGTTATAGGCTTGCTTGACATGTGTGTATGTGTTTATATTACTGTATACTAGGCTTTTGTGGTTCACTCCTTTGTCTTTTCAAGTCAGGACTATTTGGTGGATCTCCTATTCAATTTGATGGGTTTCAACTTTGAGGAGGAGAATGGGGACAAGAATGAGGACTTAGATGTTGAGAGCTATCATTGATTTTGTTTCCTATTTTTGGCTTAGGCTTAGTATTATATTTTAGGTACTGTATTAGACTTTTATAGTTACCTGTAACACCTCGAAACTGATTATGTTTTAGGTATTGTATTAGACTTTTATGGTATTGGAGGTGGTTAAGATTGAACCTGCAACGCCTTGAAACTTAGGCTCACTACTACTCACCACGTGTCCTTATCACACACGAACACATTAAGGCTCTAATCGACTCTAATACCTCTTAATCTTATAATTACTACAAATCTCCATTCATTATTTACAATAATGACATCATGATATAAAAAAATTTCAATTTATCCTTCAACCTTGAAACCTATAAATCCATAACAAAAATTTAATGCAGCAGAAATTTATAAAATTCCAATTACATATTCTCCAAAAAACCACTTTTTGTTCAAGTCAAATAATAAAGTCATTCTAAGTTCTACTCTCCATAATAGTAGTGATAATCGTCATCTTCTTCCTTTCTTAGTTCATTTACTCCTAGATTTCCTTCTATGTTATCGACACCCTCATTACCTACATAATATATATATATATATTTCCCGAAGGGTAAGTTAATGCCTAGTACGTATAACACAAACACACATGCATGAACAAACATAAACAAGCATCACATGTATTATGCAGTACTTAAACACAAGCACCATTTCATGATACAAATCAAGTCCATAAGTAACAACAGGGTACTCATGACCCTCTTAACACACTTAACACATTGGAACATGAATTGGTGATGAAAACTGCCACTACGGGCCCCACACCCATGTCCACTTAAACATTTAATCTAACATTTAACCCAAATCATTTCTAAGTATGACTTCATTGGGGACAACGTCACACAAGGATCATTAGGGTGCTTTATAGGGATCTGTCACTACTGGCCCCTAGGTTGAGCCAAGCACATACATCATACAACTTAAACACTTTAAGTCAAATCATTCAACTTAATCAATTTCAACACATATACTAGCTTAAACAAGTATAAAATAGCACACAAGTTACACTTACCTTAAGTCTTAGTCTTAAGCACTTTCGGTCTCGACCTTAAAGCTAATCTAAAATATGTACATCATCAACACATCCTTTTTAATATTAATCTAAGATTAGTATCATGTCTTAATTCTCTTAATCTTAATCATTTAAATTCTCTAAGGTCTTACTCTCTATCTAGATTACATGGAAATTAGCTTAATTAGAAGCTAAATAGCTATACAATTAAGTTATGTTTCACTCAATACGACCATATTAGAGGTCTTATAGCTTAACACTAGCTAATACGCGAACGTGTCAAAGGTCGTGTATCTTGTGGTGAGTTTTAGCTTCAACACAGTTGGAACACAGCTGTGTAGATGGGTCGTGTATCTCTCAGTAAGCTTTGCATTCAACTCAATTGAAGCACGACCATGTAGATAGGCAGTATATCTCTCGGTTAAACACTGCCAAAATATAGTCGTGTATCTTTCGGTATATTTAGGGTTCAACACGGTCGAAACATAACCATGTTGGGAGGCTATATATCTCTTAGTAAATTCCCACGAACCCTAATTTCTTTATCCCAATTTATTCAAGCTCCACATTTTCTAATCCTTAGCTTAAATAATTCCTTCTAATTATTTTAAATGGATTAACATACTCACTTCTAAGTTTTCGTGAATTAAATCTTTAAATGAGTTGACTCTCCTAGTTCATTGTATCCTACCCTCAATTCGAATTTTAAATGAAAGACGATGTAGAAATTATTTTAACACCACTTCCATATTTGTGTGCTTTACCTCTTGTACTTGATTTGAGATTTTAACAAGTTCCTTAGTAGCTTTGGTCTCCTTTAGCGAGTGTCTCCCCTTTTTCTATTTTTCATTGTGTTGTTACTGTGAGAATGGCAAAAGAGAGAGACGTTAGGTCATGGTAAGTTTATAAACCTTGATCTAAAAGACAATATTGCCTCTTTATTCCTTATAAAATCTCGTTCTTATCCTTGGTTTTTTGTTACAATATATATTAACAATAAAAATAAAAATTCAGGTATTACATTCTCCCCCCTTATAAAAACTTTCGCCTTCAAAAGTACCTAATTTTGGAAGAGTTCTAGATACTTCTTCCTCATTTCTACTTCCAGTTCCCACGTCACTTCTCTTTCGATTTGATTAGTCCATTGCACTTTAACATAACAAATTGTTTTCTATCTTAGTACTTGCTCCTTGGTATCCACAATTCTGATCAATCTCTCTATAAACAACAAGTTTAGCTACACATTCAGTGGTTCTAAAGCTACTATCTGATCTAGGTCAGGTACATACTTCCATAGCATGGATACATGAAATCATGTACTGTAAACATCCCATTTTTGTCCCTTAATTATTATTATTAATGTTTTTTCTATTTTTCAGATATGAAGGAAGATCATGATAAAAATAAAATAAATAAGAATAGTACACCAATATAAAAAATAAAGGTAAAAATAACAATAAAAGATATTTAGGGATGTTTATTAAATTTTAGAATTTCAAAATAATATAAAATTAATAAATATTGTCGTGATTATATACGATTTACGTGTAAGATAAAATTGAGATTTAGTCCAGCTCAACTGGCTCGTGTGTGCACCTAAGACGCGCGCGGGGAGGGAAGACGTCGCGGGTTAGAATCTTGGAAGAGGCACTTTGTGCTGTTTCTTTTTTTTTTTTCCAACTGCCACGTAGTAGCATGCGATAGGGCAACTCAAATCACACGTGATACACGTGATCGTCTTCTCTAGCGAAACAGATGCAAGAAGAAGCTAGAGCAAATCCGATGAGCTGGGATCGTTTTTTTTAGTATCTTTTCAGATTATTATCGATCTTAAGCATAAACCAACTTGATAAATCATAAAAAACGAATCTAATACAACGGATTGGCATTAAATCTCCAAGATTGAGTCGAATCTAAAACGGAAAAGTAGGTTTCGACCGTAAGTCCGATCCGAGCTTATCAAGAGGGATTTTGCGAGTTTATAAATAGGACTCGATGAGAGGAAGAACGAGGAGGAATCAGAAGGAAGAAAAAGTGGAAGAAACACGAAAAAAAAAAACTCATCGGAGCTTTCTCTCTCTCCTCTCTCTCTTTAAATCTCACCGCCTCTGCCTAAGGTGGTTTTTGACAAAAACCAACATCACCATTGGATTCCTCACCCTTGAAAGCTTCAGAACCGCCTATTAATCAATGCTAACCGCTGCTGGAACGCCGCCGTCGAAGACCTCCGATCACAATGCATACCCAACCCAACCTGTAACCCGCGACCTGCATCTAGGTTAACCGATTTCTTTATTTTTATTCATTTATTTATTTATTATTATTAGTTTTTTTTAATAAGAATATGTATAGAAAAATAAAATATATATATAAGATAATAAAAGATAATATATATATATAATAAAAATGCATTTTTTTTAGGAATATGTTAATGAAACTAAGTTTAGAATTTTCTAAAAAACATATGCCTATTATAATTAATACAAAAATTTAATAAAAATTATTAAAAAAATTCTTAAATTAAAAATAAAAAATTTTTGATAATTATTTTACCACTTAGAAAATTTCTTTTCATAATATTACATAATAATAATTGACGTTTTCAAAATTATGAGTCTTATTTTTTTAAAAAAAAATTAAGCTTAGGTCTAGAATTTTTTTAAATAATAATTAAATGGTAATAAACGTAAACCCGACTGTTTTCATAATTAAAATTAATCAATCCACTAAAGTTTTATGAAAAGTGGACTACGGCCTATTTGATCCTGAATAGCGAATACGTAGGCACCCTTATGAGGCAACTCTAAAAAAATAAAAAATATATTTTTAAATCATTATTAGTATCATAGTTGTATCATTTTTTCTAATATTTTCTTCTTATGCTAAAAAAGGGTATCATAACATAAATACATAATTCATATTTTAGAAGGATAAGATGGTAACTTTAGGATTTTAATAGGACTGCCCCTAAGTCGAAAATCTCTAGTTTTTCTTTCTTCTTCTTCTTTTTTTTTTAAAAAAAGAAGAGATTTCGTCAACTAGTTGTCTAGATCAGAATTAATCCACTCAATTAATTCTAATTCAATAATTTTTCCTAACTCCAATTGGGTGGCGACTTCAAATAAATAATAAAATTCCTAGTTCAAGTTAAGGATTTATATTGGATGAGCATAGGATCTAATATTAATCGAATTAGGAAGACAATATAAAAATTTTAAATTAGACTCGACATGTACCTTAGCCAAATTTAGTGGAAGAGCTAAGTTGTAAGCCATTGTACCTATTCTTTCCAAGATCCCAAATGAACCTATATACCTTAAGTTTGGCTTTTCTCTCAACCTGAATCTAATTACTCCTTTTGTTGGAGAAATTCTCAATAAGACCTTATCTCCACTTGGAATTCTAAAAGGCATCTTCTCTTGCCTGCATAGCTTTTCTATCAAAACTAGGCTGTCTGTATTCTCTACCTGATTAGTTTCACCTTGTCTATTGTCTCTTATACTAACTTTGGCCCCATCATCTATCTTTCTCTCACTTTATCTCAGCATAGTGGGGATCCAAACCTTCTTCCATAAAAAGCTTCATATGGAGCTATCTGGATGGTTGCCTGGTAACTATTATTATAAGTAAACTCCACCAAAGGTATATGCTCATTCCAATTGCTTCCAAAATTTAGTACACATGCTCTAAGCAAATCTTCTAGTATTTATATAGTCCTTTTAGACTGACCATTTGCTAAGGGTGGAACGATGTGCTAAATTGCAATTTTGTACCCAAAGCTTTATGTAAGCTATTCTAGAACCTACTCACAAATCTTGTATCTCTATCAGAAGTGATGGTCACTAGTACTCCACGCAGTCTGACTATCTCCTGTATGTATATCTCAGCCAGTTTCTCCAACTTGTATCATACTCTAATAGGTATAAAATGAGCAGACTTGGTTAATCTATCCACTATAATCCAAACCGCATCTTACTTCTCCTTGGTGTTCGAAAGGGCTATAACAAAGTCTATTGTCACATGCTCCCATTTCCACTCTAGTATTGGAAGATGCTGTAATTTTCCAGCTGGTCTCTAATATTCTATTTTGATCTGCTGGCATGTGAGGCATTTGGCTACATACTCAACTATCTCTCTTTTCATATTTCTCCTCCAATAACAACTCTTCAAATCCTTGTACATTTTGGTACTTCCAAGGTGTATTGTGTAAGTAGAGTAATGTGCCCTTTTCATTATCTCCCTCTTCAATTCTGCATCATTTTGGCACAGTCTTGTTTTGTATTTTAAGGTCCCCTCTTCACTCAAGTTGAATTCTGGAGCCTTGCCTTATTCTATTCTACTCTTCATCTCTGGGATATCTTTATCTTCTATCTGGCCAGCTTTAATTTGTCCACCATGGTTGGCTATATCCTTAAGGTAGCCATTTTTGCTCCCACTTCTTATGTTAAAATTTCTAGTTCTAATGTGTGCATGCCTTATAATAACTCTTTCTACAGAGTGATGAGAGTGGTTACATTATCCTATTTCTTTCTATTAAAGGCATTTACCACCACATTAGCTTTTCCTAGATAGTATTGCATCTCTAGGTCATAATTTTTTATTAGCTCCAACCATCACCTTTGTCTCATATTCAACTTTTTCTGTGTAAATATGTACTTCAAGTTTTTGTGGTCAGTAAAGATTTTGCACCTTTCTCCATACAAGTAATGCCTCAATAACTTCAAAGCTAGTACCACAGCTACCAACTCTAAGTCATGAGTTGGGTAGTTCTTTTCATACGGCTTCAATTGATGAAATACATAAGCTATTACTTGACTACCTTGCATCAATACACACCCCAACCCTTGAATTGAGGCGTTACTATACACTGTAAACTCTTCTCCACTCTTGAGAAAGGTCAAAACGGGCACTAAAACAAGTTTCTCTTTAAGCATCTAAATGTTGACTTGACATTTGTCATCCTACTCAAATTTTACATTCTTCTTTGTTAGTCTGGTGAGGGAGTTGCTATTTTGGAAAATCCCTCTACAAATCTCCTATAGTAGCCTGCCAAACCTAGGAAGCTTCTTACCTTTGTAACTATCTTCAGTCTGTGCTAATCTACTACTACTCTCACCTTTTCTAGGTCCACGGATATCCCATATCTATTAACCACATGACCTAAGAAGACTATTTGTTCGAGGTAGAATTCACATTTACTAAATTTGGCAAATAACTTTTCTTCGTGTAACCCACCTAATACTAGTCTCAAGTGCTCTTTATGCCCTTAGTGCTTTTAGAGTATATTAGGATATCATCTATAAAGACGATTACAAATTTATCCAGAAAATCCTTGAATACTCTATTCATTAAATCTATAAATGCAGTTGGTACATTCGTTAGTCCAAAGGGCATTACTAAAAACTCGTAGTGCCTATATCTAAACCTAAATATTGTTTTCTGAATGTTTTCTTTTTTAATTCTTAGTTGATGGTAGCCTGATCTCAGGTCTACTTTAGATAACACCTATACTCCTTACAACTGGTCAAACAGGTCATCCATCTTGAGAAGATGATATTTATTATTGATTGTGACCTTATTTAACTCTCTATAGTCTATACAGAGTCTCATGCTTCCATCTTTTTTCTTCACAAACAAGATTGGTGTAACCTAAGGAGAGACACTGAGTCTTATGAAACCCTTATCTTATAGCTCCTATAATTGTTTCCTTAGTTCTTCCAATTCCACTAGTACCATCTTAGTACCCTATACCAATTCAATGTTAAATTCTATCTCCTTAGCTAAGGGTAAACCAGGAAGGTCTTCTTGAAACACTTTAGGAAACTCCCTCATTATTGGTACCCCTTCTATCTGATAGGAATCAAAATCCTACAAGACCTATCATTAGGGCAAGAGCTAAAGGATTTCAAATCTTTAGGATTATGGTCCTTTTTTAGCAAATCGACCCCGAAATTATTTGTTTACTAACCTCTTTTTTATTATTCATGTATTGTATATTCCAATAGGCACACTTATTAGGCTTTATGAGGCAATGGATAAACTCACTAAGACTCAACTTGTGAGTTATTCATGGACCAACCTAAACCGAAGATGAGTTGATTTAAAGAATCGGCATGTTGAAGACTATTTATATTTGTTTGTTATTTTCTTGGAACCATTTATGTTGTAAGTTTTTGGGACATTTTATTTTGTTGTAATTTGTGTTTTAGGACGGCTACCCTATGATGGCATAGTTGTAATTTTGTGGACATTTTAACCCTAAAGGAAGCAAGTATAAATATTTGCTTAAGTAGGGTTTTTAGGGAGAATTAGACTTGAAATTTGCAGCTAACACTTTTCGTGTGAGAGATTAGGGTTCTTCCTAATTTTATTGGCTCTTATCAATTTTAATCCAAAAATTGGAATTGTGGTGAGTTGCAACATAGAGAATTATGAGTAATATCAATTCCGTATGTTGTGTTTTCCTTTTTATCACTAGTGAGTCATATCTAGGGTTGATTAGGTTGGTTCTTTGGTCTGAATTTGGCGTCTTTTGTATCCTCTTTTGTAATGATATATGATTGATTGGTTTTAGCACTTGTTATTACCATCAATTTTACTATACATTGTGTTGCATGGATTGGCCTTGTTGTGAGGAGGGGTTTACGGTTTTACTGTTGATGTTTTTTATTAGGATTCTATTGGAATTTGAGTTGAGTTCTTGATTCAATTGAGAAATATCATCATTGTGATTTTAATCTCATTAAATTTTATCATTCGGATCACATTCCATCAATTAGGGTCCACGCAATTTTGTTTCATTTTGAATCGATTTTGATCTTGTCCTTTAAGGGTTGTAAATTGGTTCATTTACATATACTTAAACTTGGTTTTAGGCACATCATCTTTTGGTATTAAAGCTAATCACATTTGGATATTTAAGATTGAACACGTCAACATTTGAAGAATTGGTTCATAAATATTGGGGATTAGCGCAATTGTTGAACTAGTTGATTGACATTGTCTAATCGTCTTTCAATCTTGGTTTTTGTGTACTTAGACTTTGGTTTTAAGCAAATCACCATCTTAACTTGTTCACTAGCTTCAATAAATATGGTTGCCAGCACACTTTTTCCCCACATCTCATAAGTGGGCAATCTAGTGAGTCTCTGCACTTCTAACTTATATTCTAAATATTCCTCCCTTGATATATCAAACTACATCACCATGTTGTGACAGTCAATGGTGGCATGATATTTTGGTAGCTAGTTGACACCTAGAATAATGTCAAATCCTATCATTTCCAATATTAAGAGGTCTACTAGCATCATCTTACCATGCATTTCTATTCCCACTCCTCTACATAATCTACTTATTCTTCTTCCTAATCCCAAGGGAGTACTAATAGCCAGACAGTCATTCATGTTTTCATCATTCAATGCACGTGTGCATACTAAATTCTCAAATACACGATATAGATGCATTGGTATCGAATAGTACATATGCATTACAAGAGTGTACTGGAAGCATACCTGCAATGTTGTCTACGTTAGGGATGTCCTGATGCTGCTACTGATGAATGGCAAACACCTTTATAGGAACTCTTAGTTTGGGACCCCCTGCTTGTGGTGTACCTCCCTATCCTCTCACTAGAGTTCTGGCTACCTATTGGACTAGGCTTACCTGATTTCTTATTTGTCCTTGAGGACAGTTGACTGCTTTGTATCCTATCTGATGGTATATATAACAGAAAAATAGTTGGACTGACCTCTTAGTGCAATGCCTACTAATGTGTCCAATCTTCCTACAAGAGAAACATACCCCTTTGGCCATCTACACTCTCTCGACTCATGAGACCCATAGCATTTGGTACATTTAACATTTAGGTCCGTTGTAGGAAGTGTTAAGGACACTTGTCTGATTTGCATGGGAGGGGCTGCAGCACTCTATATTCTGCTCTACTGCACATGATGTCTTTTGCCCCTGTCTTGTCCCATTCCACTAAAGGCAAGTCTTTTTCCTAGAGCTATTGCTGCTCTACGGCTCCTCTAATCCTCAATGATCTTCTTGTCAACCATTTCAGCATATGTATTTAGCTGAAAGGCCCCCACTGCAAGTTATAAGTCCAAGTCTAAGTCCAAGCCTCTTAGGAATCTCTTGGCTCGGGACTTATCATTGTTACACAAATTTTCAGAAGAAATTAGATGAGGCGATTCAGCTTTGCCTTATATTCTTCAACTGTTTAGTCCCTTTATTCACATTTGTAATATTCATTCTCCATTTTATCCCTAGAGCTGCTAGAGAAGTATCTCTAATAAAACAACTCTTTAAATACAACCCAGTTCATGCATTCCCTACAAGTTTAGGAACTAAAGCCCACCACTTTGCAACAATTCCCTTCAACATGAATACAACATAATTCACCTTCCTGTCTCTTAGTATTTGGAAGGCAACAAATATCTTCTTCATTTCTTATACCCAATCCTCATCTTCGATTGGGTCGTCCACTTTGGAGTTAAATTCTTTAGCTACTCTAATGAACCTATTAAAGCTGATGAGTTCATTGACATTCCTATACTGTGGGACATTTGGGGCTTGGTGTTGTTGTGCCAGTAATCCCACTAGTTAGTTTATAATATGAAGCAGTTGAACTGTCTCTTTAGTCATCTGATCTCTTTTTCCTAATGATTAGGGATTCTGAACTTCCTCTTTATTGGGGTTATTGTATCTAGCACTCCTTCCAACTCCTGATCCAATGATTCTTCTTGGAAGCATTCTTATTTAAGAAGAGATGACCAAATGTACTTAAGGTTAGCATCAACTGATGTTAGGATTAATATATATTGGTATATATACATATATATACCCTTCCACATAACGATTTACTCATAAATAACTTAGCAATTGAAAGGAATATAAATAAAATAATAATACAAGAAAATAATTAAATAAATAAATAAATGTCCCATAATTTTACCCACTCTCTACATGTCTCAATGTCTTACAAATCAAATACTTAATTTCTCTAAAGATCATATCTTATGCTCTACTATTTTAAAACTTATGACTATTGATCATCACTTACTTCTAAGGATCATTACTTAAGCTCTTCAAGATCAACAACTTATGCTCTATAGATCAAAACTTAAGTCTTAAGGATCATTAGCCTATTCTTTATAGATTCAAGTTTAAGTCCTTAAAAATCATAAACTTATGCTTTAATACTACCTAAGTTGTAACGCCTCGAAACCTAGGTCACGCTAGTACTCACTACGTGTCCTTATCACACAAGAATACGTTAAGGCTCTAGTCAACTCTAATACCTCTTAATCTTACAATTCTTGCAAATCTCCATTCATTATCTACAATAATGACATCATGATATAAAAACATTTCAATCTATCCTTCAACCTCAAAACCAATTTAACGTAAATCCATAACAAATATTTAATGCAACGGAAGTTTATAAAATTCCAATTACATATTCTCTAGAAAACCACTTTTTGTTCCAGTTAAATAATAAAGTCATTTTAAGTTCTACTCTCCATAATAATAGTGATAATCATCCTCTTCCTCCCTTCTTGGTTTATTCACTCCCAGATTTCCTTTTATGTTATTGACACCCTTACTACCTGCATAAAAAAAAAAAAAATCAGGGTGAGCTAATGCTTAGTACATATAATACAAACACATACACATGAACAGGCATCACATACATTATGTAGTACTTAAACACATGCATTGTTTCATGATACAAATTAAGTCCACAAGTAACAATAGGATACTCATGACCCCCTTAACACACTTAACATATTGGAACATGAATTGGTGATGGAAACTACCACTATGGGCCCCACTCCCATAATTCCTTAACCCTTAAACTTGGTAATGGGAACTGCCACTACGGGCCCCACACCCATGTTCACTTAAGCCACTTGATGGGAACTGCCACTACGAGCCCACACCCATGTCCACTTAAACACTTAATCTAACATTCAACCCGGATCATTTTCAAGCACGACTTCACTAGGGACAACATCATACAAGGATCATTGAGGTGCTCGTTGGGGATCTGCCACTACGGACCCCTAAGCCGAACCAAGCACCTACAACATACAACTTAAACACTTAAGCCAAATCATTCAACTTAATCAATTTCAACATATATATTAGCTTAAACAAGTATAAAACAGCACACAAGTTACATGTACCTTGAGTCTTAATCTTAAGCACTTTTGGTCTTAGCCTTAAAGCTAATTTAAAATATGTACATCATCAACACGTCCTTCTTAGTATTAATCTAATATTAATACCATCTATTAATTCTCTTAATCTTAATCATTTAAATGCTCTAAGGTCTTACTAGCTATCTAGATTGTGTGGAAATTAGTTTAATTAGAAGTTAAATAGATATACAATTAAGTTATGTTTCACTCAACACAACCATGTTGGAGGCCATGTAGCTTAACACAAGCTAATACACGACCATGTTAAAAGTCGTGTATCTTTCGGTGAGTTTTGGCTTCAACACCATTGGAACATGGTCGTGCATCTTTCGATAAGCTTTGCATTCAACACAGTTGAAACACGACTATGTAGATAAGCCACGTATCTCTCGGTTCAACATGGTTGAAACACGGCCATGTATCTCTCAGTAAATTTAGGATTCAAAACAATCAAAACACAATCATGTTGGGAGGTCTTGTGCCTCTCGGTAAATTTCCACGAATCCTAATTTCCTTATCCCAATTTATCCAAGCTCCACATTCTTTAATCCTAAGATTAAATAATTCCTAAAACATGAAATTTCTAATTATTTTACATGGATTAACATACTTACTTCTAAGTTTCCGTAAATTAAATCTTTAGATGAGTTGACTCTCCATGTTTATCGTATTCTACCCTCGGTTTGGATTTTGAATGAAAGACGATGTAGAAATTATTTTAACACCAATTCCATATTTGTATCTATTGCTTTAATCATAGAATGCCTTACCTCTTGTACTCGATTTGAGACTTTGACAGGTTCCTTAGTCACTTTGGTCTACTTTAGTGAGTGTCTCCTCTTTTCTTGTTTTTCACTATATGGTTACTATGAGAATGGCAAAAGAGAGGGATGTTAGGTCATGGTAAGTTTATATACCTTGACCGAAAAGACAATATCACCCCCTTATTCCTTCTAAAATCTCATTCTTGTCCTTGACTTTTTGTTACAATATATATTAAAAATAAAAATAAAAATTCAAGTATTATAGAACCAAAGGAATATAATTGCAAATTTGAGAGATTTGCAACAAAGGTTGAAATTGAAAGTAAAGGAATGATGTTACAAAGACTTTAATGAAGACTATAGAAGTTAGGGTTATAAAAACTCCTAAAGATGCAACTAAAGAGATTAAAAATTTAGCAAAGGCAAAAGCTTTACAGAAGACAATACCGATTCGTGATGTAAGTGTCTCCACATTACTGGTCTACAAAAATCTATGTCCATAGACTAAGTTAAACCTAAGATAGAGGAGGAAACTTCTCCACGCCCAAATAATGCATGTGCTCGTCTAACCCTAAGTGCCATTTGTAAAAAAAAAAAGACCTCTTACATATGCAAAGAATCAAACTCAAGACCTCCAACATACATACCCCAAAACTTATCCACTAAGCCAGTATCTTACTTAAGTCTTCTTGAACCAAAACTAATATTTAGGTTTAGAAATCTTAACTCACAAATGACCAATTTACATAGGGAAAAGCCCAAAAACGTATTTTAAGCCCATAATTAGATATAATAATCTATAAAAAGGATGTTGGAACTAAGTTTGGGCGTAACTAATATTTTTAACATGCACTCTAAAGAACTTGTACCCCATGTTACATTTAATACAAAAAAAAATATATTTGTAAAAAATCAAACTTTAGGGTTTAGCAAAGTAATTGTTATATAGTCAAACAGACCCAAAGAAGTTATTATCATTTATTTGAGTGAAAAAGAAAATAATTAGAACCTTGCTTAAATAGCAATATTTAGTGGGTGAGTTTTAAATTCGTTGGACCATGTTTATGCACTAAAGCTCATAAAAATAGTTTCCACCCAAAAGGACTCAAAATGATTATTATTATTTTTGTAGTTTCTATAATTTTATTATTTTAATGACTCTTTTATTTTTAATTCTTTGAATTTGATTATTATTTCTTTTATTTTCTTAAAGGACCAAAAATGGGGTATCTACAATTACTCCCATTTATGGTGATGTTTGATTACAACATCACCAAAAAGACAAAAGAGATGTATATTGGTTTTGGTTTCTAATGAGTCACCATGTGAGTTATGGCTTATATTTCACCTTCTCTATAAGTTTTATAGGCGTTCACTATTGTAAACACCCCATTTTTGCCCTAATTATCAATAATAATCAATAATAAGTAATTTCCAATTTTTCCATATTTTTCTCTAATTTAGCAAAAATAGGACAAATGTTCAAAAAATAAGAATAAATAGGAAAATACATCAATTTTGGAAAATAATTTCAGAAATGGCAATAATAAGGGTTAAATGATTTTTACAAATTTTTGAAATTTCAAAAAATACAAAAAAAAAAAAAAATCGCATTGCATAAATGCAATTTGCGAAATAAATAAAATCGCGAAAGTGGGCTAGCTCAGCTGGTCCGAACCATGGTCAGGTGCGCGCGGACGGTGCGAGGTCAAGGGTTCGAAACACGGGGGAAGCAGAATCCGCGTTTTGCGAATTTTTCTTTACTTGGGACACGTGGCAGCATCTGATTGGCTGGAGCGAACGCACACGTCGAGCACATGATCGTCTTCAACCTCTGTCCGAGATCGCCGGCAAGGAGAAAAATCCGAATTTCGGCCGTTTTGATTCGATTTTTTGCAAAAATCCAACAGATCTTCAACGGAAATACAATAAATATCATCCAATTGGAATCAAATCTCAACAAATCGATGGATTTACACGAATCAGAGTTGGTTTGTTTAACCGCAAATCCTATTTGCTTCGATTGGTGGAAATCCGAGCTTATCCAGCTCGATTTTGAACGCCTATAAATAGAGGATGAAGTGGAGAAGCTAAAGCACGGATCAAAAGTGAGAGAAAGAGAGAAAAAGGAGAGAATCGAAGCTCGCCGGAGTTGTTCAAAACCGCGACCACCGATCAAGTGTTGGGCAGCCACCAGGAGGTGTTTCTGAAGCAAACCACTGCCATAGTTGAGTTCCTCACCCCCGAGAACCTAGGAATCGACACCTCAACTACTGTAAAAGGCCGCCGGAACGCCGTCAACGAGCACTCCTAGCCGCCGCATCCGATTGATCCGACTTGACCCGCTTCAACCCGATCCGACCCAGGACCAACCTGGATCCAGGTAAGTCGGATTTTTCGATTTTTTTATTTTATTTTATTTTATTTATTTAGTTATGTTATTTATTTCGAATTTATTTATTTATTTGTTATTTATATTTCAATAAATAGAAAAATGTTAAGAATTAGATTTTCTTTTTAGGATTAGGATTTAATGATAAAATAAAAAAATAATAAATAATAAAAATGTAGAAAATTCATAAAGAAAATAATAAAAACATTAGAAAAATAATAATAATAATTTAGATTTTAAATAGGATAGATAAAAATCTAGGAGAAATTTTTAATAAAAATAAAAATTATGAAAAATTATGAAAAATTAATAAAAACTAATAAAAATCATAAAAATTAATAAAAATCAATAAAGATTTATAATAGTAGAAATGAGTTGAAAATTAGAGAAAAATGAATTTTATCACTTAGAAAAATCATTTTCTCAAATGAATCCAAAATTGGTATTTTTCCTTAAAGTTATTATTTTCACAAAATCAAATTATTAAGTTTAGGCTTAGATTTTTTTTTAACAAAATCCTAAAATAGTAAAAACATAAATCAAAAGAGATTTCATAATTAAAATTCACAAACCCACTTAAAGTTTTTTCAGGAAAAGTGAACTACGGCATGTTTGATCCTAAATAGCAGGTACGTAGGCACTCATTTGGGGCAATCCTAAAAAGGAATAAAAATCATTTTCCTAAAATAATTCACTCAAAAAAACACAATAAAAGAAAATAAAATAAAATAAAATAAAAGACATTTCGAAACAAAGTAAATTTTAGGAGATTAGGTGGTAACCCTAGGGTTTTAATAGATTAGCCTCCGAACTTAGAAACTTTGGTTTTCTCTTTCCCTCTTTTCACAAAAACGAGAATAGGAAATCATGACGACTAGTGGTCTAAATTAAGACTAATCCGCTCCATTAGTCTCAATTCAATCTTTCCTAACAACAGTTGGGTGGCGACTCCAAAATTAAATGAAATTCCTAACTCAAGTCGAGGATCTATATTAGATGAGTATAGGGTCTAGTCTAGATCGGATTAGGAATGGGAAAATAAAAAATTAGACTCGACAACTATAACCAAGTTAAAAAAGTACTCTTACAAGGTTTAAAAGAGGTCACTATTAGTCTTCCAAGGTTGAAGGGGTCACTCCTTTGAGGTTCAAGGAATCACACTTACAAGGATTAAGGGTCACTCTTGCAAGGCTCAATGATTCAATTTTCTAAGGTTTAAGGGGTCGCTCCTACAGGGTTCGGGGGTTATTCTTCTAAGGTATAGGGGTCTCTCTTTCAAGGTTAAGTGGGCCTACTAGAGAAAAAGCTTTATAGAAAATTATTCAAGATTCACATGATTTTTGAGACAACATCTTCATGATAAGCCTTTCTCATGGTTTAGTAGTCACTAAAGATAGACTAAGTGGTTAACTATACCCCTTTGCAATAGTGTAGCCACTATAAATGAAACTTTTATAATGAAGGGGTGGGCCTAAACCTTTCCCCTCTCTTAGCAGCATTCTCTTGTTCATTGGTGACTCTTATATTGTTTAGGTATCCATCCCTCCATTTGAGGTTTGACTCCTTCATAGTAGTTAGAATTGTTCTCTCGTCACTCTGGTATTATTTAGGGTGCCCAACCCTTCATTTTGAGGTTTGCATCCTGTATGTGAGTTTGTTAAGTTATCTTTTAGGATTTTTAGTATAGATAACACTAATAACATTCTATAAAGAATCCTTTATTCCATTCATGCTTACAAAAACTATGCACATCATCGACAATGATATTGCTCAATTTTGATGGATCAAATAATCCTTACATGAAAAAATGTTTTAGGTTTTAGATTGATAAATATAATACAAGATGGTATTTACAGGTTTTTCTTTTTTTTCTTTTTGGTATATCTATAAATGAAAATAAAAACAAATCACAATTTAGATACAACGTACTAAATAGCAAAGCTAAATTAGTTTTGATTAATCTTAATATCGATATAATCCACAAATTGGGACATCAAAGAAGTTTGTCATATGGCTCATGGAATTCCAATAACGAATTGTTAAAGAGAACCAATATGATACATAGATTGTAATAAGAAGGTGTTTACCATAATTTGAATCTAATTTATAAGAATGGGAAAATAGGAGTAAAACTCACTAATTTGTTATGAGAGAAAATATCAAAGTCTTAATTGTCTTATTTGATACAACCTTAGCCCTTATATAGGCTAATGAACCTCAAATAGCTAAAAAGAAATAAAAAACATAAATTAATTAAAATAATTGTTAAATAGATAAAAGGGGAAATAACTAAAAGAAGGGGACAATTGAATTAGGCCTTAGTAAGGTTGGTCAACCTTGCTCATTAGAGAACTAGTCATCTTTAGTTCTTATTTAAACTAGCCCACCGTAGTTTACACAAGGTTGATCAACCTTAGCTATGAAAAGGTTGGTCAATCCAAAGATCTTCATCAACTCCATTTGACTTGCAATTTGTTTTATCTATTCATTGTTTCTCCCGAATGTTTACATTTTTTGACTTTAGGTCATTAAACCAAACCATAACTACATCTAAAGGTGCAAATGAAATAAGCTTACTTGCAAATTACTCAATTTTGACTCAATATTTACTCAAATTTAACTCAGCTGCAATTGAGTCAATCACAAGCTAAACTTATTTGAGTAGCTTATTGACTGGGCTTTATGATATTTGCCTTAATAGCTTGTGAGCCTAACTAAACTTAAATTGAGTTTAAATGTTATTTGAGTTAAAATTAAGTTTAGATACCAATATTATTTCAATTAAAATTATATATGTGATATTAAGGTAATTAAGTTAAAACAAATATAATTAAATTGAGCTCGAGCTTGCCAAGTACCATTTCAAGTTAAACTTGAGCTTAAGATTATAAGCTCAATTGAGCTTGAGTTTGAACTTTGAAATTTAGAGTTAAGCTCAAGTTGAGTTCAATGCCATATCATATCATATTAGCTCGACTCATTTATAGTTTTAATTACATTATACCCCCTCTCTTGAAGAAGATTTGACCTGAATCTTAAGATGTGAACTAACCCTCATAGAATAAAGACAATCCTATAAAGACCAAGTATAAAAGTTCTATAACAACTTAACCAAATTTTAAATGCCACCAACAATCTATACTCCTTCCATTTAGCATGGACTCAATTAATGTTATTCACTAAACCCCAATGAATGTTAAAGAAGGATGCTAGAATAATAAACAACTACTTCATAGCATAACATGTAATAGTGGATCAACTAATGATGCTTCCATAAGTAATGCCGGATTAATCTTCATTTATTACATAAGTGTTTTTGGTCCCAGTGAATGATGAAGATTGGGAGGTTGAATTGATTGCTATAAAATTTTCAAAACTCAACTTAGATTGTGAAAAAACACTTTATAAACTTTAACTCACTTCTTAAAGGTTCAAGATTACCACAAATCACTAAATTTGCTTCTAATTTAGACGTATCTAACTATGCAATTTTAAATTAAAGAATTACATGTAGAAACTTTAGATAACAAAGTCAATTTGATCTTTTTAGAGTTCTATAAAAAGTTATCATGCTTTTGATATAAATGACTATGCCTATGATGTTAATAACTTCTAATATACACAAACTTAAGTAATATTATCATAGATAAATATAAATTAAATAAAGTAAAAGAATAAGAGCTCAAGAGGATTGGGCAATGGTATATAGTGGCTTCGCCTTGTGTATTGGTCTACTCTTCTAGCACCAACTATTTAAAGAAAATTAAGATGAGGTCCACAGTTCTTACAACTTTACCCTATCTCAAGATTTGTACGTTAGGATTAACATAGGTCTACAAAGTCTTCTACACTATTCCCTCAAATAACCTCTAAGTTAAGAGAGTTTAGCAACTTTGTTGAGAATTATAATAGATTTTCTCATAATTAAGCACAATTCTATCAAAGAACAATGACTTAGTACACTTTTGCACAAAGTTTGTAAATATTGTATTAATTATTATGTCTTCAAATTTTGTTTCTTTGTAGATCTTCTTGTCTTTATATAGTCTTCCAATCTTTGTGTTCAAATGATAACTCATGGTTGTACAATATTACGACAAAATTCTAGCAAGAATTTCCCCGATGACCGCAACCCTCCAAATAATGAAAATAAGCACCCTCTAGTGTCACCTACACCATCAAACATGTAACATGGCACTAAAGGTAAGGTTACATGCCTCGAGATGCAATTGGTTGATTTGGTGGTTAAGAATCACCATTTACAAGACTAAGTTAATGAAATCAATGAGTGCTTCCAACATCTTTTTCAACCCCATAGTGAGCAATAGGGTAACAATGTTTCACAACACAATGGGAAAGCACTACAAAACCTAAATAGAGCTTCTCAATAGAGCTTCTCATCCAATGGGTAACCAGAGCAATAACAAGAATGACAACTCTAAGGCACAATCCATAAGGTCTTTGGTTGATCAGTTAATTGATGATAAAGACAAAATGATTAAGCACCTCAATGAATTCAAAGATATAAGGAAACCCAAGCCATGAAATATGTTCATAATAGGAAGCTCCTCCTTCACATAGGAAATTTAAGATGAGAAACTCCCAACCCATGTTTAAATTCACCAATTAAAGTTTTATGATGGGACTACCGACCCTCTAAGCATCTAAGCTATTACACAACTTAAATGAGCCTCCTTGGTGTCTCTGACACCATAGCTTGCAAGACCTTTCTAGCAACACTTAAGAAAGCTAAGCGCACATGGTTTTGAGACCTCAAGCCCAATTTTATTCCCAGTTTTTGAGAGCTTGATATGCAATTTTATCAGCACTTTCTAACAAGCAAAATGCTTAAATGAGACTCCTCAACTCTTAACCTCATTAGACAAAAGTAAGATAAAAAAACTTAGACATTACATTTCCAGGTTCAACCAAGCAATGCTCGAAATCCCCAATGTTGATATGAGCATCGCCTTGAATGCAACAATTTATGGTGTGAAGGACAAGTCCCAATTCTTTTACTCTCTTATCTTACACAAACCCAAAAATTTTAAGGAATTTCAAGAAAGAGCTATAGATTATATCACCTAAAAAGATACCATATTAGCAAGGCAACAAGCTGAGTAGAAGTCATCAAACAAAAAGAAAAACGATAAAGATTGACCCTCTATAAAAGATAAACTTAGCCTTGTTGCAGAGAATAATGGGTCTACTTGAAATGGTCATGGTAGCAAAAAGCGCGCCATCCCTTTCTACGAGCAACGTACTACCTAAATAAGCCATAAGTTGACATCTTTATGGAGCTATGAGACTGGGGCATTATCAGTTGGCATAATAAGATGAGGAATAATCCTTCAAGAAGAAACTCCAAAAAATATTGTGATTTCCACCAAGATAGGGGGACATACTACTAAGAACTATACTCAACTAAAGAATATTTAGAAGACCATATTTGATGAAGTTGTTTATGGGAATACATCATAAGAGTTGAAAACCTCCAAAGCAAGGTCGCCCTAAGGAAGGTGGAACACATCAAGAGCAAGATGGATGTCTCATCAAAGGAATGACCAATACAATAGTAGAAGGCTCAATTGTTGGAGGGCAATCGATCTCCCAAAGTAAAGCTTATGCACATTCAAGAAATTATCAAAATGTACTTAATACTTAGTCAAAGCACCCTAAAGTTAACACTACGATCACCTTTTCAAATGATGACCTTGAAGGCATCAAGTTCCCTCATGATGATGCTCTTATAATCTAAGCTCACATCGTTGATTTTGACATCCACAAAATACTTATTGATAATGGTAGTTATGCAAGCATAATATATAAGAAAGCCTATAACTAGAGGAAAGTTTAAGTCAAGGTAAAGTTAAAGCCATACGACAATGAGCTTTTTGGCTTCGATGACTAGCCCATTAAGCTAGAAGGAATTATAACTCTCCTCTTGGAGCTTAGAGACGATCCTCACAAGACTTAAATCTTAGTCAATTTCCTTGTTATCTACACCTAGTCCCCTTATAATGTTATTCTAGGACAACCATCACAAAACACAATTGGAATGATACCTCTACAAAACACTTGAAGATTAAATTCGTTACTCCTACAAGAGTTGGTGCTCATAGTAGTGACTAGTAGGCATCTCGAAGTTTGTATCTCTAAGCTCTCTCCCAATGGGAGGTCCTCATAATAAACCCTACTGTAAAGGAAAAACCATGATCTAAAGGAGAACCAATTAAAGAAACAGAGAAAATTCAAAATGACGGCTTACCTAAACAAACTACAAAAATAGGAACAATGGCCTTAGCCAAGCTACATTAGCAAATGATTGCCTTCTTCAAAGCCAACATAGATGTCTTTGCATGGTCACCATTCGATGTCTAGAATTCCACTTGAGGTGATGCACATAAATTGAACATTGCCTCATTACAAAGGTTGTCAAGTGAAAGAAAAAGGCACTTTGTACCTAAACTCCAAGCTGCCATCATGGAAGAAGTTCAAAAGCTCCTAAAGGCCGAATTTATACAAAAAGAACCTTATTCTACCTGGTTAGCCAGCTATGTGCTAGTAAAGAAGTGCTTCTTTCTAGATTAAACTTCACTTAGAAGATTCTTCTTGAGGTAAACTATAGTTTTGTAGATGCTTTACATCTTCAATCTATAATTCTCACCCACGGTCACACATCAAATTGGCGCTGTCTGTAGGAGGCTCACTAGAGAAGATGACTACAATGGGATAACAAATTGATAATATAGAGAAAAATGTTGAAGTGATAAAGAAGAGTGTGGAAGTAATGGATCATAAGCTAATACTCATTGATAAAACTTTGAATGAGACGAGAGAAGAAGTAAGAGAGTATCGCTAGTTCTAATGTGAAGATAACTAACTCGGAGAAATTGTTGATAGCGATGCAAAATACTATGCAAGGAATGTGGAATGATCGGAGGAAAAGAGATATGTGGAAGGAAAATGTGGAACCTTCACATGATGAGAAAGATTGTAAGAAGGTGAGTGACAGGATGGACGAATTAATGGTGGCTAATGCTAGCAAATGATGGGTGATGCTTGATCAAATGATTGAGTTTTGTCAGGGAGTGACAATCGAAGGTCGACAAGTGGCAAGAGGTGACAAAAAATTGAATAGTGAAACTTAGAGGATGTTTGGAGGACACTTATTAGGATTTGAGGATTGGAATTTGGAAATTGATGAGGTAATGTTGTAATGTTGGTCGATAATTGGAGGTGGGAGACTAGAGTTTGGCAAATGAAGAGGGATGGATGGGGGGATTATGTTATGATGATTGAGGAAGTGAACCGAGCAACTTTTGGAAATGTCTCATTACCTATATTTAAAGGAATTGATCCATTGCATTGGTTAGCCCTAATCGAACGATATTTCGAAGTGCATTGAGTGGGTGAATATTGAAAAGTACCTTTAGCTGCTATGTTGTGTGTGGAAGAACCATGTATTGTTTTAAAATGCTCTGATGTTGCCTATAACAACTTTATTAGGAAACTTTTAAGCAAGAGTTTTTAATATGGTAGGGAGGCCAAGCTTGTTGGCAACCTATACAAATGCCTTTCTACACTTTGGCAATCCTCATTAGTAGCTGCTTACATTGAAGATTTTGAAGCTCTAACTTCTTTAACCCTTGAAATAACCAAATTACAACAGCTTGGGTATTTTCTAGTATAAAAGGGTGCTCTAAGTTCAAAAGAAGGTAAAGGCAATTGGAGAGTAAAAGAGAGAAAGAAAGAAAAACATTAAAACCCCTTTGTAAACACTTTCTTTTGTATCAAAAAAATCTCCTTGTATCTATTTTGAAGATTTTGTATCAAAAGTTGTATCCTTCTCATTAAGCTTTCTCCTTTCGCTTTTCAGTTATCAAGTTTTAATATATCAATATAAATATAATCCTTTTGCTATTTTATCTCACATTCTTTCTACCATTTTATCTTTTTGCTTTTTTTTTAATACTTGTTATGCTAATTACTAATTGTAAAACTAATAATATATCAAGATATATATGGCATTATTGAAGATTGTTCTCATTTGTATGTGCAATTCTATTTTGGTATGAAGAAAGGATATTGAGGGAAAAAAAAAACATAACACACCAAAGCTCCCATTATGTTGCTAAACAATTAACTAAAATAATTGTGGTGGGGATAATCAATATAATATTATATTTTTTATAAATAATTTTTCAAAATAATAAAAAATATACCACTTAAAATCTATACTTAAAGTGCTGATTTCACTATCTGCAATTCAAGTGTCGATTTTGACTTTCTTCTTTCTTCTTTTCATTGTCTTTCAATTGTGGATAGTGAAGCTTCAAGCTAATTTAAAATAGGTATATTAAATATTAGTTTTAAGTGATATATTTTTCATATTGTTTTCCCAATTAATATATTTTAGGAATTATTTTAAAAGATTATAATAGTATACTTTCTCAATTGCGCTGATGCAAATAAAAGTAATTTTAGAATTTAGTTGAGAAAATAAAAATAGAAAAGCAATTTGTATTAATAATATCTTTAATATAACATTTTTTCCATTATTTATGTATTTATTTTCTCAAGGAAAAAAAAAAACTTCACAATGATATTTAAATTAAATCGTATTTATATTTACGATCCATACATTCTTTCTTTATTTCCTCTTACTCTACATCGTAAGTGGATAGATTGTAATATCCAATACTAGGGCTTGAGATGCAATTTCTCCACCTATATATTTTCTTTCCCCTTTACTTTCATATGTTTTCACCACTTTTCCCCCCTTTTCAGGTCCTCTCTACACTTCTTCTCTCCCCTTCTCCATTCACGTCTATATACCTCCGTGCATCCCCATCCCTCTCCGACTGACTGAGTTTTGAGATGCCACTCTTCCTCTCCGATGATGAGCTGTCTCGTCTCTCCGGCGACGGCGTAACCGTCGCGGAGAGAGCAGATGAATTCATAAAAAATCTTTACAAAGAGCTCGAGACGGTGAAAGCAGAGGCGGATGCTTCCTCCATAACCGCCGAACAAACTTGCTCTCTTCTAGAGCAGAAATACGTCTCTATATCATCCGAATACGCGGAACTTCAGTCTCAATGCTCGCAGCTTCAGTCGTCGCTCGATCATCGCCTTGCGGAGCTCGCCGATATCCAGTCACAAAAGCACAATCTCAATCTACAATGCGTGAGTGACTTTTTCTTTTCGCTTTCACTTTTGTTCCGTGTTAGGGTTAGGGTTAAGGCACATACTGACTGTACTTGAGAATTGGGTTGTCATGTGCAGATTGCGAAGGATGGAGAGATTGAGAAATTGTCGACGGAAGTGATGGAACTGCACAAATCGAAGAGGCAGCTAATGCAAGTAATGGAGCATAAGGAGCTCCAGCTTTCGGAGAAGAATGCTACTATTAAGAGTTATCTTGATAAGATCGTAAGTAATATTGTTTTCTCTTTTATCTTCTCGTGCATTAGTTCGTATCTAAATAGTGTAGGCTTTTGTCTCTGCAGGTTAACTTCACGGAGAATGCCTCACAGAAAGATGCTCGCATTAATGAACTCGAAGCACAATTTGCCAGGACTCAATCTGCCTGCACTCGTCTTTCGCAGGTTTAGTTGATATTCATTTTTTTGGATTTAACTTGCCAATACTGCACATGCTTTGGGTTCATTTCTTTATTAAGCACATTGATTGGAAGAAACCACTTTATGATCTTACATTCATAAAAGAGTAGCTGGGCACATGCTTTAAGTTCATTAAGTCATAAATTGACAAATTATCTTCTGGTATTTAGAGTACCTTTTAGTTAAAATATCCGCATATCTTTCAATTTTTGGTTATGAGTAGCAATAAGGGGAAAGGTCAACCCACTGCTTTCCTTTGACAAGGGCTTTCGAGTTGGATTGTGATGATGAAGACTTTTGCTGCACAATTCTGATAGTTTGTTGAAATTTAATTCCTATGATTGTTGATGGGGGAGAGCAAATTTCACCCTTTGTGGTAATTTAGGAAGTTTTAGCTTGTCATATCTTTCTTTTTTACTTTATTATTGGATCGTGGTGTTTGTTTAATTATTTTCTATCTTTTGTCAAGTTTGTGTCTCATAGCTTATAGTGGGCACCATTAGATTTCCTTTTCAGTCCTTTTAATTCAAATTTCAGGAAAAGGAGCTCTTTGAGAGGCATAATGTCTGGCTTGACAATGAGCTGAGGGCAAAGGTTGATGCTCTCATGGAGTTACGCAAGACACATGCTAATACTGAAGCAGAAATGTCATCTAAGCTTGCAGATGTAAGTCTGTTAAGCTTGCATAGTTTGTAGATATATCTTTTCATCTATTGATTTTTTATTGGCTTATAGTTCTCCTTATTTTATTCCTTTTTAGGTTGAGAGGCAGTTAAATGAATCTTCAAAGTCGTTCAAGTGGAATCAGGAAAGGGTGAAAGAGCTTGAAGTGCAAATATCATCTCTCCAGGAGGTATGTGAATTTTGTACTTTTCTTGCTTTTTTAGATTATACTGGATTAAACTTATTTTGTGCTATAAAACTCATCTGTGACTCATTTGCTAACTACAAAGGAATTAATCTCTTCAAAAGAGTCAGCAACAGCTGCAGAAGAGCAAATTTCAGCTGAATTATCCACAGTGAGTTTCATTTTAAATTCTATCCATAGATACACTATGTTGATAAGAATTTGTTTATGTACATAGTTCATGTTTCAATAAAGATGATGCTGGTAAAAACTGCCAGTGACAGTCTGTCCCGAGTTATTTTTTGTTAGAATTTGATGTGTAGAATGATAATTTGCTTTTAAGGACAGCTATCAAACAATTGCTATTGCACATAGTTTATTCCCTTATCTTTATCTAGGTGTAAAGATATTATAGTCATCTACAGGCTTTCTGTTCTTCTTCAATAGTATGATCACCCTAAGAATCTTGGATTAGAAAACCCATGTGCTTTGGTATAATGATTATCCACAGTGAGTTTCATTTTAAATTCTATCCATAGATACACTATGTTGATAAGAATTTGTTTATGTACATAGTTCATGTTTCAATAAAGATGATGCTGGTAAAAACTGCCAGTGAATGTCTGTCCCGAGTTATTTTTTTGTTAGAATTTGATGTGTAAAATGATAATTTGCTTTTAAGGACGGCTATCAAACAATTGCTATTGCATATAGTTTATTCCCTTATCTTTATCTAGGTGTAAAAATATTATAGTCATCTACAGGCTTTCTGTTCTGCTTCAATAGTATGATCACCCTAAGAATCTTGGATTAGAAAACCCATGTGCTTTGGTATAATGATTAATGACTAGGCCCAATATGACAAAGTTATGAGTTTCTAGGTTCGATCAACCAAGACCATTCTCGGGCCACCTACACAATGTAATGTAAGCTGGGTTTAGTGGCGCAAGAATTTTATAGGGTGGTTTTCTATGTTGGTAGGTAATTGGAAGATGAACGTATTATAGGGTAGGGTTCATGTCCAATGTGTAACAGTCTTTGGGAAAGGCTGTCAAGAGTAATCCTAAAAGGCTCCCGAATCGTGTAGTTGAGCACTTTATGTGTTTTTAACAAGTGGTGCATCTCAAAAGGTTAATCATGGGTAGTATTAATAATTGCATATTATATTCAACCGGAAGAGTACATGAAATCTTCATTAGCTTGCCATTAGTTGTTTGTCGTTTTAGCTTGCTATTTTGGCTAAAGAAATTCTCTTCCTTGATAGGCATGCTAAGATTTCATCTTGAAATATTTTAGCTTTTCCTAACCCCCAACCATTTTTTTATTCTTTGTTGATTGCTTCAGGCAAACAAGCTTGTGGATCTATACAAAGAGAGTTCTGAGGAATGGTCTAAGAAGACGGGAGAGCTTGAGGGTGTAATCAAAGCTCTAGAAGTAAGATCATATGAATGTTTTGCTTTCTTATGAATATGAGCAATTCTGGAATGATGAATAGTCCTTTGCATATAGGCTGCAAAGTTTTCAATGGGGTTCTGTTGTCTCTGGGTACAAAAATTTTTTTTCTCTTGTTTGAGCTGTCTTTTAATCATAAAGTCATGGAATCCCTTTTTATTTTTTCTGACTGTATACCACCCAGTCAACAATCAGCTATGAAATAAAGTGTGATATTTTGTGTAGCAGAATGGTCAAATACATGGGATCCAGTTCCTGGAATTAGCTTGCACTCTAGATTATGGGTCAATTCTTTATGGGTTTGCATGAGTATATGGAAGCTTACCGCTTAGCTGTTGGTTGCACTACTCTTTACTCCTGGTGGAAGTGCTATTAAGTTTAAGTTCACTCTTAATTGATCTAAATGCTAAAGCTAATTGGTAATTGTGATTCACATGAGGGTGAGACATCATACTCATTAGATGGGTAGTTAAGTGACAAAGTGGGGACTTAAATTAGGATTTCTCTTCGTTATACCATATTATGTCTTAGATACTCATCCAATTAATGATGAAGTGCAGATTTAAATTATGATGTCTCTCTATTATACCATATTATATTTTAGATACATATCTGATTAATGCTGTTTGATTGTGGAAGTGGGAGTAAGGGAATGGAAGTGTGGCAAAATTTTATGTTTGCGTAGCCTAAGTGGAAGTGGATTAAAAATTTTCCATCCTTAAACTTAATTTGTTTCTCTTTGGAGAGATTTGAGTGGAAGTGGGTGGAAATGAGTGTGAATTTACACAAACATCCTTAGAATCATTTTTTTCAATCATTTATGTTGAGTTTTCTTTCTCATTTAAGTTGATTAAGTTTAAGCTAGTAAATAGATGTGACTTTCATTTTTCATTTAACATGTACTAATTATTGCTCCTGTTGCTGATACATATCAGACACACTTGTCTCAAGTGGAAAACGACTATAAAGATAAACTCGGAAAGGAAATATCTGCCAAAAGACAGCTGGAAAAGGTATGCTTGTTTCAATATTTGAATTTCATATAGGACATATGATGAGCTAACAAGAAAACTGGAAGTATGTATCAGCTGCGGCTATTTTTCTTTCTGGAGTTATTTATCAAGTAGCAATTTTCACATCTCTACTTTTCAATAAATTGTGTTGGCACTAAAAATTTTCATTTATATTTAAATTGGGTCCACAACCATCTAAAATAATTTTGTAGATTGGTGTGGATTTTTATATTTTATACATTAGCATTTCTCCTCATGCATAGGTTTGTATATTGTTTAAGGCCTACCACATGGAAGTAATTAACAACGATCTAAACTTTTGACCTGCTCCAGTACTATTGTGAATTTAACTCTACAATCATTTGATCTAAAGGCTTGATTTTGTTCTCCTTGGTTTCATCCCTGTTTGATTTTTATGGGCTTTAGTCTATTTACATGCCTGCACATGAGAGAGAAAAGAGAACAAAGAAAGTGTTTTTTTTTTTAAAAATTTATTTTAATTTTTTTTTAATATATATCTACAAACTTAAGCTCTAGGATTATTTGGTTGTGACTTCAGATTCAATATGTAATTAGAGCAAATAGGTTATGAATTCAGTTTCCTACAATTCTGTATGCCTTCCCATTTAATCATTTTCTCATGATAGGTCTTAGTCAGTGTCCAAGCCTACAGGTGCTGGGGTTTTAAGTAATAAATATAGAAGCCCACATTGTAATAATAATTTTAAACTTATACATCAGTTGGTTGTGGATCTAAATTTAGTGTTGTATTAGAGCAGAAGGTTTTGAGTTCTATTCCCCATAAATTTTGATTATTTTCACTCGTTGGCTTAATCAATATCTAAACCAATACATGAGAGGAGCAGTAAAGTATGAAAGTCCACACTTAGCTACTTACTGAAACATTTAGATCAATTGGCTGTGGTTCTAGATTCAGCATTTATCAAGTAAGTAATAAATGTTTGTGTAACTATGGGGATTTACCTATAAATCATCAATGTTGACACTCTTACAAGGTTTCTATATCCTCAACTGCCACTGTTTTACTATAAGTGTAAAGTGCAAACTAGAGCCTTCAACATGACCTGCACTTCGTGACTAGACTAGCTTTTGTCTATGTAATTTATCCTACATATTCTCTGTTAAAGAGCATTGGTCTACTTGTTATGCTTCTAACTTAAGGCTATTGGTAAATCACTTTAAGTAAGTTCTTTTGAGAGATAGATGTCCCATTATGTGTCTGGTTTTAGGTTTAGGATGGGCTTTTGGAACCAAGACATATTGCAAACAGGCCTCAGACGTTTAGATGAAATGTGGAAATTTTGTCCAACAAAATTTGACTTGTATATGTAGACATAATTGTCAAAATCGTGATTTTATTTGTATGATTCTATAAGTTTACGTTTTTATGAGAGTTTTTTGAGTTAAATCGTATATAAAATCATTTTTGTATAAATTTGTAGTAGAATAATAAATTTACGTGTATGATTTTACGAGTTTATGATTCCATTGATTCTTATGTAATTCGACGTGATTCTACTTGATTTAAGTTTAATAGGATATTAAAACTAAAAAAAAAAAAGTTTCTACAATTTAAAGTAAACTCATCAAAATTATGAGTAAAATGATGTATTTGTTTTTTTAACTTAAATTGATTTTATTATTAATTTCACTATTGAAAACCTTTCATTTGGATAGTTGAGAAAGAAGAATTTAATTTATCAAATGATGATTGGTTGGATATCATTTCAAGTGAAAAAGATAAGGAAATATGAAAATTATATTATAGAGGAAATTTGTGCACTTATAAATTTGGAGAGTTATGGCCTAGAAGAGTTGAAAGTAAGATGTTTAATATATTTATGACATTAATGCTATTGAAAACTAAATACAAATAAATACTTTAAAAACTTGAAAAAAGAAAATATTGATATTATTGATAGTAGTATAATAACGACATTGATAATAGCGATAATGATAAAGTTGATTATGATTACAATTGAGTGAGAGTGTAATAGTTTTGATAATTTAAGACAGTTGATGATTAATTTTTTTTTAATTTAACTTTTTTTTATTATGATGATTTATTTTGCAGTATATTTATATCGATACTAATATATATGTTTTAGTTTTATGCATTAGCATAATGATTTATAATGAACTATTTATACTATAACTTATATTGTAATCAAAATTTATATTGAATTTATTTATTTATAGCATGCATTTTAAGTTTTTTATAATTACTTACCAAAAAAAAGTTTTTTTTTTTAATCTTGTATGAAAATTTATTGATCTTTTTTTTTTTTTAATAAAATCCTGTATGCAAAGAGTGAGAAAGTGCTCTCTCCTCTCTCTACACCCTACCCTTGTCCCCACACCTAGAGGACCACTTCCTTTAGGTAATAACAAACATTACCCGGCCCCTAAAGAACCAAACCCTTAGACACACATCTGCCCTGACCACCACCAGAAATGTTGGCAGAAGACCACCACCACCCCCATGGTGAAACCGAAAAAACCTCCTCCGTTCACCGGAGTACCCTGGGCGATCATCAGCCCCCAGAACCTTCACCGGATTGCTCCATAATAACATCACTCCCTAGGCAACCCAATAAAGAAAAAGCAAAGTCACCTTTCCAGCCATTAGGAAAGGAAGGCTTTGACCAACCCAAAAGTGCAAATTTGTAGCCTTATGCCACTGCTGCAGCAGGCCCAGCTGAGACATTGTCAACCCCCCACATCAAACCCAGCTATCCCTCTGTCCCATTTGCCATTACCCACACCTTAAAACACTTCCTTTTTTGGAAAAACCACATTGGAATCCACAAACCAGCCTACTCACCATAGCAACCAACCAAAACATCCGGAAAACCAGATTCCAATTCCTTGCACGCTGGCAAAATCATATGCTAATGCGTGTCTCCACAGAGCCCCTCCGGTGACGCCGGACTTCCCCCTCCGCTTCATCTCACCGACAACCACCACTGAGATCCCCAAGGTCAAGATCCCAAAAACCGTCAAGGATGAAGGAGCAGCCTATTGGAAGTCCACACTAGTAGGCTACTTTGTAGGCCGCAAAATACCTTTCACTTTAGTCCACACCATTGCGTACAAGTTGTGGAAGGAATACGGTCTTCTAAGCGTCCTACCCAATTCGAAAGGTTTCTGTTACTTCCAGTTTGACAAGGAGAAAGACATTACTCCAATCCTAGAAAAGGTATGGTTTTTTTCCAAACGCTACTTGATTCTTCAACGGTGGAGGAGAGGAATGACGCTAGACAAGCCCCAACCTACCCATGTCCTAGTATGGGCCATGTTCAACCGCATCCCATGTGAGCTCTTTTGCGCTGAAGGGATAAGCCATATAGCGAGTGGAGTGGGCACGCCCATAAAGGTTGACACCTTCACGGCCACTAGACAGCGTCCCAATCAAGAGTGTGTCCTTGTCGAGATAGATGAAAGAAGGGAGCTGATCAAGTAGATTGAAGTGGAGAAAGTTGACGGATCCTTGGCCACTCTCCAAGTCGATTACCAATGGATCCCTCCTCGGTGCAACAAGTGCAAGGTGTTTGGCCATATATGCCAGACGATAACTAAACCAACACAACCTCCTCCGGTGAGCTCCTCCAACCCTTCAGAGGACCAATGGATGCAGGCTAACCATGCAACCAAGGCCAAACAAAGAAGGGCTACAGTCACTCTTTCCCAAGCGGATAGCTCTAAGGGGACTCAATCACTGCCCAACCAAGATCGTCCCATGTCTGCAACATCCCAGGACTTGCCAAAAAACAACCCTAATCAGGGGCAAAACGAGGCAACCTAAAGCACACAACCTCCCCCCAAGCCCCCACTCCCAAAGTGAACGACATGAATATGGAAGAAGCCAACAGCACTCCTTTGCATACCAACACATAGAACACCCAAGAACCATCCAAGCACGACAAGCCTCCACGCAACCCCCCAGCTCTCAACCCACCCCCAGCAGAAGCATGCAACATAGGGGACCATGATGATAGTGAACACATCACCACCCTACTTTCCAAGCTTCTCGACCAAGTGTCCAAAACCCCAAAAAGCAGCTCCAAAGGCAGCAAAGGCTCCAGCTCTTTTGGTAAGCGTAAGAAGAAACAGAGGAAGTGGTGCCGCACCTTCACCTAGGTAACGGCTCCACCTAGTCACACTCATGAATATAGCAGCATGGAATGTTAGGGGGCTAAATGACCCTTTTAAAGCAGCGGAAATTAGAAAGGAGTGTGACATTCATAGGGTATCCCTTATAGGGATTCTGGAAATCAAAGTTAACACCACTAACGAAGCAACGGTAGTGCAACGACTAGGTCCACAATGGCAAGTAGCCATCAACCAAGTTGCACTTAAGTGTATATGGATAGCATGGCAACTGAGAGTGTGGGACATTAGCATTGTCAAGGAAAGTGCCCAACTTTCGCATTACATAGTAACCCATCGCAGCACCACTTCCAAATTAAATGTGACCTTCATTTATGGTGCTAACAATGATGGCGAAAGGAAGTTGTTATGGAGAAGCTTAGAAGAAATTTCCCCAACCTTCACCACCCTCCCTTGGCTAGTTCTTGGAGATTTCAATATAACCTGAAATCCCTCCGAGAAGCAAGGAGGCCGAGGGCGTATGACGCCAGCGATGTCCGACTTTCAAATATGTTTAACCAACATTGAGCTTGAGGACCTAAGGTACATGGGTGACTTCTTCATGTGGACAAATTGTTAAGAACACAATCCTATATTGTGGAAACTAGATCGAGCCCTGATAAACCAATCCTAGATGCAAACATTTCCAAATGCCCAAGCCAAGTTCCTACCCCCCCTCCTCTTTGATCACTCACTAACCATCTTACACATAGACTCCACCCCGAGGGTAAGGAAGATACCATTCAAATTTTTCAATTTTTGGATCCATCATGCAGGTTTCAAGGACATAGTCTCCAATGTATGGAGAACGGAGATAGCTGATTCCAAGATGTACCAAGTAATAAGCAAGCTCAAATTAATGAAGGAGAAATTAAGACATCTTAACCATAGCAAGTTCTCCCAATTGTCCAATCGAGTAAAGGAAGCCAAGTACACCCTTCACCAACTACAATCCAATATTCATGGGTCCGGTGATATGTCCTAAATGGAAGCCGAAAGAACAGCATTTAAGGAGTACTATCTATTGAGAAACGCTGAAGAATGCTTCTTCAAGTAGAAGTCAAGAATAAATTGGCTAAAGCTTTGAGACAAGAACACTTCTTTCTTTCATAAAGCCATGCGGAACCATCATAATAGAAGCAACCATTATCGTATTAGCCGAGAGGATGGTGGTGAGGCGGTAGGCGAAGAGCAGGTAAGGGATCTAGTAGTCACCCATTTCCAACAACTCTATAGCAAAACACACCCTTCAATTAACAAGGAGGAGATTTGCAACCGGGTAACTTGGAGGCTTAATGATTAGCAGAAAGAAGAATTGCAAGCGCCATACTCGGAAGAGGAAATCAAAATGGGCTTTTTCTCCTAAGCAAATGAGAAAGCTCCTGGCTTGGACGGATATACAACTCTTTTCTTTAAGGATACATGGGAGATAATAGGGCAAGACCTCACCTCTGCCATCAAGGAATTCCTCAACTCAAGGTACCTACTTAAGGAGATAAATTCTACCATCCTCACATTGGTTTTGAAGACCCCTAACCCTACCAACCTAGGAGAGTTTAGACCCATCGCATGCTGCAACGTGCTTTACAAGGCGGCGTCCAAAGTACTTGCTGCTTGTCTTAAGAAAGTCTTACCTTCTTTGATTGGGAGAGAGCAAGTCGCCTTCATCCCAGGGCGCAAAATCACTGATAACATCTTCATCGCTCGGAATTGATGGCCGGTTATCAAACACAAATAGGAGCGCCCCGTTGCACACTTAAGGTCGACCTCCAGAAGGCTTATGATTTTATAAGATGGGATTTCATAATCGAAGTGCTTAGGACCATGCAATTTCCACCCCACTTCTGTACTCTCATAGAGCAATGCATTAATACAACAAAATTCTCTATCAACATCAATGGGGAATTGGTAGGCTATTTTCCAAGCAAGCGGGGCCTAAAGTAAGGTGATTCAATCTCTTCATACTTATTTGTTGCAAGCATGGAAGTCCTCTCCACCCTACTTTGAAGACTGAGCGCTTAACCCATCTTTGCCTTGTAGATGACCTCCTAATCTTTGCAAAGGGTAATGTTGAGTCCATATCCTTGATCAAGGATGCTCTCCAGCAGTTCCAAGCACTCTCAGGCCTTGTGGCTAACAGCTCTAAAAGCTCCATATTCTTCTCTAATATCCCCACTAGGATCAAACATCATATTCTACAGGTCACCCAATACCGAAGGTAGACTCCCAGTGCGGTACTTAGGAGTCCTACTCCTCTCCACTAAGCTCAAAATGGAGGATTGTGACACCTTGGTGGAAAGAATCCTAGCTCGTATCACCTTGTGGATGTCGAAATTCCTATCTTATGCAGGTTGACTACAACTAGTTAAATCCGTTCTCTTTTCAGTGCAAGTCTACTGGAGTTCCATCTTTCTACTACCTAAGAAGATAACGGCCAGGGTAGAACAACTTCTTAGGAACTTCCTATGGAGTGGAAACCTGCACACAGTTTCAAAAGCCAAAGTCAAGTGGGAGGAAGTTTGCAAGCCAATCAAATGCGGTGGCCTAGGGATTCCCAACTTTCATCTATGGAACAAGGCTTTGCAGCTCAAACATATCTAGCACCTATGCAAAAGTGGAGCCTGAAGCCTATGGCTTGAATGTGTGCAGTCAACATTACTGAAAGGCAAAGGCTTTTGGTCATCACGAGCCCCAACCACATGCTCTTGGACTTGGAAGAAGCTCCTAAAGTTAAGACTCCTAGTACATAGCAGCTTCCAATGGCAACCGGGAGATGGCTTATCCATCTTTGTATGGTCAGACTTCTGGCTACCCATGGGTCCCTTAGATAGCCTATTCAGTTCAAGGAAAATCAGAAGCTTAGGTATCTTAATGATGGCCAAGCTATGCTCCATTGTGAATACTAACACATGGAAACTATCAAATAATCTACGTTGGTCAGATATCCACATCCCTACTCACATCCAGCCTAATGACTTAATCTCCGACCAAATGCGATGGATCCACACTACATCAGGAGAGTACACCATCAAGAGTGGATACTCTTTCCTTAAACCGGAAGGACTAACCATCTCTTGGTACAAAATAATATGGAACAAATCTACTAGTCTAAGGTATTCTTTCATATTATGGCTAACCTAGTTAGGGAAACTTTCCACTCTTGACAAACTGATTGCATGGGGAATAGCTACATCCTCAACGTGCTACCTATGTCAATAGGCAGCTGAAGACGACTCATACCTCTTCTTCAGTTGCAACTACTCATCCCAGGTATGGCAGCAAGTGTGCGATTTCACCCAGTGTCCTCCATGTAGGGATTGGCAAGGTGCTAAAAGCGTACTAATAGCAACAGCTCAATCAGCCACCAAACTCCATCAGACATGGAGAGCAAGTCTTGCAGCTACAATCTATTGCATATGGAGAACACGTAACAAAGTCTGACTTCGAAGTAGTCCTCCTAGCATCTCTTTTTTAGCCAATCAAATCAAATCTTACGTTTGTAAGATGTAGTTTGGTAGCGCTTTCATTGTATCAATACCAATGAGTTTAGTCTTAGTGTTGTATTTGTATTCCTAACCGTCTTTGATGGATGTATATCGTTTTTAAATTAATAAATTATGAATTATAAAAAAAAAAGGTTTTTTAAAATTTCTATAAACATATTTATATTTTTTTACTACTAATTTACATAGATTATAGAAATTTATGTTTTTACGATTTGATTTTATGTTCCGATTTTATAGATCCTCTAACGTTTTAGGTAAAAATCGTGAGTTTGACAACCTTGCATGTAGGACATATAACCTCATATATATATGTTTTTTTTCTGACCCTAAGATGGAGATTTATCACAAACCTGATTTTTTCCTTGTATTTTTCGTAAGACATGGGTGAACAAACATATCCTTGCATAGACATTGGTCTAGGACCTAGTTTGTAGAATGGTTGTTTATCCTGTTGCTTATATGTTTTGGCCTAAGAGTCCTCCTTTGGCTGTGCCTTTGTTATGTTTGTCTCTAGGTCTTCTTCATTTTTTATTTTTATTTTTCTGTATCTTTTTGTAACTTCTCCTTCCTTCATCTAATGAAAAAGGAAAAAAAAAAAGAAGAAAGAATCCAATTTGATCCCCCCAAAAAAAAAAAAAATTTCTTGCATATCTTTTAACATGCAGCTTATGAATATGTGCGAGTTCAATAGCATTTACACTCAAATTTAAACTATGATCTTTTCATGTTCCATAAAAATATTACACTTACTGTCTTTAGGTAGAAAGAGAAATTTTATCTTCACTTGGATATTTGAGTCTATAGTTAGGAGGAAAAAAGGAAAAAAACATGGAGTTTATGCAGGCATCAACACATTGGGATGCTCCAAATAACATATATAGTCATGAGAAATGCCTTCTCAAAGTCACCCTCAATGAACAAAGATCAAGTGCTCTTCAAACCAAGCTGTCTCATATCACTAGGCCCGCTTGTTAGAGCACCACAAATATCTTTTACATATGTTGGAAGCTTTTGTTTAAGAGAGCATCTTTTTAAGCATATGATCATATTCTTAAGTAATTGCAACCTTTGCGTAATTTAATGCGAAACAGAACAACTTTTTGCATCTATAATGTTTCACTAATAATTTTTGAAAGTGCATTACTTTTTTCTAAATAACACATTATTACATAGAAAACTATCCAATATTAATATGTTAAATTTGTTTTGTCCTAGTTTTTAAGTTGTGTTGACATGCCAGTTATCCTGAATATTTTTCTTTTTGGTAATTCAAAAAATTGCATTCGTAAAGCTGAATTTGTGCATAAAGTAAATTATGGAAATTCATAATTTTTCATGGGGCAATAAAGCAAACTCTGCCCACTGATAGTTTCCTTTAGCCTATGTTGAAGGAAAATGCTTTTTCCCAATTTTGTGCATCTTCCTCAAGTTTGCTTGTTATGATTCTAGGATGCTGGAGACTTGAAAGTGAAACTTGAGAAATGTGAAGCTGAAATGGAATCATTGAGGAAGGAAAATGAATTGAATCTTCTTCCTCTCAGCAGCTTTAGTGCAGAAAGGTTAGTCAATTTTTTTTTTTTGGGTTAATTCAGTAATTTCATTCAACCAAAAGAAGATACAACTGTATAGTGGATATGGGGCAATGCTCACTATTTACAAGCTTGGAGTAGGTTCAAACAGCTACTAGTCTATTAGAATACAAAATCTTGAAATGCTAGACTATTATCCCTTATTTGAATACATAAGTATAATGTAAAATGAGTATTGCTAAACTATTTGTACTAGGGATCCTTTGTCCTAGACGAGTCTAGTTAATACAATAAACTGTAGCCGCTAGTGCTGATTTCTGTTTGTCTGTTTCTTGATTTGATGGAGTATGAGTCAACTATGTAAGACTTGCTGCTATGAAGTATGAGACATTGGGCATCTCAAACTAGACATTACTAGTCCAAATTGTTGATGGGAATGAGCATTGGAAGAACAAATGTTGATGGGATTCCATGCTTTGGTTACACAAAAAACACGAAGTTTGGGTTGTTATTCCCCACTTGTTCAATTTGTTAAGAGTATATAACTTGCCATTGATTGCAAGCCATAAGATAAAACTATCTTTTGGTATGGATTTGTAGTTTCATACTAATTTGGTCTAAGTTATACCAGAACTGGGCGGCTTAAGTGAAAGATATGCACTCTTAATAGAGAAAACATCATTTGGGGATGACCTCCATATAAGTTTGTCTTCAAAGGTTGGGTTTGGATGTACATTGGGAGAGATATTGAAATTGTTCCAAAAAGGTCCTCGAGGGAGGGCCCATTCTCCATTCTCAATTAGACTATAAACTCTGGTATTTTGGGTAGACCTAAGGAAAATATTTCCCTTGCACCAAATATACTATTCAATGGACCTTGTGAAAGCCAAAAATTCGACCAAAGAGATATCGAAAGACCATTTCCTACTTTTTATTTAAGTAAGGGTCTTGATTGATCACATAGTTTTAAGAGTTTCCTCCAAGATCGAAAACATGATGAAGGGGTTTTGATTGACCAGAAACTTAGTCAATTTTGCCATGTGCAAATTTTATATTGTTGAATTTATTACATGCACGTTACATGGATTATTCTTGTTTGACCTTTGTATCTCTTGATTGTGAAGTTGTTAAAACTTTTCACACATTCTCTACACCTCATTTGAGTGCCTCCTCCAAGTATTTGATAAGCTTGTTTGTTTGCTATTGCTAGATCTTTGGGTTGCATAGTTACTTACATTTAGCATAATTATTTAGTGCACCACTCCCCCACCACCTCCCCCCAACCAGACGCCAAAAAAAAAAAAGAAAAAAACAATTTGGCATAATTGCATCATTAATTCAGCATACCAAAAACAAATCTACTATGCTATCTTTGAAAATATATTTTTCTTTCGATTTGTTTCCAGTGTTGATCCTAGTTTGTGATACTAATAATATCTTTATAGATTGATTGATACTGGTGGTAATAATGACATGGATGAGGATAACCGCATGCTCATTCCAAGGATACCTGTAGGTGTTTCTGGAACAGCATTAGCTGCCTCACTTTTGCGTGATGGTTGGAGTGTAAGTTCCTTTTTAGGATGCTTTTTCTTAACTTCAGTATCCTGCTAGATTCTGATATTAAGAATGCTTTCCAACTCTGACATAGCTTGCTAAGATGTATGCAAAATACCAAGAGGCAAGCGATGCATTGAGACACGAGCAAATGGGAAGGAAGGAAGCTGAGAGCGTATTACAACGGGTGAGTTTGTGTACTGATTGACTTGCTTAATCTTCGTTCAGTGTGTATTGTGCTTGTTTATTTTTTCAAGCAATAAGTTGTTGACGTCTAGAACTGTTATACTCATTTCTATCCATATTCGTGATAATTTGGCAAAGTTTTGTGCTGGTTGTCAACATAATGTAACCCTTTTCCCTCTACCTGGGCTTGGGATAGATGGTAAAATAAGTTCCATATAGCTGACCCCACCTAGAAGGATTCAAGCTTTTGCCTGTTGTTGCTAATTTTCCGTCCTGAAGGCTAATCTTATGGGGTTCAGGAGGAATGGGACATAGTTTTCTGCTTTGCTCTGTTTTTGAAATTAGGTTACTGAACCTTGTTCTCTAATCAAACCTTATATATATATATATATAAATTTTTTTAATTTGAATTATTAAAAATAAACTATTGGGATTTCTTATGTCTGGATTTTCCTTTGGAAGTTGGTGGGAGGGGAAGTTTCCCATCAGGAATGTTTGTCAAATAATTTCTTATTTTGGCAATCTGATCATCCATGAGCCTTTAATATAGATGTTTATGTTAACTAGGTGTGGGCAGAGGGACACATGTTCTCTCTATATCTTGGACTCCCTTTTGCAGTAATTGCTTAACAAAAAAGAAGAAAACCGTGAAAGGAACTAACTTCATCTCTTCCCACATGGTGCTTTGTTTTGTTTAAAATTAATTGATTTACAATTTCATCCATTAACTATTTGTCAATATTGTGTTGTATGCTTGGAGTTTCTGGTAATATATGTTTGGCCATTGAATTTTCGTTTATCTAGATAGCCTCTAATTTATAGCATGTGACATTGATGGGATTAGTACGTAGTTTTTTGGACACCAGCCTGTACCAGGGGTTTTCTTGCTGTTGCTTGACTTGTAAAAAAATCCTTGTAAGTATATTAATTTTGTTTTACCTGGTTTTTATAGGTTCTCTATGAGTTGGAGGAGAAGGCAGAAATAATTTTAGATGAGCGAGGTTTGTTACAATAAACTTTTTTTTTTTGGATAAAATATCAGCTTTTGCTACAATAAACTTAATTTTATGTATTCATGAAGGTTTTAGTCTATCATCTAGGGCCCTTTGCTCAAGGAAGATCTATACTAGTCATATATTTGTCATTGTGACCTTTTGGAGTGTACGAGATTTTATTGATTGCTTCAACTGCATTAGGCCATTCTTATGGATGCATGAATGGCAGTTGTGGAGTCACATACATAACATTTTGAGATTTAGTTTTATTTAATTTCAATCTTATCTATGGTGGTGATGGTGTTAGAGTGAGGGTATGGGTAGGTGTTGGATTTAAATACTTGCATGAATGTAGAATAATGTAGATGGGGGTGGTGCGGGGGGGTGAGAAATCCTTCTTAACAAAATTTCATATCATATCAAAAGGAATATTTTAAGATGTGTAATCATTTTGATGGTGTACAGTGAGAAACTCAATACAAACTTAGTACTACTAAGTTACATGAGGAAATGTACCTTCTAGTCTTGGAAGTGAAGGCCAATGTTGCAAGGAACTTTTGGACCAAAGTTTCTGTAGGTGATGCATTGCCAACTACCTTACACAACTGTGGGGAGGCTGGGTTTCCATATTAATTCACTAAAATGTCTGAGTTTCTATTCAATATTATAGGATGTCTATCCCCACGCACAACTGCAAGCCTATGAAGGATGCTCAATAGTTTGGTGGAATTTGTTGGCGACTGTACCAGCCTGCTTAGTTCATACTCTGCTTGTCTAGCAAAGTTGCACTGCAAAAGAGGAGGCTATGCCTTTTTGGAACATGCTGTACATATAGCATGTGTTATTGACAACATCATTCCAGTGCTTATGGATATAAGTCTAATTTCTATTTTTTGGGGAATGTTGATGGAAAGAAAGATTTAAGCTCTTATTCTTTCATTTTCAACTAGTGGTTAAAATTGGAAGTTGAAATAAAAAATAACAAATTTCATCTAGCATTAGATAGACTGAAGAATTATTATCATTACTTTATCCAAAAAAAGAATTATTATCATATTTTGTCAAGTTGTCATTGGAATTTGTCATTAATAGGCTATTCTTATTAGTGAAATGGGTAGTCTAGTGTATAGAGTTTCTCTTGGACAACTAACCATAGCATAAAACCACGTGTCAGTACACATGTTTCTTATACCGTACAGGTTGATACCATGAGGCTTTAGTGTGGGTTGGCCTCAAATATTTGAACACGTTCCTTATGGGAAATGTGAGGAGCAGGTTGCAGATTCAAATCAGTCTATCTCTGTGATTCTCCCTTAGGAATATTTTGACACTTATTTGTGCTATTGTGGAGTCCCATTGTATTATTTGGGTCTTCCCAGTTACTGTAATTTATGACTGATGACAAGCATGCCTCATTGGGGAATTCTGTCAATATATACTCTCCCATCAATGTGATCAACCAGTAGGGCTTTGGCATGCAGTTGTCACACCAAAGGGATATTAAATTCTTTTCTCCTACCTCCCATCTAAAAGGAGTCTATGGTTCTAAGCTGTAGGATCTTATGCCAAGACTAGGAAGCAGTGCCTGGGATTTTGATGTGCCAGAAACTTCAATTTATGTTAGAGTTGTGATACTCTATTCAAGGTGAATAGACTAGTGATACTTAAACCCCTCTCTTAAGTTTACACATATGTTCTTAGGATACTTTGGCATGGCTTGCTCAGAAGTTTTTAATCTTTTTGGGTATCTCTTTTAAAATCTAAATGCTGCCACCAAAAAAAAAAAAAAAATGAAAATACTAGCCAATAGATTTGCATTGTGCAGAGGAAACTTCTGTGTAATACTATCCTACTGACATGGAAAATGGATTCTAATGACTCTGAAATCTCCCTTGAACTCTCATCCTCAAAACAGCTTTTCCCAGGTCTCCTCCTACATCACCCTCTCTCATCCTCTCAAGTTGAAGAACACAACCATCATTGTGCACTAGGTGTTTCAATGGCTATAGCAAAACCAATGAAGCAGATACAAGTGGAAATTAGTGATTACACGAGTGGAATGGAGGACTGGTCAAAGCTCTACGAATGGAGAAAACTTAGTCCACATGATACTTTACGTAATTAAAATTGTATTAGGATAGCTCATGGTTTCTTGCTTTGGGTTTGTAGGCTTTATGGTGATTTCATATGTTAGATTTTTGCTAGCCTGTAGGTTGTTGGAAAGGGTGCTCCTAGACATCAGGAAAATTTCATAGTATGCCAAAATGGTATCTTTATTGGACATTCTGTTATTTCTGGAAATCAGATCTCATGTACAATATCCAATAATTACCTAACAAAAAAAAAATCAAGAGGAAGAGCATGACTCTCACTGTGTGCTAGGCGGTCCAACAGCTATAGCAAACCCAATGAAGCAGATACAAGTGGAAATTAGTGATCACATGAGTTGAATGGAGGACCGGTCAAAGCTTAGTCTGCTTAATACTCTACATAATTGAAATTATATTCGGGTAGCTTATGGTTTCTTGCTTGGCATTTGTAGGCTTTAAGGTTATCTCATACATTAGTTTTTTGCTAGCCTGTACATGGTTGGATAGGATGCTCCTAGACATCAGGAAGATTTCAGAGTGTGCCAAAATGGTAACTTTATTGTTTGTCTAGTTTCTGAAAATCAGATCTCATGTAAGATATTACCTAAAAAAAATCATTTGGGTAAGTTCAGAATATTTTCATATATATTATAAAGATGCATAGAAGAGAAGAGGTGGATATGACCCATTATACAAAAACAAAAGACAGTCTTGAGGAATTCAAATATATATCGATCAATCCACCAAAAGGGTGGTTAAACATTGTAGTCGATACTTGTTAGTGACAGCTTGGCAGATTTTCATTGGTATCAATTAATTATGGTTCAACTGCTTCTAGTTGAGAATGCGGTGGTATTATAGAACTTTCTTGTGCCATGTGATTAAGTTATTAGCAAAAGCATTGGACTTCAGATTATTAAAAGGCTTATTTGTGATGTTATGTAATTTACTGTTAGAAAAATATTTGTACAGATGTCAATATTTGAAAAATTAGAGTTGTCTCAAAGGGAAGCTTAACCCGTCTCTGTCAGTGTATCAACATTGTTTTGGTTCTTTTTTCTGATCGAAGCTTGATTGAGTAACATTATGGTCTGTGCAGCTGAGCATGATAGAATGGTTGAGGCCTATTCTCTAATCAACCAAAAATTGCAGCAGTCTAAGTCTGAGCAGTTGAATTTGGAGAAAACCATCTCAGAATTTAAGGTGTGCTTCAACTTATGTAAATCCAGTCCTATTTTTTGGATTGTTTTATGATAGTGGGTTTGTTTTCTAGGCTGATGTAAAAAGGCATGAGAGAGAATACTTGCTGGCTCAGCAAGAGATTGCTGACCTCCAGAAGCAGGTATGAATTTTGTTGATATATGCAGAATTTGTAAGTCGGAGTATTGATATCTTCTGTATTTGCAAAGACCTGAAGGGGGGGGTGAATTACTTGAAATAAGATCATTGTTTTTTTTGCTCAAGCTAATAGCCTTTAGTATTATTTGATCAGTGATCCTGTATGTTTTTGAATTGAGCAGTGGTTTTTATAGCACTGAATTGATACTTTGCTGAAGTCTTGTTGCTACATCCTGCAGAAAAAAAGATTTATGCTGTGCATTTGCTTTGGCAAATTCAAGTTATTTCCTTGTTGATGTATCATTCACAGTAGTAAAACAAAGCAAGAAAAACCAGGGGCTGGAAAATTTATGTTGTTACCAGTTTTTCTGGAGCAACCAGCAACTACTAAAAGCGAGCCTCTCATAAATTGTTTGGGTGATGCTATAGGTGACAGTACTCCTCAAGGAATGCCGTGATATACAGCTCCGCAGTGGATCTACTGTACATGATCATGCTGATGATGAAACAATAACTTCTGCTGATTTGGCTACAGAATTAGACACTGAGAAGATAATTTCGGACCGTCTTGTGAGTCCTTGTGAATTTTCTTTGTTGATCTTTAGAATTGTGTGAGTTGGAATCATCCATCTTCTGATTTATTTTTGAAAAATTGTCACAGTTGACATTTAGGGATATCAATGGACTTGTGGAGCAAAATATTCAGCTTAGAAGCCTTGTTCGAAGCCTCTCGGACCAGATTGAGAATAAAGAAGTGGAGTTTAAGGTGTGTCTAAAATCATTTTATTGTTATCATGTAACTTTTGTTATGATTGCATGTTTCGCCTGTTATTATTGTTTATCTCAGAAGCTTCAATACATGGATGCAGGAAAGGATGGAAATGGAGCTCAAGAAGCATAATGAAGAAGCTGCCTCTAAGGTTACGGCAGTGCTCCAGAGGGCCGAGGAGCAAACTTGCATGATTGAATCTCTGCACACCTCTGTAAATTTTTGTTTCCCCCCTTCCTCCTCCTCCTCCTCCTCCTATAACCATTCTTCTTGTCCTCTTTCCCTCTTGTGCAGTTATGTACTCCCCCTTTTACTTTTGATTTTCAGTTTTTTCTTAACACAGGTTGGGATGTATAAGAGGTTGTATGAGGAGGAGCATAGGCTTCATTCTCCTGTTACTTCTAGTGCTGTTCCTCTTAAAGGTTTCTTTCTTTTTTTGTTGTTTGATACTTAGGTTTTTCTTGTATGAAATTATCTAACTTGAGAAGCTTTAAGACCTCTTGATGAAAGTTTGAACCTAACATTTTGGCATTTGGAAATACTGGTGATTAAACTACCCTATTGTGGTTCGTTAAGCTTGAGTTTGAAGGATTAAGGTAAAGAAGGAACCAATTTGATTTTCGGAATTTTGGGGCATTGTAATCTTGACTTGAAAATAACCTTGTTTTTGGCATCAACATTGGTTTTTGCTCGAGTACTTCTGAGGTGCCTCCTTTGACCCATGATTTTGCATCAATTTTAGGGCTTGTTTGATTTGTCTTATTTTTGTTTGTTTAGTATCCGTTTTATGTCTATTTGAATTGAGCATTTCGCTGGAATCAAATAGGGTTTAGATCAGAAAAAAGATAAAGGTATAATTATATATGTATCTTTATTAGAAAAATCAAATCCCTAAACTATATTTTAAATATAAGTGAATTAGATATAGATTAGACAATTTATCCAAACTCCCATTTTCAAACAAATGCAGGTTAGATACGAATCAAATGTAGTAGATATAGATTAGATACAAATAAGATGCAGATAAAAACAAACAATATAAATAGGCCCTTAATCTCACACCTATTAGATCTCAATAGTCTTTATGAAAAGAAGGAGCTTCTTACTGGTCCTTATGGGTTGATTAAGGATACTATAGCTTTTTCTTGTTTTGAGGGGAGAGCTTAATGCATTATATGCCAAAGATACTCCTTGCATAATGTGAGATAAAGAATGATTCATGCACATTCTGGATCTACATGTTGGCAACGGAAGTCTGTGATCGTGTTCTAGGTCTAGAGTTGCCCATAAGCTGCTCGAGAGCTTGCTTGTGGCTCTTCCTCCCTAGTTTATCTATGGTTGTTGTTGGGGGTAGGGCTCGTTAAGAGAGAACTCAAGATCTCACAAGGGGACTTCTTTTATTAAATTCAGATGTATCTCATTCATTTCATTCCTCCCTTAAATACAAGCTAGGATTTTACATAATTCTCTCCTCTCGCCACTCCCTACTCTATCCTTATGTTCTTGCTTATTCACGTCTCTTGCCCACGTTTGTTGCTGGTGTTTCAGTACATCTCCTGCCTACGTTTGTTGCTAGTGCTGGTTGCCCTGTCGTCTGCCCTCTCCATCGTGGTCTCCTTGCTGCCTTGATCCTTGTTCCCATGTTTCCTTCTTGAGTAGACTCGATCAAAGAACCTTATCTCTCATCCTTGACTCATATCATCACTCCCCCCTTCGACAAGGTGCACGACCTCGTGCGCAAAGGACGGGTACCTCTGGTAGATCATGTCGGCATCTTCCTAAGTTGCTTCGGCTGGAGAGTAGCCCTTCTAGTGGATGAGGACTTCCGTGAGCTGTTCTGTTCTTCGTACCTCTAAGACCGCTTGCGGTGTAGGTATTGGCAAGCCTTGGCTAATCAATGGAAGCTCGGGTTTAGCTAGGGGCGTGCCATGGAAGGGTTTGAGGAGGGAGATGTGGAAGCTCAAGTGGATCTTGACTTCAGGTGGTAGGTTCAGTTGATATGCGACGGACCTTATGCATTCCTTGATGGAAAATGGGCCGTAGAACTTAGGTGCTAGCTTTCAGTGGGCTTTCTGACGCGCGGTGGCTTGTCTATATGGTTGGAGCTTGAGCCATACCAGATCTCCTTCCCGGAAGTTGAGGTTCCGGTGCTTGTTGTCGTGAGTGGTCTTCATCTTCTGCTGTGCACGCTCCAGCTGAACTTAGAGCTTGGCTAGGACCTTATCTCTATCATGTAATGCTCTTTCTATTGCTTCTAGCTTGGACATGCCTCCTACATAGGACAACAATCGGGAGGGGACCTTCCATAGACTACTTGAAACAGGGTGGTCTTGAGGGAAGAGTGGTAGCTGGTGTTGTAGCAATATTCGGCCCATGCAATCCACTCTATCCACCTTTGGGGTTGTGATCTTGTGAAACATCGCAAGTACATCTCCAAGGTTTGGTTAACCACTTCGGTTTGATCGTTGCTTTGGGGGTGGTATGCTGAAGAGAACAAGAGTTGGGTGTCGTGCATTCGGAAGAGTTCTTTCTAGAAGTTGCTGGTGAAGGTTGGATCACGATCGCTAACGATTGATTCCGGTAATCCATAGAGGCGAATGATGTTGTCAAAGAAAAGCTTGGCCATAGTTAGAGTGGTATAGGGGTGGCTCATGGCGACAAAGTGGCCATGCTTGGAGAATCGGTCTACTACGACCACGAGGACGGTCTTGCCATGGGATTTGGGAAGGCCATTGATAAAGTCCATCGAGATGTCTGCCTAGACTTGACTTGGAATGGGTAAAGGCTGCAGAAGTCCAGCTGGTCGAAGGTGTTTGGACTTGTTCCGTTGGCAGTGAAGACACGACCTGATGAGTTGCTTAATTTGTTGGTACATACCCTTCCAATAGAAGTCTCTGGTGATTTTGTGGAGGGTGCGCTGATACCCTTCATGACATTGGTCGTGGAGAGCTTGAGTGATGGTGGAGTAGAGCTTGGAGGAGGGGTCTAAAAAGATGCGGTTCTTGAAGAGGATTAGCCCTTCATCCTACTCCCATTCCGATCCCATTTCCCATGCTTGAATTCTAGTAGCTAGCTTGACCATGTCGGGGGAGGTTTGCACCACATGTTGTACCCATGAGATCAGTTGAGGTTAGGGTGTGGATATGGCAAGGGCGGATGCCATCGCTTCCTCCTTTCTAGAGAGAGCGTCGGCTACCTTATTCTTGCTGGCCGACCTTGTACTCCACTTTAAAGTCGAACCCCATGAGCTTGCTGAGCCACTGCTGTTGAGGAGAAGTCGAAGCTCGTTGGTCCAATAAAAACTTGAGGCTATAGTGGTCGGTGCGTACCTTAAAGCGTGTTCCCTACAAATTGGATCTCCAATGTCACATAGCCTTGGCTAAACCGATGAGTTCTTTCTTGTATGTTGCGAGCTGGAGGTGTCTTTGCGTGAAGGGACGGCTGAAGAAGGCAATTGGTTTGCCGTTTTGTTGGAGAACAGCTCTTAGGTCGTGATTGGATGTGTCACATTCTACCACGAAGTTTTGTTTGAAGTCAAGAAGTGCAAGAACAGGGGCCTTCGTCATAGCTGTGTGCAATTCAATGAACGCCTGCTCGGGCTCATGGCTCCATTGGAATCCTTTGTGTCTCAACATGTGAGTTAAGGGGGTTGCGATGACACCATAGTTTTGCACGAACCTTTGATAGTAGCTCGTGAGTCCTAGGAAGCCTCTTAGGGCAGTGATGGTGGTAGGCTTGGGCCACGACAGCATGGCTTCCACCTTTTGAGGGTCTGCCTCTACTCCTTGGTGTGAGATGAGGTGTCCCAGGTAGGCCAGCTGCTGCTGTCTGAAGGTGCATTTCGAAGGTTTCAGCCACAATTGGTGCTGGCGGAGTAAGGAGAAGGCTCAACTGAGATGCTGGAGATGTTCCACCCACATCCGGCTGTATACAAGGATGTCATCGAAGAACACAAGGATGAAACTTCCGTAATTGGCTCTTGAAGACTTCATTCATGAGAGCTTGGAAGGTGGAAGGGGCGTTGGTGAGGCCAAATGGCATGACAAGGAATTCAAAGTGCCTATGGTAGGTGCAGAAGGCTGTCTTCTCCACGTCGTCTGATCTCATCCGTACCTGGTGGTAGCCTGAGCTTAAATCCAACTTGGAGAAGTAGTGGGCTCCTCCTAGTTCTTCGAGGAGCTCTTCAATGACCAGGATTAGAAATTTGTCCTTAACAGTCTTCTCGTTAAGGGCCTAGTAATCTACACAAAATCTCTAAGTTTGGTCCCCTTTTCTGACCAAGAGCACCGGCGAAGAGAAAGGGGATTGGCTGGGCCTAATCAAACCCTTCTGGAGCATCTCCTCACATTGGCGTTTGATCTCGTCCTTTTGGCCATAGGGGTATCGGTAGGGTTGTACCACCATCGGGGGAGTTTCTAGGTGAAGTCTGATGGCGTGATCGTAGGGGCGAGAAGGGGGAAGCACTTGTAAAATGTCTTCGAAGTCCAAAAGCAACCGTTGCAGTTCGCTGTCCCCTTTTCCTTCCTGGGCAATAACTATGGTTCAGGGTGTTTCTGTTTCCTTCGTTTCCCCTTGGAGTTGTATCCGCTCCCAACCCTGAAGGAAGCTCATTTTCATGACCGGAAAGTCCCATGAAATGGGGCCTAAGGATTGAAGCCAGTTGACGCCCAGTACTACATCCACCCCGCACAAGGGCAGGGAGTGTAGGTCTGTGATGAAGGTCCGGCCACCCAGCTGCAAGGGTACCTTCCTACATACTCCCTTGCTTCCCACCTTGGCCCCATTGGCCACCACTACCTTTAGCCTTTCTCATGACAACATGGTTAGGCCAAGTTGGACCACCAACTCCGCATTCACGAAGCTGTGGGTGTTGCCCGAGTCGATCGGCACAATAATGGCCTGCTGTCCTATCCTCCCTTTCACTCTCATGGTTTGTGCTTGGGACAACCGAACCATGGCGTGGAGGGAGATCTCTAGCTGTCCCTTCGCAGTTACCTCCTCCTCTTTGCCTCTTGCTTGTTCCTCTTCCATCTCTCACTCTAGCCAAAAGAGCTTCTTGCATCGGTGCCCTACGGTGAAGGGCTCGTCGCAATTGAAGCACAACCCTTTGCTTCTCCTGTCCTCTAGCTCAACCCTACTCAATTTCTTTGTATATGGGGGTTTGCTTGGCACGGGTGGTGACCGTCTCGTGAACTCTGACACTTCCTTAGAGGTCACTCCCCTTTTCTCATACCACCTGGCAAGGCTCATTGCTTGCGAAAGGTTGGTGAGGTGGTGTAACTCGAACTCTACCGCGATTGCTTCCTTAAGCTCGTTGATGAAGATGGAGATCTTGTGCTTCGGAGCTAAGTCTAGCACCTGGGCGGACAATTGCTCAAACCATCGTTGGTAATGCTCAATTGAGCCCACCTGGCGGAGCTTGGTCAACACGCCTACTTTGTTGCTGTGGATCGGGGGGCCAAAGCGTAAGTCACACAAACCCTTGAATTTGGCCCAGCTTAGCCTAGGGTGGTCCCTTTTCAGCTTAAGGAACCATAGTTGGGCGTCACCTTCTAGGTGGAAGGTTGCCAACTTTACTCTCTCCTCCTCCACCATGGGTTGGTATTCGAAGAATTGCTCGCACCTATTGAACTAGCTTAGGGGGTCTCCGGTTCCATCGTATCGTGGAAACTCCCACTTGGCCAGACGGGCTGCTGGCGTGTTTCTCTCTTGTTGCTCTCCACCGAGGCTTCTCCCATCTCTTCCGGAACGGGGGCTGAGGGTCTCACTGGGGTCCCTCCTTGTGTCAAACTATCCATTTGGGTGGCAAGGTGGTCTTGCCTCGCCTCCATTCGGTCTTGGTGTTCTTGGTCATCCTGGTGCATGGCGAGCAAGGCTTCGAGCTGTTGTTGGACCTTCTTCCAATCGTCCATGGTGGAACCTGACTCCGATACCAGATTGTTGGCAGCGGAAGTCTATGATCGTGTTCTAGGTCTAGAGGTGTCCGTAAGCTGCTTGAGAGCTTGCTTGTGGCTCTTCTTCCCTAGTTTACCTATGGTTGTTGTTGGGGGCAGGGCTCGTTAAGAGAGAACCCAAGATCTCACAAGGAGACTTCTTTTATCAAATTCAGATGTATCTCATTCATTTCATTGCTCCCTTAAATACAAGCTAGGATGTTACATGATTCTCTCCTCTCGCCACTCCCTACTCTATCCTTATGTTCTTGCTTATCCATGTCTCCTACCCACGTTTGTTGCTGGTGTTTTAGTACGTCTCCTGCCCACGTTTGTCGCTAGTGCTGGTTGCCTTGTCGTCTGCCCTCAACATCGTGGTCTCCTTGCTGCCCTGATCCTTGTTCCCACGTTTCCTTCTTGAGTAGACTCGGTCAAAGGACCTTATCTCTTGTCCTTGATTCGTATCACTACAATTTAGAGTTGGCAGATACATGTGATTAATCATAGGCACGCTTCAGCCATGCTTGCCTATGAAAGAAGTGGGAGCTGTTTACAGGGTGATATCCACCCATTTATAAAAAGTGGGATGAATTTTATTTCTCATGGGAAACAGGAAGGATTTATCTGTATAGTCAATTGAGGCAATGACCATTCCCAATGCTGCGTCTTCCCTATGCTGTGGTCTACTAGGAAAAGGCTATCTTGTTCAAGGACACCTTCCTGGTTTAGCTTTTATTATGTGGCTTGTAGTGCAACAAAGCTTGCTTGCTTGCTTGCTATCGACAGACTTCAGGTGTGGAATGTGGTAAAAAAAATGACAGTTCCTACTCATGTGCAGGTGGAAATGAATATAATGAACATTTGTTCTTGTCATGTTGCTGGCACATATTTGTGGACATCGATCTGGAGTAAGCTGCAATGGTTTCTTTTAAGTAATAAATATTAAAATCACATCAGATGTACATGTTTAACTTTTTAGATGTTAGAGCCAAGAGATCAGGAATTTCAATTTCTATGCTGTCATTTCATGCCCATTAATTAAATCTTCCTACTGATCACAAGATCTTCTAGCTTAAGCTTTTAGACCTGCTGGATGGGATACCAAACTTAACAGTTCCCTCATGGATACATTACAAAATACCATCTTGTAAGCTATAAATGTGAATGGTAACTCAAAAGCAAATTGCAAATTAGCATTGCCTTATTAGCTGGGATATACTTCATATGGAGAAGTAAGAATGGAGTGGAGTGAATGGCTCAACTATATTGATCTATGTCTGCTGTGCATCAAGATGCTAGAGCAATAATGACACCAGTGATCTGGGTTCAGTTCTAAGAAGATGAGTTTGTATATGAGGGTCTATCGGGAGTCACATATCTTAGAAGAGTTAGATGTATTTATCAGTTCTTTTTTTTGCTGTATTTACTTAGGCTAATTTCTAGCATTTCTCAATGTGAAGTTAAAACCCTCATAATACCGAAACTCTTTGTACCTATTTTAAATAATTGTGCGTGTTTGTTGATTATGTCATGTTTCTTGCTTTAGTTATGACTTTTGTCATTTGTAGAGCTGTTCTAGTGAGGATGTTGTCTAACATGGACTATATTTAAGAAACTATGAACTGTTTTCAAAGTTAATGTATATTTTAACATATTATAAATGTTAGTCATCATGAATTGTTAGAAACGAGAGTAAAGAAATGTATATGTAAATCATTTGTGCCTTGCACTTGTAGGGTGTGCGCTTTTTTTTTTTTTCCCCTGTCTTGGGCGATTTTTAGGCCTAGTCTCAAGGGAACCTTTTCCCCCTTTGATTACCTGGGAAAACCTGCTATTTATTGAGTTTTGTTTTGCATTTATGGTTTTGACACAACAGGATTTGTTGTGCATGCCTTTTTTGGAGCCATATATATATTTTTTTGTTTCACTTAATTTATTGTCACTCTGCTTGTTGAATATTGTTATTTATTTTCTCCTCTTTGTGCTTTCTTATGTGCCTATTTGACTTTAAAATTGGTAATTACAGAGCATGAAAAGACCGATGTCAGGCTACTTATCGAGGGTTCTCAGGTATAGTAGTCCAAGTGATGGAATAGATGAATCCCTATGTCAATTAGTTTGGTTCTTTACATAAACTTGAATGTAGGAAGCTGCTAAGAAGGTGCAAGAACAGGTTGCTGAGCGAGTTAGATTTCTTGAAGAAGAACTGGAAAAGTCTAGGTAATGTATTGCCTAATTAGTTGCTTGGCCCAAGATTTTTTGGTCTGCTTTTGCTTTGATTCTGGGATTTTCCCCCCTCTGAGGGGAGTTAGGTTGGTTGTGGTGGGGGTATTTTGCAATGAGGAGATCTTGTTGCTGTGTTCAATTTTTGCCACCTTAGCTTCAGGATCTTACCTTCAATTTTAGTAACTGTATTCACATTGTTTTATTCAGGAGCAAAATCATATCATTGCAATTGGAGAGGGACAAGTTGGCTCTTCAGGCAGAGTTCTCAAGGGAAAAACTTGATAGCCTTACGAAACAATCTGAGCATAAGGTAATTGATTTTTTCATTTTCTTTTACCATCTCATGGTAACTTAAGGTTTTATTTTATTTAGAATTACTCAAGAAAGGTTTTATTTTATAAATTAATCATGCAAGTCTTTGGAAATATGACACTTGCCTAATTCTTTCTTTCTTTCTTTTTTGTCTTTGCATTGATGAGGAGTACATTTCATTTTCTACTCAAGCATCTCTATTGATATGGTCTGAATTTTTGAAGAAGTTCAATCCTATCATGATTGCAGTGATTGTTATTAAATAAAATGAAATGAGATGAAAAAGACTTCTTACATCCTTTGCACCACAATAATTAGAAGCATATTAATTTGAGAACATATGTCATAGTCACTTTACATGTTGTAGTGATGATATTTATGCCATTCCGGCCTTGTTATTTCTTGATAAAACATTCAACTTTGTACGCACTAGGTGAATTTTCAAGAACCAGTTGATTTTCAAACTGGTACCCTCTCCCTTAGAGGTTGGTTTGGCTGGTCGTTCCAGCAGATAGTTGATTAGTTAGTAAACACTCATGGCTCATTTGATGGCAGAACAAAATAAGGTGGGAAGATAATTACAATTCCTAGGGAATAGAATAGAGAAGTAATAACTAGTACTTTGTTTGGTTGTATTTAAAATGATACTAAGTAATAGATCAGAAATATATCTAAAAATACCATTTGTAACAGCTGTAATTTTGCACACCGAGGATTGTCCGTTTTAGCATCATAGGCTTCATAATTTTTTCCTTGGTGCAGCTCCTATGAGGTGATGAGTATTCTTAACTAAGCACACTTAACCTTTGTTACGTCCTCTTCAATATGAATATGAAATATTTTTATAGTGATCTTATCTATATTTTTGATTACAAACTAGATCTCTTACAAGTATAGAACTAAGGGAAGGAAAAAACAACTCTCTCTCCGGTAGCCGCACTGCTGGTTCCGCCGGCTTACTCTACCTCTCACCTCTAACTAACTTGAATGATGTGTATTCTGCTCCCCTTCCTCATCTAACCAACTATATATATATATATATATATATTATTCTTTTATTGGTCCCCCCCCCCCTCCTATTTCCCTTCCACGTCAGCCACGATTCCCTATCCCCTCTCCATCACGTGCCTCCTGCTCCAGCTCAGCTCTCCCTTTCCACCTCAGCCCCTTTCCCACTAATTAATCCGGGTTGGGCCTTGTCACTATCTTCTTTTCCCCCATTACCCCTCCCTTTCCTTTGCCCTTCCTCCTCTGATACATCTTAATTGGCCGGGCCATATCAACCTTGTATTTTAATAAACCCAAGATTGTTACATCAATAGTCACTTCAATGCTTAAGATTTCCATTACACTCAACTTAAGGGATATCCCATCGCTTGATGGTGGGCTAATGTCTTGGGCTAGGGACCAATTCATTTAGAGTATGCAAAATATGTAGGAAAAGATTAAGGAGTTGTTATTCCTTTGAACCTGAATTGCAATTTACATTAGAAATTTTGTGGAATAACTATTCCATAAAGTTAATGCAGTATGCTTTACAAGGGGGGGATATATTCGATTCTATCCTTATGCAGTTAACCAAACGTGCTGTTAGAAATGATAAAATTTGTTAGAACATTTGATTATTGAGGTTTATGTTGATACTTTAATCACAGAATTTTTAACATAACTATTACTAACTGATTGTGTCATAATATTCTCAACTGAAAAAAAAAAAAAAACCGTGTCATAATATAATAGGAAAATTTCTTCTAGAGAAGTTTGGTGTATATGCTGTCTTTGAAAATAAATGCAGGCTGTCCCTGCATTTTGGTCTATAGACTGGTTATCTGAATCCAATGAAGTAGTTTTAATGCATGGGGGGTAGGTTATTCATTGTGAACTGCACAAAAATATCCACTTCCAAAGAGGAGTCATGTTTTAAATAATTTGATGGATTGGTTTTGCAGCAAATGAAGTGCCATTTTTTCCATACAGTCCATGCAAACGATTTTGAAATTGCCATTTGAGTTTTGGCCACATCAGTGTCTAATAACCTTGTTTACCCAAAAAAAGTCTAGTAACCTCTCATTCTTTGGTGATTTTTTTATTTTTTATTTTATTATTATTATTTTTAAATTATGGTGAATGTCATCATTAGAAGGAATGAGAAATGAAAGAATGTGGTTACAAAATTGATTAATCACTGGTTATATTCCAAAACTTTGTATTATCATTTAACCATCTGTAATGTAATCTTTGATTGGATGAACTGTGGTGTATATCTCATGGATATATGCAAGTGGCTAAGACTGCATCATAGTGATATGGTTGTGCTATGTTGATACCAATGAAGTGTCTGGTGCTCAACATATTATGTTGGGCTGATGTTGTGGAGTACAATCTGACTGTTAGCTCCTCAATTATAGTAGCTTAATTTACTATATGATATAACTGAAAACGAATCAAAGTTACATCACCAATGGGCCTTTGGTTTAGTGGTACTTACTGTTAAGAAAAAAGGTTATAGAAAGTAATTGAAAGTGGAAATGAGCATAGAGTTATTAGGATGATGGCTTCAGTCTCATTTTATAAAGAATGTTGTACATATTAATTATTTCACTAGTGAAGTTGCAACTACAGATACATAAAAGGAAACATACTATAACAAAATGCCCTGCTTTGAAAAACCTTCAGTCTCATACTAGTGAATAACTATATTTAAAAAAAAAAAAAGCTAAGCTATTTTCTTTCCTCCCGGAGATGTCATATTAGAGAAGCAGTTCAAGGTATATGTGGTATATGATCTATTCACTCTATCTTGCTCATTTTGCATGTTGTTTCAGAGGGAGGAAATAACGGGGATATTAGCAAGAAATGTGGAGTTTTCACGAGTAATAATCGAATACCAGCAAAAGCTTCGCGAAAGTTCAGAATCCTTACAAGCTGCTGAGGATGCTTCTCGAAAATTAGAAATGGAGGTAAAGCTAAAAGACTAGAACTCTGATTTTCGCTATTTTGCCTAACAGTAAGTTCTCTTTACCATCTAGGTGTCCATCTTGAAGAATGAAAAAGAAATGTTGACAAATGCAGAGAAAAGGGCTTGTGTTGAAGTGCAAAGCTTGTCAGAAAGAGTCCATCGCTTGCAGGTGCACTCATATGAGCTCTGTTACATGTAGGAGTGGCATGATGCTGATTGGCACCCACTCATAGATGTGAATTTTTCCTTTTTTCCTTTTGTGTGCATGTGTGTGTGTGTGTGTGTGTGTGTGCTGTAAGAGATAATTTTTACTGATAATGTCTACCTTCTTTATTAGGGGTTGGGGAATTTAAGTGATCTTTACTACAAAATAAAAACTGAGTATATTTTATAGAAAATAAATCTCATTGGATGGCTCTACATAAGCATGTTGATTTATAACTATTCTATTGTTGTTTGAATTTGGAGATAGTTTTCATCTTCATTTTTGACTACAAGTGAGTTGCCCTGGTTTTGCTGGAGCTCAAAAGTTTTATACGTGTGACTTTGAAAAGACTGCAATTTTTTCATTTCCTCTTCACTTGTTCCCTTCAGTTTTAGTCCTAATTGGACAATATAGACAGCCACTGTGGGTTACAAGAATATTAAAAGATTGATTTGCTTCATAGAACTAGAACAGTTAACTAGATGAAATGGCTGCTGATTAGAGGGAAAAAACCAATTTAGCATGACAATATCTTTGTGGTATTTTTTTGTCTGATTTTTCATCATTAAGTCTTTTAACAAATTATATCAGAAAGTGCCACTGAAATCCTTGATTGGACCTATTAGTTGAGAAAGTAGCTTGTGCTTTCATTGTAATGATGTTTTTCTATTCAACAGGCTACACTAGATACCATTCAGAGTGCAGAGGAAGTCCGTGAGGTATTTTTCTCGTCATTTAGGCTCCTTTTGCTCTATCTTATGCACACACAGTGAAGTTTCGGATCTAACTTCATCAAATTTGGACTTTTAGGAAGCTAGAGCAGTGGAGAAAAGAAAGCAGGAGGATCATATCAGGCAACTTGAGGTTTGGTTGCATAATTTACTTTTTGTCAAAAACTGTAATGTTGAAGCTCTTATTGATTTCTATGTCTTCTTCCACTATGCTTAGATTGTTTCGGTCATACTTTTGAGTCACTGCATATGTTCTATACTTTCCTTGAGGGGATATATCTGTTTGCTGTTTAGCCACACTACCTTGTATATTTCTTTTTCGTGCTCAAGCCTCATTGCTTGATATAGAAGTGGGTTTTCATAGAGTTGGTTTATCTGATCAATTGCTTGCAATCTAACTACCAATGTAAGTATATATTGGCTAATAATTTTCGTACCCATGTTGATTTCTTGTTGAAAGTTTAAAGTTTGTTCACTAAGGTTAGGAGATAAACCTGCTTCTATATCAAAGCTGCATTGCCTGATATAGAAGCAGGTTTTCATAGAGTTGGTTTATCTGATTAGTTGCTTGCAATCTAACTGCCAATTTAAGTATATATCGGCTAACAATTTTCTTACCTATGTTGATTTCTTGTTGAAAGTTTGAAGTTTGTTCACTAAGGTAAGGAGATAAGCCCCCCTCTTGTAGCTTCTCAAAGTCATTCTTCTGTACTATTCCCAGAAATGGATGTGTCCGCTTGGGGTGGGGAGGGGGTGTGGTGTGTATGTCGGAAGGGGAAGAGAGAGGTCTGTGGACAGCAGCTGGGCCACAATGGTAATGGGGGGTTGGATATGGCAGGATTGTAACACCAGAGGTGGTTAACAGTGTGTGGGGCTGGTGACTTTCTAGTGTCTATTTTTCTTTTAACTTGTATTTTGTCTAACAGGAGTTACAAACACAAAGCAAATTTAGCAGATTAACATTTTCAAAATGTGCATTTTAAAGCAATTTGGTTCAATGCAGCTTTTTTGTTTTTTGCCCCCCCTCCCCCCAACCAAAAAAAAAGAAAAAGAAAAAAAGAGATGCATTTCAATTGTTGCCTCTTGTAATGAACATAGCTTTTGTTTGTCCAATATTAAAAAAAAAAATTCAATTCTATCAACTTCCTCTTTTTTTTTTGTAAGGCTATCAACTTTCTCCTTGACTAAGGCACAGTGAGTCATTACTATTTTCACATATCCATGTGATAATTCAAGCCTCTTCAGTTCCTAAAATAATGCACACTAAAGATTTTATGGTGGAAGAATTTGAGGATATATTTAAACCTTACGAACAGAGTCAAATTCATGCTTGGTTTAGCACATGGAATCTGAGATCCAAACGGTCTTGAGAGCTACGTATTCATGGTTAAAAATGAATATAGATATACTCTTCATTTACTTTTACCTTGATTTTTTTTCTTCTCTATATTGTGAAGGTATTGAAATGTTCCTTGTAAAATGAATGCAAAACCACGTAGTTGGATACAACCTCTGGACTTTTGAATACTGCATGATTGTTGTAAGCACAATATTGCTGGCACATCTCCACAACTCTTACAACTGCAATCATGACTTTAACTTTTCCTAAAACTCTGAAATCCAATTTTGACTTAGTTATGCTCTAATTCTCTCTTCATAATACTTAATCTTCATATCAGTAAACAACTAATCTTCAAAACATCTGTAGATGTTATCTTTTGTATACTGTTTCTTCCTGTCCAAATTGAAACTAATGAATTTGGGGTGGCTGTCTTAGTTACATTACTTTTAAGTGTGACTTCAGCATAATAGGACTTTGCCAAATAGTCATTTTTATGCTTATTCTAACAGGGAAGCCCATCGTGAACATCTAAAAGCCTCCCTTACTCTTTAAGATTTAAAAAAGAGGGAAGGAGTGGAGAGGGTGACTTTCTCCCTATTTTACATCATTATACTCATTGCAGCTACAATCAACTATAATGCATATTTCATTCAAAAAAAAAAAAAAAACTACAATGCATATTCCTTAAATACATCAACAAAATTTCTGCTGACCTTATCCAGAATAAAAAAAATATAATTGTTGAAAATCTTCCAAAGTTAGTATTTAGATTCTAAGGAATAAATAAGGAAAGCATATGGCTAATTGACAGTCATATAATCTTTGATAATTTATAGCTACAGAATCAAATCTTATGGGATGTAATTTGATATTATTTTATTCTTAATTTATTTTTCTTAGATTAAGGAAAGACAGGTTGTATATTACTGTTGTACTAGTATATATGTACAATACTTATACCACTTTCTGTTCAAGAGAAAATAAAAATAAAATTCCAAATCTCTTCTGGGTATCAGAGTTGTCCTCTTTTTGACCAGTTTTTTTTTTTTTTCCTGCCGTGAACCACTCTCTTCCTGACGTGCTTCTGTCAGAGCTATTCTCTTGCCTGACGTGTTTCTATCATTCTGACCAGTTGTTTTTCTGCCATGAGCCGTTTTCTTCCTGGCGTGCTTCTGTCGGAGCCATTCACTTGTCTGACGTGATTCCGTCATTCCCTTCTCAACCATAGCTAGGGCTCCGACAGCTTAGGCCATTTCACATACACACTCTAGCATCACGACATTCTCCTTCAACCAACTGGTCAGTCCTTCATCTCCTGGAAAATATTAGATCTGCCTTCACTAGGAAAATGATGAACGAAAAAGACTTCCTCATTCGAAGTCACGTCATTCCCAGCCCCTACTAAAAGCAGCCATGGAGGAACTGAAAGTGCATCTCTTCTCATCACTGGACATAAACTCAATGGTCACAACTTTCTCCAGTGGTCCCAATCTGTGATGATGTTCATCTGTGGGAGAGGAAAAGATGAATATCTCACTGGAGAAGGTGTCATTCCAGAGAAAAATGATCCACGATTCAAGACATGGAACACTGAGAATCACTTAGTGATGTCTTGGCTGATAAATTCCATGAATAATGAGATAGGTGAGAATTTTCTCCTATATAAGACAGCAAAGGAAATGTGGGATGCAGTTAGGGGAACATATTCAAGTTCTGAAGACACCTCAGAACTTTTTGAGATTGAAGCCAAGCTACATGATCTTCGACAAGGAGATCTTACTGTTACTCAATATTTCAATACCCTTACTCGCTATTGGCAACATCTTGACTTGTTTGAAGTTCACACGTGGAAGTGCCCCGAAGACACAACCTTATATAGGAAGATTGTAGAACAAAAACGAACCTTCAAATTTCTTCTTGGTCTCAACAAAAATCTGGATGAAGTCCAACGCAGAGTTATGGGAACCAAGCCTTTTCCTAGCATCCGAGAAGCTTTTTCTAAAGTTCGACGTGAAGAGAGCAGAAAGAAGGTTATGATGGGATCCCAAAATTCCACTCCAACCTTTGAAGGTTCTGCCCTTGCAACACGAGGACCACCACCAAACAACAATGACAATCGGCAAAGGAAAGGGAGACCTTGGTGTGATCACTGTCGCAAACCTGGTCATCTTAGGGAAACTTGCTGGAAAATCCATGGGAAACCTATTGATTGGAAGGCATCAAGAGCAACCAATGACAAAGACAGTCATGCTAAAATTGCAGCATCCTCAGATGACAACACAACTTCAACCTCAAACGGGTTAAGTCCCTTCACCAAAGAGCAATTGGAAGTCCTATAGAAACTCTTCAGTCAAAACACTGTCTCGTAGCCTCAATCCAACACTTCTGTGTCTGGAACCAGCTTGTTAGCACAGAAAGGTAATTCTTTGTTGGCTCTTATGGTTGACAAATGGCACACAAAACCCTGGATTGTTGATTCTGGAGCATCAGATCACATGACAGGAGATGCAACAACATTTTACGAGTTACAGTCCATCCAATAGCAACTCCACAGTCCGAATAGCTGATGGTTCATTATCAAAAGTTGAGGGAATTGGTTCAGTCAAGATTACTAAGAATTTGACTTTAAATTCTGTTCTCCATGTTTCTAGTTTGGACTGTAATTTACTTTCCATTAGTAAATTGACTCGTGATCTAAATTGTGTAACTAAGTTTTTCCCAAACTTATGTGAGTTTCAGGAATTGGATTCGGGGAAGACGATTAGCAGTGCTGAGATGTGTTCGGGACTTTATCTCCTCAAAGTAAACAAACTCAACCTGCAAGTGGTGTCCCTTTTACAAGACAGTCTGTTTTCAATTCCTATGTCAATAAAGATAGTGAAATTATGCTGTGTCACTATCGTCTTGGGCATCCTAATTTTGTGTATTTAGAAAAGCTTTTCCCTTCAATGTTTATCAATAAAAATTCAAAACATTTCCAATGTGAAATTTGTCAATTCTCCAAACACACTCGTAATACTTATCCTAGTTGTTTGTACAAACCATCTCGTCCATTTGCCATGATTCATAGCGATGTATGGGGTCCCTCAAGGGTGAAAAATATAACAGGAACTCGATGGTTTGTATCATTTGTTGATGATCACACTAGGTTGACTTGGATATTCCTCATGAAAGAAAAATCAGAAATATGTCAACTTTTCAAAAATTTCAACTCTATGATACAAACTCAATTCCAGACCAAGATTCAAGTCTTTAAAACTGATAATGCCAAAGAGTACTTCAAATCCGTTCTAGGTTCTTATCTCCTAGAACAAGGCATAGTTCACTTAAGTTCCTGTGTTGATACTCTCCAACAAAATGGGGTAGCAGAAAGGAAAAATAGACATTTACTTGAGGTGGCCCGATCTCTCATGTTTTCCACACATGTTTCAAAATTCTTCTGGGGAGAAGCCGTCCTTACATCCGCATATCTCATCAATAGAATGCCATCCAGAGTTCTTAAATTTCAAACTCCCCATCAAGTCCTCCTTCAACACTTTCACATACCAAAATCATCACATCACTAGAACCAAAAGTGTTTGGGTGCTTAGCATTTGTTCATATACAGCAGCAAAACCGCAGCAAGTTGGATCCAAAATCCATCAAGTGTATTTTTCTTGGGTATTCCTCAAAACAAAAAGGCTACAAATGTTATTCTCCCAGCACTCGGAAATTCTACAACTAAATGGATGTGACATTCTTTGAACATCAAGCATACTACCCCAAAACTGAAATTCCGGGGGAGAACTTAAGGGAATATCAGCTTTGGGAACCTGATCCTAGTCATTCAATCCAACCTCTTGATCCTCCATCACTGTAGCCTACTGTCGAGTCATTTCAACCTGATCCGTCACTCATCCTCTCACCCTTGATACACCAGCAGAAAGTCCACACCACAAACTCCAGTGTCATCTGTTCCCAACCACAACCCAAATCACCACAAATCGCGAATAAGGAACTTCGTGTCTATGTTAAGAGGAAGAGGCCTATTACAGGGATGGAACTCTCAACACCTCTCACACTTGTCCAAGAGCTGAACCAAGTCCAAAGCCGACTCAAACTCACTCAGATAAGGGAAATTCCAATCCTGGGATTGAAAGTATCACTGACAACTGTGATATGCCGATTGCTCTAAGAAAGGGTGTAAGAACTTGTACACAACATCCTATTCAAAAGTTTGTCTCATATGGTAAATTATCTACTTCTTATCAGGCATTTGTTTCGACTCTTGACAAAGTGCAGGTACCTAATTCCATTCAGGAAGCTTTAAAAAATTCAGAATGGAAAAAGGCAGTCTATGAAGAGATCAGGGCCTTGGAGAAGAATGGCACATGGGTGATCACAAAACTTCCTCCGGGAAAAAAGGCTATGGGTTGTAAGTGGATCTTTACTGTTAAACATCAAGCTGATGGCAGTATTGAGAGACTAAAGGCACGTCTTGTTGCTAAGGGTTTTACTCAGTCCTATGGAATTGATTACCAAGAAACATTCGCTCCGGTAGCCAAATTCAATACTATTAGAATTCTTCTCTCTCTTGCAGCAAACCTAGACTGGCCATTACACCAACTGGACGTAAAGAATGCTTTTCTGAATGGTGATCTGGAAGAAGAAGTTTACATGGAAATACCCCTGGGATTGGAAACTTCATCTAACAGCAACCAAGTGTGCAAACTTAGAAAATCTCTATATGGGCTCAAGCAATCTCCTCGTGCTTGGTTTGACAGATTTGCAAAAACAATTACGAAGCATGGATACACCCAATGTTAAGCCGATCACACTCTATTTGTAAAATTCTCTCTAGAAAAGAAAATAGCCATACTAATTGTGTATGTGGATGATATCGTTCTGATAGGTGACTATGAAGAAGAACTACTGAGATTGAAGGGACTCCTAGCCAAGGAATTTGAAATCAAAGAACTTGGTGATCTTAAATACTTTCTGGGTATGAAAATAGCACGGTCTAAGAAAGGAATATTTGTCTCTCAACGTAAGTATGTCCTAGACTTACTAAAGGAGACAGGCATGCTTGGATGTAAACCTGCTAACACTCCAATGGATTCAACCAAGAAGCTAGGAGCTAAGAAAGACAGAACACTAGTCGACAGGGGGAGATATCGAAAACTTGTGGGACGTCTAATCTACCTCTCACATACGCGACTTGACATTGGTTTTTCTGTTAGTGTTGTGAGTCAGTTCATGCACAACCCAACAGAAGAACATATGGGAGCAGTAAACAGGATTTTAAGATATCTCAAGATGACGCCAGGAAGAGGCTTGTTATACAAGAAGGATAAGAGCCGTGAAGTTGAAATCTTCTCAGATGCAGACTGGGCAGGAGATATCTCAGACAGAAGGTCTACATCGGGATACTGTTCCTATGTTTGGGGAAATCTTGTGACTTGGAGAAGCAAGAAGCAATCTGTAGTCTCAAGAAGCAGTGCAGAAGCTGAATTTAGAGCACTTGCTCTTGGTATCTGTGAGGGCATATGGATACAAAGACTTCTTAGTGAACTCAAAGTACCAAGTGAAAATCTATGAAGCTGTTCTGTGATAACCAAGCTACCATTAGTATGCAAGAATCCATGCTCATGACAGGACAAAGCAACCGAAATTGATCGGCACTTCATCTCAGAAAAGATTGAGAAGGAATTATACAACTGATGTATACTCTACAAGAAGCAATTTGTAGTCTCAAGAAGCAGTGCAGAAGCTGAATTTAGAGCACTTGCTCTTGGTATCTGTGAGGGCATATGGATACAAAGACTTCTTAGTGAACTCAAAGTACCAAGTGAAAATTCTATGAAGCTGTTCTGTGATAACCAAGCTACCATTAGTATTGCAAAGAATCCAGTGCATCATGACAGGACAAAGCAAACCGAAATTGATCGGCACTTCATCTCAGAAAAGATTGAGAAAGGAATTATACAACTGATGTATACTCCTACAAAGTCTCAAACAGCAGATATTCTCACCAAAGCTCTTCCAAAGACTAACTTTGAAGAATTGAGTCACAAGCTGTGTTTGTACAACATTTACAACTCAGCTTGAGGGGGAGTGTTGAAAATCTTCTAAAGTTAGTATTTAGATTCTAAGGAATAAATAAGGAAAGCATATGGCTAATTGACAGCCATATAATCTTGATAATTTATAGCTACAGAATCAAATCTTATGGGATGTAATTTGATATTATTTTATTCTTAATTTAGTTTTCTTAGATTAAGGAAAGACAGGTTGTATATTACTGTTGTACTAGTATATATGTACAATACTTGTATCACTTTCTGTTCAAGAGAAAATAAAAATAAAATTCCAAATCTCTTCAATAATGCATATTGTTCTTCAATTTAAACTGGGATACTGCTGAGAATAATAAGAATGAAACAGGAACAGTGAGATTTGGCAAAAATTAATGTGATTGTTGACGTAATTAGGATGCACCTGGATATCAATTATAATGGTCACTTGAAATAGTTTCTCATTAGTGCTTCACATCTAGGTGACAGGTAAATTATCCTTCTTTCGGACTCCTGGTCCTTCTTTCCATTTGCTACATGGAATTATATTATTTACTGTCCCATTTATCAATCCTTACCCATTTTTGACATTCATTTTGCCCTCTTGGTCACATCTCTCCTAAAGTTGGCCACTATTCAATATGTAAGTCACTATTGGATGTTATATGACTTGCCTTTGTGCTTCGTCTCATTTTCTGTTATGTTTGAACTTCAAGGAGCATATGATGAAAAGAACATGGTTATCCTTCTTGTAATGGTGTTAGCAACTTACAATGTGCAGAGGGAGTGGGCAGAAGCAAAGAAAGAGCTGCAAGAAGAACATGAAAATGTCCGTAATTTAACTATCGATAAGGATCGTACCTTAAAAGATGCCATGAGACAAGTTGAAGAAATGGGAAAAGAACTTTCCAGTGCTTTGCGTGCTGTTGCAACTGCTGAGACTCGGGCTGCTGTTGCAGAGGTGATCTAGCAAGTGAATTTGCAGTCTCAATCTATTGCGTATTCTTATTATGGTTGAAAAGTTTGTTAACTGCATGCTATTTGATCATTGCTTTACAGGCTAGATTATCTGATTTGGAGAAAAGGATAAGAAGATCAAATTTGAAGGTGCATGTAGTCTATAAATCGTATGAGATTGTTTATGGAACCTGGTTTCCTCACAAGAATTATCTCATGCTAGTCTAAACTCTTTCTCTGATCAGGTTGGAGAGGTTGATGACATCGGTGAAAGTCCTTCAATTTCATCTAATGAGGTAAGTTTAATCTAATTGCATTGCACAAGCAGTCCAAATCAATGAGTGTATCTATTTCATGTTGCTAGTGATGATTTAGGCTACAGAACTTGTTTACATAAGATAATGATAGAGTAGTTTTTGTCACATCTTATGTACGTTATGATGTTAAATCAGTTGGCAATGTCTGTGTTATATATTATGTCTTTTATAAATATATTTAAAACACTGTTTTATACCTCCTGGGTTACTTCAATGATATCTTTGTTTATTAAAAATTAGCATTATATGCTGGAGGTTATCTATTGTCATCATCTTCCTTCTCAAACCTTCTGCAAAGTGAGCTCCCTTACATCGTAGCAAGTAGATATACTTAATTTTGTTCTGAAGATGTTGAAGATGATGTTTTCACTTCCAATACAATGTTTTACCGTGGCTATACATTTGATATAGTCACAAAACTGATCTTTTCTTAACTTGCCAAATATTTAGCAGAAAGAATGCGCCTCTAAGTTCATTTTCCCTTTTTAATACAGGTTATTGAAGAATACGTGTTGCCAGAGAAGAAATGGAGAAGTTGAAAGATGAAGCTCAGGCAAATAAGGAGCACATGCTACAGGTATGAGTAGTCACTTTGAACTTGAAGCTCATATTATTTTGGTCTCATTTTGATGGCCTTTTAATTTATTTGCTGCACATCAATGCAGTATAAGAGTATTGCCCAGTTAAATGAAACAGCCTTGAAGCAAATGGAATCTGCTCATGAATCCTTCAAAAGTGAGGTAATGCTGGTGCTTTGTGGACTTAAAGGATTACTCAAGCACTCTTAATTGAACTCTCTCTTAAGTTTTCTCTTTGAATATTGTTCAGGCAGGAAAACTCAAAAAGACTTTGGAAGCTGAAGTGCTTTCTCTTAAAGAAAGAGTTTCTGAATTGGAAGGTGAATTGAGTTTGAAATCTGAAGAGATAGTCACTTTAATTGCTGCAAAGGAAGAGGCACTAAATTCTGCCTTAGCAGAAGCATCAAGTTTGAAAGAAGAAAGGGTGATGAAGATGTAAGTTTTTCGGCTATTTAAAAAAAATAAAAATTCTATCCTTGAATTTGATGATAAAAATCACTTCTTTTTGTAGCTCTGAAGTTGCTGCACTGGAAAATAAGATTTCGTTGTTCGAAGATAAATTGAAGGGTGAGCATGAGAAATGGCATTCTGCCCAAGCCAACTATGAGAGACAGGTGTACATACAACACAATTCCTCTCTTAATGTCTCTCTTTGCAGGGAAAACTAGTTGCTGATTGTCTTTGCGTGAAGTTTATTGGCATCTGCATCTACCACTTATCTTGTAATCTACTCGTGCTTTTATAATTTAAAGGGTGAGGGAAAGGTAGTGAGAAGCATATGGAACTTTCTCCATCACTGTTACAAAGCTCATTTTAGATTGGTGAAACATTTGGACTGCAATAATTGATGGTTTTTATATGAATACATCCACTAAAAGCAAATTCCTCCTAGCTTGTCTTGAATTACATGCATGTCATATGTTCCTACTTATAAATTCAATCAAATATTTTCCTGAAACTTTAATTGCCGTGTAGATAACTGGGTGGTTATTGTTTATTGATGAAATCCTTGTTGGGTCTGCCTTGCATATTATTCATGATTCATGTGCTATTGTAAATTTGTCCACTCAGCTGCAGTATGGGTAGAATTGGAATATCATATGCTGGTACAGTACACCTATCAAATATCTTATTGCACCTCGTTGGTCAGGAGTAACTCCTGTATGACAATAGAAGTTTTGAATTGTATATTCTTACAGGAAAATTGTCTTTAACAGGTTATACTGCAGTCTGAGACCATTCAAGAGTTAACAAGAACGTCTGAAGCTTTGGCTTTGGTGCAAAAGGAAGTATCTGAGCTGCGTAGCTCTACTGCCTTACAAAAGACTCAACATGTATGCCACTTGTCTTTTTAATCCAGAACCTTGACCTTTTGTTTTTTCTGGTTGATGAAACCTCTGAATCTTGTGATTTATTTCAAATCTTGCACTGCTTGGGTTGCTGTATGAGTTACTAATGTATTCCTCTGTACTGCTGTATAATATTCCTACCAGTATGATGAGTAAGAAAAATATATTTCCAATGCCGTGTATTCTAATTAACTCTAAAACTTTGCTCTCTTTATCTTATAATCCTTATTTTTGTCCTCTAAAATTAGAGATGGGAGCATTAATATAGCAGAGTAGACTTGTGTGCTGTCATGAATGATGATAACCTGCCAATTAACCACATCTATCTCTTGCTTCATGGAAGCATTAACATGGCAGAGTAGACTTGTGTGTGCTGTCATGAACAACAAAAACCTGCTGATTAACCACATTTTGCTTCTTGCAAGCTCTCTTATGCACTAGCTACTTTGATGAGAAAGTATGCCTTAGGTTTGGAGCTCTGAACATATTATCGATGCTTATGCTGGTGGATAGTTGCCAGTTTTATTTCAGTGTTCCTATTTTTCTGACATTGAAAGTGGATATGATTTTTATTTGGTTACATTATAATGGGGATTATTTACATTGTGTGATGTTTGGGCTTAAGTGCGAAATGTTGAAGCATGCTTTAAGTGGTGCAGAATATATCATCAAGGTGGTGTCAAGAGATGTATGCTTTAAGTGGTGCAAATAGGTGATAATTGTTACACCAGGTGGTCTACAAAAGGGATTGATGTTTTTAGTGGTGCGAATAGATGATGAATGTTAGGTTAAGTGGTCCATATAACATGCTAAAGGAGTCGTCACATAGTTCATTGCATGCTTAGCTTACCAATTAATGTTAGGCACATGACTCAAATGGACCTTTTGTGCATCGCTTATCAGTTCTTTGGTTTCATTATATCCAACTTCCGAAGTATCAAATAAGAGTTATACTATTCAAGCCATGATATGCATTAACTTAGTTGCATAGCATCACATTCATCATTTTTGCAATAATGCAGGAAGAATTGAAAGCTAAGTGGGAGGCGGAAAAATCAGCTCTTGTAGAATCTAAGAATGAAGCTGAGAAGAAGTATGATGATTTGAACAGACAGGTGAATACTAGAAAATATGGATTGAATATGCTAATATTACAATTATTGTTGTCACAATTCAAGTTTGTTTATTTTTTCATATGTACATGTCTTGCTCGAATGAGTCCATTATCTTAATGGCATTCAAGAGAGATTGACAGCAGGATATCCCTTCCCCTAACCCAAATCACCCACCCACCCACCCAAGAAATAATATCACATTTGTTTTTGCCTTCAAACGTACCTAATTATATATCAAATGGTTGTCTATGAATCAGTTCTGTAAAGCTGTTAATATTGATATATGAAGAGGATTCACTGATATGCAAGGATAATTTAGTATTCGTGTCCTCTAAATGTCAATTTTCACAGATTTTGTTCTTTTATTCCCTTGAGATTGATTCTTCTTCCTACTTCTTTTCCGATGCTGCACGTATAGTTCTTTCACCAGCCTTTTGGTTGTATGGAGGCTTAAATTTTAGCATCATTTTGTTCTTTTTTCCTCCCTAAGATGATTTTTGTTGTTGTGTAGTAATTCCATAAGATTGAAAATTTTCCTTCTTCCAGTGTGTCTTTGGCGGGATCTTTCTGTCTGTTTTCATTTCAGTTCCGTTTATTTTAGATGAAGAAAACAATTGTTATATATTTGTCCTAAGTTTTCACCCTTATTTGCAGAATAAAATATTGCATGATAGACTAGAGGCTCTGCATATCCAAATGGCTGAAAAAGATCGTAATGCTGCTGGAATTTCTTCTGGAGGTACTGATTCAGGTTCACATAGTGATCCTGGATTACAACATGTAATTAGTTATCTCCGTCGATCTAAAGAAATAGTAAGTACCTCTCACTTCTTCCATCACTGCCCATCTTTCCCTCATTCTGCCCCCATCTGAAATGTTTTATCACTTCTCAGGGAGAAACCGAGATCTCTTTGCTGAAGCAGGAAAAGCTGCGTCTGCAATCACAAGTACTTCTATTACTTATATATATATATATATATATTTTTTGGGTGTATATTACCAGAACATATTTGGTCAAGGTGAAAACTGGTTGATTTTATGCCACTTACTATAGGAAGTTGTTACTATTTGAATGGAATCCTTGTTGGAAACCACTCTGCATGGGAATGTGCTGAGTGTTTAATTTTGAAGTATTTCATGTGTTCCATGCCTATTGAGGTAAAATGTGAGGCAAATGACATCTTTAGATTCAGTGAGGAATTTTCACTTTCATATTGGTTATAGATATTGTGGTTTTATATTTATGATGTCAGGAAGGATAAACAAGTGATATGGAATGTCGAACATAATGACCATTGTTTTGTGATCTGTGGTGCACAGCACATGTTTCTACTCAGCTGCTTAAGTAAATAGTTTAGGCTACTTCTTGGACCTACAATGGTGTGGAATCAATATTAGGGAAAAAAAAAAAAAAAAAAGGAAGGCTGCTATAGTGTTGGAATTGGGTTCCTCCTTTCACTTTTTGAAGAATGATCCAGGGATGACTTCTATTATGATCATTACACTGTAACATGATATTTCAGGGCAGTTTCCTTGTAGGTAACTGTTATAAGAAAAATTGCAGTTGTTGACTAAATTTAATATAATTGAGATAAAAATGTAATATGAAGGTCAATTGAAGCATCGACTGGTCTTTAGATTATCTAGAAACTAAACTTCCCAAGTGGTTGTTTTGTTGATGAGAACTTTTCTTTGGCCGAAATGTAGAGATTTCTCCTTCAGGGGTGAAAAGTTGCATATATAACTTGAATGTTCTGAGCCAACTATGGCTATGTCCCGGTCTTTGAAATTTTCATTCTTTTGGCTGAACAATGGAACTTTGTCAGTGTCTTCCTTTTTTGATGCTGTTACTAAAAAAAAGGATTTCTCTGTTATGATATAAGGAAAATTTCCTTTTATAATGATTGTGTCTTGCAGCTTGAAAATGCTCTTAAGGCAGCAGAAACTGCTCAAGCTTCTCTTCATGCTGAGAAGGAGAAATCAAGGGCCCTTGTGTTTACAGATGAAGAATTCAGATCACTGCAGCTCCAGGTTGCATGGATTCTTGACAACACCCTCCCCCTCTCCCCCTTTTTGAAATTTATCTAAGAAAGTTGAAAAGTCACAACCTGCCTCCTAATCTCTCTCTCTCTTTCTTTAGGTTAGAGAAATGAGTTTGCTTCGTGAAAGCAATATGCAACTTAGGGAAGAAAATAAGCATAATTTTGAGGAGTGCCAGGTAATTTGATGTTGAAGTTGACACCATATCATGTTTTATATTTATGGAGGATTATTTTTCGTGTGCCTTTGTCTTTCCTTAAACTACCAAGTTGATGTGAAATTAGAGGATGCGTGAAGAAGCTCAAGGGGCTAGGCTTGAAGGTGAGAAGTTATCAAGTTTGTTGAAGGAGAAACAGAATGAGTTGGAAGTAGCTAGAAAGGAAATTGAATTACAGAAGATGCAAAAGGATCATCTTGAAAAGAGGGTTGATGAGGTATAAGAGGATTTTCTTTTGTTTTTGAGATTTCTCAAGTCATCGGTGCTTTTGTAAAGCATTTTGTCTTACATCATAACTTTTTGTAAAAGTTACTTGAGAGATTGAAGAATACTGATGCAGAGTACAATGAACGACTGAAGATTGACACCCAACATTTGCAGGTAGTTCTATGTCTTGTCATTTCCCTGTCCCATTTAATGTATTGGTATTCTTTGCTCTCTTTTTTCAAGCTTTGTTTTTCATACCTTTCAAAATTTCTACTTATAGGAAAGTCTGAAGGACAAGGACTCACAAATTGAAGAACTTAAGGGCCTTGCATCTCAAAGGCATGACATGGTATTAAAGCTGGAAGAGGAAGTTCAGAACACTAGGTCACAATTGAGCGAAAAAGAAAAGAATATGTTGCTGGTCGAGGTATGTGTTATTTGATTTATTAATACTATTTGTTGTAAATCATTCTTGTAATCATGATTCATCAGCAGGAGAAGCAGAAGAGAATGGTGCTTCAATTTAAGGTTTGACTCTTCTTCTTCTTCTTCTTCCCCCAGCACCACAACCACCACTGCCGTACCCCCAACCCACTTTCTGTGACTATGACATCTAGCTGACTATCATCTTGGTTTTCATTTCTAAAGAGAAAAAGTGATTCTTTGACAAAAGAAAAGGAGGAGCTCATTAAAGAAAAACAATCTCTTTCCAAGCAATTAGAAGATTCCAAACAAGGCAAGAGCTTGTGTTTTAATTTTTATTATAGCATAATGTGGCTATCAGCTGCTTCATCATGTATTTCATGTCTACATATCCAGGGAAAAGGTCCACAGGGGATGTTTCAATTGAACAAATAATGAAGGAAAAGGAGGAAAAGGAGAAGAGACTGCAAGTAAATAATATTCCCATACCACCTGTTCTTATTCTATCAAACCCTTCATGCACTACTAATTTCTTCACAATGTGCAAACTAGATGTTGGAGACTTTAGTTGAGAAACAGAGAGAGAATATGAAGAAGGAGAAGGAGAGACGCCAAAAAAGTGAAGATACTATAGTGGATTCCCTTAAGAGAGTTGATGAGGTTGGTTGATGATTTTTCCAGAGACTAGTTGTCTGTTCATCTTTTTGTTTAGAATGAATTGGGAGTGGTAGCTGTGTAACATATCTAGTTTCTTGCTGCAGGTTTGTAATTTGATTTCCTTAAGATAGCATTAATTTAAATAAAACACAATTGAAGGATTTTTCATGCCTTTTTCTCATGGGTCATGATTTGTTCAATATGTTGATCAGAAGAAGGATAGTAGAAATAAATTAATCACTCTTAAATCTTTTTAATTTTTGCTTATTAATTTAATCAATCTTAATAGAAGATTCTGTGGGAGTTGAAATGCTCAAAACTGGTTATGCTAATCTGGTGGAATAGAAATTTGTTGCATGGTAGTAGTAATTGCATTGTAGTGTTAAAATATTATAGGGTCAAAATGTTTCTTTGAATTATCAAATTGTAGGGGGGGGAATTATGATGAGGCATGTTAAGATGTTAAGTACAATCATGTATGAAGGCTACCTATCATCCTTGATGTTTGAGTCATCATTTATAAAAACTGATCAAGAGGATCTGGGTGTTAAAATCCATAACCAAGCTCCACTATCTATGATTATTCTACTGATGAGATAGAATCTTTCTTGAGGGAAATGTGATTATTTTTTCAGTTAACAAAATTTAGCTGGTTAGGCAAATGCCACCACAATTCTATTTCTTCAAAAATTGATTTCATTTCTGTTCAATTTTAGGAGAAAACAAAAGTCAATAATGAATTGGGGAAGCACAAAGAGATCTTGAGGGAGCTTTGCACCAAGCTAGAAAAGGTGAAGCATGCAGAGCAAAATCTTCCGCAGGTAACTGGTTTGTTGTCATATTGTGTTATATGCTCTGATCTTTTTTGTTGTTTTTGAGGTTGGCATGTTCGAAGTCATTGGATTTGACCCTTAAACGAATTTGTCTAAAAATCTTGACTTGTGTGGTCTTTTTATTTACTTTCATATTTCCCTTATGCGTGCATTAAGACTTGTTAATGCTGTGTTCAATGGACTGAAATAATAACTTGATAGTCAAACTTAAGGCCTCACTCATCAATATGGAAGCTTAGAATAGTATATGTAGATATTATATATGATGGAAGCTCAAGCTAATATATGTAGGTGCTGTTTATATCTACATGTGGTAACAATATAAATACAAATTTACCCAAAAAAACAACAAAATACAATGTTTCTGCTCTCTCTCTTTCCCTTTTTTTTTTTTTTTTGTGCTTTCTTTTGGTGTAATTTTACTCACAAATCCTTGTTCGTTCCAAAATGCTCTGTTATTCAGACAGAGAAGGCATCATTACCTAATATCCTTGGAGAATTTGACCAGCTTACTAACCACTAGAGGAACATGGAGACATGTATAGCCTGTTTACTTTATTGTATGGAATAAAGAGGGAATTGAATTACAATTTACTGAGAATGGTATAGAAGTCTAATCATTCTTACATGCCTGTTATATTGTTCTGTTGATATAAAACAATGTAAAGAATTATAATGGGAAAAAAAAAATCAATTATGCCCTTATTGTGGAGTGATGGGATTGAGAGTGGTGTAACCGAGTAGTATTACCAAAGAGAGGTTATGTATGATAAAGATGATAAATGTACTATTGAATAGCAATTTATGAGTTCAACACAAGAATTACTATTCAATATTTTGAGTAATAGCAAATCGTTAGGAATAGTACATGTATTTAAAATCCAATTGAATAGCATAATAGCAACTTTATATGGAATAAGGGAAGAATGGAATGGTTATCCCCTAAGTGAACATATAGGTAGTCTCTATTTCACAATTAAGATATCTAAAAGTTGCATAGTAATAATGTTGTTGAGTATGTGCCTGCTCTAGAACTATCCAATGAGAAGGTAAAAAGAGGCTAATATTGATTAGATTGTCATGAGCATAATATAATGGTCTTAGCATAAAGATTATACAAGAAACCTGATTGAAGACACTGGAACTCGATAGAAGAACCAATTAGTTGACTTGCCAAAAGAAAAGAAGCCTTTCAGCAAATGTGTTGTAAACTCGCACCTTTGCATAGGGCAGCCAAATTAAAAATCTATTTGGTATAAGTTTTCTTTTCAAATGGAGACAATATTACAATCCTTTTTTCCAATATTTGGAGATGCTAAAATTTGGCAGCTTTTATAACGGGGCAGAAGGGAAAATTTCTTGCTGAAGTATCTGTGAAAATGTTCAAAAAGGAGAACTTTCTCCGTCTCTTAGGAAGAAAATTCTGCCTGTGGTACTAGTAATTGTTACAGTTGTTTTAATCCTATTCTTGATGGTGTTATCAGGGTACTTCTATTGTTCAAATCCTATCTGGGAGTGGCTTGGATGATCTTGCTACTGGATACATACATGCAGTCGAAAACTTTGAGCAAGTGGCAGAGTCTCTTGCTAGTACTCTCGGAGCTCGGGCTACCACCCATGAGAGTACAACTACGGATGCTAACTTGATAGCTACTGCAGGTAACTGCTTTTCATTTTCCTTCATACAGGTCTTAGTCAACTCCAAAATTGAGTTCATGATAGTTGAGCTTATCAAGTTGCATCTGCAGCCTCTGCTCAAGCTGCTGCAAGTGTTCCTGAAACAGTTAACTTAGCTCCAAAATCAAGTGAAGAGAAGGACATGAGATCTGTTTCACCAAAGATAATTGCTGAAACTCGCAAGACAGGGAGAAAATTGGTCAGACCCCGTCTAAAAACTGAAGATCCACAGGATGTAGACATGTCAGAAATGGAGGGAAAGGTTGTGCAAACTAATGACTCCGAAACTAATCTAACCTCAGTGGTGCAGCATGTACCTCGGAAACGCCTTGCTTCATCCACTTCCAATATACTTGAACAGACACAGATTCCAGGAGAGGGAGGTTCAGACATAGCAGCTCCTTCACTTAAAAAGTCTAGGGGGCCAGATGTCCAGGAAGATGCCACTGAAGAACAGTCTGGTTCTCTTGCTGATGCTCCTAGTTTAGCACCAATGGTAGAGCCTCCTGAGTCTGTACCTGATGCTTCTTTAGTTTCCAGCCTGGAAGCTGTCGATGTTCTAACAGAAGAGAATCAGATAATCCTTGAAGAAAAGGAAAAGAAAGAAGTGCAGCAGTTTGAGGAAGAGAGTCAACAGGAGATGAAGAATGATGAAACCCTTGCATTTGAGGAAAAAATTGAGAAGCCTGGTGAAACAGTCTCTGATCAGATAGAGATATCAAAAGATCAACAAGATCGGGAGAACATCCAGGTGGCAGTGGAATCTACAAGTGAGAAGGAAGAGGGAGAGCTTCTGCCAGATGTCAGAGACCTTGAGACCGGCAATATATCCAACGTTTCTGCAAGCCCTGAAGCAGGGGAAGGCAAGCCTGAGCAAAGTGCAACTCCTATGGCCTCACCAGCAAGGGCTGATGATGACTTGTCTGCAAATAACTCTTCTGAGGTTCCACAGGACGAAAATGTTGAAGATGGTGAGATATCTGAAGAGCCTCGGGAAGGTTCTGGTAAGTTAAATGATGGAAATGACCAAGTTACGCAGGAAGTTGAGCAGACATCTGAAGCTACTGCAGCTGTTAGCAACACGACTGCAAGCTCTGCTGGAGATACTGGGGCTATAAGACCGATTAGTCCCATTTCGACCATGGAGGGAGAGGAGACCAAACGGACTTCACCAGCAAGTGGTAGCTCAACAACAATCAATCTATCAGAGAGGGCAAGGCAACGCGCTGCCCTTAGACAAGCTGGAGTTACTCCTGCTTTGCCAAGCAGAGGCCAAGGAAGGGCACCGCGGGGTATTCGTGGACGTGGACGTAGAGGACGTGGTCAAGCATCAGGGGATCAGGGTCAAGGCTCAAAGTAAATCCGAGATGTTTACACATTTTATAAACGTTCCTTTAACTATGTAGTAACTAAATTTTGTTAGCACCATAATTTAATCAGTACAATTTGCATCCGAGTTAAAATAGTTTCAGCAATTCCGACTTGTTCTCTACTGTAGACAATGCTCTCTCAGTACTGGCTGCACATGTTGAAGATTGTGTATGTATGAATGCACGTGTATATACGGAAAAGGTCACAGAAGTCCAATCTTCATATATTAATTCGCCATCCGTCTTTAAAACTTTTTAGAAAAGTGTATTTAGGTCATAAAAGTTCTTGTAAAATGTAAAATGCAGATGTCCGTTGATATTTTTCCATCTGACAAAGCTGACATGGCAAATATATATTAACGGATGATGCATTTGGCGCAAAGATAATTAAATATACAATCTATAATACTAATGAAAAAAAGAGCATGTAATTTATTATCGTGTGTAGGAGTTAGTTCATGTTTATTTTTCCTAATTCGAGAGATAAAATGGGAAGGATGGTATTTCTTTAGTTGACAATGAGTCAATAACAGCTCCCTTTTATCAGACTAATTTCCTAAAAATTAAGAAGATTTATAGGCATGTGCGTTTAGGGATAGTGGATAATGGTTTAATTTGTTGAAAGTACTTAATAATCACGTCAAGATGTATAGTTTAGAGTAATGGGTCTGATAAAAAAAAAAATAATGGCTCAATTTGCCTTTTTGGGACAATTTTTTTTTTTATTTAGGTACGGATAAAACAAATTCATTAAATACCGTTATAAAATTGCTTCTTCAGGTTGGGTTTTTATTGTTAAATATGGATCTCCTAATTTTTAACTTTACAAAATTAACCCTTCAATATTTGCTTTCACAGATACTAGACACTTTGAATAAGGGTGTAGTAATAATTTTGAACTTATAACTGTTTTTTCATCTGGTGTCCTACTTTTCCTCATTCAATATTATCAAATAGTACATATAAATGTCTTTGCATTATAAATCTAAAAGAGGCTTAAATATCTTTTTCTTTTTTTCTACAAAGTTTCTAATTTAGTTTGCTAGGTGATTAATTAATTAATTAATTTTTTATTTTTGGGTATACATTTTGTGAGTGTCCCGCTAGTATATGGATATTTATTACTTCAACATTTGGGTCCTAGTCCTTTTGTTGATTCTTTTTCTACAAACTTTCCTATAGTTTTATTTTTTTTTGGGTAAATTGCATATATATATATCTTTATTTTTACTTCATACACAGTTAGCCCCCTTAGATTTGGAGGTGTAAACGCAATGTCAAAGATATGAAGGCTAAGTATATATAAGTGAACATAAAGGAGTGTATTTATAACTTAATCCTTTTTGTAATACTAGGAGGAAAAATAACAATTAAAATAATTTTTTTTGATAAATAAATAAATAAGTAATAAAAAATGAATTCAAAATAAAGGTTTATTTTGAGATAATTAATAGTTAACAATAAAAGGATGGAAATTTATGTTATATGATTCATACTTCTTGATCAAACTCAAAATACCATGACTTTCACATACATATTATATGAATATTACTTTCTCAATAGAATCGAAGAAGTATCTTTCCCAATATTATAAAAGATATAGTTCACAAAAATATTAGAATAAAAAAGTAAGCAAAATCAAATCAGCATAATGATGTGAGTTAATCATGTACAAATGGAAGAATATATACTAAGCTGTTATTTTACTATCAATTATGTATGAATATTTATTTATTTGCCCAAATTTTTTACTTTAACCATTATTCTTCCATCTGAATATTAAGAAAATAAAATCTCAAAAATAATATATGAGGTCAATGGAAATAAAAAGGAATAATTTGGAATTAATTAAGAAGGATTTGCGAAGTTGGAAAACTAATTTTTTCCAAAAAGGATCTTTTTATTCTTAAAATTGGTTTTATCAACATTGGACTTAAATAAGCTTAGAGACCCTAAATATAGCTTCAAGACCTTAATTAGGTAAATAAAATCAATTGCAAGCTATTTGGAGACAATTAGAAAAGAAAAATTTAAATTCGGAGTTCAATTGAATGAAATAACTAAAATGCCCCTAAGGTTAATTTCATTGAAGGTGACTAAATTCTAGAGTTCTTAAGGGTAACATAGGGAAAAGAATAAATCCTTTTTCAGCTGGAATGAAGTGGGAAAAGTAAGGAAAAATAAAAGATTAATTATGTTAAATAAGATGGACATATGTCATTTTTAGCCGAATACCCTTAAATCCTTGTGGTCCCAATTACTTTTTTTTTTTTTTCTTAAACCCTAGCTAAAATCCACCTATTTTAAGTCCTCTATAACTGAAAATACCAGCATCCCCCTTCTCTACAATTTTTGAAAATTTCAAGGTGAAAATCCCCCAAAACTCTAGCTTGAACGCTACACTCTAATCTTAACTCTAAATCCATCTCAATTAGTTACTATTTCTACTCTTTTTTTTTTCTTGTAATTTTTAGGTGGAAAAGCAAGTGAAGAACTTAGCTAAGGGAGCTTTCAATATTACGGCTTAAGAAGGATAAGGTAAGTGGAGTTTAGTTTGATTTAAGTAAGTTTTAACTTATCAAACATGAATTTAAAAAGTGAATGAAGTTTCCATGTAAGGAAAATCATTTGGAATCAAGATAAAAAAAAAAAAACACCATTTTTGGAGCTTTTAGTGGATGATAAGGGATGATTTAGAAGACTAACTTGAATCTCCATTAAGATAAGTTCAATACGATGGTTGATTTGATGATTTAGGATAATTAAAAGTAGTATGACATGGAAATTATGTGATCAATTGAATCTTGATAAAGTTGTTTAAGAGACCCATGTGACTACCACTATTTAGGGTGATTATTGAATGTCTTTTGATGTTTGGATGCTGATCTATGTTCTAATATACTAAATGTGTTGTTAGGTGTTAAATTTGATAATAGAAATAAAGTTTGATGCATGTTGATTTAAGATATGTATATGAGTATATGTGACTGCCACATTAAAGGGTAGTTTGGGACTTGAACTTTATTTAAAATTTGATTTAGATGATGAATGATGGTAATTTGATGATTGGAGTATGGGTATGTGGGTTAGGTGATGGATTTGATGTATATGATATGTTAGAAGTTGGAATTGATGATACGAATGAGTTAGTGGATAAAAAAGTTGATTTTGGCATGTTCACATGTTCGTGAAGTGATAAATTTGATTGAAATTAAAGTTATATAATAAGTATTAAGTTTGGCAAAGTTTAAGGGTGATTTATGTTGAGATTTTAGATTGATTAATCTTGAGATTTTTATTTTCTTACTCGAATTGAATGATATGCTTAATTATGGAAATGTTTAATTTGTGTTAATTTGGTGGAAATATATTTAAATAAGGGTTCAAACGGGTCTGGTTTTAGTTTATTTGAGCTTAAAATGAATAAGTTATGGCTTTTTAAAAATAAGGTCCTCAAAAGTGACAAATTAAAACTTGATACAAAATAGATTTAACTAACTCGAGCCAAGGCCAGTCTAATCCTAAGTCAACTCATCCATATAAGCCAAATGACCACCCTTCCACTCCCCTATGGGTTGCCCATATACATACAAATAATTGGATTAATCGGACTTGATTGATTTAACTATTTTCAATGATCCAAGATAGGAATTGACTTAGTAAAATGGACTCAAATGATCAATGGGCTCAAGATTCAAAACTTAATTAGGCCCATTCTCCTTTTAAGAATCATACCTAAAATGGGCCTTATCAAAATAAAGAATCTAAATTGGGCTTTAAACCATATTAAGGCCTAAATCAAATTAAACTTAAATCTAATGGAATAAAATGGACTTACATAACCATAATGGAATCCAAATGGGCCAAGATGCAAAACATACTTGGATCCATTTATTTTTAGAGCCGATACCTTAAATGGGGCCTACTAAGTCCAATTAAACCTAATTGTACCTTAAATCCATTAAAGCCCTAAATCAACTAAAGGCTTAAAGTAAAATTAAAATTAGACTTACTAATATATTGGGCTTGAGACATAAAAAATAAGACTAATTGGACTTAATTGATCTAGGTTTATTAAAATAGATTAAAATAACCTAATTGGACTTAAAATGGACTTAATATTAATAATTGGACCTAAGTAATTTAATTATGGTTATTGGGCTTAATTTGAAATACAATTGGGCTTACTATTCTTTAAGGGCCCAAATATCATGATTGGGCCTTAGGCACATCTAAACTTAAATCTAATTAATATAATAGGCCTATGTAAATAAACTTTAAATGGATCATGCCAAATTAGCCAAAAGGCTAATTGCGCCTATATAACTCTTAATTGGTTTGTAACTAGTATGAGTTTTAAATAGTCTAAACCTACTGAGAATAGAATTTAATCACTTAGAATAATTAATTGACTTAAGTTTTCTCTTATGATGCATAAACTTGATTCAATCTACTTAAATGGAAATTCAGAATACAATTTAAGAAATTTCAACCTTTCTAGGTATATAGTAACATGTATATTTCATGCTAGGTTAGAAAATTAACTAGACTAATATCAACTCGATTAAGTATCTGCTTTTTGCTTATACTTGGTTACTTGAACCAACAAGTGATAACCTTTGGATTGAGATAACAATTGTGGTTGTATACCTTAAAATGACACGGTAGTTAAGTGCTTAGGCCATCGAGTGATGGCTTAGTAGGTAGTTAATAAGTGAAATTGCATCGGGTAGCAGGCACTATAAGTGAAGAGAAGGTATATTGGGAGTCATTTGGAGATTATGGGTATCAACAGATGATACAATAGAGCTAAACTGTGATAAATGAGTACTGTAAAACGGTGAGGTCACTTAAATGAGAGTAGTTAAGCTTTGGTTTTAGCAATGTGGAGTTTAACTACTCTTGTTAACCCACGATGTCTGCTTAGGTTCCTTGTTATGATCTTTGAAGTTTTGATTACTCTCATACTAGTTGTTTACTTAAATAAGATAATTTAATAAATTGATTAATTGTTTGCTGTATTAGTGTGTGGGCCTGTTTGACATCTGTGTATGTGCTTGCACTATTGTGTATTGGGCCCTTGTGGCTCACTTTTCTTTTCATTTTAGGTGAAGACTTTTTTGATCCTTTGTACGATTTAATGTGGTTCAGTTTCGAGGAGTATGGGGATAAGTTCAAGGATCTAGACTACATAGACTATGATTATATCTGATTTTTTGTTTCCTTAGACTTAGTCTTTATGTTTCCTATATTGTATTTAAACCTATATCGAGAGTCATCTATGGCTCTATAGCCTATTCACTTATGTTTGCATTTGTGGGCTCTAGGGCCCAAGGACTTATATTACCTTTTGTACTTATCCACACATTTTCTTAAACAAATAAACCTTTAAACGTTTTTGAAAATCAAATGAATTGTTAAAAATGTTTTCCAATTTTGATGAACTATTTCAAGGTCCTAAAATTGATCTAAAAACCCATCTAGTAATTTGTAACCTTACGCATTTTACATAAGTAGGCTACATGGTGAGCTATCGTCACCATAGTGAATTAGTGACATGATAAAAAAGGTTAAATTGCAAACACCATTTTATATTTGCTTATGTGCGGTTAGTGCCCTTATCTTTGACATCATGTATTTATACTTCCAAATGTTTTAAAATGGTGTGTTTAGATCTCCAAAATAGGCATTCAAGGTCTAAATGCACTCTTTTTTTTTTTTTTTTGAGATTTAGAGGTTTAATCACACGATGTTAAAGATAAAGAGGTTTAAATGCACTTGAAGTAAACATAAAGGGTGTATTTACAATTTACCCCTTCTTTTTCCTCTTTGAACCTAAGTTGAGGTAACAACCATGATGGTTCACCACTAACCCTACTGCCTATTTAGAAATCCCATCCCCTTGATCTAGCCCTCCTCCCTAGATTTAATCATCTAAATAAGACCCTTAGAAATTGTAACGCCCCAGAACTTGGGACATCACAACCCACTATATGTCACTACCAAGTAGCAACATACTAAGGCTCTTACTCTTCAATATACGTTTAGATATGTTCATCTTCACTATACATTCATAATAATATAACTTCAATCATAGAAATGAATGACCCTTAGGTAAGTCATTTCAATCTTCATTACTTCAAATAAATATATTGAACCCCAATCTTAAAATTAGAAAAAATATCTATTAAAATATAATGGTCAATATAGATAAAAGTTTAACAACTATCTTCACATTCTCAAATAAGTAACCTTAAGTTCTATCAATAAGTTCTTCATTGATGTACATATCATTCTTCATCAATATAATAATAGTGCTCTTTTCCATATTCATCCATATAATGTCCCACTAAAGTCCTATTCTCATCATAATCAATATGTTTATCATTCTCATCCGCAACTAAAAAATAAAAAGGAATGAGGTTAAGCCCGGTACGTGAATACCACATAGATGTTCGTGTGTCACACAATCAACAATATCGACATATGTATATGCAACAATAATACACATCAAATAATCAAATTATTTATATTCAATTAATTCACATTCAACATAGGATACCCATGACCCTATTACACATATAATATTTACATAATATAATCTTAGAATGGGAACTACCATTATAGGCCTCGTCTAACCCTAAGTTACCCTAGATCATTTTGACATACGACTCTACTAAGGACAATGTGACATATCGATAACTCGGATGCTCTTTAGGGATTTGTCACTGCGTGCCCTTAGGCCAAGCTAAGCTCAAGCAACATATACAATTAAATCTATTTGATTACTAAGCTAACAATCACAAGCAATAGAACATGGTAAACATGTACTTGGAGAAGTGTTCTTATTACTATTTCTTGTCTCGCTAGGAAAGGGATATAAACTTGTTCAAGTATAAAAGACTAAATTCAGTTATATTTTACAATTAATCTATGCTTACTAATTGGTTAATTATATTCTAATTATAGAATTCTCTTCCCTGATGTCTCATTGTGCGTAATCCATAATTTAGAATATAGAAATACGACATAGGATTGAAGTGTGAGTGTTCCAAGATAACATAGTTGTGTGAGAGGTTGTGTTGAGGAACACGTGCTAAAGCACGATCGTGTATCTTTCTATGTCAAAATTCATTTTAGCATGCCCAATTACATGATCGTGTATCTAGTTGTGTACCTTTCTATGGAATTTTGTAATTTGGCATGCCTAAATATATGGGCGTGTCCTTTATTCATGTACCTTTCTATACATACTCGTGTTTATACACAGGCGGGTATATGGGCATGTATTTGACCATGTACAGCTCTGTTCATCACGAATCCCCTTTTTTCCTTTCTCCAATTTGTTCCTAAGCCTAATTCTTTAAATTTTAAGTTTAATTAACCAATGTACCTACTAATTCTAACACGGGATCTTATACACTTACTCAGTTTGGAATTGTGATCGAAATCCTCCAAGTGTTTGATCTTATGCTCGTTCCAACACGTTTCTTGTTTCGATCTCTATTAACATAACACCAATAAATTCAAATTCATTTGTAATAGCTGTAAACCTATTAAAAGCATCTTTGACATCTTCATTAGATTTAAACTTAAATAATTCATACTGTTGAATTAAAGCATTTATCTTGGTTTCCTTGATGGTATCAGTCCCTTCATATGTATTGGATAGGATATCCCAAATCTCCTTTGCACTTGCACACGATGATATCAAATAGAACTCTGATGGAGCAATAGTAGTCAACAACAAATTTTTTGCTTTGTTGTTCTTCTCAATAATCTTCTTCTCGGAATCTAACAAGGTCGAATTTTCATTCAAGGTGATCACATTGTCCCCAAGTGAAATGACCTGCCATGAATCATAATCATTAGCTTTAATATAAGTTTCCATGCACATCTTCCAATATGAGAAGTTTGAGCCATCGATGTAAGGAGCTCGATTAATTGCAACATTATTTTCAACCATTTTGGATCACTCAAAATAAATGAGTCCTACTTGATACTAATTGTTGTTCCCAATTAGATTAATCAAGAGGTGGGGGGGGGGGGGGGGGGGGTGGTGTGAATTGATTAATTACTTAAAATTTCAATTTTTGCAAATCATTCAAAGTCTCTTGACTAACAAAATGACGTGAGCAACAAAATGAAAAACAATAATGTGCAATAAATAAAATGAGTAGAGAAGAATAAAATGCTCAGAGATTTATAGAGGTTCTGCTTCGAGTGTCAGTCCTCTTTTCCAACTTCACGTTGAGGTCCTGGTTGTCTTTACCGGTTGTGTTTCACTATATCAATCAAATCGGAAGTATACAAAATAAGCCTCTTCAAGGCGAAGTCTCACTGCTGAGTCTCTCTAGCTTCTTCACTAAGCTAATCACTCAAACTACAGTGATGAAACAACTCTCAATTCCTTATACAAGAAAGGAATCACAATAACAATGAGGAATATCAAATTTCCTCTATAAATTGGATCACATGTATGTAAGAAAAATTTTTGTGCCTGAAGATGTATTTGCTTTTTAACATTTCTGTGTGCTTGTTTCTAAAAAGAATGTTCTTCTTTTTTATTTCAACTGAACATCCCTTTTATGAAGAGAACATAACGGTTACTTTGTTAGAGAATGTAACGTTCATGGAGTTCCACATGGCGAGCTTGAATTTATTTTTGAAATTTTGTATTTCAAAAATAATTTGAACTTGTTGGAGAAAATCTGCATTCCTATGATATTTTGATGAGGATAAGCTTGGATAAATCAGTTCGATCGAGATCTTCTTTGGAGATATTCTTTGGATCAAGTTTGTTGAAGATATCCCTCACATTATAGAACCTTATCTTGATATCCCATATATTATGGAACCATATCTTCATGTAACAACCATACTTCTTATCCTTATCTTTGTAACTGCTGGATCTCCTAAAATATAGCACAAATATCTAGATTTAAATCTTGATAAAACCTATAAATCATATATGATCTCACTTTATCATAAAATAAAATATTTGAATAAAATCTTGTAAAAACTTTATGTAAATTAAAAACCCCATGATATAAAATCCAACTTTAGTAAAACACATCAAGTATATTACCCAAATATACTTGACACATGGAGCTAGGCCTTGAATTTTATTAAAAACCATCGATACAAAAATTAGAACGAAATCTGAAAAAAATTCGTGACAGGCATGGAAGGTTCTGAAAGTGCTTCTAAAAACACAAGAACTACGGATACACTACACAACTTCTAAAATACCTTCTGATAGAACAAAAACAGTCTGTATAATACTTTTGAAGGTTCTGAACAAGCTTCTGTCTCTTTGTTTAATTTAGAATAATTCACTTACCATCTTCTGAAACAACTTCTGACAAGCTCAAACATACGTTACACATTATTCATCTTTTGTTAACATCAAAACTAAATTAGAGAACTTAACAATAATAAATTATAACTATGGATCCCGTATCCTATGGTCAATCATGATCGCAGAGAATCAGTATCCCCTACTAACCAGTAAAATAGGATAAATCCTAGGTTTCACAACTTCAAATCGTATTTACATAAGGGTCCTAACATTTCATCTAAGCAATTTATCCTTCACAATTTTTACTTTGTCGTTCTGGTCTTCCAAAACTCTCGACACTTCACATCTTATCCCATCTCGAGCTTTTGTAATCGCCACCTAAAAAAAGGATCTATGGAGGGGTGAGCATACTATGACTTAGTGAATGGGATGGTAACACTTTCAATGCTATGTACATACAAGAAAATTCAAATCAAGTTATCAAAACATATGCTATGTATGAACAACCATATGAATGCAGCATCTCACGTGGTTTTCTGGTAACCGACGTGAAGTCTAGGGTTTATGCCCCCTTTGACCTTGGGTTGGGGATTCCAAAGCCACCATTAATGCTTGGGTCTTACTCACATCTTCATTATTCTTATTACTTATTTAAGTTGTGTCTTAGCTTTAATGTTTTAGGCTCAAGTGCCTGAATACACCGAGCATTACACCCTCAAGAAACAGGTAGGACTCGGAATCATCAAGGCATGACAATCCCTTAATCACTTAGTTCGCACTTGGCGGAACAACGATTCTCTGATCACTTCCGACTCATCCTGTAGCAGTGATGGCCTTCAATCTCATGCAATGTCTCGTGGAAATGCATATTAAGTTTTAGTTGAGTCCACTTCTTTAATTAATTGATTCGAAGTGACCAATCAACATATATAATCGCAACCAATTATCATTCAAGGCAATGAAGTAACTACAAGAACAATTCATAGGGACCCAGTGAAGTCCCGTGACAATCCACTACTACTCATTTTTGCATCTATCACAACAAGCAAGATCATGCATTTCACATAATCGAAAAAACACAAAACCTAGACCAAGCGGATGAGAGCAATCTAGCTATACATCTGGTTTTAGTTGACTTGACACCTCTGTGCCATTTTTCTTAAACATTAAATCAACCACTTGGGAATGATTTACGATTATTATTCCTTGATACCTCTGTGTCACCGCACTTCTCAAGTGCTCTATTATTCACACTTTTGAGAGTCATCAAGGTCGTCTCGTATATTCTTTCTAAGTCCTCAATACACCTATGTGTAATATATATATAGGTTTATAAACGTAGTTTCACCTAAAGGACAATCCCTCACTAACATAAGAGGGTAAGAAAATATAATGGTTAAGTTGAAAAATCAAAGTTACACTCATGATTTGTATGGTTATATTCATGAGTGTATTATATAAATATAATAGGAAAATAAGTTTGCCTAAGCATATGTACATATTCAGAAGTAAACTCCGATATGTACACATAGTGATATTTATATATCCTATTCTAACTATGCACACCTACTCGGTGGCTATTGAAGGAAAAATCTAGGTTTATATATTTTGGTTTAGTTTAAAGAAAATAATTTTGAATTGGGGGTTAGGACTATAGTAGTAGCACTGGAAATATGGTGTGAAGTGCTATCGTTAAGGTAATGATATCTAAACCCTCAGTCCATTCTATCTGCTACATTCTTTAAACAATATTCATCCTTAACCTATCTAACCACCAATTTCTTATAACTTCTTTCCTAAACGCAATTAACGCCACGATATGACTCAACTTAACACAAATCACATTCAAACGCAACTGCAACATTGAAAAGGAATTCACATACATAGCATATCAACACACAACACAACATTGTAGAATATCATTAAGTTTAACACTCACCTGTTTAGGGTCATCATAGTCCTAGTCGGAGTCGAGCGATTCCAGCGGGTAACCCTTTTACTTCCCTCTTAAAATCAATGTCCTTCTGCAATGCTTCCTCAACCAAACCATAGAAGGCAGCATCTCCACTTGACGTTGGTAGTTTCCTAGCGCCTGATATGTGTACTTTGCTCATCTTACGTTTGATGGTAAGGCGTGAAGTCTCCTCCTTAAGGAACTTTGGGTGAATAAGATTCGAAACGTTGAACACTTCTTCAACGTGATTTCGATACAGGGTTCTAGAAAGAATGACCTTTCGACAAATCATCGCTTCCAACATCCCAAGTTGCTGTGATCGACTGTCTGCTTTCCTTATGTAGAAGTCAAGCAATGAAACGTTTTTGACTTGCCAAATTTGGAATTCCTTCTTCCGTGTATACAAGATACCCTTAGAGAGGACAACTAAAGGTCAACATTAGGGTATTTGGCAAAGAATGATCTTCTTCAACATCTTTTGAACATTCCATTGTGAAATTCATTTCATTCCAAATATCCCCTGGGCTATCATCTTAGACATTACTTGAATCATTCCCTTCACCATCTATACCAACATAAACACCTCTTCTTCCCATTTACATTCACACATAGACACACTCACCTCTTTCATGCAATTCCCTCTTCCTCTTCGGTTTCACCTTTCCATTATTTCTTCTCTCCTTTGTTGACATCTCCACTAGTAGGGCTTCCTATCCCCTCTAGTGGTCTCCATCCCCACTCGCGCTTCCATTACCATACATACACCAACCATTCCCATACACCACATACACACACCAATATACTCCTATCCATACACATACACACTCCGCACATACCGCGCACACATCTACTCATACATACACACAATCATACTATGCACTTATTTACATGCATACGCAGCTGCACTTTGCAATCCTCTTTTCTCCTCAAGTCCACATGCATACACACATACCACTAGTGCATACATACACACATATTCCACACTCACCATACACCTTCCATATGCAGACACCCATTCTCGCACACACCACACATTATCCCTACACATATACACATACCCTCATACACCACACACCATCACATACACATACTCACATCCTTGCACACACTACACACCGGCACATACACATACACACATTCTTACACATCCTACACCTTCCATAAGCATACACACATACCTTCACACACCACACACTGTCACATACACATACACATACACATACACACATCCTTGCACACACTACACACCATCACATACACATACACACATTCTCGCACATCCCACACCTTCCATACACATTTACACATACTCGCACAACCCCATTTACATCTAATTTCCCATTTTTTCCTTCTTCTCCTGCTGATTCCTTTTTTTCTCTTCTCTTCTCTTCCCTTCTCCTTTCTCTCCTCTCTTCCACGGTGGCCTTCCTTTTTCCTCTTTTTCCTTTTTATTTTCTTCCCCTTTCTTTCTTCTTTCTCTCCTTTCCTACTGCAATTGCTTGTTGCCGCTGTTGGATCGTTGTCATCATTGCTATCGTTATTGTAAACACCCCATTTTTGCCCCTAATGATCAATAATAATCAACAATAAACAATTACCATTTTTTTCAAATTTTTTTTCCATTTTTTCTCTAATTTAGCAAAAATAGGAAAAATATTCAAAAAAATAAAATAAATAGGAAAAATACATCAATTTTGGAAAATGATTGCAGAAATGGTAATAAAAGAGACTAAATAATTTTTACAAATTTTTGAAATTTCAAAAAAATACAAAAAAAAAAAAAATCGCATTGTATATATGAAAATTGCGAAAATAAAAAAAATCGCGAAAGTAGGCTAGCCCAGCTGGTTCGAACCATGGTTTAAGGCCGAGGAAAGGGGCTCGGTTAGGGGTTCAAAACGCGAGGGAGGCAGAATCCACGTTTTGTAATTTTTTTCATCGCTTGGGACACGTGTCAGCAGCTGATTGGCCGGAGTGGATGCACGCGTCGAGCGCGTGATTGTCTTCAACCTTCGTCCGAGATCGTTGGCGAGGAGGAAAAATCAATTTCGGCCATTTTGATTCGTTTTTTGCACAAATCCAGAAGATCTTCAATAGAAATATGATAAATATCATCCAATTAGAATCAAATCGTAACAAATTGATGGATTTACACAAATCGGAGGGAGGTTTTAATCGCAAATCCGATTTGCTTCAATCGGAGGAAATCCGAGCTTATCCAGCTCGATTCCTCGCGGCTATAAATAGAGGATGAAGGCAGCAAGCATGGGCACATATCAAAAGTGAGGAAAAGAGAGAATTGAAGCCTCACTAGAGTTGCCAAGCCGCAACCACCAATCAAGCATCGAGCTACCACCAGGAGGCATTTTTGGAGAAATCCACTGCCACGGTTGAGTTCCCCACCGTTGAAAACCTAGGAAACGACACCTCAGTTGCTTCGAAAGGCCATCGGAACGCCGTCAATGAGCACTCCCAGTTGCCGTGACCGATCGACCCTACCCGATTCGACCCGACCCGCGCACCGACCCGGATCCAGGTAAGTCGGATTTTTCAATATTATTTATTTATTTATTTCGAATTTATTTATTTATTTATTTGTTATTTATAATTCAAAAATAGAAAAAAATATTGGAATTTAGATTAGTTTGTTTTTTAGGATTTAATTTAGGGAGGATAATAGAAAATAATAAAATAATAAGGATAATAATAATAAATTAAAAAAATGTAAAAAAATGAAAAATGATAAAAATATATAAAAATTAGATTTTAGTTTAGGGTAGGTAAATAATATAAAAGAGAACCTTTCAATAAAAAATTTAAATAAAAATTAATAAAAAATCGATAAAAATTATAATAATAGAAATGGGTAGAAAAATAGAGAAATGAAATTTTTGTCATTTAGAAAAATCATTTTCTTAAATAAATCCAAAATTGGTTTTTTGCTAAAAATTATTATTTTTTCAAAAAAATCAAATTATCAAGCTTAGGCTTAGATTTTTCTAGAAAAATACTAAGATGGTAAAAACATAAATAAGAAGGAATTTCATAATTAAAAATCACCAATACATTAAAGTTTTTCAAGAAAAGCGAACTACGACACGTTTGATCATGAATAGCAGGTACGTAGGCACCCATTTAGGGCAACCCTAAAAAGAACAAAAATCATTTTTTAGAATAGGTTATTCAAAAACACAATAAAAAGACAAAAAAAAAAAAAAGAAAGACATTTTGGATAAGGTTTAGATTTTAGGAGATTAGGGTGGTAACCTTAGGGTTTTAATAGGTTAGCCTCTGAACTCAGAAACTTTGGTTTTTCCCTTTCCTCTTTTCACAAAAAAACGAAAAGATGAATTATGCTGACCAGTGGTCCAAATTAGGATTGATTTGCTCAATTAGTCCTAATTCAATTTTTCCAACCACAATTGGGTGGCGACTCCAAAAACAAAACAAAATTCCTAACTCAAGTCGAGGGTCTATATTAGATGAGCATAGTGTCTAATATAGATCGGATTAAGAATGGAAAATCCAAAAATTAGACTCGATAGGATGGCGACTCCACTGGGGAGTTCTTCCTAGTAGGCTAGCCACCTGAATCTCCTCAAATCGCTCCTTTTCGAGAAATGTCTTTTGATTGTTGTACTATTGCTAACCTTTTAGGGATTTAGCTAAAGATAGGGTCAGTTATTTACTTGTGCTGTTGAGTCTGCACGCATGTAACTGTGCGAGTAGATACGGTCAAACCCGGGCCGTCTTAGGACCCTAAGACAGGGGGTCATTGTATAGATTTCGGGCGAAGTGATATGATCACCATTCGGACTAATTAGGCTACCCCACCTAATGCTTCGATATGGCCTGAGATCCATTTCTTCGAGAATGCGGGAGGCCAGAGTTTGGGGACCTATTAGAACCTACCTATTTGCATACACGACGTCATGGGCTGACAACTGATTGATGATGTAATACTTTTGTTCTATTCATGGAGTTTAGATACATTTCCCTGTAATGTTATCATTGTAACATAGTTCTTGTTGTAATTAGAAATTTCTATTGTCATAGATGACTAGTTCCACAATTGACCGCCGCCTACGCAGCAGAAGACCAAGAGAATTAGAAAATGAATCTATTATACTTTTTCATTTTTTTTTTTCAAGTATTGAACTCCAAGTTTTCAGTATTAATAAAAATAAAGTTTTAGTATTATATCATCAATCAATTGTTGGACCCTTTATTTTAGCATCCGTGTGACACATGCATCACATTTTCATGCATACATCATATTAAGAAAAACGCGCACCAGGTATCAAAGATAGCTCATAAACAACCAAACCCTCCTAGGAGCCCAATCTGCACTCGTTCAAGAACCAAAATGGCAAACAGTGGCGACAACCGCAACAACATAAGTGCTGACGCTGCCTCTGACCCAAGGATCGTATCCTTGGAACAAATGGTCTAGTAGTTAGCTGCACAATTCCACCTCCTGACTAAAAGCATTTGCCTTCGTCGCACTACCCAGCCGACTCAAGAAGAACACTCAGGGGCCAGAAAAGGGAAAGCAGTAGAGGGTCAGCCTCCAGAGTATGAAGAAACCAATTCCCACCTCAACCCAACCTTTGGGTATCAACCGAGAGCCAACTAGGGTCCGACCTCTGATGACTTGAAGAAGGAAATGGAGGAGAAACAAAAAGAGATGGAAAAGAGACTCTTTCAACAACTGGCCGACGAAATGAAAACAATAGAAGGGCCTGACGGTTTCGAACAGGCCGGGATCACCAGCTTGCCAGCATATGGAGAGGAAGTATACCCCGATAAATTGAAGACCCCAGAATTTGAAAAGTATGACAGCACCGGATGCCTTAAGTTGCACACAAGGCTATACGCTCGGAAGATGAGCAAATATGCTCAATATGACCAACTTATGATCCAGACCTTCTAGGATAGCCTTACAGGTCCTGCCCTAGTCTGGTATGCCCACTTGGATTTCAATCAGGTCAATACCTGGGAAAGGCTCGCTTGGGCATTCTATGACCAATATAAGTTCAACATCTAAGTCGCCCCCTCAGTGATCGATCTAGGAAGTCTTTGAAAGAGACACGCCGAGTCTTTCAAAGAGTATGCTCAACGATGGAGAGCTCAAGCTGCCAAGGTAGCAACCCCCATTTCTGAAAAAGAGTTGACATTTATATTCGTCAACACTTTCGATAAGACCTACTTCTCACATCTGGTGGATCAGACATCGTCCATTTTTGCAGAGGTAGTGGCAGCAGGGTGCCAGATTGAAAATGCCATCACAACAGGCAGACTCCAAACAATGGATCCTCCTAGGGTCACATCATCACAAAGACCCTTGGGAAGTCACAAAGCTAAGGAGTCTACTGTCAGCACAGTCAACTCCAGCAAAGCAGATAAGGCTAGGACTCGTGTGACATTCCAGACTACGAGTGCCCCAGTCTAGCACTCCCCGGCAAATCACGCCCAGGTCGCCAGAGTCCCGAGACAGTTCACTCCAATTCCGTTCTCGCTTAGCCAAGTCTTCGCTCGGCTGCGGGCAGATAATTTGATTAGCTTCGAGATCCCGAATGACCGGTACAAGCCCAGGAATTTTGACTCAAGCCTCAAATGTGACTATCATATGGGCCAAGAGGGGCATTCTACAGATAGATGCTGGAGGCTCCGAAATAAAATCCAAGATTTGATTGACGCTGGGATAGTGCAGTTGGACTTTGTTAACACCCCGACACCTAATGTCAACACTAATCCGCTGCCCAACCATAAGTCCACTGTCAATATGATCATATTCGAAGAGCCGGCTCCCAAAGAATCCTCCGAGTAAAAGGCGACCGACCGACAGAAAAGGCATTCCTATCAAACTCCAAAGAAAACCCTCAAATCACATATTAAAAAGAGATGGTTAGCTGGAGACCCAACAGTCGATACCTGGGGAGAATCACACAGGAGATTCGAGTACCTGGTAAACTATTCTTACATCCCAACTGTGTATGGGCCGCCTAGCGAATGGGGGCCCGATTTTGAGAAAGAGGGCAACCCACCAAAAGAAGGGGAGAAGTCCGTGAACATGATTAATTCAAACCAAAAGCCGATGGTCATAAAATGCTATGAAGGACAGTCAACCGAGATACAAATCCCAAAGAAGAAATATGTGTTCAATGTCCCAATACCTATAGAGAGGTATAAGGCCGCACCATTCGACTATCGGACCCTCGAGCAAGAACGACCCCCTATGGTAGGAGGAATCACCCGCTCTAGGAGAGTTTATGACCTAAAATATAAAATCTCAACCGAGGAGCCCAATACGGAGATAGGAAGGGAAGAAGAAGAGGGGCTCGCTGCATTTACAAAAATGGTCAAGGTGAGTGAATAGAAGATCGTGGAACAACTAAACAAAGTTCCAACCCAAATATCACTTATAGGCCTCCTTACAACCTCCGAGCCCCAAAGGGAAGCACTCTTCAAAGTGCTCAAACAAATCAGGGTACCAGAAGGCATCGCTACAGATAAATTAAGTCATGTGGCAGATTCTATCTTCACCATGGACCAGATATCTTTCTCCCCCGAAGAGTTAGGAGAAGATGGAGACTAACATACAAAACCACTATTCATAGTGGTGAAATGCAACGACACGATTGTTTCCCGAGTACTCTTCAACAACAGGTCATCTCTCAATGTTTGCCCATTAGCTACCCTCGACTTATTGGGGGTCGATCCAAGCAAAATTAAACCAAGCTCGATGGTGGTCAGGGCGTTCGACGGGTCAAAGAGAGACATACTAGGGGGAATAAGTTTGACAGTAGAGATTGGCCCGCAAGTGTTCTACATCTCCTTCCAAGTCCTCGACATCCCAAGGTCTTTTAATATACTTTTGGGAAGGCCATGGATACATACCGCTGGAGCCATACCCTCAAGCCTCCATTAGAAGGTCAAATTCATCGCAAATGGGCAGATCGTCACCGTACTAGGCGAGCAAGATTATGCCATCTACAAAGAAATCGCCATACCTTATATTGGAGAGGATGGTTCCGAAGACCTTGGTCTCCAGATATTCAACGAGGTGAATGTGGTGACCAGCAAGGAAGGCCATCAGTTTAAGGAGGGACAGCAAGGGACGTTTGGACTAGGGTACGTTCCTACAGCCTAGGAAGAAGCACAAGCCAGAGGTGTCAGAGGCAGGAAGAAAGAGAAGCCAAGCAACACCCAGACGCGCATTCCACCCCTTCAACAATCATTCAAACAAGCAACTACCATTCAAGAGCCAAAGATAAGCGAAGATGACGTCAGCAATGGGAGCCCAACCCCTCGTACGTCTAAACATCATCCAGCTCTCAATAATTGGTTCTATTATCCTATTGATAGCACTAGATCTCCTACTATCGAACGTCAGGGACATTTCGTGCAGGTAAAAAATGAAAACGCTGATATCGTTTCCAACACTGCTGGTCAGCTGTTGGAGGCGATATCCTTAACCACGAAATAATAGAAGAAAATTGGAAAAAACATGAACAAAGCGGAATTTCAATCGACGAGCCGGTGGAGACAGTAAATTTGGGAAGCGTTGAGAAACCTAAAAACCTCAAGATCGGGACCGGTTTAAGTGTTGAGTAAAAACGCGAGATGACCGAGCTATTAACTGAGTACGCAGATGTATTCGCCTGGTCATATAGCGACATGCCAAGATTAGACCAATCAATAGTAGTTCACAGGCTTCCCACAAGGGAAGATGTCAAACCTAAAAAATAAAAATTGAGAAGATTTAGGCCTAACATCTTACTAAAGATTAAAGAGGAAGTCAAGAAACTGCTAGAAGTAGGGTTCATCGAAGTATCTGACTACCTAGAATGGGTAGCGAATATAGTTCCCATTCTAAAAAAGAATGGAAAAGTACGCGTATGCGTACACTTCCGGGACTTAAACCAAGCTACGCCAAAAGATAACTTCCCCTTACCTCACATTGATGTTCTGGTGGACAACATTATAGGAAACCATCTTTTCTCATTTATGGACGGTTTCTCAGGATATAACCAGATAAAAATGGCTGAAGAGGATAAAATTAAGACAACTTTCATCACAATATGGGGGACTTTCTATTACAAAGTCATGCCTCTCGGTTTGAAAAACGTCGGGGCAACATATCAGAGAGCTATGGTTGCGATACTTCATGACATGATGCATCGAGAAGTCGAAGTATACGTCGACGATATGATAATCAAGTCTAAAGAAGAAGAGAGCCATACAGATATCTTGAGAAAGTTGTTTAAGCGATTGAGAAAGTTCCAACTCAAGTTAAACCCAGAGAAGTGCACTTTCGGGGTTACAACGGGCAAGTTATTAGGGTTTGTCATAAGCTGGGAAGGCATTAAAATCAACCCTGACAAAGTAAAATCTATATTAGAGTTACCTTCCCCACGTACTGTCAAAGAGGTAAGAGGTTTGCTGGGAAGGTTGAATTATATAACTCGTTTTATCTCACAGCTCACAGATAAATGCCGTCCACTATTCCGTCTGTTAAAAAAGAATGCTGCAATAGAATGGGACGACGAATGTGAAGAAGCATTCAGGACGATCAATGACTATCTCATAAAGCCTCTAGTCTTAATAGTCCCAAAGCAAGGGAAGCCCTTATTTTTATACCTTACGATACTCCCTGAATCCATAGGATGCGTGTTGAGGCAAAAAGATGAAGAAGTAAGAGAGCGTTCCATATATTACTTAAGCAAGAAATTCACTGACGGGGAACAAAGGTATTCGGAAGTAGAGAGGACTTGCTGTGCTCTGATTTGGGTCATGCACTGATTGAGGCAATACACCCTTTATTATCACATTGAGCTGCTCACAAGACATGATCCTCTGAAGTACTTGGCAGAGAAACCCGTTTTGATAGGGAGAATCTCCAAATGGAAAATGCTCTTATCAGAGTTTGATATCACATAAATAAATCAAAACTCGATGAAAGGGCAATCTTTAGCCGACCAATTGGCAGAACACCCTGTCAAGGGAAATTCCCAAGAGCCACAAGTTCAATTCGCTGATGAAAATATATTAACAGTGGAGGGTACACTAGTAGAAGATTGTGGGATAGACGGGAACCCTAAGTGGAAGATGTTCTTTGACGGAGCTGCCAATGTATTCGGTTGTGGGATTGGGGCAGTGTTGATATCCTCAGACGGAATACAATTCCCTTCCGCAACAAGGCTCACATTTCCATATACCAATAATATCGCGAATATGAGGCATGCATCCTTAGCCTCAAAATGGCTTGCCACATGGAAATCCGTGAATTAAAAGTGTACGAAGATTCATCACTTATCATATTATAAACAAGAGGGGGAATACAAGACTAAAGACCCCAAACTGGTACCATACCATCAACATTTGACAGAGCTAATAGAAGAATTCGAGGCAATTACTTTCACATACGTCCCGAGAACTTAGAATCAGTTTGCAGACGTGCTCGCCACACTAGCACCTATAATTTAGATAACAGGGGGAGTTGAAGTCTAACAATTGAAAATAGACATTGAAAATTGACCCGCCTACTGTTTGGTAATTGAAAAAGCACAAGATGATAAGCCTTGGTATCACGACATCAAAACTTTTCTCCAAAAAAGCAAATACCCTGAAATGGCTAGCAAAAATGACCAAAGAAAACTCAGAAGGTTAGCAAGTCATTTCTTATTAAGTGGGTTTATGCTTTACAAAAGATCGCCTAATACCACCTTGCTAAGATGTGTGGACAAAAATGAGGCATATGAACTGATGAAAGAAGTACACGAAGGGGTATGTGGACCTCATATGAACGACTACATGTTGGCCCGAAAAATCATGAGGTTGGGATATTATTGGATAACCATGGAATCTGATTGCATAAAATATGTCAAGCACTGTCATTTGTGTCAAATGTATGCAAACCGGATAAATGCTCCGCCCAATGAGCTACACTCGTTGTCAGCACCATGGCCTTTCTCCATGTGGGGGATCGACATAATCGGCCTAGTCACTCCGACAACATCCAATGGCCACAGGTTCATATTGGTAGCAATTGATTACTTCACCAAGTGGGTAGAAGCTTCATCATATGCTAATGTCACCAAAGGGCTAATAGTCCGGTTCTTGAAGAGGGACATAATAGCTCGATATGGAGTTCCTGAGTCAATCATTACCGACAACGGTACCAATCTTAACAACAAATCGATGAAAGGTTTATGTCAACAATTCCACATAAACCATAGAAATTCAACTCCCTACCAACCTCAGATGAACGGGGCAGTAGAAGCAGTCAACAAAAATATAAAAAAGATCATAAAAAAAATGACAGTCACTTACAAAGATTGGCACGAGGTGTTTCCATTCGCTCTCATGGCTTATAGGACCTCAATTAGAACATCTACCGGAGTTACACCATATTCATTGGTATATGGCACTGAGGCAGTGCTACCAATAGAGGTCGAAATACCATCATTTAGAATTTTATCAGAAATGCAATTAAATGAATCAGACTGGGTAAAGAAGAGGCTTGATCAATTGAATCTGATTGATGAAAAAAGACTCACTGCATTATGTCACGGCCAGTGTTACCAATAAAGGATGGCCCGAGCATTTAACAAGAAAATGAGGCCTTGAGACTTCAAAGAAGGGGATCTGGTGCTAAGGAAAGTTCTCCCGAATGCTCAAGATTCCAAAGGGAAATTTACCCTAAACTATGAGGGTCCATATGTGGTGAAGAAGGTATTGTCAGGAGGTGCTTTGATATTAACTCAAATGGATGGTCAAGAATGGAGAGACCCCATTAATACATATGCTGTTAAGATGTACCATCCTTAGGCAAGGGAATTGAAATTTTGCCGATGTTTATGAAAGCTAATATTCAATAAGAATTTCATTGAGTCCAGTTTTCATTTTTTTTACAAGTAAAGTTAATGTCTCTGAATAGTCGATAATTCCAACCAATTCTCGTTAAAATAAACATTCCTAAAAACATTACCCATCACTTCACCAATGGATGAAAAACATTGAAATGATAATGAATCTCAATAAATTTTGTGATATAATTCTACCTACTTTTAAGAATTAAAGCCTGGTGCATTAGTAGGATAACACTACCGTCAAAAGAGCCATGTGCACAAGAAAGGAAGCACATCAAGATCTTCAGCCCTGTTTTAAAGCAAGAGTAAGCAAAGGAGGAGTAAACCAGCACGAAGGTTCAGTTGTTTGGTTGCTATTCGCGATAAATTGGTAAGCATATTAGAATAAATAACTATCATCCGCATCCTTTACCAAGTCATTCAGTAGAAGCATTTTCAAAAGCATAGGTTAGTCAACCCACATTGGGGCACTTCCCTAAACATCCTCTCATAGGGTCAGCACATTGGGGCACCTTTCAAGACATGTCTTCGCTATAGGTCAATCAGCCTACAATAGGGCACTTGCCTAAACATCCCCTTCGAAATGTTAGCCCACAATGGGGCACTTTCCTAAATATCTCTTCTCAAGGTTAGCCTGTAGGGGTACCTTTCGAAACATTTCTTCCCTAAGGTTGTGAGTCTATAAAGACACTTCCCACCACGGTTTAGTCAGCCCACAATGGGGTACTTTCCCAAACATCCCTTAAAAAATGTCAGCCCATAGGGGCACCTTTTGAGGTATGCCCTCTCGCTATAGGTTAGTTAGCCCACAAAGGGGCACTTTCCTAAACACCCTTTCTTAAAGTTAGCTCACAGGAGCACCTTTTGAAGCTATCGATTAGTTAGCTCATAGGAGCACTTTTCGAATCTATCAGTTAGCTCAGAAGAGCACTTTCAAATCTATTAATTAGTTAGCTCATAGGAGCGCTTTTCGAATCTATCAATTAGTTAGCTCATAGGAGAACTTTTCAAATTTGTCGATAATCGATTAGTCAGCTCATAAGAGCACTCTTTGGCGGTATTTCTCTTCAAACAATCGCTAGTCTAGTCAGACGCTTCTGTTGACAGGTAGCTAGCTCATAAGAGCGCTTCCTAAGACAATCTTCTCTTCAAGGTTGCTAGTCCGATAAGACGCTTCCTATCATCAGCTATTCCACTTACAATTCTACACTCCTAAACAATCATCGAGATGTTTCCTATCGCCAATTAGTCAGCCCGTAGAGCACTTTTTGGGAGGATAAATTACTTTAGATTGTTAGGTTGTTTAAGACCATTTCCTAAGCAATACCAACCATCACAAAATACTCGTGGGAATATTAGCTCATGGAGCATTTTCCTCCTAGAGACCAAATTCCAGATAACCAGCCAAACCCAAGCATTATCCATTCAGTCAAGAGGCTAAAAATGGCGTCTTTCTTATCTTTCTAGTTAAGTTTTTCAAACTCTACTATAAAAAGGGGATGCTGTAAATACCCTATTTTTGCCCCTAATGATCAATAATAATCAACAATAAACAATTACCATTTTTTTAATTTTTTTCCATTTTTTCTCTAATTTAGCAAAAATAGGAAAAATATTAAAAAAAATAAAATAAATAGGAAAAATACATCAATTTTGGAAAATGATTATAGAAATGGCAATAAAAGAGACTAAATAATTTTTACAAATTTTTGAAATTTCAAAAAAATACAAAAAATAAAAAAATTGCATTGCATATATGGCAAATTGCGAAAATAAAAAAATCGCGAAAGTGGGCTAGCCCAGCTGGTCCGAACCATGGTCTAAGGCACGGGGAAAGGGGGTCGGTCACGGGTTCGAAACGCGGGGGAAGCAGAATTTGTGTTTTGCAATTTTTTTCATCGCTTGGGACATGTGTCAGCAGCTGATTGGCTGGAGCGGTCGTACGCGCCGGGCGCATGATCGTCTTCAACCTTCGTCTGAGATCGCCGGCGAGGAGGAAAAATCGAATTTCGGCCGTTTTGATTCGATTTTTTGCACAAATTCCAGAAGATCTTCAACATAAATAAGATAAACATCATCCAATTAGAATCAAATCGCAACAAATTGATGGATTTACACAAATCGAAGGGAGGTTTTAACTGCAAATTCGATTTGCTTCAATCGGAGGGAATCCGAGCTTATCCAGTTCGATTTATCGCGGCTATAAATAGATGATGAAGGCAGCAAGCATGGGCACGATCAAAAGTGAGGAAAAGAGAGAGAATCAAAGCCTTGCCGGAGTTGCCAAGCCACGACCACTGATCAAGCATCAAGCTGCCACCAGGAGGCGTTTTTGGAGAAATCCACCGCCACGGTTGAGTTCCCCACTCCTAAAAACCTAGGAAACGACACCTCAATTGCTTTGAAAGGCCGCCGAAACGCCGTCAACGAGCACTCCCAGCTGCCGTGACTGATTGACCCGACCCGAACCCGACGCACCGACCCGGATCTAGGTAAGTCGGATTTTTCGATATTTATTTATTTATTTATTTTATTTATTTCGAATTTATTTATTTATCTATTTGTTATTTATAATTCAAAAATAGAAAAAAAATATTGGAATTTAGATTAGTTTTTTTTTTAGGATTTAATTTAGGGAGGATAATAGAAAATAATAAAATAATAAGGATAATAATAATAAATTACAAAATGTAAAAAAATGAAAAATGATAAAAATATATAAAAATTAGATTTTAGTTTAGGGTAGGTAAATAATATAAAAGAGAACCTTTCAATAAAAAATTTAAATAAAAATTAATAAAAATCGATAAAAAATTATAATAATAGAAATGGGTAGAAAAATAGAGAAATGATTTTTTTTTCATTTAGAAAAATCATTTTCTTAAATAAATCCAAAATTGTTTTTTTCCTAAAAATTATTATTTTTTCAAAAAAATCAAATTATCAAGCTTAGGCTTAGATTTTTCTAGAAAAATACTAAGATGGTAAAAACATAAATCTGAAGGAATTTCATAATTAAAAATCACCAACACATTAAAGTTTTTCAAAGAAAAGCGAATTATGGCACGTTTGATCCTGAATAGCAGGTATGTAGGTACCCATTTGGGACAACCCTAAAAAGAACAAAAATCATTTTTTAGAATAGATTATTCAAAAACACAATAAAAAGACAGAAAAAAAAAAGACATTTTGGATAAGGTTTAGATTTTAGGAGATTAGGGTGGTAACCTTAGGGTTTTAATAAGTTAGCCTTCCGAACTTAGATACTTTGGTTTTTCCCTTTCCTCTTTTTACAAAAAAACGAAAAGAGGAAATTACGCTGACCAGAGGTCCAAATTAGGATTCATCTGCTTAATTAGTCCTAATTCAATTTTTCCCAACCACAGTTGGGTGGCGACTCTAAAAACAAAACGAAATTCCTAACTCAAGTCGAGAGTTACATTAGATGAGCATAGGGTCTAATATAGATCGGATTAGAAATGAAAAATCCAAAAATTAGACTCGATAGTTCTCCCTTGCACACACCACGCACTCGGCTCCTCCTTTCCCTTCCCCCCCTTCTTACATCACTGCAACGGTCATTACGGTTACCATTGTTGTTGTTCATCGTTGCCGTTGTTGTTGTTGTTGTTGTGGTTGGGTTCGCTATTACTGTTGCTGTTAGGGTCATCGTTGCTGAGGTTGTTGCGGTTTTGGTTCTCCCCCTTCGCACACACATACTTGGTTGCAATAGGGTGGCTCCTCTACCTTACGCACATACAAACACATCGCAGCACTAAATGCATCCCTCCTTCGCCAGAACATTACTCCTTCACACACCTCACGCGAAACACCAACCACCTAGATAGAGTAGCCACTACGATCTAACCGGGGTAACGCTTGTATTCTTAAATCCTACGACAGAGTACTACAAGCCCCGCGTACAGTCACCGACCCCACTTCCCCCTCTTCTTCGCTTTGCCGCTTGCCATCGGTCACCTGGCTGCATAGACGCTACTGGTTCACGGTATAGCGAGTCTTCATAGTGGAGGTAGGGTTGGCTTCAAGCTGTTTGAGCTCACTACCGAGGAAGATCTCACTGGTTGTTTGCACCTGATCACTGCCGCCATGGTCATCTTCGTCGTCGTCATCGTCATCGTCATCATCAACGACAAAATCATCTGAAGAGAAAGAAGGGAGATTTAGGGGAAAATGAGAGGGAAGAAGAAGGAAGGAAGGGAAATGCGGGGAGAGGGGGAAGACACGATCCAGGGGGAGAAGAGAAGAAGATGAAGAAGGAAGAAAAGAAAAAGAAAAGGAGAAGAGAAGGGATAGGGATGGGATGGCTGACTGACGCGATTGGAGTAGATGACGTGATAGATCCAACTACTGCAGCTGTTGTCATGGGAGAAGAGCTGGACGAGGCAGGGCTGACGTTTGAAAATCTTTTTTTATTTTATTTTTTTTACGGTTATGTATATATATATTTATATATTATATTATATTTATATTATAATTATTTCTATTTTAATATTTCGCACACATACAATGATATCTTTAAATTTTATATTTTTAGCATTTTACTATGAAAGCTTAAATTTAGGTTAATTTGATTATTCTGAACATGAATATTTACTCTAAATTTGCATTTTAAATTCCTAGATTTACAATTTCAATTAATTTCATTATTTAACCTAATATTGTTTGAAAATTATGTTTTAGAGAATTTATTCTTTTAATTTAATTTACTCGAACTAAAGTTAAAACTCACAATTATTTTTATTTATCCGTTTATATATCTATATTCGAATATTTTTCAATTACTTCACTTCCTAAATTTATTTGGTAATATATTTCATAAAATTCAATTAGTTACGTTTGTTATTTTCTTTTCTTTGCATAAGATTATTCTTTCCGATTATTTTATTTTTAAAAACTATTATTATCGCAAAATTTAAAATAATTTTTACGCGTTGTGATGTTTGAATTTTCTTCGTATATTTCTCAAAGTTTTTAATATTACGAAGTTATCCTTCTCACTATCCCGACCTAAAAGTATTTTTCATTTTGCTTATTTTCTTTAAATTTTCATATAGTCTTTTCGAAATTTTTAGGACTTTATAGTTGTTGCTATGCCAACATCCTTACTAGAGCATTCACAGTCTCTAGTAGTTGAGTAGTCGTGACATTAGCTGGATCTGGAGCTCCTTGCTGAAGTGGTTTTGGAGGATACCTTTCCTTTAGAGTATCTCTACCTTGTTTAGCACTAGATGAGCCCTATCTAGTGTTTCATTTGGGAGGTATTTTGTTTGAGATGAGCTAATGGAATGGTTCCAAAAGTTAGAGTTAGTGTGAGGAGTTAGTGATAGTATACATCTATGTATCTACACTTATATCCATACATATATAAGTAAAGCAAAAAAAAAAAAAAAAAACTAGATAACATAATTGAAATAAAATATAATAAGTTATTAAACAAAACAATCATCTTGCAAATTACCCACTCTCATCATTTCTTGTTGCTCTATAAATTAAATGCTTAATCCTTCTAAAGATTTTAACTTACTTTCTACCGATCGAAACCTATACTTATTGACCATCAAACCTAAGCTCCATGGATCGCAAACCTATATTCTATTGATCAAAACCTAGGCTCTCATATCGCATAATTTGTAACACCTCAGAACCTAGGGCATCACAGCCCATCACGTATCCTTACTGAGTAGCGACACGTTAAGGGTCATATTCTCCAATACACATTTGGACCTATTCATCTTCATTATACATTCATAATAATATAACTTCAATCATAGAAACAAATGAGTCTTAGGTGAGTCATTCCAATCCTCATTACTTTAAATAAATATATTGAACTTTAATATTAAAATCAAGAAAAATATCTATTAACATATAATGGTCAATATAGATAAAAGTCTAACAACCATCTTTCACATTCTTAAATCAATAACCTAAAGTCCTATCAATAAGTTCTTCATTGATGTACACATCATTCTTTATCAATATAATAATAGTGCTCTCTTCCATATTCATTCATATAATGTCCTACAAAATTCCCATTCTCATCATAGTTGATATGTTTATCATTCTCACTTATAACTAGAAAATAAAAAGGAATAAGACTAAGTTCAATACGTGAGTATCACACAAACATGTGCATGTCACATAATCAACAATATCAACATACGTATTTGCAACAATAATACACATCAAATCATTAAATTATTTATATTCAATTAATCTACATTCAACTTAGGGGTACTCATGATCCTATTATACGTATAGTATTTACATAATATAATCATAAAACGGGAACTACCATTATGGGTCCTGTTTAACCCTAATCTATCCTAAATCATTTCGATATATGGTTCTACTAGGGATAACACAATATACTGATCATCGGGATGCCTCCTAAGAATCTACCATTACGATCTCTTAGGCACTAGGCACAAGCAACATACACAATTAAATCCAATATACCATTAAATTCATTTGATTACTAAGTTAATAATCGCAAGCAACAGAACATAGTAAACACGTACCTAGAGAAGCATTCTTACTTCTATTTCTTATCTCTCTAGGAAAGGGATATAAAACCTATTCAAGTATAAAAGACTAAATTTAGTTCTATTCTACAATTAATCTAGGTTTACTACTTAGTTAATTACATCCTAATTGGTTAATTACAACCTAATTGTAGAATTCCCTTCCCTAATGTCTTATTGTACGTAATTTGCAATTTAGAATCGTAGAAATGTGAAATAGAATTGAAGTGTGAGTGTTTCAAGACAACATAGTTATGTGAGAGGCCATGTATCTTTCTATGTAAAAATTCATTTTAGTATGCCTAGGTACATAGTAGTATTTGGCTGTATACCTTTTTTGTAGATTTTTGTAATTTGACATGCCCAACTACATGGGCATGTCCTTCATCCATGTATCTTTCTATACACACTCGTGTTTCTACCAGGCAAGTATACGAGAGTGTATCCGAGCATGTACAATACTATTCATCATGAATCCCCTTTTTCCCTTTCTCTAATTTCTTCTTTAAGCCTAATTCTTCAAATTCTCAATTTAACTAATCCATGTACCTACTCATTCTAGTGCATAATTGGATCTTGTACACTTAGTTCAGAATTGTGATTGGAATCCTTCAAGTGTTTGATCCTACACTTGTTCCAACACGTTCCTTGCTCTGATCTCTATTAACATACCATCAATCAATTCAAATTCATGAATCTATCATTAGAACAAAACTTTGTGATGATTGAAATCCTTACTTGTTGGAAAGGGGTTGATCTCGTCGTTATCCTTTAGGTTGCCTGTGGCCTTTAAAGGTGTTTCTTAGGTTGTAACTTAACAAATGAGGGAAAACGAGAGAGAAACTAGGTTAAATAGGCTTATATATCCCGACTAGGAAAAAACTGAATTGTTTTCATAATTTTTAAAAATTTATTTTTCTTAATCTTGATCTTATTTCATATTAATTATTTAATAACGTAATTTTTTTTGTAAATATAAGTTATTATATATATAATAACGTGTATTCACATAAACATGAACCCATTTGTCGAGTAGGCCTAAATGTGACGGTTGTGACTAAGATGGTACCCTTGGGCTAAATCGGTGGAGCATTGGTTCCTTAATCGCAGGCTACATGTCTACTTCATGTTTATTGTCAATTTCAAAATTGTGACATTCTTTTGTTGCCACCAAGATGTCGAATCATTAGTTTTTGGTGATCATCATTCCCATTCTCTCGTGTACTTTAGTTTCAGTCCCCATGTTTCATCAGCTAATCATAAGTTCATAACCTGAACTGACACTCCTTAGGTTTAGACTTCGACCGACTTCCCAGGGCTATGTAGACAATTAAGGAGTTGAACAACAAAATCAAACTAAAAAAGAAAAATCGCCTTTGATTTTTCTTAAGATTGTGGAAAGATTTTATGAGTGAAAACATTGTCACAGTGGAAAATCGCATGAAGTTGCGATGAGCTTAATGTTATGATTTGCTGAGAAGATAATATCAAAAAGGAAATATGGCTTACTATCTTATACTAATAGCAAGGCATATAAAAACAAAACCTTAGTTCTAGGCGCTAAGTAAAGATTTGACAGTGGCTAATTAGAATTGGGGGCGATTCATCGATATCTTAAAGTGAATTGATATCAGTAAAGAAGAAATATTACCAGGTTCAAATGTTGATGTGATCATGATTAGGATGTGTGGATTTCATTTGAATGATGAAATTTAGAGGAAGAAACATGACCATGTCCATATATGGATGTGTCCTAGATAAATATTTCAAAATTGCCATGTTGGCATTTGGATGAATAAATTAATAGGGGTGCTCATTTTATAATTTAAACCATGTAGAATTTAAGTGCATTGTTGAAAAATGCTTGGAAGGAGATTGTAATACATATTTATGAATTGACTTTTTAGACTAATGGCGGGACCTAAGGAGCCATACCCATATATTTGGATGTATTAGAGAGACTTGCCTTGGTGGGCTAAGAATAAGGATCATTAAATCAGTCTATCCATTCTTGGTTGTTCTTAGTTAGCTCATGCAAATAGAAAACTTATTTGTGGGCTTAGGCCACAACAAGCCTAATAAGAAATCACTTATTTTAATGCCCAAAAAAGGAGTTAATTATATTAAATTATAGATGCATCTCATCCGTTGATCACCAAAATGATCAAAAAAATGTCATGAAAGGCTCTCGTCTTGTTTGTCGATCTCTCGAGTCATCTGATGAGTGACAATGAGCTCTAAATTTTATATATAGTTGCTCCATTCTCCTCATTTGTCATTGATGAAGTTTTAGACACACGTTGTCATGTAACCGAAGTCTAAGAGAGCTATTGGGATTGTTTATTCCTCCTCCTATGCCTCTTTGCATAGTATTAGGTAAAAACTTCTCCTAAGTCATCTAAAGTGCAAGATTATGTGAGATAAAGGCAACTAACATTAATTACGTGAAATAAAGGTAGCTAACATTAATCTCGTTGTTAATTTTGACTCTACCAAGGAAGGAAAAGAAGGTGATTTAATGGTACCCATGGGAAACAAAGTTGTTGAATAGGGGGAAGTTCTCAAGGCTAGGAAACTTATCTTGATATCAATAATTAGAATCCTCGAAGATAGCACCACATTTGTTTTGACATAGGTTAACATTTCTATTATTTCACTTATGATGCAAATTATATAAGAGAACACTTAAATCCTCAATAAAATTTCTAAACAATTTCATGTAGAAACTATTTAAGGTGGCCACTAGTGTTTCACAATCTAAGGATGCACTACCAACTATTATCATTGCTATATAACTCAATGCTACATTACCAACAACTAAGGTGATTGCACTAGGGGTCACCCAGAAGGATAAGTACCTTTATGTACGTTGATTAGTGTCGAGTCTAATTTTTTTGCATTCCCATTTCTAATCCAATCTAGACTAGACCCTATGCTCATCTAATGTAGATCCTCGACTTGAGTTAGGAATTTCGTTTGATTTTTGGAGTCGCCACCCAACTATTGTTGGGAAATATTGAATTAAGACTAAAGGAGCGGATTAGTCTTAATTTGGACCACTAGTCGTCGTTATTTCCTCTTCTCGTTTTTGAAAAGAGGAAAAGGGAAAACTATAGTTTCTAAGTCCGGAGGCTAACCTATTAAAACCTTACGGTTACCACCTAATCTCCTAAAATTGTTCCTATTTAGAAATGTGTTTTATTGTGTTTCTGTTACTTTTATTATGTTTTTGAATTATTTCAAGAAAATGATTTTGTTATTTCATTTTATGGGTTGACCCGAATGGGTGCTTACGTACTTGCTATCCAGGATCAAACAAGCCGTAGTTCGCTTTTCTGAAAACTTTAAGTGTGTTTGTGAATTTTAATTTTGAAATCTCTTTTGCTTTATGTTTTTACTATTTTTTTTGGATTTTCTAAAAAAAATCTAAGCCTAAACTTTTATTGATTTTTGAAAATGGTTTTTAGGAAAAACATCAATTTTGGATTTATTTGAAGAAAATGATTTTTCTAAGTGCTAAAATTATTTTTTCTATTTTTTTTTATAATTTTTGAATTTTTTATTAATTTTTATGATTTTTCTTTTTTTTTTTGGTAATTTTATGATTTTTATCATTCTTCTACAATTTTTTTTATAATTTTTCTAATTTTCATGATTTTTATAGTTTTTATGATTTTTATTGATTTTTATATTTTTTTGAATTTTTGTTAAAAATTTTATCCTAAACTATTATCTATCCTATTTTGAAATCTAAAGTTCTATTATTATTTTTCTAGTATTTATATTGTTTTTCTACATTATTATTTTTTTTATTATTTTTCTACATTATTAAATCCTAAAAAATCTAATTTCTAACATTTTCCTATTTACGGAAACATAAATAAATAAAAATTAATAAATAAATAAATAAATAATAAATCAAATCGGAATAAAAATAAATAAATAAATTGGAAAAAATCCAGAAAATCCGACTTACCTGGATTTGGGTAGGTGCACGGGTCGGTTCGGTCGGGTCGAATTGGGTCGGGTCGGATCGATCGGACACAGCAGCGGAGGATGCTCGTTCACGGTGTTCCGGCGGTCTTTTGTCACGGGTGAGGTGTCGAATCTTAGCTTCTCGAGAATGCTGAATCCAATGGAAGCAGTGGTTTGCTCCCAGAACGTCTCCTGGTGGCGGCTTGGCTCCGATCGGCGGTTCGCGGTTTTGGGTTTCCTCCGATGCTCTCCGATTTGCTCTCTTTTCTCACTTTCTCTTAGTTGTGATTCGTTCTCTGGCTTCCTCCGTTCGATTTCTATTTATAGGCACTTGAAACCGAGCTGGATAAGCTCGGATTTCCTCCGATCGAAGCTAATCGGATTTTTGGTTAAAAAAAAAACTCTGATTTGTGTAAATCCATCGATTTGTTGCGATTTGATTCCAATTAGATGATGTTTATCTCATTTTTGTTGAAGAACTGTTGGATTTGTGTAAAAAATCGAATCCAAACGGCCAAAATGCGAATTTTTCTTCCGCCGGCGATCTCGGACTCGAGGTAGAAGACGATCACGTGCCCGGCGCGTGCGTTTCCTCCAGCCAATCGGATGCTGCCACGTGTCCTGGATAAGTGAAAAAAACTCAAAACGCGGAAACTGCTTCCCCCGCGATTCGAACCTGTGACCGAGCCCTCCTGCGCGCGCCTTAGCCCGTGGTCCGGACCAACTGGGCTAGCCTATTTTCCTGATTTTTCTAATTTCGCAAATTGCATATATGCAATGCGATTTTTTTATTTGTTTTTTTATTTTTTGAAATTTCAGAAATTTATAAAAATTATTTATTATTTATTATTGCCATTTCTGAAATCATTTTTCGAAATTGATGTGTTTTCCTATTTATTTTTATTTTTTTGAATATTTTTATTATTTATGCTAAATTAAAGAAAAATTGAAAAAAAAATGGAAAAATTAAGAATTGATTATTAGTGATTATTATTCATTCCTAGGGCAAAAATGGGGTGTTTATAATTAGGAAGGAGTAGCACAAGAAGAGGGTGTGTAAGCACCTAAACCTCTAATGGCCATTGAACAAGTTCCATCTACTGAAAATGTAAAGCTCACCTTTGAGGCTCTTCCTCTTCGAGCTCCAACTTGTAGGCACTAGCTATTGGCATAAGCATACCATGCATAGGTGCAGACAAGAAAACGGATTAAATTGTAAATCAAATTGAACTAAATTGAAATTTTGGTTTTTTTTTTTTTCAATTTGATTTGATTTGGATTTAATTTATTACTTTTTGTTCAATTCAAAGCCTCAAATTGAAATGAATTGGTTTACAGTTAAAAAAAGAAAATGCCACCTTGAGTTGTTAAAGACCAAAGCCTAATGAGCTACCCACTAAAACAAAATCTTACAACTAAGTTAAACATAGACATCTTATTCTCCTCTCTCTATGTCTTTCATGCCTTAGTCCTCTCTCTCTCTCTCACTCACTCACTCACTCACTTACTCACTCACCTTTCACTCTAAGTAAAACCTAGTTACACTCTTCATCTCTCAATGATCATTCTTGTGCATCCTCAAATGAAATTATATTAGCAAGGAAGAAAGATTAACATGTCTTGATGTTGATGTGGATCATGCGCATGATGTATGGATCTTATTTGGATGATCAAATTCAGAGGAAGAAACATTACCTCATCCAAACATCAATGTGTTTTGGAAAAATATTTTAAAATGGACATATTAGCTTTTAAATGAAAAAAGCTAATAGAAGTCCTCATTTTATATTTTAAAATTGAACAAGATATAAGTGTATATCTAAAAAGGCTTGAGACTAGATGGTAACATAAAAAAGTTTATGACTTAGTGGATAAAAACAAATATATAATTAATTGAAATAGATCATATATTTATATAGATAATTAGCTACTTGTAAATAGCCTCAAGATTGAGCGGGATTTTCTTTTTAGGGAATATGAGTCTGCGGATTGGGGAGAAAGGAGGCTCAACAGGAGGAGTATTCTATCATGGGAGAAACAAATAGCTATTAGTTAAAAAGCATCTTCTATAGCTCAAGCGGTAAATACTCTACAGGATCAAAACAAATGGATTTCCATTTTAAATGTGAATAAATGACCTATTTGGAATTGCGCTTGACCTAATGGAATAGACTAAAAACTCAAGAGAGAGATGAAGTAGCTTTTGTAAGGAGCACCAATATAGGAACCATGTCTTAGAAACTAACTCTAAACTTATCATAGAACTTGAGTAAAAACCTAACATTGTAACACCTAAATTCACTCTAAAATAACAAAAACATGCCTTGAACTATAGAATTTTCATTCAATCATTGAAAGTCGGGTCAAGGAAAGGATTTCCCACATATCGCAACTTAAAAGATTAAAATCTCACTCAATTACTTAAATTTGGTTAAAAAAACCTAAATACCTAAGAACTTAAGTAAAAATTGAGAAAACCTACCTTAATTAAGAAAAATAATTAAAAAAAATAAAAGGCCTTAAATGGTAAAATTTACCTTGAAGGTAAAATGTTATGGTAAAAGGAAAAAAATTATAGTAAAAGTAAAAATTTTTAGTAAATTGTAAAAATAAATAAGTAAATAATAAAAAGATAAGGTAAAGACATTAACAAGGATGAATCCTTCATCTTTCCAAGACATTGAAAAAAAAAATGAATGGCCCTACATTATCCCTAAAAATAATATAAAATATTATAGTATAATACATTTATTTGACAAAATGCCCCACAAAACACTATAAAATCACTATATATATATATATATATACATACATACATACATACTTATCTAACTAATTAGGTGTCACCATGCATGGAATTGATCAACAAAAATCATAGAAAAATCTTCCAAATGGGGAACAAAAGTTGAAAAATTGTAGGAAGTTAAAATAGATTTTTTTAAGTGCTAAAAAACTTGTAAAATTCATTAAAAAACCAACCAAGTGTCCAAAAATTATCAAAAGTTAAACAAATACTTTTTGATTTGCATGGAATATGTGTATATATTTCCAAACTTGTTTAGCCACTACAATATTAAAAAATAAATTAAACATGTGGTGGAAAATCCTATAAATATGGCCAAGAGTTCATTATGCTCTCCACACCAAAATTTATGTCACAAAATAAGGAAAGGGAATAATAGGAGAAGTCTCTCCCCTCCCCTAGTGGTAGTCAACAACCTTGGAGGATTCGTGGTGCTCGCCATGGTGGCAGTTTGCATGAAAGGGTGGTTTTTAGGTTTGATTTTATGTTTTAGTCATTTGGTCTCCTTTCTCCATGAAACTTAAACTGTAAGTTCCTCATAATTTCTCTTAATTATGGTAATTTTTCTAGGATTGATATCTCTCATGGTTCAAATTTTTTTATAATTAAAGCTAGTTATAATACTATAACCAATAATTTGCTAGTTTAATACAAAAATTCATATGACTAGGTTATGGCTTAATTCCGACTTTCATATTCTGATATATGATATTTTATAATATTTAAATTTTTTTAGAACTTTTGTCCCCACTTGATAAAAATATTGTCTAATTATTTGATATTTTCAAGCCCATTTTGTTAAAAATAGTTAAAATAATAATATATTAATAAATTTTTGCAAAATTTCCGATTTCATTATTACTTAAATATAACTCATTTTCACTACTTTATAGAATTTATCTTATCAAAGAAATCAATTTTGGCAATCTCCTAATTATAATCCCCTTATTAAGTCATTATCGATAATCGAAGACTATAATACTTGATCAAACATAAAGTCCTATAACAAGTATTTCATCTTATTTTCATTAATTAAGATTTTCAAAATTTAGACTGATAATAAAGAAAGCCCTAATTTCATCCCATATGAAAATAATTACAATAATGTACAATAAAATAAGAAAATGAATAATGCTACTCTAAAATGGCCTTATTTCTTTTTACCTATCTATTGGAATTTTTCAAAATCTCTAATGGAATAAAGCACACTCAAGCTACCCAACAAGTGAGTAGCTTGTCTCACAACAATCTTTATTTTAATAACAAGATATTAGAAGTCATTATACCTACTTGTACTTATAATATAAACTCTGTTTGTGCATGCAATGAGTGTGAATGCAATACTTGTAGTAACTAAGCCTACTTGTTTTGGTGTGTCCAAATGTTATTTATAAATATCAATTGTATTGTGACACGAGTATAAGTCACATGAGGGTCTATTGCATAAGACTGGGTTTAGTAGAGCAGTGTTTTACATCGTAGTCAACTCCTCGAAACTCAAGCTAAAGTGGGGATTAATTTCTCTAGCCTCATGACACACCAATCAACATCATGCGGATAGCACTATTGGTTGTTGCATACACTCTAAAGGACTTCTTTTCTTGCTTGATACATATAATGCCTATCTTTTTATCACTTATGGAGCAAATGGTTTCCACTCACACCTTTATAGATTTTGTGCTATAGGTACAATCAAAGGAACAACAAAAAATGCCACCGACTAATGCGATACGTAAAAAGAGGGACAAGTGAGGTCATATACAGATAAGTTAATCTATTTCTAAAAGATTCAGTTCATTATTCCTTAAGTACTTATTATTTCATAAATGAAACCTTATAGCCACCGGCTAATTGTCAAGGTTTATCATTCTGTACCCTCATAATTAGATAGTGGATGTGATAAGAGTTTTCAAGATGCGACAAGTTTAATCACAATTTATTGTAAATAATGGATTTTAGTCAAATTTGACATATAAATGAATGAATAAAACAACAAATAAAATTTTCTAAAATAAAAGAGAAAGGGATAAAAGATTAAGCATGGACTTAAGATGGAGTTCAGACCCCCCCTTATTATCCATGATCTTGTTATGTTTACATTCGTGAACTTCACATTTCTTTTATTAATCCTTCACAAACAAGACTTTCAAAAGCTAGGTACACAATTTTTTTACTTAGTAAATATAAGTATAATGCTCATTATAAAGAATGGAAATAATAGTTCACTTAGTACTACATTTAGCTCTCACTTGAATGATGGTAAAATAATGAACAAAGCGATAGGTATTAACAAGTTCTTCTGGTGAAATTTCATAAGAATGTCATTATGCTAATGAGGTCTTACTTTAAAAGATCAAGCATCCAATTAAGCTAAGAACACTTGATTCTTCCTCAAGAACAAAGAATTTGTCACACGCACTAGAGAGTTATTGAGATTGTCAGTTCCTCCTCATATGCCCCTTTCAAATCACATCCCTTCATGTGTCATTAGATCAAGACTTATATATATCTATGTATGTATGTATTTATGTATATATGTATGCAAGGTAATCATCTATATTTGTATATGATCTATATTAAGGCGTTTGATCCTTAATAGTATCATGAAATTTGACCTACCACATAAGGTCAACAATTTTATATGCTAGCAAGTAGATGAAAGTAGGTAAATTTTTGCTTTATAGGGACTTCATTTGAAAGTTCATTTTAAATGCTTCCAATCATGTAAATCAATTTAAGCTATTAACTTCATTTAAAACAACTTTTGAGATAATTGAATAAAAATCATTACAAACATCTTATAAAGCATGTGAAAAATATTTTTCCATTGACTTCAAATCCATCCATCCATTCTTAGCTAATTAAATGTATATAACATGCAAAATAGTTGTTGATGTGTTAGTATCTCCAAGGTTATTGCAACATGCCTTTAAGGAGACCACTCATTATGAAGTCATCATTACTATATGAAGGTAAGTATGAGTCACGATCTACAAGCTTAAAGTTAAGGAGGGATCAACTTAAGCATATAGTGTAGTGAGTGTCATAAGCAAGATGGTTTGTTTAAAGTTCTAGTACACTTTAAAGGCAAGTTCTACTTCCTGTGAACAAACTAGGCATTAGTTGATGTCACTCTCCTAATGAGCTCATGACAGGCCGAAACTAGTATGATAAGTTGAATCTCTCAATCATATGTGAGATTATGATGGTGTCAAGATGACTCTCCTAAAGAGGAGGATGGACTTGGAGCAAACCTAGAAAGCCAAGATGAAAAAGCTAGCTTGCCATCCAAAATTTGAGTAAAAATGGGGATCTAGAGGATGGTTGAGTGTTGCATAAGCATTCCAAGGGAGAGAGCCTCTTGTCTTGTGATGAGTGGCATTAGAGCCAACATTATTTTGTAGAGTTGCTTAAATGCTACCTTAGTGTTTTTATTGCATGGGTAGTTCTTGTTGGCGCAAATGAGCTTGTGTAGATTAAGCTTGAGAGGAAGAGTGACAACAATAGGGAGGATATTGTTCTAAGAGACACAATTACAACATGAATTAGATTATAATAAGAATCTTCCTGAATCTTTGTAAATGTGCTTTGCTAGACAAACCCTACCATTAGGCAACTTACTAAGAGGTGATCTTAGAGGATCGGTGAGTGTTAGAGGGAGCTTGTGGAAGCTCGAAGTCTTGGTAGAGATAATCTTGGATGGAGTTTAACAATGGAGTGAATAAGGTTGATGATCTTTAGGTATGGATATGGTAATAAATTGGCCTCACGTTAAAGGTGTCATGAATTTAGGTGGTTATGATTCGAGAGCCTAGAGTCAGGATGGAGGGATCAACTCATGTGTATAGCATAGTGAGTGACATTAGCAAGGTAGTTTATTCTAAAAGTGTTTATTCTCTAAAGGTGGGTTTGACCTTTTATAAGCAAACTATTTAGTAGTTGATGTTGCTCCCCTCATGGGGCCATGGTAGACTAAAACCAGTAGTGGGATAAGTTAAACCTTTCAATCATATGTTATACCATGATAGTGCCAAGATGGCTTTCCTAAGGAGGTGGATGGGCTAGGAACAAACTTGGGAAGACAAGATGAGAAGACTAACTTTTCGCCCAAAATTGAAGTAAAAATGGGAATTTACAGGATGGTTAAACATCACATAATCACTTTAAGGGAAGAATTTCCCATCCTATGACATATGCATGTGGAGTTTGTATCATTACTAGCACCATAAGATGTACATTTGTAGTGCATGTGCTTAAAATATAAGAGAAGTAATTAATTAATTAATTAACCATCAAGCTAGGTAAATAAAATATGAGATAGATTAAGGGAAAAAAAATGAGTTTGCACCATTATTTAACATTCATTAAGGATGATGGAGTAATTTCTTTTTTTTTTTTAATTTATATAAAAAAGAACCCTTCTTACACCAAAATAGATTATTATCCTTTAATATAATAGATATGGTACAAATTTAAACATAGAAATTGCTCTATTAAAATTGCTTATCATTTTATATTTGTCCAGTTAAACTAGTTAGTTAGCCTAATGCCACTTTATCCACTAGGCTAGTTCATTTGGATCAAGTCCTAATTTTTGTATTAATAATTGTGAAACTAGAAATAAAAATTGAAGTTGTTACTTAATTTCATTAAATTGACATTGTTAGAGTATTCATGAAGATCATGTCGATTTTTACTCATAATTGACTCTATTTATGATATAGTTTATGTAATTGTTTTTTTCTATATCATTTTTAAATACAGTATAAGTAGTATATCGGTTTTTGTATTGTCTCTAGATAGCCCCAATTTGACCCCTCAATCCTTAATCCTTAACCTTATCAAGATGAAGCTTGATGGGTTTTAACAATTTACTAATATTCACCATTTACAAAATGTGGCGAAGTATGTGCTATAAAACAAAATTATAACTAGACTGATGAGGATCAGCTAGCATGAAAAAGGAAGTAGCCAAAATTCCATGATCCATTACATGGCATTGGAGGCCTGATGACTCGAGCTAGAGCTAAAAGAATGAACGAAGCTCTACAGGGACTAGTCATGGACTTGCAAGCTAGGGAATCAAGTTACACTGAAGGAGCACATACATATGTCAACTTGATTCATGTGACCATGTAAGGATAAAATAATTTAGGGACAATAAATATTTGCATGGACCGCTACACTAGATGATACATTCGGTTTTGTTAATTTTTATCTTTATTTGTTGGTTTATTATTTATGTTATTTAGTTGCTTACTTGGTGACACAAGGATAGAATAGGCAACTTAAGATTTTTAGTATTTGTTTTGGTTTGTAATTTATATTATTTAGTTGCCTACTCGGTTACATGAGGATAATGTAACAAATAAATTAGGTAACTTAGTATTTCCATATTGTGTTAGGTTTTTCTATGTTGTATTCGTATGCTATATACGCCGTGCAAGGGGGGCGGCCAAAGACAACTTTGATATATGAAAACACATCTTTTTCGTGAGATACGAAATACCTTTTTTTTTTTTTTGTTCTTTTGCAAAAGAACTTTTCCATAGGATTCTTTACCGAATTACTAGGAATAACTTTTTGATAACTTAGGTTACAATCAATGGGTTTGATTGGGGTCTAGTTACGCATCGCTTATTCAAGACGATCCTCGAGGTAATTGAAACCAACTAACATCGTTGGGGTTCTAAGTTTAACATACCTAGGGTTTCACGCATCATTTGGTATCAAAGCTTTGGCTTCTTGAATCAAGTAAATTCTATCCTTTTCTTTAATTTGTCTGTTATTCTTTTCATATTCGTCTATTTTTTTTTCCATATTCATATCTGAAAAAAAATTTTGTTCTTTTTCATATTCATCTGTTGTCTTTTCCATATTCATAGACATAAGTCATAATATATATATATATATATTTCATACTTGTTCAGTCATTACAATCCATTAGGGTCGACGGTATTTAGGTTTTCTTGAACAATCAATTGTGTTCAATTCATAGCTTATCTACAAAAAAAAAAAAAAAAAAATCAAATTCGGTTACAAAAGAAAGAATCAAGAACCGAAATTCAAAAAAAAAAAAAAGAAATTCGGCCTTGAAAGAATTACAATTGCCGAAATCACAAGATAGCTTCTTAAATTGTCAATTACATAATTGGTTGAGTCAATTCACTTTCCATATCAATTGTTTCCAATTCCAACCATGATAGATGCTTTGTGATTTCTATATCATGCATCCGAAAATTACATTCTATAATCATTCATTGTGTTCGATGCAAATTATATCCTTTTGTGTTTGATTGCATATCTATTCAATAGTGAATCTTTTCCATATCAATTAGATTGTATAGTTAGTCTTCCTTCATTCACGTGACTTAGGCCAATAGTAATCATTAGTGTTGACTTAGTAATTTGAGTTTAGGAGTTCCAAATTGAGTTATTAGCAAAAGAATTACAAAAAGTAGGTGGTGAGATCATATTTTATGAGAGATATACACGAGTGGAATTGTGAGCAATATACGAGTGAGTGTGAGGAACATAATTATATATTTTTTGTAATTGTGATCATAACTTGCTGCAAATTATTAGAATTATGTCTGGACAGAACACTAATGGGGGAGAAAGTCGGGTGATGTTTGAGGAATTTATGGAGGAGATGAAGAGGATCCTAATGGGTGAACTAGAGTAGATCCATGACAAGATGGATAAGATGGAAATGAGTAGGGAATCGTCTAGTAGTATCACTGTCAGGCGAGGAGTAGGTAGACATAATAGGGGAGGAGTTAGGATAGATGAAGAAGAGGAATCTGATTTTGGAGATTACTAACACGTGAGGGATAGGAGAAGTATCCAAAGGCGTGATAGTAATTTAGGGAGTATTAAGTTGAAAATCCCAACTTTTCAGGAAAGAATGATCCGGAATTGTATTTAGAATGGGAGAGGAAGATGGATCATGTCTTTGAATGTCACAACTACACTGAGGAGAAAAAGATGAAATTAGCTGCAGTAGAGTTTTTAGATTACGCCAGTGTATGGTGGGATTGGTTAGTGTGTAATAGGCGCAAGTATGGAGAGCGACCTGTTAACACTTGGGAGGAGATGAAAACAATCATGCAGAAGTGTTTTATTCCTAGTCACTATCATAGGGACTTACTTAGGAAAATCCAAGGGTTGACTTAAGTGAATAATAGTGTAGAGGATTATTACAAAGAGTTGGAGATGGCCATGATTAGGGCAAGAATTGAGGAGGAGGATGAGGCCATTATGGCTAGATTCATCAATGGATTGAATCAGGAGATAGCTAATGTAGTAGATTTTCACCATTACTTAGCTATGGAAGAGTTATTGCATAGAGCTATTAAAGTAGAGCAGCAGCTAAAATACAGAAGTGAGCAGAGGATTGGCTCGACTTCCAAAACTCCATGGAAGTCCACGTGGAAGAGAAACTCCATCAATTCAAAGCCTAAGGGGGACATGAGGGCTAAGAATCCAGCTACTGCATCTAAAGGAAAGACTGACACTAAACCCTCTTCCAAGACGAGAGATTTAAAGTGTTTTAGGTGTCAGGGATTTGGGCGCATTGCATCCCAATGTCCAAATTAGAGGGTTATGATTATTAGTGATAGTGGGGATGTAGAGAGTGCGAGCTCTAAGGATGAGGAGTCACCATCACAGGAGTATGAGGATGTTGACTTAGAGGGACCTGTGAGTGGCGAGTTGTATATTACGAGGAGAGTGCTTAGTATACAACCCTAGGAGGATGGTGAGGGGATCCAACGTGAACATATTTTTCATATACGGTGTCATGTGCAGGATAGAGTATGTAGCTTGATAATCGATAGTGGTAGTTGCACTAATGTTGCTAGCACTTTGTTAGTAGAAAAGATGCAGTTGAAAGCAGTGAAGCTTCTTAGACCATATCGATTGCAGTGGTTGAGTGATTGTGGGGAGGTACTTATAGCTTACTCTATAGGGAGCTACAAGGACGGGGTTATGTGTGATGTGGTACCTATGCACGGCTAGTCACATCTTGTTAGGGCGACCTTGGCAGTTTGATAGAAGGTTATATATGATGGGTACAAGAATCAATATTCTTTTGTTTTAAACAAAAGGAAGGTGGTTCTTACTCCATAGAAACCATGGGAAGCTTGCGAGGACCAAGTGAAAATTTCCAAAGAAGTTAGAGTAAAACACGAGAGTGTGCGAGAGTAAGGAGAGAAAAAAGAAAAGAGTGGGAGACAAACATTGGTGAGCTATGAAGGAAGAGAGTCTAAAACATTGAGAGGAGAGAGAATTGTAAGAAAAAGTAAGTGTGAGAGTGCAATGTTGGCGAGGAAACAACTACTTGTACTTATATACAAGGATGTTTCTTTTACTTATATTAACACTAATCTTTCGTTACCTAGTATGGTGTTTTCTTTTGACCTTGTTACAAGAACAGATGGCTAGCTGTGGATAAGAGGAAATTAGATGCAATTCGGAAGTGGCCAATACCAAAGGGACGTGTCAAGACTGTGTTTCATCAAGGGAAAAGGTTTGGGTGCATTTGAGAAAAGAAAGATTTGCACCACAGTGAAAGCCTAAATTACATCCTAGAGGAGAGGGACTTTTCTAAGTCTTGGAGCGCATCAATTACAACACCTACAAGATTGATTTGTTGAGTCACTATGGTAATATAAACGCAATTGTAATGTTTCTGATATTACTTTTTATAATACAGGTGATTCGAGGACGAATCTTTTCGAGGAAGGAGGGAATGATGAGGATCAGCTAGCATGAAAAAGGAAGGAGCAAAATTCCATGATCCATTACATGGCATTGGAGGCCTGATGACCCCAGCTAGAACTAAAAGAATGAATGAAGCTCTACAGGGACTAGTCATGGACTTGCAAGCTAGGGAATCAAGCTACACTGAAGGAGCACATACATATGTCAACTTGATTCACGTGACTATGGAATGATGAAATAATTTAGGGACATTAAATATTTGCATGGACCACTACATTAAAGGATACATTCGGTTTTGTTAATGTTTATTTTTATTTGTTGGTTTATTATTTATGTTATTTAGTTGCCTACTTGGTTACACAAGGATAGAATAGGCAACTTAGGATTTTTAGTATTTGTTTTGGTTTGTAATTTATATTATTTAGTTGCCTACTTGGTTACATGAGGATAAGGTAACAAGTAGATTAGGTAACTTAAGATTTCTATATTGTGTTGGGTTTTTTTCATATTATATTTGTGTGCTATATATGTTGTGCAAGGGGGGCGGCCGAAGACAACTTTAATATATGAAAACACATCTTTTTCATGAGATATGAAATACTTTTTTTGTTCTTTTGCAAAAAGAACTTTTTCATAGGATTCTTAACTGAATTACTAGGAATAACTTTTTGATAACTTAGGTTACAGTCAACAGGTTTGATTAGGGTCTAGTTACGCATTGCTTATTTAAGACGATCCTCGGAGTAATTGAAACCAACTAGCATCGTTGAGGTTCTAGGTTTAACATACCTAGGGTTTCTCGCATCATAGACACAATATGCTAGCACAAAGAACGACCAATGGAAATGAACCAATGGGAAGTTTTAAGTTTTCTATCTTCCTTCCTTCCTTCCTTTCTTTTTTTTTTTTATTTCCTAACAAGAAGTGTGAAAAAGATTGTCATGGTTGTCATATACTTGTTTAGAGTCTTAAAAAAATATTTTTCATACTTTTTAATATTAACTACACATTTTGGGGGGAAAAAAGTGTATAATTTTTTTTTCTTTTATTTTGACACCTTAACAAGATTTGGTAGCATTTTTCTCAAATCATCCCTCTTGTCTAGTATGTATACATATATTTTTCCTTACAATCCTTTTTCTTTTGTTTTTATTTTTGTTTTGTGGAACAGTATCATATCGTGGCTTTAAACTTATCGTAGATACACAACGATAACATTTAAAAGTATAGTACACTTGGTAATAAGTCCCAATCAAAACCAAATTAAGAATGAAATAAAGTTCTACTTAGGATGAGAACAACCATAGAATTTGAGTTGATAATTGACTGCCTCTTCTTTTTATTCATATGAAGTTTCAATACGAAAAAATCAAAATAGCTTTTTCTAAAAATAAGGACTCTGGTTGCACCTAAACTAAAAATAAGGACTCTAGTTGTACTTAAACTATAACTGTTACTAGAACCAAACACTAATACTATTCTATTCCAATGTAAAAATGACTAAAAACTAATTGACTAATTCAAAGAGGCATGACACAAGGCTTGATGCAGACACATGGTTAATGCAGCTTCATGCAACGTCAAAATACTTGGGATTCTTCCTGGATATCCCTGCAGTCCTCCTTAACGCAACATTACCCTCCCCTTTCAAATGAAACTCGTCCTCAAAGTTTAAGAACCATTCTTTTAATTACCAAGAATTCTCCCACGTGGCTTCTTCTTCGGGAAATCTTTTCTACTTAACGAGGCTCTCTTCTACAAACTTAGAGCCCTTTTTAACCCATCGTGTGTCCAAAATCATTTCTGGTTTGATGATGAGTTCTCTCCATCTTCAGAAATTGGTGGCAAGTCAGAACTGAAAACATGACCCTCACTATGTATTTCTTGAGCATGGACGCCTGGAAAGCTGGATGAATATGGGAATTGAAGGGTAGTTTCAACTGGTAAGTTACATGACCAATCCTTCCTCAACTTCGTATGGTCCATAGTAGAGGTTAGTAAGTTTGTGATAAGGACTCTTAAATACTAAATGTTGGCAGTAAGGTTGTGATTTGAGAAAGACCAAATTATCGACATTAAATTCAATATCCCTTCATTTTGCATTTACCCGTGGCTTCTTAAGATTGTTTGCTGCTGCCAAAATTTCCGCAAGTTGTTAAGGCACCTCCGGAAACCAGTTGCTGATTTACACCATGAATGGGACAAGTTCTCTCATGGTAATGTGGAATTGCAGGAGGGGATGTCTATAGAGAGTCTCGAAAGGCGTTATTTTGGTGGAAGAATGATGGGAAGTGTTGTACCATAACTCAGCCCATGGAAGGAATGAAGACCATTTGCAAAGTTTTTAGTGAACAAAGCATCGAAGGTACAGTTGCAAACATTATTCACGACTTCTTATTGGCCAGTTTGAGGGGTGGTAAGGCGAGCTCACCTTCAATTAGTGTCAAAAAGCTCGAAGAACTCCTACTAGAAATGGCTAATATAGATGGGGTCTCGATCGCTAATTAGAGGCCGTGCCATTCCATGAAGTTTTACCACCCCCTCAACAAAATTTTCAGCTACCACCTTGGCTGTGTATCGGTGGTATAAAACCATGAAGTGAGTAGATATGCTAAGTTGAGCTACGACAACCAAGATAGTATTTTTGCCATTAGAAGAAGGGAGGCTTTCAATGAAGTCCACGGCTATATCATCCCTTACCTGGCATAGGATGGGCAATGGTTGAAGAACACCCGCAAGCGATAAAGTTTCTGCTTTGACCCATTGACATAGTTGATGGGAAGCTACGTATATCTTCAGAGTGTTGCACATGGAAGGCCAATATAATTGTTGGACTAATCATTTATAAGTTTGAAGCACACTTGAATGCCCTCTAAATTGGAATTGTGAAACTCATGCAACAATTGATGAATGACTGGAGAGTTAGGAGCAATGCTAGTAAATTGAGATTTTTGTGGATATTTTAAGGGGTGTTTTGTAGTTTTCTTTTTGTTTACTATTATAATAGTTGAGGATAGGACTTGCCAAGTCTGGAAACTTGTATTTTTTGCTTGTCAACACAAAACATTAGAAGTTTAGTGTGTAAAAAAAGTTTTCTGTTGCATCAGTAAAATATCTCTCTTTGTTTTCCTTCTCCTCTATCATCCATTGCTCTATTTACTGTAGTAGCATTTCCTTTTTTCTTTTATTGCAACTTCCTTCTTCTTCCTTTTATCTATTCTATCATGGTATTAGAGCTACAAAGGATCTTAAAAGGGGCAGGAAATACAAGAAGAAAAAAAATAGAAGAGAGACATATAACACACACACACACAAAGAAAAGGAAAAACAGGGACTTCATGGCTTCTTCGAGCACAGTAACTGTAGCTCCCACGCTTCCAATCCTTGATGGTGAAAAATATCAAGTTTGGGCTATCAAAATGAAAACTCATTTGAGAGGGCTAAGCTTATGGCAGTATGTCGAGACGGATCGACAACTGCAACCTCAAGTTGAAAATTCAACGCTCAATCAAATTAGGATTCATGAAGAAGAAATTACTAAAGCACCAAGAGCCTTGTCTCATGTTCAAGGTGTGGTTCCAGATGCTATTTTTAATAGAATAATGGCTCTTGAAACACTCAAAGAAGCTTGGGATAAACTCAAGGAAATGTATATGGGAAGTGAAAAAAACAAGAAGAATTTAGATTTTAAATTTGAAGATGGAGTTCGAAGTACAAAAGATGAAAGATAGTGAAACTATCAAAGTGAGGAGGTGGAAGAGAAACGCTACTGTTGGAAGCCACTGATTTTATTTTTTTTTCATTTGTTTCACAGTGCCTTAAGAAACAATGCTCTGATACCACTTGTTGGATAGATCTAGCAGAAAACAGGAAAAAAAAAAGAGAGGAGAGAAGGAAGGGAATTTGAAGAAGAGGACAACATTCTACATCTCATTAATTGACTTTTAACCTTTATATATAAAACAAAGTTTGCTAACTAAACTTCCTTGATTGATTAGAAATTTGTCCATCAAACCAAGGCAAAAGATAGGTTCCCCCATGCTTTCTTATCTAACAATATCACCTCAAGCATGGAGCATGTCCTATCTTACACAAATAGTACAAAAGAAGATAACATCGGAACTTGAATTACACACACAAACACAAAACACAAAAGAGAGCAACAGAACAGCAAATAGGGCATGCCTCAATAGAAAGGAAGCTAAGGAAACCTTTTGTGTTTCCTCTGTGCCCTAATATTTGAAGAACTGCTCGACTCTGATAAACATTCAGTGGGGTCATCATCGAAATATCTAGAAAATTCTAATTTGGCCAGCTTAGAAATGAATGGCTGCTGTCCTCTTTCGCTGGTGGCTTGAGTCTCATCTCTTGACTTGGTGAATTTTTCCATTGGAAGATTGAATCCTGTAGCAGTAACCTCTATTTTTTGAAGTACATCTAAGATTTTATTGATGGCATCTTCCAAGATGGTGCAACTTATCATTGACACCTTATTCCAATCGTAAGAAGCTGTGTTGTAAGCCACCAGGACCAGCTTCTAGATTTTCAATTCCTTCTCTGCTAGTCACCATCGGTTCTGGCTCTGATACCAATTAATGAGTCCCAATCCAAATCAAATTAAAAATGAAATAGAGTTTTACTTAGGGTGAGAACATTAACAACTACAAAATTTAAGTTGATAATTGCCTGCCTCTTCTCTTTATTCACGTGAAGTTCAATTACAGAAGAAACAACAACAACAACCATTCCTAAAAATAAGGACTCTCTAATTGTACTTCAACTGCTGCCATTACTGGAACCAAACACAGCCACCATGCTATTCCAACGTAAACATGACTAACAACTAATTGACTAGTTCAAAGAAGCATGAGACATGGCTTGATGCAGCTTCATACAACGCCAAAATACTTGGGATTCTTCTTGGATATTCGTGCAATCCTCCTCCTTCATCTTCTTTTCAAACTTCATTTCAATTCATAGAATTTTCAATTTCAATGTTGCAAATTTTGATAAACTTTTAGAATGATTCGACCTTATCTGAAGCAACATCATAGGCATGTGTATTCTCATTCATCATTTCACTAGGTACCTGTATGGCATTTCAAAAATGTCACCTTAAGAGCGAGAGTGAAGCATGGTCATCGTTTTAACTTATCTTCTCTCAATTTATCTATTTAAAATTATATCACTTATAATTAATTATCGAAATTATAAAAAAAAAATAACATTACAAGGATATCACAAAATATTTTAAGAACTTAAATAACCTAATCATATATTTGTAAATTAAGAAAAATTGAAACCTTACAATAACCAAACTCAAAAGTGTTTGTGTATGTATTTCCACCTTAGTCCTTCGAAGGACTTGTATCAATCTTCTTCTTCTAACAACAAAATGATAAGTGAGTTTGTGGGGGAATTCATTGCATTAAGTCACTTAAAAGGAACTTATACGTAACTTACCATCAAGAGCTTGACATGAGCCACATTACTAATAACCTTAAAATTAGTTATCGATACAACCTTCCACAACTATTACCAGTCTTTTACTAATTATGGTAAAATGACCTTAAATCTAGTAGATACATCATGTTGCGTAAGCGTATCAAAATTATAACTATCAACAACTTTTTTGTTAATTATTGTAAATGTAGCTTAAACTTGGTAACAATTATTGTAGCAACGAATTGTCGAAACTATAATTATTAACTTTTTGTTGATTTTGGTAAAAGTCTAATATATCTACTAAAATTGTTCCACCATATTAAGTCATTGAAACTGTAAATTTTATCGAATGTGCGTATCTATTGAGGTAAAAAAGTACATTGAATATAGTAAAATTATTTTATTGTGGTAAATAATCAAAACCATAAATGTTTTAACCAAATGTGGTAAAAGTAATACAAGTTTAGGATGGTCGCTCCATTGTAGTAAAACATCAAAATTATTGCTGCTGGCCTACTGTAAACTCTTTACCAATATGGTATTTGGTAAATTTGTTTCCACTATGGTAATGATTAGTAGTTAACTTTTGTAGATTCATGTAAATGTACAAACTTTTGCCCATTTTTTTGTGAAAGTACTCCAAATCTAGAAAACTTGTCATATCATAGTAAGTTGTAAAGTCAAAATTATTGCCAACCTTTTTCTCGATTGTGCTAGAAGTGTTTCGAATCTTTGAAAAATTATTCCATTATATTAAAGAGTAAAAATTATCTTATCAATTTTTTGTCGATTATTGTCAATTACGGTAAAAGTTGTTCCATTTGATAAAAACCATTAGGACTAGAAAAATTACTAAATTTCATTGTTTGTAGTAACACTTCAATTCTCATTAAAAAAATTTCCATTATGATAAATTACCTTAATTATAGATGTTAAAAACTTTTAATTAGAGAAATATATATTTAATCCTTAATCCTTTTTATCTAAGTAATTAATGTCATTTTTTTTCTATTTAAATTTTCAATGTTTTTATACTTTTACAAAAACTTTATGCTTACCCTCAACACATCAATTTTTAATTAATCTAAAAATAAAGATGGATGGTCACTCATAGCCATAATCGAGTTGCATAACCCATACCACCCATAATAGTATATAGCAACTTGAAACAAAAATGGCCTTGGGGTGATCGTCTTAACGCTTAAGGGTTTGTTTAGTTTTCTAGCTTTATTCCTTTTTTTTTGTTATTGTTTATTATTTTATTATTAAATTATTTAATCATTATATGTAACCACATTATTTTACCAAATTAATTAACATTGACCACTCATAAATTAACACTTACAAAAATGGATAGAAAATTTAATTGAGTTGACGGCAGTCAATTTTAAAAATAAAAAATAAAAATTTTGGGGAATCAAATGAAAAAAGATAGAACATTAAAATTTTAAAAAGAAAACAAGAAAATTTTGAGGATTAAATAAGTATTTTCTCTTTTATCAATGGTTGTAAGAATATATCAAATATGATAAAATTATTTCATTGTGGCAAAACGTCAGAGTTATAATTACTATCATTTTTTTTGTGTGATAAAATACTTAAAATTTGGTAAATTCATTTTACACGTTTGGGAGTAGCAAGAATGGCATGAACCACATCAACAGGAAAACAAGAAAGTATTAGAAAAGACAAAAATGCTCTCTTCTCTCTCCTCCCCACACACTTCCCTATACACACTCACCCGTAAGACCCTTAGGAACCACCGCAACCAACCCCATTAGCCTAGTTCAGTAGTTATACACCACCTACTAGTATACTATCCACCATGACAATTCCGACCAATATAGCTGTGCCGGACGGCTGCTTGTGGAGGTGACTATGAACAATGCCACCGGTAGTGGACTACACTTGGGAGTGCAAGACCAAAACGCTCATCCGGAGGTGAGCACGGTTTCTGAGGTGGCATTTAATGTCAACCCAAATATGGCAAGTCAATGCCCTACTTTTCCAGCTGGGAAAGAGAAAGGAAAAACCATAGCTAGGAAAGGCAATGTGGAGCCTTGTGCCAACACAGACCATAGCAGGTCTAATACCTGCAACAACAGGCCCATAAGCACCAAAATAGCCACACATCCTAGCCACACCCCACGTGCCGACCAAAATAATTCCACTTCTGGAAATATTGCATGGGGAAGAGACAGCACATTCCCGAACCCTTGAGGAGGCCAACCGGATTCCACTTAGCAACGGTCACCCAACTGCACCTACACAGGCGTCTCCGGCCGCCAGAACTTATGCACAAGCACGTAGCTCCAAGGTGAAGGACAGCACACCAATGTTTCCCATGCAATACGTGCCGCCGGCCGCCAAAGGCCCCTCCCCAACAGTGCACATACCCAAGGCAGTTGGGGACCTGGGAGCGGCTTTTTGGAACACCACACTCGTGGGCTATTTCCTTGGCCGCAAGCTACCATACTCTTTAGTCCGTTCCATTGCCTTCAAACTTTGGAAGGAATATGGCCTCGTGGATGTACTAGGCAGCTTGGAAGGATTTTTCTATTTTCGATTTGGAGGGGAGAGCGACACAACACTAGTCTTGGAGAAGACATGGCATTTCGCCCAATGTTTTCTTATTTTGCAGAAATGGAGGAAGGGCATGCCACTAGATAAGGCGCAACCCACCAACATCCCCGTGTGGGCTACTTTCTCGCGAATTCCATGCGAATACCTAGGGGCGGAAGGCTTGAGCCACATAGTCAGTGGCGTGGGAGTGCCACTCAAGGCTGATGTCCTAACGCCTAGAAGGCAACGTGCAAACCATGCGAGGGTGCTGGTGGAACTTGATGCTCGTGAGGAACTAGTCAACCAAGTAAGGTGGAGGGTGAGGTGGAGGGTGAGAACGGTGTGACTGTGGAAGTCAAGGTGGAATACCAATGGCTGCCTCCACGTTGTGCGACATGCAAGGTGTTTGGGCATAAATGTCAACCTACAAAGACCACTCAGAGGAAAGAGGGAGAATTTAAGGTTACGGAAAGCAGCTCGGTCGCCCCACGAACAGACGTTGGCCAGCAGGTGCTGCGGAGTGAGGAGAAGGCAGGCCAGAGTCATGCGATGACCACCAGCACCATCCCACCAGTGCACCAAGCCTGACACCTTCTAAGTGCAAGACAGTAGCTACAAGAGGGGCACCAAATGGAGGGCACGAGATGCCACCAAAGGAAGCCTGCATTGCCAAGGAGTCTGGAGACGGTCCCCGTAATCTGAGGAGAACATTGGTCGAGCGGATGGAAGTGGACAGTGGCTGTCAAGCACCTGGCGTGAAGTCTGCAATAGCCCTGGCGACAGAAGAGAAGCCCTTGGCAGCAGCTGTGATGCCAATCTCCCCTAGCCGTGTCACGAACACGCCAATGGCTGGTCAAGGAGGAGACGTGGCAGATGGGGATGTTGATTTTGAGAATACCCCACTAAACAAATTATTGGTTCATATGAACCAAAGTTCGGAAACTCAACCATGGCCAACAGAAGTTCTAGCTCCTCTAGTCGTAGGAAGAAGTAGCGTAAGAGGAGTCGAAATTTCACCTAACAGTATTGTCTTCACATCTCCATGTCAGTGGCAGCATGGAATGTTAGGGGTCTAAATGACCCCATAAAACTTTCGAAGGTTAGGAGGTTGTGTGCTATGCATAGCATCAGTTTGATTGGCCTATTGGAAGCTAAAGTAAGTGCAGCAAATGAGGCTTCCGTCAAGAATAAATTGGGACCGAATTGGCAAGTATGGATTAACTCCATGGCACGAAAGCGCATCTGGATAGCGTGGCAATCAAGGGAGTGGCATATATGTGTGGAAAAGGAACACACACAATTTCTACATCGTACCGTGACAAACTTGAGAGCGAACAGTATTATGGCACTCACCTTTGTCTATGGATCTAATAATGATAGAGAACGCAAGGACCTATGATTGCATCTCGAGAGGTTGGCCCAGGTTATAGGTGATAGGCCATGGTTGGTCATGGGCGATTTCAACACCACTCGCCTAGTCACAGAGAAAGAAGGAGGCTGAGCATCAGTCACAGAGGCAATGTTGGAGTTCCAGAGATGCCTAGCTAAAGTAGAGGTGGAATATTTGAGATATTCTGGGGATTTCTTCACATGGACCAACAACCAGCAGTAGGCGCCTATCCTTAAGAAACTTGACCGAGCCATGGTTAACCTACCTTGGATGAATTTGGATCCAAATGCTCATGCGCAATTCCTTCCACCTATCATATCCGATCATTCACTAGTAGTGGTCCGTATGGAATATGGATTGAGGACCCGAAGGAGCCCTTTCAAATTCTTCAATTATTGGGCCGACCATGAAGGATTCCATGACCTAGTTAGTGCCATTTGGAAGAGGGATATCCAGGGCTCCCGTATGTTTCAGGTAGTTCAGAAATTAAAGCTAGTTAAGGAAGGGCTCAAAAGCTTAAATAGAACTAAATTCTCCAACATATCACAAAGAGTACAAGACGCGAAGCGACGGTTGGTGCAAGTGCAAGAAGCCATACATGAAGCTGGGGACACCAACCGGTTAGAAGAGGAGCGAATAGCTTACAAAGAGTACTATACCCTTAAGGGGGCGGAGGAGAGTTTTTTCAAACACAAGTTCAGGTCCAAATGGTTGGAGTTGGGGGACAGAAATACGGCTTACTTCCATAAAGTCATGAAGAGTCTTCACAACCGAAGCTCCATCCACAGACTGACCCGTGAGGATGGCAGTGAGGTGGCAGGGGAAGAGGAGGTCGGGCTAGAGATACTCCACTATTTCCAACATTTATATAACCCACCTACAGCTCCTACCACCATGTCGATGTGGGGAGTTTGTTACCACGGACTCTTACAAACCAACAACAAATTGACCTCATTGCTGACTACTCAAATGAGGAGATAAAGCGGGGATTCACATCGTAAGCGAATGGAAAAGCTCCTGGCCCGGATGGATTCTTGCTCTGTTCTTCAAGAAAGCCTGGGACATTATAGGTGAGGACTTGATCATTGCCACTAGAGAGTTCATGACATCAGGGCATCTATGAAAGAGATAAACAACACGGCCATCACTCTAGTACCCAAAGTGGCCAACCCCACTAAATTGGGGGACTTCAGGCCAATTGCATGCTGCAATGTTATTTATAAGGCGATATCTAAAGTGCTTGCAGCAAGGATGAAATCGGTTTTACCATCCCTAGTGGGGCGGGAACAGGCGACTTTTGTCCCGGGCAGGAAGATTTCGGATAATATCTTCTTAGCCCAGGAACTCATGGCAAATTATCATGCCAAAGTAGGAGCTCCTCGCTGCATGATGAAGGTGGATCTCCAAAAGGCCTATGATACGGTGATGTGGGATTTTGTACTAGGGGTTCTTTCGGCTATGCATTTTCCTCCCCATTTCTATAGGCTAATGAGTCAGTGCATATCAACGCCAAAATACTCTGTCAACATCAATGGGGAGTTAGTGGGTTTTTTTGCGAGCAAAAGAGGATTAAGGCAAGGAGACCCTATATCTCCTTACCTATTCGTCTTTTGTATGGAAATTCTCTCCATGCGATTGAGACAACTAATACGGCATCCGGGGTACTCACTTCATTGGAGATGCCAGAATGAACGCCTCACCCATCTCTGTTTTGCATATGACCTCCTCATATTTGCCAGGGGGAACAAGGAATCTATCTCTTTGGTACGACAAACCTTGCAGGACTTCCAGGCCATCTCGGATTGGCAATAAATAACCACAAGAGTAGCATTTTCTTTTCTCAGGTCCCAGCAAGTATAAAGGAGGCCATAATCCAGTGCACTCAGTTCAGTGAAGGCAAACTACCGATGCGGTACCTAGGGGTTCCCCTCATCTCGTCGAAGCTCAAAAGACAAGATTGTGAGATGCTAGTGGAACGCACCTTGGCTCGAATCACCTCGTGGACAGCAAAGCACTTATCCTATGTGGGTAGGCTTCAGTTAATCAGATTGTCCTTGTCTCCATGCAGGTCTATTGGTGCTCCATCTTCATCCTTCTGAAGTCGGTTGTTAAAAAAATAGAACAGCTACTTAGAAATTTCCTCTGGAGTGGCAACCCACACATATTCACTAAAGCCAAAGTCAAATGGGCTGAAGTGTGTCAACCAAAAGAAAGTGGTGGTCTAGGGTTACTACACATCCACCTGTGGAACAAAGCCATCCAAATCAAGCACATTTGGAGACTTTGCAAGCAGGGAACAAAGAGCTTATGGCTAGAATGGGTTCATTCCACTTACTCAAGGGAAAGAATTTCTGGTCTTCCAAGGCACCAGCCGTCTGTTCATGGACATGGAAGAAATTACTCAAGCTGAGAGGTTTAGCTAGATCTTCCTTCTATTGGGAACCAAATAATAGCCTTGATATTTCCATATGGGCAGACTTTTGGCTCCCGACAGGACCTTTAGATACCTTGTTTAGTGCTTGGGTCATGCACAGCACGGGCTTTCCAATAACACAAGGCTATGCTCCATAATGAGTGGCAATGAATGGAGTATCTCGGAGGGACCACCGTGGAATAGTATTAGCATTCCCCACTCCATTAAACCGAATAGCACAGAGCAGGACCGACTTTGTTAGAAACACTCACGATTTGGAGAGTACACCATAAAGAGTGATTATACTTTCCTCAACCCCCCAAGACCCAGTGTGCCTTGGCAGAGAGTAGTATGGAATAAAACCTCCCTCCCTAGACATGCCTTCGTACTATGGTTGGCTTGGTTAAGGAAATTATCCACCCTTGATAGGGTACAACCGATGGGGACTAGTGCAGTCTACTACGTGCCTCCTATGTAACCGGCTTCTGGAGGATCATGCCCACCTTTTCTTCCAGTGCGATTACACATCGCAAGTCTGAAGTATAGTCTGTGACTACATGAATTGTCCAGCTTACTCCAACAACTGAGAACAAGTGACTAGATTTTTGATGACTTTGGGAGACTCACTGACACATTAGAGGTGGCGTGCAACTTTAGCAACAGTAGTCTATTGTATATGACACATCCGAAACCAAGTGCGTCTAGGGAATGATCTCCCAGGGATTAACATACTAGCAAATCACATATGAGCCTACATAAGGCCATTGTAATCCTATCACCATCCTTTACACTAGTGCCTAGGATTAGTATGCTAGCACACTCATCGTTGATGTGCTCCTTGTAATTTACTTTTCCTGTATTGTATTACTCAATATTGCAATTCAATAAATTATTAATTACTGAAAAAAAGAATGGCACGAATGCTTATGGCATTAATACAAAATTGGAGGCTTTTACACAGTAAACACTGCTGAAACGTTTCGGAGTAAGCAAGAATGACACGAATGCTTATAGCATTGATACAAAATTGGAGGCTTTTACACAGTAAATACCTGCCGAAACGTTTGGGAGTAAGCAAGAATGGCACGAATGCTTATGGCATTGATACAAAATTGGAGGCTTTTACATAGTAAACACCTGCTGAAAAAGCAATTAATCATCTTAAGGATTTGACCTGCTCTTTTTACTTTTACGGCTATCATCAGTGTCCTTCCTATCACCTTTCTTCCCACCTCCACGACCTTTCTTTGGCATCTGAACCAAACCAATACGAAATTTATTAGTAACTTATGGAAACACATGATAACGCATAAGAGAACCTGCAGAGAGGAAACCCAAGAAGGGATACCTGGGCACTGAATGTCTTCAAGGGATCTCTGCTTTTTTTGAACTTCCTTTCAAACGTTGCCGTCTATTTGAGTTGCCATTTCCCATTGCAGCTCTAGCTAGCTTTACCATCTTGCTAGCTTCTTGTGTAGTGGGGTCCAACAGGTACTCAGGCACATCGCGAAGGTGAGGGGCTGGAGGCTTCTTACTAAGCACCTTGTCATGTTTCAACAAATCTGCTCAAGTAATATAAAACACATCACATCCAATGATCATAACCCATCTGCTATATAATCAATGAGCAAGAATGTCATTATATATGGTACCTAAGTCCTTTGGATTGGCTTCAAAATGAGCCTTCAACCTGAACGGGAAAAACAACTTATCACACCACAGCCAAAGAAATTTCTCAAACAAGAGCATTTGAAAAAAGGTGGTCTAGCAAAATTATGTGGTGTATTCTAGCTAGACTTGCTAGGGTTCATCCTGGTTTGGCTTGTTTGTTTCCAGTCCCAACCTCAAATTTAGAATTTAAAATATTCCACTCTGAGGTCTGAACAAACGCAAATATTGAAAGGCTATACATATCACAAACGCTAGTATTCATGAAAATAGCATTAAAAAAAAAAAAAAACTATTCTTACAGTAACCTTTCCTCCACCTACAACTGTGTTTATAAATGAAAGTGAAGATTGCTATTGCATCCTTTACTTTGTAGAGTTTAGAAGCTTTTTAAATATTTAAACATATAGCAATTGTAGTAGTTCAGTCTGAATAAATTCATTTGAGTAATCCCAGAAACCGTAACTCAATCCAAGAAAACAAAATAAAATTTTCATATCCAGGACAAAGAAAAGCAGATATTTTGCTTTTGTCTGGTTTCATCGTCCCAGTTCATTGGCTTGGATAAGCAGTCATAGGAACTAAAATACTGCTAAGAAAGATCAGCACAAGAAAAGTAAGCTGCATGAGGTCAAGAAAAGAATGAACAGAATATAACTACAGCAGTCTCACTTATCAGAATTGAGCATCTCATTCCTCAAATCCTGGGCCCTTGATTCTCTAACAGCAACTTTTGTCACACTCTTTGCAACATCCTGTAAAGAAGCTCCTGTTAGATGGAGCAGCATGCCAATCCCTGGAAAGAAAAGGTATATATTAAAGTACAAAATCAATTTACCTCAGCTCTGTAGCGTAAGGATTCAACAGCTTTCTCAGTGAGCAGCGGAAATGGCAAGAGTAACTTAGCATCCTTCTCATCCTCCCCCAAGAAAGATTTAATCTCTTCAATGATCTCCATCTCATCCGAACAAACCTATTAAGAGAATGGCAAAGATGGTAAATCCAGTACCTCTAAACATAACTTTCATTAAAGATATAAAATTCATTTTTTGGATTAGTAAGATATAAAATTCCATCTCAACAGATGCAAACAATTCTCCCCAAGAAGGATCAATCTGAACGGGAGATCTAGTTGTTGTCATACTTTATGCAACAGGTGGTGGCATGGCAATTCAAACTAAAGCAATGTATTTTCAAATTAAAAATGAATACTAAGGTAAGCAAAAATTACAACAATCCACATTTTGGTAAATGAATAACACCTTATCTTGCTTGGGTTTTAATTATAAATTTCCTATTAAAAAATTCAACTGACTCTTTTTGCTCTCCATCCTTCTGGACAGAACAAGATCATGCAACAGGCAACAGTAATTCCATGTGCAAAAGTCATATACAAGAGAAGAACTAGAGAAACACTGTATCTCCTACTAGTTACATGATACAGTTAGTAATATTAAAAGAATTGTCCTCATATTACTCTAGTTTCATGTAAAGACAAAATGGCCAAGAATTTCTCATTACAAGATGCTACCCCAGGCTTAATAACTAGTTACTTGCAAATGTGTAATGAATAAGAAAGCCAGAATGATAAAGCTTTCTTCCAGAGTAGCCATATGCAGTATATCATCTCATCTTAGTAGCATCTTGGAAAAAGCAACAATTCAATAAATCTGCTTCTAGAGGGGAAAAATAAAAAGCTTATCATAAATTCTGGCTACACATTAATGATGTTAGCATCAGTTGTAGCAAACATCCCAATAAAATCCTTTCATTTGCATATTGAAGACTCAAGCTCCCAATTGTCTTCCATGCAGAAATGATGACCAGGTATTTTGGGGTAACTCTCTTTGATTCATATAGTCCTCACAGAAAAAATTAAAAAATGCAATGAAAGAGGTGCAAGAACCCCCCCACCCATTCCCAATATTAAAGAGTATGCAACATAAAGAGTAGAGACAAAGCGCTCCATTGACCCAGATCTCTTATTGGTGGTGATATCTCATAAATACACCTCCCTCCATGCCTCTTTCGTGAGCATGCCTCTCTGTGTCTCAGCAGCAGACTGCCCTTTTTTAATCACATTAAGCCACAACTTTTAACCCTTTAAATGCATAAAGTTTCTATGAGGTATAAACAAATTTTGGATTTTTTTTTTTTTTTGAATGAGTCATCCTTTGGCCATCACCAAGCCCCTAGGTTAGGAGAGAACCCACAAACTGGGATGGCCAACCAGGTCTAAAGCCTGCACCCTAATCTCATGGATGAAAGTTAATATGCCAAGCACATGTACTATAGCGGAGGACATTTTGAAGCTTAGCATAATTTCCGTAGGACATGGGCTCTACTTTCTAACTGTTTATATGCTGTTCCAAAAAAATAGCTCTAATAAAAGCACAAACTTACAAGGGAAATGGAAGATCCATTGCTGTATGCTCTTCCAGTACGTCCAATGCGATGTATGTAACCTGCCACACTAGATGGCATCTCATAATTTAAAACCTGCAGAGCATAACCCATATGCTAAAGAGTTAACCATCTTCCTCAACAATAACTAAGCAATGGAAAAAGTCAGAAGTGAAGTGGAGCATTTCTCCTCTTCAATATGCAGGAACCTACACATTTCTAGAGTTTAAGCTCAAAAACAGCAATATGAAATGTGCTAAATAAAATCCATTAAGCACAGGAATTCACTGAAGGAATTCAAACAGAAAAACTTCAACACCAAAATATGTGGTTCTTTTCCAGATCACTATCACAATATCATAAACCTAAACCACAAATTCTGTATGAGGCGCCTGGTTTGACTAAGTTTTAAAGCTTCCCCAAATAAATCTAATAAATATTACTTTGGTCAGTACTTCACAGAAAAGGTTAGATAAATTTTGTTATACAAACATTAATGACTGAAAATTAACATACCGTATGGACATTTTTAAAATCAATTCCCCTCACTACTCCAAATTCAGAATCCAATTTTGGCTTTGTATGCTTCCGGGACTTTTTCCGCCTTGCAGGTTTCTCTCCATTGGCTTGTTCCTTCTCTTTTAATTCACTGTCATCAGTTGCAATCAAATAATCAAATAGCCCAGCATTGAATTCCTGATCAATAGCAACAAATCAAATAATTAAAGATACATTTCACAAGGAAAAATTAGATTATGCAAAGGTCATAAATGTCCACAAGCAGATTGATATGTTCTAGGGTTCAAAACAGTAAACAGATTGAAATTCTATGATATTAGGGCACAAATTGGGGAAATTTTATTGATTTAGGAAGAAAGTGCAAAAGTTATCAGTTTGATAACTCCAAGAGGAAGCTGCTCTCCAAATTCTCTCAAAGAGAACCAAAACAAACTAACAAGTTTTCTGGACTACTTCTAACTAATATCCTAAGGCTTATTTATAGGTTAACTAACCAACTACAAAAACACTAAGTAACAATACAACAAACAAGCTTGACTCCAAGTGAAGTCATTTCCCACTAAATCGCCTTGTCCTCAAGACGAGTAAATGTAGTGAAGTCCCATAAACCCATAGTCCCAGACTTCCACTGTCAAAAATGAGATGAACAAAACTTGGAAATTCAGATGCCATGTTAATGCATCCCAGATTAAAACAAGTAAAATAGAAGACCAAAGCATGGCCATATCTGTAGATGATATATAGAGTTGAACCATCAAGTATAGGCAAAAAGGCTATAAGCAAATTCTAGTGAAAATCGCCAATACCGATCTTTCCAGAATTAGTGGAAAGAGATGTTGCAACAAAGATCTCTTGCAACTGCTTGTATGGCCAAACTCCAACTACTGCAAGTAATTTTGAAGTTGGGCTGGAAGAGAAGACTTGTCGTAGGTTGAGTGCAGCCACAAAGACATCCTCTGATGGTTTTAGTGACTGTTCTACAACAAAACAAGGCAGTGTCATCAATTGTGGGTTTGAAAGGATAATGGCCAGCACACTGATGAGGCCAAGAGAAAAGTCACGGATCATCCAAAACACTGCTATTAGGCAACATCAAAGCAGTTAGCTTCAGAGAACCATGCCCTCCTTCGACTTTGTCACAACTAACTCCTACTTCATTGACAGTAACCCCTACTTCATCAACAAGAACAGAGAATTTTTTTTTCGGATAATTGATAATTGTATTGAATGATAGAAAAGTACGAATGAGTAAGTTAAATAAGATTATAAATGCATACAATCAATAATTGTGCTAGCATGACTAAATGTGTAGCATCTAAGCTAAGACTACAATGGCTTAACATAGGATCGAATTTGGTGGGCTAATAGGCTAACCCCTGGGAGGAGTTCCCCTAATCTCACTTTGTTCGGGTTCACCATATACAGTAGACTATTGCCACTAGGGCAGCTCGCCAAGTCTAATGAGTCGGTAAGTCCCCTAGTGCCTCCATAAAATTGGTAATTCCATGCCAGTTGTTGATGAGGCTGGGCGATGCAAGAAGTCACACACTACATTCCAAACTTGAGCTGTGTAGTCGCATTGAAAAAATAGATGGGCATGGTCCTCCGGATGCTAGTTACAGAGGAAGCAAGTAGTGGATTGCACTAGTCCCAAATTATATAACCTATTAAGGGTGGAAAGTTTCCCTAGCCAAGCCAACCATAGGACAAAAGAGTGTCTAGGTAAAGAAGATTTGTTCCAGACTACTTTTTGCCATGGTACGGTAGGCCCTAGAGGGTTAAGGAAACCATAGCCACTCTTGATGGTATACTCTCTTGTCTCTGAGTGTATCTAGCGAAAACGATCCGAAACTGCAATGTTCAATTTAAGGGAGGGTGGGATGCAGATGTTAGTCCAAAGCAAGCCCTCTGGGATACTCCATTCATTCCCATCCATAATAGAACATAGTCTCGTAGTGTGTGGAAAGCCCATACTATTCATAGCTCATGCACTAAACAATGTGTCCAAAGGTCCTATTGGGAGCCAGAAATCTACCCACAGCGAGATTTCAAGGCCATTGTTGAGCTCCCAAATGAAGCAAGATCTTACCAAGCCTCTCAGCTTTTGCAGTTTTTTCCAAGTCCATGAACAAATGGCTAGTGCTTTACAGGACTAGAAGTTCTTGTCCTTAAGTAGAGTGGAATGAACCCACTCCAGCCATAAACTCTTTGCGCCCTCCTTGCACAGTCTCCATATGTGCTTGATTTGGATGGCTTGATTCCAAAGATGGATGTTCGGGATCCCTAGGCCTCCATTTCGTTTGGGCTTACACACTTCCACCCATTTGACCTTAGCTTTTGTGAAAATGTGTAGGCTGCCAGTCCAAAGAAAGTTCCTTAGTAGTTGTTCTATCCTTGAGACAACCGACTTAGGTAGAAGGAAAACAGAGCACCAGTAGACTTACATGGAAAATAAGACAGATCTTATTAATTAAAGCCTACCCACATAAGACAAATATTTAGCTGTCCAGGAGTTGATCCGTGATAGAATGCATTCTACTAACACCTCACAGTCCTGCTTTTTGAGCTTTAAGGAAATGAGAGGAACCCCCAAGTATCGTATTGGTAGTTGACTCTCATTGAATTGAGTGGATTGCAGGATGGCTCCTTAGTACTCGATGGGACATGAGAGAAGAAAATGTTGCTTTTGTTATTGTTGATTGCTAATCCCGAGATGTTATTGTTGTTGCCTTTAGCAAATATGAGGAGGTTGTTTGCAAAGCAAAGGTGGGTCAAGCGTTCATTCTGACATCTCCAATGTAGTGAGAAACCCAGTTTATGGATCAACTTCTTCAATTGTGTGGAGAGGATTTCCATACACAGGACGAACAAGTAAGGGGATATGGGATCCCCTTGCCTCAACTCTCGTTTACTTGCGAAGAAACCCACCAATTCCCCATTGATGTTAACGGAGTATTTGGGTGTAGATATACATTGGCTTATGAGACTGTAAAAATGAGGAGGAAACTGCATAGCCTTGAGCACTGTTAGGATGAAGTCCCATCTGACTGTATCATAGGCCTTTTGAAGGTCCACCTTAAGCGTACAGCGAGGAGCTCCCATATGGGCATGATAGTTTGCCATGAGCTCTTGGGCCAAGAATATGTTGTCAGTTATCCTTCTTTCCAGAATGAATGTTGCTTGCTCTCTCACAACTAGAGTAGGCAACAGCAATTTCATCCTTGCAGTAAGGACCTTGGAGATCGCCTTGTAGATTACATTACAGCAAGCTATTGGCCTGAAATCTCCCAGTTTAGTAGATTAGCAACTTTAGGCACTAGGGTAATAGCAGGTACCCTAAAATCAAGAACTCTCTAGTTGCAGTGATCATGTCTACACCTATAATGTCCCAAGCCTCCTTAAAGAAACGAGCCGAAAATCCATTTGAGCCAAGAGCCTTCCCATTCGCTTGCGATATAAAATCCCATTTGATCTCCTCATCCAAGAATGCAGCATCAAGGGTGAGTCGTTGCTGTTCATTCAAAGTCTGGGGTATGAAGCTCTCCTCGTCAACGGGGATGCTAGGGGATGTAGGGGGATCATATGAATGCTGAAAATATTCAAGGACTTCTTGCTGGACCTCGCTCCTCCTCTAATCTAGAAGTATCTCCAGATGCATGTATGGTGGTTTGCAATTGGGCCAACTGATGCTTTGCAAGAACAGAGAATTCAGTGCTAGCAACACTTGAATTGGAGTTAAAGTACTCTATTGCAGATTTATCCTTAGTTGAACTATAGAAAGCCTTATCAACAATATGAACCACAACTAAACCATGCAAAGAGGAATTAAGACTTGTGAAAGCTTCAACAAAACTATCACCACATGCAAATTTAGTATTAGGGAGGTTTGTAACTTGAACATTTTGTCAAACATCTGGATTGCGACCACTAGCATCATCAGCCAAAGAGCCCAGAACATTCTCTAAATCAGTAAGGGTTCTCCCATCGGTGACAAGAAGAATCACCAAGAACAAGTCCATTTTGCTTAGACAAAACCCTAGCACAACCAAAAACATGAGTGGAAACCCTAACTCGACTTGAAGTATGGTAAAAAACCCTAGCATAATCTTTAGGGCGATTGGAAACCCTAGCTTGACCAGAAACTCGGCGTGGCAACTAACGCATGCGCAAAGGAGAATGTAGATAACCACAATGATGTGACTTCTGGAGGTTGCACAATTGAGATCAGCCTAGACAACACCGGCGTGACTAAGAACGATGCAATTCACAATGAAGATCGATCGATCAGAGGTCGCCAAACGGCGACAAAGAACAACATCAATCGCCATGGTTTGATGATGACAAACGAGTCTTCTGATCTCTAGAAGCAACAGCAAAAAAACTTCAACATATAATTCATCAATTTGTGCTTTAGATCCAACATTTGAGCTTCGTAAACTGAGCTTTGACAATGAAGATCAATAAGTTGCAACTATAGATCCACTACTAAAGAACACATTTCCTCTGTGAGATGTTAGACTAACTGACTTTGATTATGTAATTGAATAATCAAATCAGATATGGATTGTTCAAGAGATTGTACACAATCATCCATGCAAGTCATTGTTGAAGGAAGAATCCACAGATGGTGCCAAATTGATATGTTCTAGGGATCAAAACAGTAAACAAATTGAAACTTTTATGATATTAGGGCACAAATTGGGGAAATTTTATCAATTTAAGAAGAAATTGCAAAAGTTATCAATTTTTGATAACTCCAAGAGGAAGCTGCTCTCCAAAGTCTCTCAAAGAGAACCAAAACAAACTAACAAGTTTTCTGGACTACTTCTAACTAATATCCTAAGGCTTATTTATAGGCTAGCTAAGCAACTACAAATACACTAACAGAAAAAATACAACAAATAAGCTTGACTCCAAGTGGAGTCATAACACAGATCCTCAAGTGAAATGATATATTGCTATCACTTTTAACCAACAAAGTCAGGTTTGGTTGAGAAGGCCCACCAATTTACATGCATACCTCAAGGATATGAAGACGAGAATTTTGAGGGAGCTCGGCATTGAGAACTGCAGAATGAATTCCAAACTGGCAAAAGATATCCAAAGGAAAAGTAATTGACACAATGAAAATAGATAATGGAGTGATGGCATGTGTAAGTGCGAAAAAAGAGGTGTAAATAAGAATACCTTCTCAAGAAACAATTTCAGTCTGAAACCCATGTCAATGGTATTTGTAAATATCAAGACTTTCTTCTGAACCAACTCAAGCTTCAGGAGTGCAAAGATGTAAAGCAATTTATCATTAACCTTGCAGGAAATCTGAAATGTGAAAAAAATTATAAGTTCTGTCAGCAGGTAGATAGCAGAATGAATCATATCCAGATCCTTTTTTGGGTAAGTAACCAAAACAGGATCCTTCTCTGAAGATCTAATGGGACGGCAATCAAATGACAGAATAAAAACAATGTAATAGTGAAATAATAAAGAACAAGCATCCTGATGAGCAGCTATCATTTCTTCAGCAAGATGACAGCATAAAGGTGAGATTAGTGTACCCGTCCATAGAATTGAGTTTAGATTTCATTATAGAACAAGAGATAATATGAAAATATGACAAACCTCATCCAATGCTGAACTAGTGGTATAAATGACTCAAAGAACTCATGAGCTATTTAAGTTCAACTCGATATTTACTTGAGTTTAACTCAAGAGTAGTCAAGTTAAGCTTGAGCTCGAGCTCGAGCTAGAGCTACTCCAATAGTTAATCAAGTTAAGCTTGAACTTTATAATGTTTGACTTTATTAGTTTGCAAGACTAATTGAGCTCTATTTGAGTATAAATAAATATTAATTAAATTCAAATAGTATTAATATTGTTATAATTAGAAGAAAAAAATATTATTTTGGATAAATCAAGTTCTAAAGAGCTTAATTGAATCAAGCTTAAGCTTTGAAATCTAGAGTTGAACTTGAACTCAAAATTCTAAGCTTGATTGAATTTGAGTCCAGCTCAAGCTCAGTATTATGTTGTCTCAACTCGACTCGTTTACAATGCTATGCTCAACATTGCTATCCTAGAGTTCTGATGAATTGCTGTCCAGGAATTTTTTTTCCCAGAAAAAGATCAGCTTCAGACTACATATTAATGTGCAATATGTGTTGTAACCATGAAAATTATTATTGCTAAGGTCATGAGGTAACTGTGATAGCTAATCAATTTGCAATTCCATAAGACTACTACGCTAAGGAGTAACATCTTGCCCTGGAATTGCACACCTGATATAAACACATCAGCCAAGCCACAAATTAATTAGTCACTCAATACAGCTCTTTTAGTTGTTATTTATCTCTCAAAGCATGGGGAAGTGCTTTTAAATAGAAATACAATAGGCCATCTTCTGCCAAGCTCCTAAATGTATCACAAGTAACTCCGAATAGACATATGAAGTTGTAAACAAATCCAAGCAAAACTTTTCAAAAGAAGCTAAGGCTTTGGCACTTCCAGAACATGACATATATGACTATTAAATTTTTCTTTCCCGATTGTCCTAAATTTTTTTGACAACCAGACTCCCTAAATTGCTAAACATTTTAGAGTATGATGCCGATACACAAAAGCAAGAACTCCTATATATGATTTCCTGACTAAAGCAAATAATTTCAGAGAGTGATAGGCTCAAAATCTGCATAATACAAAAAGGTGAACAGCAATAATTACCCAAAATTGCTGAACATTCTTAGGGATAACATCGTCTTTAACATCTCCAACTTCTGGTAAAGTCAATATAAAAGGGTTATGCAAAATCAATTTCTTGAGCTTCTCGACATCAGCACTGCAGGATAGCAGAAAAACTGGCCATTATTATGCTAACCATAACATAAATTCAAATGACGTTGGCCTATGAAATGCAATTCAGTTCATTCATGTGACAAGACCATAAAAAGAAAGTATAATCTAGGCTGTAACTGCATGGTATTTTAGGAACACATTAAAGTTATTACCCAACCAAAAAAGAAAAAAACCCAGAAGAAGAAAAACCTTGAGGTAGCAGACATCAAGATGCACTGACAACGTCTAGGAACATGGGCTGTAAGAGCTCTTAGATCATCTTCATATCCATAGGAGAGTAAAAGGTCAGCCTGAAATTCACAGAAGTCATAATCTTCCAAATGACAAAGGAAAAAATTCTTTTAGCAGATCATCAACAGGGGTGCGATTCTGCAATGAGAATTCAGAGGCACAATACTCTTCTAATATTCTTTCTTTTATTGGGTAGTAACACTTTCAATATTCAACTCTCAAGAAAATGAAGCGTTGGCATAGTCTATCTAACATCCCACCAACTAGCTCAAAATAAAATTCATCTTGATTATCAGAAATCAGTATTATAAACCTGCTCTTCCATAAGGTGAACTAGATTGATTTGACATATAAATGGTGCCTGAATTTGCCCGAAATAAAGTCAACATCAAATTCAAGACGATAAGACAACACAGAGACCTCAGATCCGAACAAACGCCATTCACCACCATACCTCATCAAGAACAAGTATTTCAAGTGAACTACTAATTGATCCAGATTCAAGCACGCCTGATGACAAGCATTTTGGAATGCAACCAGGTGTAGAGATGAGAATATCAGGTGAGCCAGCCAATGCAGCTCGCTGAAACCAACATCAAGCATAATAATATAAGTCGGTTAATGTAGTGATACGAATAACTGGAGAAAAAAAAGTGCGTAAGTATGAAAGAGAAGTGAATATATGTCCATAACAAGCATAGTTCATATAGATTAGACACAAAGGAAGAAACATCAGTACGCACCAAATCAGAAACTGGCATACTGCTTGTCAATTGTACTACTTTTAACTGGACCCTGCATAACTCAATGAGGGATGTGACCTCTGAATAAACCTGTGTGTACAAAAAACAAATCAGATAGCTCCATCTGGTGAAATTATGTGATAGGCAAACCCAAATCACCTAAAATGTTAAGTTTCAAGCTAAAAGATAAAGTGAGAACTGATTATATTCATCATACACAATTTTTCTCCTCTCTTCTTTTTTGGCTTATTCATTACAGTGAAATTGGCATTCCTCAAACCATTATACTAGACACATGTATCAGTTAAATACAGATGGCCTCAAGATGTAGCCTTTTTGGAAATGGTCCTAGGACCTTAAGCAATTTGTCATTTAAGCTTCACACCTTGACACCAGATCAAGGAGTTCAACATCAAATATATTGCACATATGAAAACAATAATATGAAATAAAAAAATAGTTAAAATCTTCATTTTGTTTATGGGGGGCAATTTAAAAGTACTTATAAATCTTACCTGATGAGAGAGCTCTCGCGCTGGAACCAAAATGAAAGCACTTGGAGTAGACTTAGTTTTTGAAAAAGAATCACTAAACAGCTTCTGAAGCAAAGGAAGAAGGTAAGCAAATGTCTTTCCAGAACCTGTCTTTGCCCGGGCAACAACATCCTTACCTTCCTGTAAATGGAGCAAAAAGGTAACAGCAACCAATTACAAACTATGTACACCAATGGAATCGCTTGATGCCTATGAACACGTGATAAATCAAAGTTTTTGCAACACTAAATTTTTTATTCAATAAAGAATCAGAATTTGACAAGCAAAAAAGAAATAAAAGAATAGACTAAGTGATCAAAATTCAATGGCGAGAACTTTGCCAATATTTATCATAAAGTCATAAACTTTACTTCAATTTTCTCAGTCAACATGAAAAATTGAAACACATGCGAATCATATTGAACCGTATTTATCTATACAATAACATAGCAGGTAAAATTTCCTTGTTTTTAGTGTCCTGCTCGTGTCTCACGTCCACTTCACTCCAATCACATACTGCTATGTGTGAATAAACAAGCAAACAGACAGTGCGGTGCTAAATATTCTTCATACATGATAATATGCGATGGGCAGCCGGCACATGCAAGAGAGCTACCATACAACTCAGCTCAAAATTAGCAGTAATTGTACAGATAGCATAGAAGAGAACTTGGGCATCAAATTCATATCCTTCTATCTATATATTTAACTTATGAAGTTCAGTACAAAGAAAAAACTCACTAGGATTAATGGAATAGCGACTTGCTGAATTGGAGTGGGTTTCTGGATGCTTTTCTTAAGCAATGCGCGAATTAAACGAGGGTCTAAACCGATTTCTTCAAAGCTCAGTTCTTCTTCTTCCTGCTCTTTTTCTTGTTCTTGTTCTTCATTTTCCTCTTCCTCTTGCTTTCGTTTATTTTCATGCTTTGGTTCTTCAGTCGCGTGTTTTGGCTTCTTGTCTACGTTTTTCCCCATAGGATATTTGATAGCAGAGAGAAAGAGAAACTAGGGTTTAAGGCGGGGAAGAGAGAGAGAGGGAGAAGGAAAGAGGGCAAAATTATAGAATCAGGTTTGAGTATCATTATATTTTGGATTAATATGGGCTAAAGCTTTTAGTTTTTGGGCTTTTTACTTTTATAGGGCCAATGTGATATGGATTTATATTGAGCTTTTTGTTGTTACAGTCCTTCAATAAAATGCATTTTCATTTGGGATTAATGATTAGTGAACAAATTGGAAGAAATTGATCAAATGTGCTCAACATAAAAATCACTATTTCAATGTCAGCCAAGTGAAAAGGGAAAATATATATATATATATGATTATTAAAATATGATATATTTTTGCAATGTGTTTTTATATTGTTATGCATTAGATGCTTTTCCTCTTCTTTTTTATTGAAAGTATATATAAATATTACACTTTATGGTTTTTCTTGTTGGCCATTTGTATATATAATTTTTTTACATAGAGAGAGATGAAGAGCTGTGTATAATACTATAACTAGAATCAAACCAATGGCATGTATAAAAAAGTGCAGCCATAACTTCTTAATTATACACTATACATCTAAAATGGTATGTTAGAATTTTCACTATCAAAGTACGAGACACTATAGTTTAGGTTAAAGAGGGGATGGTTATAATTAAGAATTGTGCAAATAAAGGATGTTGTTACACCATTATCAAAACTCACCTCAATAGTATAAAGAGGAGATGAGCGTTTATGGAGAGTGATGTAAATAGAGGATATTGTTATACCACTATTATAACTTTGTTATTTGCCATTGATATAGCATGTTAAGTATCAAAATGAATGATGATATGATGTACATTGTCAAATGGTAAAGATACTTACAAACTAACCTTTGTCTTCAACTCACAACCACCACTCATACCCTAATATTTTCTCTTCAAAACAGACAAACCAAGATTCATTCGTGAGCAAGAAGAAGAGCTAAAAGGAAGCCCTTGATCCTAGATGTGTCAACATCCATGAACAACTCCATTAGTCTCATAGGTGTTGGCAATAAATTAGAATGCAACCTAAATCAACTTTGCTTATCTCATCTAAATATAAAAAGTTAGAGCATTTCGTTAAAAAAAAGGAGAGAAAAAACAACAAATTCCATTTTTTTAATTATTGAGACTCTTTATTCTCACAATCAAAGAAGTGGGTAAAAGGACCTTGTTCATGCATGCATGTGTTGTGAGATGTGTAGTAGTTGGGATTTCAATGGAATATAGGGGTTTAGGTTATTTCTTCTATTTTGGGATAGATTTTTAGGGTTTCATCTTCATATATAGATTCAAGGTTTCTTTGTCTATGATTTTCGTAGAATTCTTGAGGAAAAATGTTTTTGCTACTTTTATGTTTAGGACATAGGGAGTAAAGTTGAGAAAGGTTGTTATTAAGGTTTAGATTATAACATTGTTTATTTATTATTTTCCTACTATTACATGTCACATTATTTATCAAAACACAAGTTATGTTTAAATAATTTCCCTCTTTTATTTATTGCATTTCCATTGGTGACTCATATATGATAAAGTCTCATGAAATTGTGATAAGAACCATTACCCACTAGGTCCTACTACGAGAGCTAGAGCAAAGGGTCTCTACAATCTTGTTATGAGATTCTTAACTGCTCAACTAGTAGATAATGAGCTCATATTTATTAATATGTTTAAAGCACATTTGATAGGTTTTAAAGGTTTTATATTGATCTTTAATCATGGTGCAAGTGGTTCAAGACAAGCGAGTGATAAGTTGATTAAGTAGAGCACAAAAAGATTAAGGAATGCGACTTATGTAATGGATAGTTCGGCTGGTACCTATAGAGTCGTTCAACTGGTTCAATTAAATAGAACCATATTGACAACCAATCTTGGGACTAGTCCCAAGACTAGCCAGCTAATTCATTTAAATGAAACCATATTGACAACCAGTCCCAACACTAGTCTACTAATTGCCTTTAAATGAATTTTTCTTATTTTTTTATCTATTTCCACTTTAGTCCTTTTAATTACTACCAAGCTTTATTTTTTATGAATTTATTACCCTTATTAGGTTTTGTGAGGGTTATATTATGTGGTATTGAACCTTAATTACATAATTAATGCCATTACCTCTCTTGGAGGGTTTCTTTCCTCTCTATTTTGTTCTTATCAACCTAGTGGTTATGGTGAACACCTGTTTAATATATTCATGCATAATGTCATGTAGATTAAGCATTGCTTCAATTTCTTTTGGTGCGTGATATCTTAGAGAAATTGTTTAGATCCTTTTATTATTCTAAAAATACACAAAAATATAAAGTTTCTCATATATTGATTGAGGAGTGGCAATATATTATTGCAAAGTATTTCCATATGGCTTATCCCGTATCATCTTAATATTGTAGCATTTATCTTGTACCATCTTGGCATCATAGCATACGCTTTATAGTAGCATGAATTGTTATTGTTAGATGAGGCGTGCAACAATATGGTGGTAGTGTGCAATGTGTAGAGTGTAAGAGTGTGGGTGGTTATCGATTGCGAGTTGTTTAACAAAGGTCTTATTTTAATTGATCTTATTGGTGACAATGAGTAATGTGGAGCATAGATATTTGAGTACTATTATTGATGTTAGGAACCATCCTAGGAGGTTTGGTAAAGACAAGATTGGGGGGGGGGAGAGGGGGGGAGCACTAGTGAGTCATTATGCGAGATTTGATATCATTAATTGATCTTATTGGTGACAATGAGTAATGTGGAGCATAGATATTTGAGTACTATTATTGATGTTAGGAACCATCCTAGGAGGTTTGGTAAAGACAAGATTGGGGGGGGGGGAGCACTAGTGAGTCATTATGCGAGATTTGATATCATTAATGTAGACTTTTATAGGGTAGCAAAATGTTAATTTTAGGACATTAGTGGACCGCTTAGATGGAGTGGTGCAAGGTAATGAACATAATAACCTTTAGGACACTGAGGTAAGTGACCACATGAACCCATGCATGGCTAAGATTATGGACTATTTGGAGACCGTAGTGATGATAGGGATGGAAATGTTGGAGTTGGCTGTCATGGGGCTACAGGTAGATGATTGAGGAGAATGTTAAGGGAGATGGTGAATGTAGGAATGACCATAGGTAGCATTCAATGCATAGTCTTGATACGATGAAGCCTAAGGTGCCATTCTTTGATGGTAAAGGTAGTCTCAATAGATATTTTGATTAGGAAATTGAAATCTAGAAGCTATTAGAGTGTGAGGAGGAATAGCAAGTGAAGCTAGCAACATAAAAGTTTCAAGGGTATGCTGCATTATGGTGGTAAAATGTAATTGATAATAGGTAAAGGATTGATGAGGGCAATGTTATGACATAGAGGGAGATGAAAGCTTTGTTACATAGAAGATTTATTCCTAAATATTATCAATTGGAGTTATTTGAAGAGCTTGCATTCTTTGAAGTAAGGTACTATGAGTGTTAATGACTATGTTAATGAGTTTGTGATACTTACTATTAGAAGTCAAATTGTTGAGTCATAGGCATAAACAATAACTAGGTTTATCTCTAGTCTATGATATGAAATTTTTGATGTACTTGACTTACAAAGGATTGATTCTCTAGAGGAAGCTATATAGTTATTTAATAAAGTTGAAAGGTAAAGGAAGAAGAATCCATTTAAGGCATTGACTTCTACCCCTAATTTGGTCGTGTCTAGTTGAAATACTAGTGTTAAAGAGAGAAGGGAGAGGAGTAGTGTGCCTCGGGTTGAAGAGAGGGGGTCAGTTGGTTGCACGGGTGTTAAAACCTCAACTAATTCTAGTTCTAATAATTAAACTGTATATTTGAATGCAGTAGTTAGGAGGAGTAGAGATGACAAGTGCTTTAAGTGCTTAAGATATGGCCAAATGGCTACATAGTGCCTAAACAAACAAATGGGTTATGGTGACCTATGAGGAATAGGTCATGAGTAAGGATGAGGAGGAAGAGTGTGTAGGGTGAGACGTAGTTAAGAGTGAGGCAATTGAGAAGGTTTAAGAGGAAGATGTTATGGGGAGTAGTTGAGTTGCATTAGCTATGAATGGTGTTTTAGGGTTTAACTTGAATATTACACAATCATGTACTACTATTTATGAATAAACAAGTAAATAGACAATGTGTGCTAAATATATTTTGTATATGATGATAACATGCGATTGGCAACCACTACATGTAAGAGAGCTACCATATAATTCAACTCAAAATCAATAGTAATTGTAACTTCTTGTCTTTGCTTTTCCCCATATAATGAGTTTCATAGTAGAGAAAGAGAAATTGGGGTTCTTGTAATGCCCAAAAACCTAGAACGCTATAACTTACCATGTGTCACTACTAAATAGTGACATGCCAAAGCTCTTTATCTCACTTGCGACTCTAAACCTATTCATCTCTACTACACATTAATATCATTGTAACTCCAATGATATAGATAAATGATTCATAGGCGAACCATTCCAATCATTATTAGTTAAGAAAAGATGCATTAAACTCTAATCTAAATACTCAGATAAATATCCATTACTGTATAATGAAATAACATATTTAAAGATTTATAAACCATTTCTAAGTTCTCTACTCAAACACCCTCAAGTTCTATAAAGAGAATCATTTATCTACTCCCACTTTACTCATTACCATAGTAATATTGATACTCTCCCCCATTATCATCCTTAAAATAATAAACTAGATTCTTATACTCATCATACTTACCTATAACTAAAAAATAAATTGAACAAGCCTAACCTTAGTACATGAGTACCACACAAACATGCGCGTGCCACATTAATCACAATATAAACACATGTACATGCAGTAGATATATTCATCACAATCATTAGGTTATTTATCTTTGATTTAACTAACATACAACATAGAGGTACTCATGACCCCATTACATCATATATATATATATATATATATGTAGATTGGGAACTACCACTATGAGCCCCTTTTAACCTTAATCTATCTTTGATGGGAATCAAATCTCTAGATCCAGCAGTGGGAAGCCTATTTGAACGAATGAGCCCAGACATCCACATTTTATCTTTATTTATCTTATAATAATCGTCTTTACATTGTAGAAGGTACATTTTTTCGATTTTGCAAGAAGACGACCAAGCACAATGGCAATTGGTTTATGATTGGATCACGGTCTATTATGAACCAAATTGAACCTACAAAGACAAATGGAACTGACCTTCATTTCATTTGCATTTTATCTTAAGAAGAACTGGTCATCTACACTTCTCTTTCACTTGGAGAATCAGTTCTCAAGTGGCTTATAGGATTGATTTTGACTATGTGGCATTGTTGTAATTTTTCTTGTTTTAGAGTAGGATATAAATACTAGCTTATTAGGGTTTGTAAGAGACTTTTTGAACATTACATTGGCTGCCATTTTTCACATGAAAGGAGGGCTTTTTCTCTATTTTCATAAGACACTTTTATCAACTTATTCTAGGGTTATGGTGAGTAAGACTTTGCATTTTGTTGTGTGTAATATCAACAATATCAAGGTCAAACCTAATTCCAATTAGTGCGTAATATCTAGTAAGGAATTAGTTCTTATTCTGTTCTTATTTCATGCAATTAGGGTTCACATGGCAATTGTGATCATGCCATTTTGTGGACTTTGTTTAATTGATTCTTCAATTGGCTTTGTGTTATTGCAATTGGATCTTGAAGCGCATTAATCTCAGATTATTTCGATATAGGACTCTACTAAGGACAACGTTGTATACCGATCAACAGGGTGCCCCATAGGGATTTGCCATTGCAGGCCCCTAAGTTAAGCCAAGCATAAGCAGCATATACATGTAAACCCAATATCCAATTAAATTCATTTAGATTACTACGTTAACAATCACAAACAACAAACACGGTAAACATATACCTGGAAAAGTAGTCCCATAGCTAGTTCTTACGCCAATATCAAAGGTATACTACTTGTCAAATTTTAAAGACTAAGTTTAGTTTTATCCTATGACATAATCCAAGTTTACTAATTGGTTAATTATTGCTTAATTGCATAATTCCCTTCCCTATCTTTTTATTTTGCATAAATCCTAATTTAGAATTTTAGAAAAATGAAATGGAAGTAAAATATGAGTGTTTTAAAACAACATGACTGTGTATGTGGCCGTATAGAAGAACACGAGAGGGAACACGGCCGCGCGAATGGTTATGTACCTTTATGTGTACAAAACTTTTGTGATACGCCCAAGTACACAGTCGTGTACTTAGCCGTGTACTTTAACAAGAGTGGGTACATACCCATGTACCATGTCATGTATCCTCTATAATCACAACATTTCATCTCCATTCAACACAGTGAATGTACATGTTCGTGTACCTGACCATGTACCATTTTTTTTACGATAATTTTCCTCTTCCTCTTCTCTAATTCACTTTCCAATCCTAATTTCTATGAATCCAAAGCAATTTAACTCAATTAATCCTGTAATTTCCATACATATTACGGATTACATATACTTACTTGCTTTGATTGTGATTGAATCCTCAAATCATTTGATCTCACGTCAATGCTTACTTCACCTCACCCCCTTGCTCTAAGTACTAACAACACATAACCAAAATCACTTAAACCTATGAATCTAGAATTAGGAAGGCCTATCTTAATAATCAAAGCCCTTACTTAGAGAACATGTGTTGATTTTGTAGTTTTCCATTAAGTCACCTTGTGTGTGTCTGAGAGTGTCTTTATGGTGTCCGCCATGCAAATGGGAAAAAAAGGTAAGGCAATAGGTCAAGTGGAGCTTTAAATAACCTGACCTTAAAAGACTAAATTGCTGCTTATATTTTAAATTATTACATTACTTGACGTTAGGTTTAAATTTTAATATATATATAAGGTAATATGTATATTTTATAGTTTTAGAAGTGGGGGTAGGAGTGGGATTGGTGTGGGTGGTCGAGAAGAAAAGAGGGCAAAATTAAAGAATTAAAGTTTTAGTATTATTACATTTTGGATTAATATGGGTTAAAGACTAACTTTTAGTTTTTGAGCTTTTTGACTTTTGTATTACCCAATGTAATATGGATTTATATTAGGCTTTTTGTTGTTATAGTCCTCTAATAAACATGCATTTCCATTTGAGGATTATCGATTAATAACTAGTGATCAAATCGAAAGAAATTGGTCAAAATGTGCTCAACAAAAAAAATCACCATTTCAATGCTAGCCAAGTGAGAAAGAAAAAGAAAAAAATGATTACTAAAGTACAACACATTTTTGTAATGCATTTTTATACTGTTATGCATTAGATGCTTTTCTTCTTCTTCTTCTTCTTTTCTTTTTTGTTTTTTTTTTATGAAAAGCATATTTAAATATTACACTATATAGTTTTTTTTGTTGACCATTCATATGTGTTTTTTTACGTATTAATTTTTTTTTTTTTTAAAAAAAAGTAGTAGGCATGCTTAGCAATCATGATACTTTATATTTCATTAGCACACTTGGTTGGAAAACTCCTTATTTTTTTTTTTGTAATGCTAAAGCTAAGAATCAAACCAAAGCCATGGATGTAAAAAGGGGTAGTTGCAACCTCATAACAATACATTGTACATCTAGAATGGGTATGTCATAATTTTCATAGTTAAAGTGAGAGACACTTTTTAAGGAAAATTACACAAGAGGAAACAACCATTTGGATCTTAAGTTCAAATAGAGAATGCAAGATTTTAGTAGTGTAAAGATGAGATGAACATAATTAATAGTTATGCATATAAAGGATGTTGTTTTGCCATTATTAAAACTCAAGATTTCAATAATATAAAGAGGAGATGAGCATCTATGTAGAGTAGTGTAAATAGAGGATATCATAATATCACTATTATAACTTTGTTATATGCCATTGATATGGCATGCTAAGTGCCAAAATGGATGTCAATATGATTTGCATTGTTGAAAAAAGTTGAAATGAAATAGCAAAGATACTTATAAACTAACCTTGGTCCCCAACTCACAATCACCATTCATACCATAATTTCTTCTCTTCCAATCCAACAAATTAAGGTTCATTTATGAGAAAGAAGAAGAGCTAAAAGGAAACCTATGATCCTAGATGCATTAACATCCATGAACAACTCCATCAATCTTGTTAGTGTCGGTAATAAATTAAAATGCAACTTAAATCAACTCTCCTTATCTCATTTATATGTAAAAAGTTAATGCATTTCATTTAAACAAAGAAAGAAAAACAATAAATTCCATTCTCCAAATTATTGAGACTTTGTTTTTTTCTCGCAATCAAAGAAAGGGGTAAAAGGACCTTGTTCATGTGTAAATGTGCTATGAGATCTGTAGTTGTTGGGATTTTGATGGAATTTAGGGCATTGGGTTATTTCTTCAATTTTGGGGTAGATTTTTAGGGTTTCATCTTCGTATACAAATTTAAGGTTTCTTTATCTCTACTTTGGTAGATTTCCTGAGGAAAAATGTTTTCATTGCTTTTGTGTTTAAGATATAGGGACCAAAGTTGAATTTGATTGTTATTAGGGTCTAGATTATAATGTCATTAATCTATTATTTTCCTGCTATTACATGTCACATTATTTATCAAAACAATAGTTATGTTTATATAATTTCCCGCTTTTATTTATTGTGTTTCCATTGGCAATTTATTTATGATAAAGTCTCATGAGATTGTGATAGGAATCACTATCCATCGAGTCTTATTATGAGAGTTAGAGCAAATGGTCTTTACAATTTTGTTACAAAATTCTTAATGGATCGACTAGTAGAGGATGAGCTCATATTTATCGATACGTTTAAAACACATTTGGTAGGTTTTGGAGGTCCCATATTGATTTTTAATCATGGTGCAATTGGTTTAAGATAAGTGGGAGATACATTGACGAAGCAAAGGTATAGAAAGATTGAGGAATTTGACTTCTATTGTAGACCATTCAATCGATACCCATTGAATCATTTAGCTAATTCATTTAAATGAACCATATTGACAACTTGTCTTAGGACTAGTCCACTAGTTGACTTCAAACAAAATTTTCTTTTCTTTTTTCTTTTTTTCTTTCTTTTTAATTACTACCAAGTTGTATATTTTATAAATTCATTACCCTTATTAGGTTTTGTTAGGGCTATATTATGTGGTATTGAACCTTAATTACATAATTAATGGCATTATATCTTTTTCGGGGTTTTTTCCCTCTCTATTTTGTTTTTATCAACCTAGTGTTTGTGGTGAACACCCGTTTAATATATTCGTGTGTAATATTGTGTAGATTAAGCATTAGTTCATTTTCATTTGATGCGTAATATCTTAGAAAAACTGTTCATACCCTTTTATTATTCTAAAAACACATAAAAATACAAACTTTCTCATATATTGATTGAGGATTGGTGATAGATTATTGCAAAGTACTTTTATATATAGGTTGTCTCACATCATCTTGGTATCAAAGCATACAATTATTATAAGGTGAGTGGTTTTTATTAGACAGGGTGTGTGGTGATGTAGTGGCGGTGTGCAATGTGTGGAGCATGAGAGTATGGGTGGTTATTGGTTACAAGTTGTTTGATAGAGGTCTTTTATTGATTTATCTTGTTGGTGACAATGAGTAACATGGATTATGAAGAGTTGAGCATTATTATCGATGTTAGGAATCATCTTGGGAGGCATAGCAAAGATGAGATGGGAGATATTGGTGAGCAATTGATGCAAGATTTGATATCATTGATGTGGACTTTCATAGAGCCATAAAATGGTAATTTTAGGGCATTATAGGATTGCTTGGATGGAACAGTGAAAGGTGATGAACGTAATAACCCCCAGGATGCTTTAGGTAGGTGACCACATGAACCTATGCATGGCTAGGGTCATGTAATATTTGGAGATTGTGGTGATGATAAGGATAGAGATGCTGGAGTTAGCTATCATTGAGCTAGGGGTAGAAGGTTTGAGGAGAATGACAAGGCAGATAGTGATTGTAGGAATGACCATAGGCAACGTCCATTGTATAGTCATAATACAAAGAAGCTTAAGGTGCCATCTTTTGATGGCAAAGGTAGTCTCGATGGATATTTTAATTAGAAAATCGAAATTGAGAAGCTATAAAAGTATTATGAGTGTGAGGAGGAGTAGTGGGTAAAGCTAACCGCACTAGAGTTTTAAGGGTATGCCACATTATGGAGGGAAAACGTTATCAATAATAGGTAAAGGACTGGTGAGGGCAATGTTACAACATGGAGGGAGGTGAAAGTATTGTTACATAGAAGATTTGTTTCCAAATATTATCGATTGGAGTTACTTAAGAGGTTTCATTCTTTAAAGTAAGGTACTATGAGTGTTAATGAGTATAATCATGAGTTTAAGATGCTTACTACTAGAAATCAAATTGTTGAGTCCCCGACACCAATGATAGCTAAGTTTATCTTTGGCTTAAGATATGAAATCTTTGATGTAGTTGACTTGCAAAGGATTGGTTCTTTAGAGGAAGCCATATAGTTAGCTACTAACATTGAAAGGTCGAGAAAGAGGAATCCCTTTAAGCCATCAACTTCTACCCCTAAGTCAACTGTACCTAGTTGAAATACTAATGTTGAAGAGTGGAGGGAGAGGAGCAATGCGCCTTGGGTTGTAGAGAGGGGGTTTAGGAGTGAGCTTAGGTCAGTTGATCGCATGGATGCTAGAACCCCTATTAAGTTCTCTTGATAATATTTGATAATAATAAAAGTTAAGAGATTACTAACTGAGTTTTTAAGTGTGTAGTTAAATAATATACACGTAATTTAGTTTAATTAAAGAGCACTCTTAGAAGAGAAGTTTTCCTTTGAAGTTTTTACTAGAAGGTAACTTAAAGAGTAGACTTGTTGTACAACTCTCAAGTTTTTTATTTAGAAGGTAACTTAAAAATTGACTCAAAGAGTAGACCTACCATACAAACAAAAAACTACAGAAATGAACAACATGTTATAGAGCGAGTTTATCCTTAAAGTTTTAATCAACTTGAAGACTTAGCTCCAAAGTTGAATGTATTTCAGTAAAACATTAAAAAGTTTCCATGAAGTTAGCTAATATATCTATGGGATTCGATATTATAATCAGTTTAAAGATTATAACTAAAGTTGGTCTAGATCTAACATAGCAAAGTTTGTTTGATGAAAATTTATATTTTTCAAATACAAAGCCACGTTTGAAGAGCAAAAAATATTCAAGAAAGATAACAAGCAAGATACACTCCTATTTCTAAGGGATATGAAGTCAATAGTTTTTGAAGATATTATCCATAGACTTCGCTAACAACATGGAACTGATCGAGGAGCATTTTTTAATTTGAGATAAAGATAAAAGATATGATCTCTAGCAAATGAAAAATATCTAGAACAAATCTTATCTTCAACATCTAGCTTATCCTCTTCTAGTTGTTGCATAATTTGAAGAAAAAGACCTTTAGTGTTTAAGAGAAAGTAGAGACGAAAGATACGAGATATAAAAAAAAAAAAAAAACTCAGCATTTTATGTGAAAAATTTTGTTACATTTCATTTTATTATTTTTTATTGAACTTAGTGAAGATTTCATTATTTTTATTCCTTATCAATTTTGACATTTTGTGAGAGTTAGATTACAAATAGGCTCTAAGCTCGAGATGGCTAAATGATAGCGTAAAGTCTGATAAAGTGAATTGTGGTCACTATCTTATAATCTTGTTTCTTGATTGCTTATAGTAGAACATACCAGTGTGGAATACTAGGTCCCCAGCTTAGAGTTAGAAGATAGGACTAATGCTTGAGGTGGAACCTTTATAAATCCTTATGCAAATTTCTCTTACTCTGCTTTTTTGTTTTCATGCAGTTAATTATTTATTGTACTTGCAAAGTGAATTCAAAGCCATAATTTATAAACAACTAATTGGGGGCATGATCTAATTTTAAGTAAGAAAGTTAATTTTTTTTAATAACCAATTCACCCCCTTTTGGTTATTCTTTAGGACCAATAATTGGTATTAGAGTAGGTCTCTTTTATTAAATTGAGTGATCTACTTTATTATGATTGAAAATAACATTGCAATTAATCGAGCTCCATACTTTGATGGCATGAATTACTTATATTGAAAATTGTGCATGTCCACTTATATTAAGACTAATGACTATGGTTCATGGTAAGTGATTGATATTGGAGACAATCAAGTGATAGGAACGAATGATACTGAGTTCACTAATCGAGCAAAATAATAAGGCTAAGAATATGCTACTCACTATTATAGCGCCATCTGAATTTTACTTGATTTCTTCATGTGACATTGATGGGTGTCGAATCCAACAAAAATAAAACCTACTCCTAGACAATTATATGATTTTCATATAGTGGTGAGTAGGGTCGAATCCACAGAGATTGGTTAAACTTATTTCTATTCAAGGAGAATAAAAGGGAAAAGGAAAATGGGGCGTTTGGTTTATGAATCGAATAAAGTTAAAACAAGATAAGAAAGTTGTATATTGATAAAAAGCCTAGCCAAAGGAATCAAGATGGTTTAATTCTAGGAATTGATCATCGATGCAAATGTTCTCTATTCTTGTTACTAGATAAATTGGTTATGGTTATTAACAAGCTCTAACAACCCATCTCTCCTTACTTCCTCGATAACCTCGGACAAGCGCTTTGAATTATTTCTCTTATTGATTAAACAACCCTTAGACAAGCGCTTAGGATTTAATCTATCAATAGCATTAAGATCTAGAGAGACCACCAATTCATGCCAGTAGATTATAAGATAACCTATTTAAACATGATCACACACCTCCATAACATGAATTCGATCATCTCTTTTATAACCAAACATGTTATTGCGTTACTAAGACTAGAACAATCAAACAATTACGGATTTGACGTGCTAGTTGACAATATATTAACTTGCTAATTGAGTAGAAGAGCTCTATTCATACCAATCAACAAAGATAATAATGACAAAACGATTAGAAGATATATGAATACCCGAAAACAAAGAATAGAATAAATACAAGTCAATTAGACCTCACAATTCGTGGAGAATTAAACATCTATGATCCTTTGGCTAGAAAAGTAGCTTAGCTACACATGTTCATCAATAAAACAAAAATAAAAAGTAAAAACATAATGAACCCGGTTGCTTGCTCTGCCTCCAAGATGATCCAAGGTTCTTCAAGATCCAAAGATTCCAAAGTTGTCCTAACCCTCCAGGGTTGGTTCTATTTATATTGTTAGGGGGTAACATGTGATCTTTTGCTAGCAAGATACGAAAATATCTTTCCTTTTCCAAGTAGATTTCGAGAAGTGAAGATTCGTCTGCCTGGCACGCCTCAACACACGGCCGTGGATCAAGCCGTGCCATCCTCTGTGCATATTCTTCAAGTCTTCATCCGCGCCCAGTGTGAACCACGGTTAGACACACGGCCAGATTTCAAGCCGTGCCTTCATCTGGTTGATGTTCCACACTTTCTTCTCCTTGGTCCTGGCTTCCACCACGGCTTCAAGCACGGTTTCTCCCATGGGTTACACCACGGCCGTGCCTTAAGTCGTGTCTCTCTTTGTTCAAAGTCCTCATTTTTACCTTCTTGTCCAGTGTGTAACACGGTTTGAACATTGGCCGTGCCTCAAACCGTGCTTCCTCCGGTGGTGTAATTTCTTGTCTTGATCCAAGTTGTAGATGACTTCTCTAAAATACTTGAATTAACATCCTTGACTCCATTTAACCTGATTTATCACGATGATAGAATTAAAGTACCATTTCCTTATGATTTCTATAAAATCAATAATAATTTAACACAATTTATACTATAAAGATTGAGTATAAAATGGTTCTATCAGACATAGCTAAAGAAATATGGGATACTTTTTCTAAAACATATGAAGGAAGGAATACTATTAAGGAAACAAAAGTCAATGCTTTGCTACGGAGATGTGAACTGTTTAAAATTAAATTTGATGTGAAAATTGAAGATGCTTTTAATCGTTTTATAGCTATAACTAACAAACTAACATCTTTGAAAAGAAAATAGACGATCCTAATCTTGTTAAGAAAGTATTGCGGATCTTAACAAAGTTATGGGATGCTAAGAAGACTGCCATAGAAAAAGTACAAGATTTGAACAAGCTCACACTTATCCAATTAAGAGAGAAACTGATGGCCTATGAATCTCATCTGAGCATAACTAAAGAATCCAATAGTAGCACAAAAGCAATAGCATTCAAAGCAAAGAAAATAGCTACTAAAGAGTTTGATTCTAATGAGGACAACGATGATGATGATGACATTAGTATGCTTGCAAAAAGATTTAATAGGCTAATGAAAAAGGAAGGTAAGAAATTTAAGAACTTTAGCAAATATAACAAATATGATGTAGGAAAAAACTTTAAGGAGAAGGAAGAAAAGAAAGAGATAACATGCTATGAATGTAAGAAACCTGGACATATTAAATATGAGTGCCTGATCCTTATAAAGAAGATGGAAAAATTCAAGAAGAAAAGTCAAGCAATGATGGTAACTTAGAGTGACTTGGATAAGTCAGAAATTGACTCAAAAGTTGTAAGTGAAGATGAGGAAGAAGCCAATCTGTGTTTAATGGTTACATCTAAGGTAAATTCCGAATTCAAAGTTGATATATGAGATAATGAAATTTATTTTGAGATGAAAAAGTTGTTAAAGGCTCTTAACAAGGCAAACATGAAGATATCTAAGTTAGAAGCAAAAAAATAAAGCCTTGTTGATGAGAATGATATTCTAAAGAATGATCATGAAGAAATGCATGTTAATTTTGATGTTTTAAAAAAGAATATGGTATTTTGAAGGATTAAATTAAAGATCAAAAAGCTAGAATTGAAGATCCATCACATACAATCAAGGACACCTTCAATAAATTTAATGAAAGTGACAAAAAATTAAACATTCTTATATGTGGTCAAAGACCTGCAAGTATTAGACATGGACTTCGATATGAATATGGTAGCTTATATGATAATATGGAAAAGATTGTGTTTGTTAAAAGAAGTGAATCTATCAATGTTGAGCCTATTAGAAATAAGAAACCTGCTAAAAAGAATTTGAACAGTAGCAGTAGAGGATACTTTAGAAGGTACTCTTAACAACATAAGTATCTACTCAAAGGTTATCACATAGACTACAGGTATGGATACGATAAATGGTATAGAAGGCAAAACTATCAATATCAGGTAAATCAAAAGTATAATACATTTTTTTATGCGTGTTTCTTTTGCAATAAAGTAGGTCACATAGAAAAGTATTGCTTTCATAAAAGAAACAAGTTTAGTACACATTAAGTTAAGAAACAACAAAAGATGAACTTGACTTTTCAAGGACCTAAGCTTGTTTAGGTTCCTAAAAAGGTTTGATTACCTTTTGTATGATTGTAGGAACAAGGAACAAAAATAAAAGGCACTTGGTATCTAGACAATGGGTGTCTAGGCCATATGACAGAAGATGCGTCCTTGTTTACTAGCATAATGTGGAAGGAAAAATGATATGTATGATTTGGAGATGACAATAGAAGTAAAATTATAGGAATAACTTATGTAGATAAAATTTGAAATGTCAATAATGGGTGAGTTGAGCTTCTTCTTGGGTCTATAAGTTAAGTAAACAAAAGAAGGAATTTTCACTCATCAAGAGAAGTATACTAGATAGATATTGAAAAAGTTTGAATATGAAAATTCAAAGGAAGTTGCTACCCTAATGAGTTCTCCTACCAAGTTAGATCTTGATTCTCAAGGTAAGAAAATCAATAAAAACTTATATAGAAATTTAATTGATTTGCTTCTATATCTAACTGCATCTAGACTAGATATTTTGTTTCCTATTTATATTTACACAAAATTTCAAAGTAATCTAATTAAAAGACATTTGAAAGCTATTAAAAGAATTTTTAAGTATATTGCATGCACTACAAAATTAGGAATATAGTATCCAAAAAATCAAAGTTTTGAATTAATTGGATACTCGGGATGCTGATTATAGAAGATGTAAAGTGGATAGAAAAAGTACATCTGATACTTGCTAATTCTCATGAGACAAACTGATTTCTTGGTCCTCTAAGAAACAAAATTCAATTGCTCTATCAAAAGCAGAAACTTAATATATTTCAATTGGAAATTGTTGTGCACAAATTCTTTGGATAGAACAATAATTACAAGATTATGGATTAATAATATTCCAATAATATGTGATAATATAAGTGCTATAAATTTAACAAAAAATCTTGTGTATCATTCAAGATCTAAACATATAAAATTAGACGTCATTTTATTAGGGATCATGTTACAAATAGAAATATTAATACATAATTTATTTCTACCGAAAATCAATACTCGGATATTTTTATAAAACCTTTAGACAAAAATAGATTTGAAATTTTGAGAAATGAAATTGGTATGTGTAATTCTTTATAATGTGTTTATTTTATATTTTTGGCATATATTTTATATATAAATAACGATAAATAAAAAATACTTTTTTTTTTGGAAAATAACCAAATTAAAAGATCCTCATAGCCATTGAAGCACCCTTCCTAATTTTTCAAATCAAATACTGATTTAGAGAGTAAACCTTCTCTCTCTCAAAAACTATATCTTGAAATCAACTAAACTCTAGGCTTCTTCACAATTGGATTTCTAAAAAAAAAAAACTCAAACCTTGTTCAATTTCAATTTCAAAAACCCTAAAATAGCTCCAAGAAAATCATCTAGAATAGCATCCAAGGGTCTCAAATCTAAGAAAGATAAAAAACCATCAACATTGTAGATGAATTATCCGATTATGAGGAAATAGTGTCTTTTGATGAAAATAACTCAAAAAGAAAGAAAAAAGGTTGAAAAGAGTGTACGACCTTATTAAGGAGGAATCTAGTAAAGAGGGAAGTGATAATGAAGAAAGGGTAAGTGAAAATGAGTTCATCAAAGATGCTTCTGAAAATGATGACACAAACTTGAACACTGAGACTGACTTTGAAGAATCCTAAGAGAAGGAACTAGAACAAAAGAAGAAGGAAAGGATGAAGAAGAGAAAATCCTCTCTTAAACCAACATTCGATAGCCCTCAACCTAAGAAAAGGAAAAAAGTTGCGAATAAGGTATTAGAATGTTCTTTTGTGGATTTTCAGTTTTTTAGGAATAATGGTTTTTACTAGGATCACTGGTTGAATTGGATAGGATGTAAAAATTTGTGTAATGTGACTGATCTTGTGGATAAGGATTTAGTAAGAGAGTTTTATAATAATCTGTAAATGTTAGAAGGTTTTGTTTTAAAATCTATAAAGATTAGTCGAAAAGATCTTATTCAGTGCTTTAATATGAGAGATAAAAAGGATGATGAAAAGCTAATCAATCCTAGAAAAAATGAGGTTTTTAAGTTGTAATTTATTTCTTTGGACTATTTATGTTGTAATTTTTTTGGACATTTTATTTGGTTGTAATTTGTGTTTTTAGGACCGGCCATCCTATAGTGGCATAGTTGTAATTTTCTAGTCATTTTAACCCTAAAGGGAGTAAGTATAAATACTTACTTAAGTAGAGTTTTGAAAAGGAGAACATACTTTACAATAGCTGCAAATTTTTCGTGAGAGATTAGGGTTTTCCTAAGATTTCATAGGACTCTTATTAATTTCAATCAAATTAGAATTATGGCGAGTTTGCAACCTAGTGAATTATAAGTCATATCAATTCCCTAAGTTGATTTTCCTTTTTTCATAACTAATGTGTTATATCTAGTGTTGATTAGGGTGGTTCTTGTTTTGATTTTGGCGTCAATTGTAGATCAAAATCCATTCATATATTGTTATTAAATTGATTTGATTTATATCTTGATATTGCCTTCAATTTGTCTTTCATTATTTTGCATGGAATTCCTTTGTGAAGAGGAGTTCACGGCAATATTTTGTGTTGTTGGTGATTTGAAATCTCATTTGATCTTATGTGGTGTGCTTAATTCTATTGAGCATAACATCATTTGGTGTTAAGATTGATTAACCAACAAATTGGATTACAAAAGCAATTTTTAGGGTTTACACATAATTGAAGTTGATCCGGTTTTTTGGATGTTGATTAAGAGTTGTTCCATTTGTTTGATTGCATATGCTTTCACTTGGTTTTAAGCATATCATCTTTTGGCATCAGAGCAACTTATTTTACAAATTTGGATTCATAATATTTAGTGGTTCATGCGTTTTGAGGACTTAGATTTAGTGATTGAATTTGTTTCAATTGATTGTGTGTATGTGCTTGGATCCTTTGATCATTTAAGCACATTATCTTTTGGTATTAGAGCTTAAAGTTGTGAAAAAGGATTATTTGATTTTGAATTCGGAAATTTTAAGGTTCTTGAGCTTGCATCCTGATTCCAAAATTGAAAGTGAAAATTGAATTGTTTGATGTTGTTACTTGAAGTGGCATAATTATCTTACTTGGGGAGTTGAATTTACTGCTTGTTGAAGTGAGTTTTGACATCTTGTTGAAGTTCCATTTGGTTGATAATTTCGTGTAAAAAGAAGAAGAGTAGTAGCATATCTTGTGATTCAAAATTCATAATTTGAAGTTACCTCAATTGTGAAGAAGTGGAGGTGTATTTTGCTTGGATTGATTTAGACATAAGGGGGGGGTTATTGTTCATTTTCAAAATTGAGAGTGTGGGTTTAAGGAAACTATTTGAATTTCAAAACACATATTAAGTGATAGAGTAATTGTGTGTTCATTTGAGTTTGAAAGTGGCTCCTTACCATTTGTGGAATATTGCAATTAGTGAACTCATTTTGAATTTGAATTTAAGCTACCTTATTGTTGTAAGTTACGGTTTGATAACTTGTGTAGAAGTGGAGAAGTGCACCGTGTGTTGAAGGTGTATATGTGTGGTGTTGTGTTTTGTAAATTTAGTGAAGGGTGTGTGTGTATTTGGCGTGGTATTGTGTGTGATGTTTAGAGAAGTGTTGTTAGTGGCGTGAGTGGTGGTGAAAACTTTTTGACCATGAGCAAGGGAAGTTGTGTAGCGGTGTGAAGTTGTGCATTTGTGTTTGTGTTGAGGTACTGCATATTGTGAATTTAAATAATGTGAAACCAAGGCAAGAAAAGGAAAGTTGAGTAATAGAATTTGAATTCAAACAAGCGATTAAAGTGTGAAAGTAATTGAACTCATTACTTAAATACTTGTGGTTGAATTTAATTCTTAACTACTTAAAAGTAATTGTGTGTACTTCATTTATTTAACCTTACTTGAAGTACTAAGAATTATTTCATTGTGTTTTAAGTCCTTGCAATGTGGGTTCATTATATTAGTGTAGTTGTTAAACATGTTCTTGTAAATTGGTGTTGTTGAAGGATTGTGATATAATTCATGGAAGTGTACTTCATCAAATCACAAACATGTCAAACGATAGTGTAAATGGGCAGCGTCATAACACTATAGGTAGAAGGACTTTGGAAGAACAACTCCAAGATCTTACTACTATTGTTGCTACATTAGGAACTAGGATTGATAAGATAACATTGCTACAACCACCAGTGGTAAACCCTCAGGCACCACCTCGGGTAGTTCCACAGAACCTCTAGAGAGAACAAGTAGTGGGAGGAGGAAACTTAGGTAGAATGATGGAGAGAGATCATCACCCTTATAGGGAAGAGAAGGATGACAACTTTGGGGTTAATCCTTACCCAAATAGGGATTTCAGGCCATCTAGGGGATTGGAATATGTAAAGCTACAGATGCCTTCTTTTGATGGCAGGGGTTCAATTAATGATTATCTAGACTGGGAGGATAAGGTTGAGGGTCTCTTTGAATGCTATGAGATTAATGACAATACCAGAGTTTAACTAGCTGCTGTTGAGTTCATAAGGTATGCCGCTTTATGGTGGAGGAATCTAGTAATCAGCAAGCGTAGGGATGGTGAGGCTGAAATATAAACATGGAGGGAAATGAAGAGGGTTTTAAGAAATAGATTTATTCCTGAACACTACATGCAGGAACTGTTTATACATCTTCAGACCTTGAGGCAAGGAGGTAAGACAATCGATGACTATGTGCAGGAGTTTGAAACCCTAATGATTAGATGTAGGTCAATTGAGCCTTCAGAACAAACCCTAGCACTCTTCGTATTAGGGTTGAAATATGAAATAGCATGTGTAGTTGTGCTATAGAGGTATAGTACACTTGATGAGGTTATTTGGCTAGCCTTGAAAGTAGAGAGTTAGAGGTGATCCAACTCATTCAGGGTTCCAAATAGCAAGCCTAGTATTACTACTAGGCCCATGGGAGCTGATGGTCGATCAGGAGGACTAAAGGTAGCAGGTAAGTTAATGAGGGTAGTTAATAGAGATACCCTTAGCACAGATAAAGAGAACATAACCTTAGGAAAAGGTAAAGAGGTAATAGCACCAAACATTAAGCAGATTGTACCGGGAACTACTAGTGGGAAAGTGCACTAAATTAAATACTTTAAATACATGGGATTTACGCATATGGAGACACAGTGTCCTAATAAGAGGGTCATGATTGCTATGGAGGGTGCTGGAGAGGAGGATGAGGATGGGAAGGAACTAGTTGAGCCTACTGATCTATCTAAAGCACTGCAGGAATATTATGATGATCAGACAGTAGAAACACATGAAGAGAGCACAGGTGAATAGTATTTACCCATTAATGTGTTGCGCAAGGCTTTGACTTTATCTCCTAATGCTGGGGACAAACAGAGGGAGAACATATTCTACACTTTTTGCAGGATCAGAGGTAACCTTTGTGTACTCATCATAGATAGTGGTAGTTGCATAAATGTTATATCTGCTGCACTGGTAGATAAATTACAATTATCTAATAGTCTACATCCTAGCCCTTATAACTTGCATTGGTTGGATAATCGGGGTAGTATGCATGTTACATAAAGGGCAAAGGTGCCAGTGAGTATTGGGAAGAAATATCATGATGAGATTTTGTGTGATGTGATCCCCATGTGTTCATTTCATTTACTATTGGGTAGGCCCTAGATGTTTGATCAAAAGGTGTTGCATGATGGCTTTAGAAACACCTATATGTTTTGAAAGGGAGGGTCTCGAATAGTATTGGTACCTATGTCTCCATTTGAGGTACACAAATTCCAAGAGCAGGTCAGGACTACTTCAGTCTCATCTAGTAATTGGGAAAATAGGACAATAGAGGCATTCGGGTTTAGTCCAAGAAGTGATCCTCTAGATTTGAGGGCAAATCTTTTAAAGGCCCGAAGAGATGATGGGAATCTTCCGACGATCTTGATGGATAGGGAACTTGATTTGGGTGATGATCTAAATCACTTATATGCATACTTGTTTTCTTTATCTAATAAATATTTGAATGATAATCTAACAGGTACAACGATATTTCTTCACGGGTTACCAAATGAACTTCACTGTTGGTCAATTAGGGACATCATCGGATTCTCATCCAATGGCCCGTTGTGATCAAAATTGCCTCAACGCATTGGCTCTTTGAAGATTATTATCTTTAGTAATTGTAATTTATTTCTTTGGACTATTTATGTTGTAAGTTTTGGGACATTTTATTAGGTTGTAATTTGTGTTTGTAAGACCGGCCACCCTATAGTGGCATAGTTGTAATTGTCTAGTCATTTTAACCCTAAAGGGAGTAAGTATAAATACTTGCTTAAGTAGTGTTTTGAGGAGGAGAATACACTTTACAATAGCTGCAAATTTTTCGTGAGAGATTAGGGTTTTCCTAAGATTTCATAGGACTCTTATCAATTTCAATCCAATTAGACTTGTGGCAAGTTTGCAACCTAGTGAATTGTGAGTCATATCAATTCCCTAAGTTGATTTTCCTTTTTCATAACTAATGTGTTATATCTAGTGTTAATTAGGGTGGTTCTTGTTTTGATTTTGGCATCAATTGTAGATTAAAATCCATTCATATATTGTTATCAAATTGATTAGATTTATATCTTGATATTGCCTTCAATTTATCTTTCATTATTTTGCATGGAATTCCTTTGTGAAGAGGAGTTCACGGCAATATTTTGTGTTGTTGGTGATTTAGAACCTCATTTGATCTTATGTGGTGTGCTTAATTCCATTGAGCACAACATCATTTGGTGTTAAGATTGATTAACCAACAAATTGGATTACAAAAGCAATTTTTAGGGTTCATGCATAATTGAAGTTGATCCGGTTTCTTAGATGTTGATTAGGAGTTGTTCCATTTGTTTGATTGCATATGCTTTCACTTAGTTTTAAGCATATCATCTTTTGGTATCAGAGCAACTTATTTTACAAATTTGGATTCATAATATTTAGTGATTCATGCCTCTTGAGGACTTGGATTTGGTAATTGAATTTGTTTCAATTGGTTACGTGTATGTGCTTAGATCCTTTGATCATTTGAGCACATCATCATAGTAGCTTCTTTGAACATCAAGAAACATGTTGATTATTTGGGCAATCGAAATAGACAACAAAATAATCTTTATAGCAACACATATAATTTAGGTTGGTGGATTCATCCTAATTTCAGTTATGGCAATACAAACACTTAGAGAGCTAACTTTCTACCTTCTAGATTTCAAATACCACAATTGCCACCACCTCAACTAATGCCTCAACTCTTAGCTCTATCACCATAAAAAAAGAAGGCAAGTTTAGAAGATCTTATGACTTAATTCATTTAAAGGTCCAAGGCGAGACATCAACATTATGAAGCTTTTATCCACAACCTTAAGAAACAAATTAGCCAATTGGTTAAGATGTTGTCTGAGAGACAACTAAGTTCTCTTCCTAGTAATAATGAGCTTGATCTATGGGAACATGCAAAAGCTATTGCTTTGAGAAGTGGGAAGGAGTAGCAGTCCAAGAAGTAAAAGAACAAGACAAAGAAGAAAGTCAAAGGCCTATAGGAGAAGAAGTGATACTTGAAAAGTCAAAGTCTACAAAGAAATCACCATCTCCAACTGCAAAGGAGTATAAACCATGGATTCCATATCCATCATGCCTTAATCAAACCAAGAACAAAGAGTAATTTGGTAAATTTCTTGATTTGTTCAAACAATTGCATATTAACATTCCTTTTATTGAAGCACTTTCATAGATGCCGAAGTATGCCAAGTTCTTAAAAGAACTCTTGTCCAACAAGCGGAGATTGGAAGATATTTTTATTGTTGAAGTTGGAGCTAGTTGTTCATCCATTATTCAAAACAAGCTTCCTCCAAAGTTGAAGGATCCTAGTAGTTTCACAATTCCTTGTGTAATTGGTAATATTATTGTTGATAAAGCTTTGGTTTACTTAGGAGTGAGTATCAATTTGATGCCCTATTCTTTCTTTAAGAAGTTGGGACTTGCTGAACCTATGACTGCTTATATGAGTTTATAACTTGCTTAGTACTCTTTGAAAATTCCTAAGAGGATCATTGAAGATGCTTTGGTGAAAGTTGGGAATTTCATTTATCATGTTGATTTTATGATCTTCGATTTGGATGAGGATAGGGATGTACCTTTAATTTTGGGAAGAACTTTCCTTGCAATAGCTAGGGCACCAATTGATGTAGAGGAAGGCAAACTTACTTTGAGAGTAGGAGATGAAGGATTGATGGTGAAAATTGATCTAGCTTTAAAGTATCCAATGAATGTAAATGATTTATGTTATGTAATTGATGTTGTTGATTCTTTGATAGATGAGCACCTTGAAGAGATACTATGCAAGGATAAGTTAGAATTAAGCTTAGTTAATGGAGAAGGAAAGGATGTGACAAATTTGGAGGTTAAATCATTGTTATCATAGCTTGATTCAACTAGGAAATTACTCCTCATGGTAGTTTCGAAGAATTGAAGGAGGGAAGTGAAGCAAGGCTTAAAACTTCCATTGAAGACCTATCGGCTTTGGAATTAAAACAACTTCTAGATTATTTGGGGTACGCTTTTTTAGCAGAAAATTCAAAGTTCCTGGTCATTATTACTTTAGATTTGTCTTTTGAACAAAAACACTAGCTTTTGAAGGCCCTTAAGGCACATAAATGAGCCATTGCTTGGAAAACTTTTGATACCAAAAGTATCATGATTCTCACATTCATCATCTTAAAAAATTTCAAGAAGAGACTGAAGTCGTATTTAAGAGGAGGAAGGAAGCATGAAAACCGAGAGGAGTTTCTAATCACTAGCTTTATGAGCTTAGAAATTTGAAGGATGTCATGCTAATGACATTAAAAAAGTGCACTTAATGGAGGCAACTCATGTCTAACTTTGGTGAGCTGAGTTCCTTTTGTTTTTCTTTATTCTTCACTATCCTAAGTCCATTTTTATGTCAAAATTGCAAGTGTTAGGACATTTTTACTTATTCATGAAACAATGTGAGTTCAATCTTAAGTATGTGAAGAAGCACATTTTAGTATGATTTAATTTTAAAAGAGAGTAAGGCAAGTTTTCATCCAATCTCTAAGAATTTTGTGCATATTATATGTTAGATTAATGATGGAAACTTAAAATTGTTCTGCTACAAATTGGATCATAACTAATCATTTGAGGATGCAAAAAGAAAACTTTTTGTGAACTGGAGCCACCTCGACCCCAAGAATGGTTGTGTAGGAGGGGTCGACTTCTGCACACATTCTTTTCGCAACATTGCCACTCTTACTCGGCCGTGTTGCAAAGGAGGGTTGACTTCTGCCCACATTCTGTTCGCAACATCACTCCTCTACATTGCCATGCTGCTTAAGCAGTGCTGAAATTATTTTGTTTCCTATTTTGGATTTGATGATATTTCATGTTTGTTTCTTGCTACTACACTTCCTCTATCTTCTATTATGGTTGTAATTGAGCATCATTTCTATCTTATTTTGAGCATGTATTATTTTGATGTTGCTTTTGCATTATTTTTTTTTCCTCTCACATATTTTGATAAGGGTGAATAAGAGGATGATACGACTGATGATATGAATGCTTGATTTTAATTTTCTATTATTTTCTTCAATATTTTGTTCTATATTTTTAAGCTCTTAACTTAGGGGCAGACTTTCATCTTTGCTGGACTTTTGTATACTTAATTGTTCGACTTAGGATAGGCTAATCTTTTGGTTACTTTATTTTTGCTATGTTTTATTTGTAAGTTAGAACTTCTATTTTAGTAGAGTTCACAACCATGATGATGCTACTATTGATCTTTGCAATTCAAATTTCTCCTTTCTTGTTCTGGTTTAGGAAAATTCTCGTTGCCATCTCTACATGAATCAAGGAAGTTTTTAATGTCCTTTTCTTATATTTCTTTCTTAATCTTTTCTTACTTGTGCTTGATTAGGAATACATTGGGGACAACGTGTCATTTAAGTGTGGGGAAAGGGATAGTATAGAGAAAGAAAATATTTGGGTCTTATTTAAGCTTAATGGTGCATATGATACATTTGTTAATCAAAACTCGCCTATTTATTAGTTTGAAAATGAGCTTTAAAATTTGATATATTTTGAAGTGTTTGAATTTGTCTTTCCTTTGTGAATTTGGAAGCAGTTATTAAATGGTGAGATTAATAGTTTGACTTACTTAGATTAGTCTTAAAAATTTGACTGTAGTATGCTATGTACAAGTATAAATATGATAGGTTTGGGTGATAAGCACTAATGAGTTACTTGAATTGATTGAATCGAAGAATGCTATGCTTGATTCAATAATTTTTTATGAGTATAATTTATGGTAGATCTTTTGTTCTTGCTTTGTTTGCTTGAGGACAAGTAAACGGTTAAGTACGAGGAAGTTTGATAAGTGTTAAGAGACTCTTATTATTTATGCTTATTTGCATACATTTGTTATGTATTTCTAGTGATTTCTTAAAGAAAAGGATACTTATTTTTGTGAAAGATTCATTTCAAGGTTTAAAGAGCTCATTTAGAAAATTTTACGATGATCAAAGAGAAATTAAGGCAGATTAAACAAGTTTAGATCAATTTTGCAAAGGAATAAATTTTTCTTTTCAGCACCTACATTCAACATGGCCATGCTAAATGGCAAGGTTGAGTACATCAAGCATACAAACTTCGTTTTTTTCAGCCCCACCCCAAGCACGACTGTGCAATAGGTTGTGTTGACCTGCAATCATTAAAAAGCTATAAATAGCATTGTTATTTCATAGTAAGGTTAATTAAAGAGTTTAGTTTTAGAGTTTTTTAGATAGTTTTATATCATTTTTTTTTCTAAACTCTAGGAGAAAAAATACAAAGAACTTCAAAGAAGAAATTACTCATACATCATTGAAGATCACAAGACATCAATTATAAGGGTTTTATCTCTATATCATTATTTCTTTTATCTTCTCTAGATCTTTTGTTCTTATTGTAAACTATATGGAGGAGTAAATTTCTCATACCCTATACTTTGTGAAACCCTAAACCATGTGAATTGAATTGCTGTTTGATTAATGAAAAATTCATGTCTTTATATCTATTCATGTGATTTCATTGTCTTGTGATTGATTTGTGCACGGTTTAATTGCATATTTGATTCTTATTAGATAGAAAGAGGTTTCATTTTAATATGATAGATCTTCATGAATAGAGAAATTGTGTGTTTCACCTAAAGTAGGAAAATTATGATTTTCTACTATAAGAATTTAATTCTTATTATAAGGATCATGAACTTCATGCAACCTTATGTAGTGTTAGTAAAAGAGAGGTCTCCACTATCTCATGTATGGTTAGGAATTAAATGACTTGAGAGAGTAATTGATTTAATTGATGAGATGTTGTAGTGTAAAGCATGAATAATTCATTAATCAATCAATTATCATAAGAATGTTAAGGTTTAGAGTGGATCGAGGTAAGGGGTATGTCTTGTGATTGAATTTATCTTTTGAAAGAATATAATTAATCTTAAGATTGCTAGATTAATTGTTTAGCATTTGAATCATAAATCTCACTTCAAAATTTAGGCTAAATAGCAACAAAACGATAATACTAATACTTGTTTTCAAGATCCTTGTGGACGACACCCTAAAATTTATGCTACATTAAATAGGTATACTTGCTTAGCTCAGATCATAGATTTAATTGGGTTTATAAATTTAGAATTTGATACGATTGGTAAGTGTGCATTAGCATAGTTCGGCTCGATCATAATTTTTTCAAACTAAAAAAAAAAATGGTTTGGTTCAATTCAATCCATGGTTCAAACTGTTTCTACACATGTTATTAATTTTTTTTTTTTGTATATACAAGTCAATAAGTTATGGAAAATTGTACCTGACATAAAAAATATTTAATTCATTATCATTTTTTGATATTACTCACCATTTTCAATGCCTAATTGATATAATTAAGGAGATTTTATTGTCTCTCTTTAAGTAATTTTGCTTTTTATATCGACTATTAAGCAAAAATATGAAATAAAAAAAATAGTAAGTTACTTAATGAAAACCAAATAAGATGAGGAATCGAATAAGCGATAAGGAATCCTCCTTTTTGGTCATGTATTTTCTAGATTTTTACTGCTATTTTCTTTTCTTTTTCTTTACTTCTTACAATTCAGTTTGATTCATAATTTTTTTGAACCTAAAAGAAAATAGTTTAATCCAATTCATAATTTTTTTTAAACCCAAAAAGATGGTTCAAATCTAATTTATGGTTCAATTGACTATTTGATTAGTTTTTTTGCCTAACCTTACTTTATAGTACAATGTCCATTTTAGCTAATAAAGTTTTTCAATGTCTAAACAAAAACCACACCAAGTTCTACTGACTATTCCTTCATTGAAATGCACCAATCATTGTGCTACTCCTCATCTTCATTAATAAGATTCAATGCAATACATGTTATAGATCTCTTGAGTATGTAAATACTTAAACTATTACTTGCAACTTGGATAGGAACTTTTGATGCTGATGTAGCTAATGCATCTGCATGTCTGTTGATAGATTAAGTTGTATGCTCGTAGTGTATTGATTGAAATTTTGCCACTAGAGCTTACATTGTAGCCCTATAAGGTGCTAGTGTTGGTTGTTTAAGTCCAAAATCACTATTAGCCTATTTAATAGTCAAACTGGAATCATCTCGAATATATAGTTGAAAAGTCTAATATTCTATGCAGATATCAACCAAAGTAAGAGGGTTTTATACTTAACCTCATTATTAGTGCAATAGAAATCAAGCTTAAATGCTAACAATATTTCCTAGCCTTTTGGTGAAGTCATCATAACTCCTACTCCCCAGCCTTTACTTACAGTAGAGACATTAAACTAGAGTGACCATTCCCGTTTTATTTCAACTATTAGAGAGTCTTCCTGAAATTTCACTGGCATGGCATCCACAACCAAGGTCTCTTGTGCATTTGGAAAATGTGCTAATAGGTCAACTAATGCCTATGATTTGATGAGTCTAGGAGACTAAAATGTAATATCAAATTCTCCAAGAAGGAGTAACAATTTTACAATTATGCCAAACAAAGCTAGTTGAGATAGCAAGTACATGATAGGGTTTGATTAGGTGTCTAAATTGATCTTGTACACTAGGAAATAATTTGTGGAACAAATATTAGTGCAAGACATTGTTTTTTCACAAGTTAGGTAATTAACCTCACTTCCTTGAAGAATGCGACTCAAATAGCGAGCAAGTTGTTCTTAGCTATATATCTCTTGCAGAAGTAAAGCCTTAATGGACTTATTGGTAGAAGTTAAATATAAGATCAGTGGTAACCCCTTTATTGGCATTATCATGGTTTAAGGTGAAAGTATCCCCCTAATCTTTTGAGTTACCTCTTCATGTCACTACCCCACTCAAACAGAACTCTCTTCTTCATAAGTTGATGTAAGGGGTATGAAGTCTTTGCAAGTACTGGCATAAATCTTTTGATATAAAAGACTTTGCCCAAGAAAGTCTTCAATTCTTTTAGAGTAGTAGGTGATGGTATAGACAATTTGGCTTAAACGTTTGTTGATTCAACATCAATTCCTTTCATATAAACCACAAATCTTAAAAATTTCCCCAAGGCTACACTAAACACACATTTCAAGGGATTTATGCAAAGCTTATATGGTCTACATTGTTCAAAAACTTGTTATAGGTGAATTAAATGATCAGGTGCCCTTCTTGATTTGATGACAATGTTATCAACATAATCTTTCATAAATTAATGCATTATATTGTGAAATATGGCACTCAATGCCCTTTGATAAGTAACGCTCACATTTTTTAGTCCGAAAGTTTCTTACTTGCGTCTTGAAAGCAATACACTTAGCATCTTCTCTTGCCATTTTGATATGATTATAACCACTAAAACCTTCCATGAATGAAAATAATTCATGATTGGTTGTTAAATCTACTAAAGTGTTAACGTTTGGCAGTAGAATGTTATCTGTTAAGAAAGCTTTGTTAAGACCATGAAAATCTACACACACATATTTGCCAATTCTTCTTTCTTATTGGCACAACATTAACTAACCATATAGGGTGTTCAATCATCTTAATAAAGCTAGCATGATATAACTTTTCAATCTTTTACTTAATTTGAACTTTGATCTCATGATGAAAGACCCATTGTACCTGCTTTACAGGTATGACCCTTGGGGCAATATTCAATCTATGCACTACAAGACTAAGGTCAAGTCCTAGCATTTCTTCACACATTCACACAAACACATCTTTGTATTCTTTCAAAAATTCAATAAGGGGAGACATTATCTTATGCAAATGACCTTTTCTAATGAAGATTGGTCATAATGACTCTTTTGGTCACACTATATTTAATTCTTCTATTTATTTGACCTAAAGCTTCATCTGATCTTGCATTTGCTAGGTAGAATGTTAACACCTCAAAGTTGTATGGGATTTGAAAAAGATAACTATACCTCCTCAAATCACTATGATTGTCATAAGTGGTATACTCTTCACCCATCCTCCTAGATGTAACTTTCAATTCTTGCTTATTGCTTATTCTTTTTCTTTCCTCCATCGCAATCAAACATTCTTCTCTTGAACTTTTTCCCAAGTAGGTAATGTGATGCCAATGGGTCTTGCAATAGCTATTTCTCCTTTCTCAGTAAATTCATCAAAGAAAGTCAACTTAATGAAATACGATTTATCATGCTCAAAGGGATTCTTGGTAATTGGGATGAACAAATCTTTTCCCTTTCAATGGCTTTTGATACATTGATGTAGCATCGATGGTGTCAAATTATGATGGTGTAGTTTTTTCCTACTAACAAGTAAGTGATAAGATATAAGTGCATCTATTGCATGGAAATTTCTATTACTATGAATCGGTCCAACCTTAAAATTAACATTAACTCATCTTAAACTCAACATTAACTCATCTCTCTGTTTTTATAGGAGAGTGACTGAAACCATTCATCAAGATTGGTTACTTCACAAGTCACCAAATATCAATTCTAGCAACTTGAAATGTTGACATAAGCATGATGTTTGAAGAGAAGCCCAAATCTATAAATGCTTTCTTAACTGAATTCCTATTAAGTGTACTTTCAACGTGTAGAGGAAGACTATGATTTAGGTTCTTAATGCACATATCAACATCAATAAATAAAATCGCATTTTCATGCGTACGTGCCATCCTTTTCATAAGTTGTGCTACATTGCACTCCATGTATTAACCTTAGGAAATTTGCATAAGTGTAGTAGTTGTAACAAGCTTAGCCTTCTTATCAAATTTGAGAAGGTCAAAGAAGTTCCTAAAATTTGATGTCTTTAGAAGTGCTAATACTATATAGGAGGGCAATCATCCCCTTTGACTTCAATTGACTTTCCTATTTCCTTATGTATCTTAGTGGGTGGTGCATCACCTATTTCCATGGTGGTAAGCTCATGAGTGATGACATTTACTCCTCTGAATTGGTTATTGTCAACTAGAAGGGGATTGTTGCAAATATTATTGTCCTCAATGATGAGCTCTTGACTCCACACTCTTTTATTGAATATTTTCTTTAAAGTGAAATAATTCTTATTAGAATGTCCTACTACTTTCTTGAATCTGTAAAATTTAAGATCATTCCTCTTCTCTACAGTGGAGAGGCGCTCAACTCTTAGAAGTTTAATATTTCTTTTGTGTGAAGTTCGAAAAATTTCAAAAAATTATATAAACGATTACAAAAAATAAATAGAATAATAAATACTTCTAGGTCACAGCAGCGAGAGGAACAATTTCGCAACATTAAAAACTTCGAGAAATGTATGACAAAAATTCAAATGTTATGACGCATAAATATTATTTTAATAGTTTGATAAAATAATAGGTTTAAAAAACAAAATAATTAGAAGCAATAATCTTGGGCAAAGAAAAGAAGATAACGAACTTAACAAATTGAATTATATGAAATATATTACAGAATAAATTTAGGAAGTGAAGTGATCGAAAAATATCCAAATATAGACCTATAAATAGATAAATAAAAATAATCGTAAGTCATTTAGTTAGAGTAAATTAAATTAAAAGAATAAATTTCCCAAAACATAATTTTTATGCAATATTCAGTTGAATAATGAAATTAACTTAAATTATAAATTTAGGAATTTCATATTAAAATTTAGAGTAAATATTTGTCTTCAGAATAATCAAATTAACCTAGATGTAAAATTTTGTAATAAATTATTAAAGATATAATTTTTAAATATATTCCCATACACATGCGAAATGTTAAAATAGGGATATTTTTAAATAAAATATAATTATAATATAATATATAAATATACATATAAATATATATAATAGAAAAAAAAAATGCCCCATCCTTTCTTTTCTTTCTTTTCCTTTCTTTTCTTCCTTTCCTTTTCTTTTCTTTTCTTCTTCATTCTAATTGTCTTCTTCTTCCCTTCCGTTATCTTTTTTTTTCCTTCTCGGCCTCCAGCAGTGATGACAACGTCCGACGGCAACGGTAGTGACGGTGGTAACCTCGACCACAGCAGCGGCAGCAACAGTGACGATCCTAATAGCGGCAGTAACAGTAATCTCCATAGCAGCAGCAACGGTGGCCCCGATTGCAACAACGGCGGTGGTGTCAATGGCGGGGTAACGAATAATGGCTTGTCATTGTGTCCATCCGGTTTCCTTTCCCAACGACGACGGAAGCAACAGTAACGGCAGTAACAAGGATGGTAACAATAGTATCCAGCCATATCCGCACGAGGAGAGGGGTTTGATAGCAACGACGGCAACGGTGGTGGTGACAACAATTCGACAGCTACAACAACAATAGCGGCAGCCACCACAATCGGCAGCCACTCAACGATGGTAGCAGTGATGACCACAGCAACGACAGCAGCTATGAAAGCCCAACGACAACAACAATGACACAACGGCAAGCAACGAGGATGACAGCAACCCGGCGGCAGCAGTGGCTGCAACGTTCGACGGCAACTCCGACCCTCAATAGTAACAGCAATGGCGATGGATGATGTGTATGAGGGTGTGTTTGTGTGTGTGTGAAGAAGTGTGTGTGCAAGTGAAGGAAGTGTATAGGTGTCCATGGAGGGAGGCCGTGAGAGTGTGTGCGTGGGAGTGTGTGTGGATGAAGAGGAGGTGTAAGTGTAGTGTGTGTGTGGTTATGGGCATGTGGGTGCACGAAGGAAGTGGACCGCAACAGCAATGGCAGCAGTAGCTATGCTGGCAGCCGCGACGATCGCCACAGCAGCGGTGGCACAATGACGACGATGACAACAGTGGTAGTAGCTTCCAAGTCATGTCCGTCTCGTCTTCTTCTTGATGATGAAGGCGACAGCGACGGCAATGTATGGAGGAGGAAAAGAAAATGAGGAAGGAAGAGAAGGAGCTGGGTGTGTATGTACGTGCTAGTGGTGTTTGATGTGTATGGAGCATGTGTGTACGTATGTGGTTATGTGCGTGGATGAGGAAGATGCGTGCATATGTGTGAATGATGGTGTGGATGTACAAGAGTGTATGTGTGTGGAGGAAGGTGCATATGTGTGTACAGGAATGAAGATATATGTATGCGTATCTGTATAGGGATGTGTGTGATGTATGTGGGAAAGTGTGTATGTATGTGAGTGATGGAGTATGGGGTGTGTGTATGCGTGTGGGTAAATGAGGAGGTGATGTAGTGTATGCGGAATGTGGGTGTGAATGAAGTGTGTATATGTGTATGTGTGGTTGAGGGTGTATGATGTGTATGTAAGGATGTATGGTGTGTGAAGGTGCGTGTATGTGTAGAGGAGGAGCCAAGTGTGTAATGCTTGTGAGTATGCACGTAGGTGCATGGAGTGATGTAGGGTGGTATGTGTATGTGGGTGTATGGTATGTGTGTGTATAAGGATGTGATGTATGTGAGTTGTATGGGTACGAGATGATATGTGGTGTGTGCGAGAAGGGTGTATGCATATGGATGGTGTGGGATGTGCGGAGTGTGTGTATATGTATGGAAGACGTGTAGTGTGTAGGTATATATAAGGAAGGAGTGGTATGTGTAGGCATGTATGTATGTATGTGAAATAGTGTATGGTGTATGGGCATGTGTGGAAGTTGAGGATGATGTATATGGGATATGTATGTATGAGTATGAGATGATGTACAAAGTGTAAACATGAATGTGTGGGTAAGGAAGGTGAATATAGTGTGTTCAAAGTATGTGGGTATGTGTATTGGTGATGTAAGGCGTATATAGAGTATGTGAGTAGGTGTATGAGATAATGTATAGGGTGGCTGTGTGAGTATGGATATGGGAAGTGTATAATGTGTGTAGAGTATGTGAGCAAATATGTATTGGGGGTGTAAAGTGTGTATGTATATGGATAAGAAAATGTTGTTGCGTAAGTGATGTGTAGGAAAGGTTAGTGTATGTATGATGGAAGCATGAGTGAGGATGAAAACCAGAAGAAAGTATGAGGAACTCGTAGGTGGAAACATTAACAAAGAAGAGAAGAAAGAAGATGATACAAACCTTTAAGGACTGTTAAATCCCGCGGGTTATCCTACAAGTAGTTTATTGGAAGATATTAAAGACAACTGGATAAATGAAAGGTTTAAAGATGCTAAATGGACGAGAGAAGCGTCTATGATGATGTAACTGGTGAAGGAAGTAATTCAAGCAATATCTAAGATGATGGCCTGGGAGATAGTTAGAATGAGATGGATTTCACAATGGAATGTTCAAAGGATGTCGAGGAAGATCATTCTTGGCCAAATACCCTAATGCAAGATCTTCAATTGTCCTTTCCAAGGATATCTTGCATAGGTGGAAGAAGGAATTCCAAATTTGGCAAGTCAAAGACATTCTATTGCTTGACTTCTACACAAAGAAAGCAGACAGTCGATCACAGCAACTTGAGGTGTTGGAAGCACCGATTTGAAGGAAGTTCAACATTCGAATCTTGCTCGCCTGAAGTTCCATAAGGAGGAAACTTCATGCTTTATCATTAGGTGGAGATGCGACTTTATGATTGGGTTGAGAAAGCATTGCAGAAGGATACTGACTTCAAGAGGGACGCAAAGGAGTTACCCGCTGGAATCGCTTAACTCCAGCTAGGACTACGATAACCCTAAACAAGTGAGTGGGAAACTTAATGATATACTACTTTGTTGTGTTGTATATTGAATGCTATGCATGTGAAATTGATGTTTGTTGTGTTGCTATTCGATATGATCGTTGTTGAGTTAAGTCATAGTGGGGATTGAAGAGTTAGGGAGAAAGTCATAAAGAATATAGAAGAATGAATAGTTCGAAGGTATAGGTGTCATTACCTTAATGATAGCACTTAGCGCCATATCGCTAGTGCTATAACCATAAGCCTAACCCATGTTTTACAAATTGTTTTCTTCCAAAACAAACCAAAATATAGAAACTTAGCTTTCCTTCTATAGCTACCGAATAGGTATGCTTAGTTGGAATAGGGTGTATAGGTATCATTATGTGTATACATGTCAGAGTTGGCTCATGAATGTGTATATATACACTTAACAAACTTATTGTCATATTTTAATTATGAAACACACTCATGAACATAACTATACCAAATCATGAGTGCAACCTTAATTTTTACAAATCAACGACCATATTTTCTTGCTCTCTTAAGTTTGTAAGGGAAAACGTTTAGTAAATTGTCCTTAATTAGAGATGTGAAAGAAATATGTATATATATATATATATATTATATACAAATGTCTTGAAGTCATTGAAAAAGAAACGAGACGACCTTTCTGGCTCTCGAAAGTGTGGAAATGATAAAACACTTGAGAAGTGCAATGGTACAGAGGTGTCAAAGATGATTAATGTAAATCAACCTTGAGTGGTTGGTTTGACATGTGAGATAAATGACACAGAGGTGTCAAAAATGATCGTAAGTCGACCCGAGCGGTTTAACATTTAAAAGAAATGGCACAGAGAGGTGCCGTGATAATTTAATCCAACATAAAACGGGATAGGTCTTCATCTACAGGGTTTGGGTTCAGTGTTAGTGTTGAGTAACAAGAAATGCATAATCCATGCTTGTGATGTGTGATAAGAAGAACATGATTTGTGCTTGTTGTGATGAGTGAAATGAAATGTTTGATGTTTACTTCTATGGTATGATTTATTGTGATTGTATATGTTGTTTGATCACCCTAAATAAATTAATTAAGGAAGAGGACTTGATTTAAAAACCTGACATGCATTTTCACAAGACATTACATGAGATTGAAGGCCATCACTGTTACAGGATGCGTTGGAAGTGATCAAGAAGATTGTTGTTCCGCCAAGTGTGAACTAAGTGACTAGGAGATTGCCGTGCCTTAATGGTTCCGAGTCTAGCCTGTCCTTGAAGGTTTTGCTCCGTCTGGTGCAGAGAGGCATGGGAGTGTTCACTATTGAGATAATAAGATATCATAATTAACCAAGTGATAAGATAAATAAACCGGGTAATGACTTGGGCACTGATGGTGGCTTTGAAATCCCCAACCCGAGGTTAAGGTGGGCATAAACCCTAGACTTCATGTCGGTTATCGGAAGACCACATGAGATGTTGTATTCATATGGTTGTTCATGTATAGCATACGTTTAATATTTTAAATTGAATTTGCTTGCTTGTGTACATAGCATAGATTTAATAACTTGATGTGAATTTGCTTATGTATGTATATCGCATATGTCTAATATTTTGATTTGAGTTTGTTTGTGTGTGTACGTAGTATTGAAAGTTTTACCATCCCATTGACTAAGCCATGGTGTGCTCACCCCCTCACAAACTTTATGCAGGTGTTGATAGCGAAAGCGCGGATGGGCTAAGATATGAAGTGTTGAGAGCTTTAGAAGACCAAAACAACGAAGTAAGATTTGTGAAAAATAAATTTACTTAGATGAATGTTCGGACCCCCATGTGAATAGAATTTGAAGTTGAGAACCTAGGGATTTTCCTATTTTACTGATTGGTAGGGGATACCAAATCTTTGCGATCATGGTTAATTGTGGGATTCAAGTTCTATAGTGATATTTTATTATCTAATCATATGTATTATAACTTGTTGTAGATGTAATTATTTACTTAGAGTCTTACAATATTTGACTCGTAAGACAATTATCATGTAATGGGTGCATACGTGTCATGATAATTTAGTAGAGCTTTTAGGCCCCCCTTTGGGGCATGACATGTCCTATAGCCACATATCAAGCATTGCATGTACTTTGCCCATCAAGCATGGGTATGTTAATTTCTCAAATTTGGACTTCTCAATCTTAAGCTTCTTACCTACCTTAAGATCTTCGCCTTAAGCTAAATTCATAAATGACTCTTGCTTAATAAACCTTGTAAGTTCAGTCTTTTGTTGTGTAACAAAATTAATAGTTAGTTGTGCATTCTTGACCAATGTAGTAAATGAAGTTAAAGATAAATTTTCTAGATGCATAGTATATTCAATAAACATTCACTAGATATAAATTTTCACCAACTTCCTTTCATCACACATATTCTGTATATCGAGGGAACGTTATCTAAATCATTCGATGTAATTCATGAGGTCCTCTCTTGGTTTCTGATGGATCCTTCATATATTGGCGAGGACCACTCTTTCTTCAGTAGAGAAAAATTTCTCTAAAAACATTTTGCACATGCTTTCCCATGAATCTAACAACCTAGGTAGAAGATTAACATACCATGTGTATGCCTTCTCCATGAGGGATATAAGGAATTCCCTAAGCTTCATATTATCATCTAATCCATAAGCCTCTAATGTCTCAATAAAATTTAAGAGGTATTTTTTGGTGCTTCACTTCTTGCTGTTAAAGCATATGAACTTCAAACTCATGTCTTTTAGGTAAGTTTCACAATTATGTACAAGTGGTAAGAAAGTTTGAGCTTTACCACACTCTCATAGTGGATCTCATTTGCATCTCTTTCAAATATGCATTCAAATCTTCCTTAGTGACAAATGAACTTCTTGGAGTAGAAGTTCTAGCCTCTACTAGTGTAATGGAGGCAAAGTTAGGATGATTTACGAGTTCAACAACTATAATGTGTCAAGTATTATGTGAAGATGAAGTGCCTCTGATTTAGATCCCTGTCACTCTTATCTTAGTTACTGGATGTTGTGTTGGTATAGGATCTAATATGGGAGCTTGCTCTTTAGTTGCTACTTGTTCATTAGCAATAAGAGGGTTGACTTGTTGAGGTGCTCGAGGGGCACATTCCAATGCAGCATTAGTAGGATTTGACAAAGCCATACCCTAATGTGCAGCAACAATGGCAACCATAGTAGGCATGAATTGAGTCATCATTATAATAAAGAGATCCATCTTTCTATTATTTTCTTGAATTGCTTATATGATTTGAGTATTATTAGGTACACTCCCTTGTGTAGTGTTCCTTTGGTTTACATCACCAAGCATTGGTGTCGTCTACTTAGTGGCTTCAAGGTTAATATCAAGCTCTTAATTATTACTATTAGTAGGGTCTTAGAGGTACTATGTTATTAGTTTCCTTTCTCTAGTGGAGTTGCCAAAAATGTAAATGTATAGGTTTGAACGTGAAGGGTCATGTGTGTGCTACATGCAAGCACGTTATATATGGCCGAAAGAGAAGTGACACGTAAGAGATGATCAAGGGGGTGATAGGATAGGGGGGAGGAATAAGCCATCTTGATTAGACTTAAGTACTTTTGTAACAGGTAGATATTCTTCAAGAAATTGTTGGTTTAATCTTTTGAGAGATAATTCTAGTAGAGTAATGGTGTTTTTCTCAAAAGTTTCCTTTCCCTCAAATGAGAGTGCATTAGGTATTTGCAGGATTTTCGTTGCTACTCCTATTTGTTGGATGGTGTTGGAGATCAACAGTTGTAAATGAATGGATCCTCATATGGGCTTCTCATAGACCTAGGCCCATTAAAGGGCATATTTTAATGCATGAGCCTTATTGAGAAAAGTTAATATTGGACTAGTTAATCTTGCAGACCTTATTTCAAACCTATCATACCAAATATCTCATAATCATCCTAAAATATATCGACTTAACTTTTTGGGTCTTGTCACTTTAACCTGAAGAGTCAAATCTATTTAATTACTGGACTCAAAGCCTAAAAATCAAATTTAGGCCTCTACAACAAGTAAAGCTATGATTATGACTTAGATGAATTCTTAGAGGAGTGAGCGTTTTCAAGATATATCAATTCAAATTGCTAATGTGATACTTATTAAACTTAGTTATTGAATATCTACGATATTTGAAATATAATGATGGATATTACTTGCTTACATGTCTTGGCTAATGGAGTAAGATCATGTAGGGGCTTATATGCTTGGATGTGACAATTATCATTAATTCATCATTCAATCCTTTTTTATCTTGCGATTACTTAATTTTCTTTGTTCGGCCATATAATTTAGAAAACAAAAAGGACAACTATCCAACTTCTTTTAGAGTCTTGGCCATAAAAAGGGCAGAAAAAAGAAAAAGAAAAAAAAATTGTTTTAAGACGAATAAAGCTATACCTTACATATTCTAAACAAAATGGAGGAGGGTTGAAAAAGCAAAAGGTCGCTTGTATTTTGAATTTATTGACTTTTGTGCAGCCAAAAAAAACACGTGAATAGCCGACAATGTGAAATCTTTATCATGATGGATACCAAACCACCATGCGCCGAACGTTTTGCCATGCATTATCGTGCCATACTCTAAAATATTATATATATATATTAAATTCATAAATATTATATCTAAAATAATTATTTTAAAAATAAGTTTCGAAAATATGAATGCGGTTTATGACTTCAGTTTTACGAAAATTTGTAAAACTAAAAGTTCACACCAATTCTACACCTTTAGTACAATCTTGAAGGTGTGAACGCATGCCTTCAATGCAAATATATTGAGTAATATTTTTTTTTTACTGTAATGGAATCTTGTAGACCTATACTGCAACGTAATACTGTAAAATTATAAAAATTATTATAAAGTGATATTGTAAATTTACACAATATCATAACACGTGATATCCAATGCACAAGAAAAAAAATTTACACCGACAGTTTATAATATAAATACGAATTCTCAGTTAATATGTTCATTTTTACATATTTGAATTTCCTCTGAAAGTATCGTTCGTTCTCACAATTTAAAAATTTTTGTTTTCGTAATTTTTGTTTTATGTAGGTTTAACTTGTTGAACTACATGTGTAGAAATATCTAGAAGACATTTTTCAATTTCTTCAACAAAGTAAGATTTCGGTATGTTTTTTTAGAGAAAAAATTATTTTTTTTGCTATTATATTATTTTGTATAAATGCATAAAAAAGTAAGTACAATTATTTGTACTCTATTATTTTTATTAAAGTAACAATAGTTGTTAATTAATCGTTAATTAATTGTTAATATATCATTAATTAACATTAGCAAATGAATTAATAAAAAAATTGGTATTTTTCGTAAATGAAATGTCTTAATTTATAGTTGTGAAAATTATTTTAAAAGTAATTATTAATGATAAAGTAATTAGTCATTATTTAATCATTAGAAAATTAATTAGGAAATACCTTCATATTGATTATAATAAATTATCTTTGTGTGTTATTATAATATATTTTTATAAAAGTAGTGGTTAAATTAAGTTGTTAATTAACTATTAATTAGTCGTTGGTATGTAAGTAATTAATTGTTAGAAAATTAATTAGTGAAAAATTTTATGTTGATTGCAAATGTAAAATGTTTGTGTGTTTTTGTACAAGTAGTTACAAAATTAAGCGGTTGTTAATAAACCATTAATTAAATGTGATTAATTGTTAATATGTTATTAATTAATTATTATAAAATTATTAGTAAATTTTTTTTTATTGATTGCAAATGTAATTTGTTTATATGCTTTTGTACAAATAGTTGTAAAATTACATTATTGTTAATTAACTATTACTTAATAGTAATTAGTTTTTAATATGTCATTAATTAGTTGTTAGAAAATTAAGTAGTGAAAAATTTTGTATTGATTGTAAATGTAATATGTTTGTTTGTTATTGTACAAGTTGTTGTGAAATTAAGTTGTTAATTAACTATTAACTAAGAGTAATTAGTCGTTAGTATGTCATTTGCAATTAGTGAGAAATTTTGTGTTAATTGTAAATGTAATATGTTTATATTGGTGTGTTTTTTGCAAAAGTAGTTATAAAATTAAGTTGTTATTAATTAATAGTTAATTAATTGTAATTAGTTATTAATATGTCATTAATTAATCATTATAAAATTAACTATTAAAAAAATTTGGCATTGATTATACATGTAATATCTTTGTCTGTGATTGTAAAAGTAGTTGTAAACTTTAATTGTTATTAATTAACTATTAAATAGATAGTAAATAGTCGCTAATAAGTCATTAATTAATATTTTGATATTAATTGTAACATATACTAATTTTTTAATATATATATATTTTTTGCATAATAAATGGAGCATGAATCCTTTGATCCTTCAATCTTGACACAATAAGAGCAACATCGATCATAGGCTGTCTGAGACGGAGAGGTAAACGACTTTTTACTTGTTGATTCGTTTATGTTACATTACGAATAGTATAACATTTCACTTATTATCATTATAGGATCAATCAACCTTCGTTGTTCGATGTGGTGAGTTGTCACTCTATTGCGATGAGCACACCGTCCCCCTTGATCCTCGAATGGAGCCATATCTACATTTAGCAGGACTTGAAGGTGCAAATCGCCTATCATTCATTCCATTAGATTAGCACATGATTACAGCATTGGTGGAGTGATGGAGGCCAGAGATGTACACATTCCATATGCCAACGGGGGAGTTTACTATCACCCTACAGGATATAGAGATCCAATTAGGACTCCCCATTAATGTTCGGAAAGTTATAGGGAATAGCTGCCTAGATTAGGGTGCAATATGAACAATTGTTGGGAGTGAAGTCAGGGCTTAATACTATAGGGGCCTGCATTAGCATGATGTGGCTATGTGATATGTTTTAAGTGCTCCCACATGATGCCGATGCAAAGCAAATCCATCGATATACGCGTATGTACATAATGCAAGTTGCTGGGGGATTTATCTTTGCCAACAAATCTAGCACCCTTATCCATGTGATGTGGTTACCTCTATTGGAGCATTTCAACATTATTGGGACGTATAGTTGAGAGTCTACATGTCTGGCTTGGTTATATTGCTAACTTTGTATCACATTATCGCCATTGGCACACGATATTAGAGGGGCTACCATTCTCGTATAAATGTGGGCTTAAGATGAATTCCCTACATAGCACCCTTTAACCGACACAGACTATATATAGAATCTAGCAGTTTATTAGCTTCATGTTGGAACATGTGGAGGGACACTCGAAGTCACTTGACCCACGTTGTCAGCGTATATCGAGATGTGTTCAATAGGTAGAACATGGCACGGATATTTTAGTAACCTATTTTTTTTTCTTCCATTTCATCATATTGATCGTTTACAATGAATATAATTTCCTGTCCTCTAAGTGGAATGGGAGCTATACGATGGGAATATAATTAACCTCTACCAAATTTCTGTAAAGATGATATATACATTTGCATGGCTCAGGTGCCATTAATATATTTTCACAATGTTGAGTAACATTTCCTTGACTAAGTGGCAAGGTAGTTTAGTGGGTTTCAATATATCCTACAGTCGGTGAATATGTAGTTGGAGCTCCATTAAATTGACATGTGGGTTTGATTGGCCAATGTAGCATACAGTGTATATACACATGTGTGAATAATGTGTTGATTGGTGGTTTACATGGAAGGCCATAGTGGTGTGCATGATGATTACATGTAGTGGTATGGGTCTATTAGTTGGTGATATGTTAGATGCACAGGGGCTATTCTTGAATTTCTAGTAAGTACAACATCAACACTCCTAAGTGAATAATGGCATGGCTGTTGCTTATTTAATTTACATTTTATTCTTACTTATAGGGTGAAACCTTAAGAAAAATCTGCCTATCATTGGATCTAGACACAACTGTTAAAATAGCTACTCTGGGTCTTCATTTCATGCATTGCCATAGAGGGGTAATACTGTATCTACAGGCGCAATAGCATAATACAATGGAGGTAGAGGTGGAGGAACAACTGATTCCTTCACAGCAAAGGACGGCAAGACGTCAATGACCCAAAAACTAGGGTGAGACACAACAAAATCTAATATAGGGCCAACAATTCCCAATGGATTCCGATGTGATGTATGATAGCTCAGGCCAATTTTTAGCACATACGACCACCACATCGGCATTCCGTAAGTGGTTCTATCCCAACATCTTCAGCTCTATAGAAGAAACGCTATGAAAAACAACCTATGTATCAAGGTGAATCATCAAATCATCCTATAGAGTGGAGTCCCGTGTCTCCTCAAGCGTTTGATGATATTCCCTAACAGCATCCAACACAAGAGTCTCAAGCTACTCCTACTTTACATCCAAGGCCATCTTGGGAACCAACCAATGCATTTGCTCAACTAGTTAGACAATTCACTAAGGGAAAGAGATAGGATGGATAGAAATCGATAATTTGTTATTCATTTCACATGTATATGCTACATTTAAATGATTAGGTTGATATATTTTAACATTTTATAATGAATTTCTATGCATTTTTTCTAACAGATAATGTTAGCATTTGCCTATTACACATGCAATATATAGATATTCAGTATTATAACTTCGAATATGTGAAAATAAATTAACAAAGGTCTAAAGAAATTAACATTTAATACAACTTCTAAATAAATTATAAAACTATAAATATAAATGTAGAAGAATCTTTAACCTCAATGAAGGATCATCCTTTTACTATGTTAAAACAAAGTTGATGAAGTGGTTGAGGCTTCACCTAAGTTGCACAATGGAAATAGGTAATGCTAGCACCACAAATGTAATGTGGAACGTCATGAAATGTGCATTGGTATCCATCATTTACCATGATTGCGTCGACATGGGTACGTTATTCTATTATGCCTTTCTGCTTGGAAAAGTCCACATGTAATTTTATCTGGACGTTCGCTAATATCCATCTCCATATGGTATCTTTTCTGCCTTGGTTTTTCCTTCTTCTGTGCGAGGTCTCTCTTTAGGCGAAGTGACGGGAAGTGTACCGGCTCCGAATCTAACTTGTTGCCTATAGGCATGAAGTGCATCATATATGTCAGCTCTTAATGCATCCACCTATACCACTTAAATATAGAGTGCGTCGTATTGAGCCTCACTAAGGCAGCTACTACACAGGTGTAGGAGTATGGAATTTTGTATATTTTCCACTTTTGGCAACTGCATGTACTGTGAGTAAAGTCAATAATGTGTGTTCACCCCCCTCCCCTTAATCTATTCGTGATGCGATGACTATCGATGAGCACTTTAAAAAGTTTGTCCTACCTGCTATAGTTCAATGACCCTATGGTTGCTAACTTGTGAACTCCATCTGTCGATCTTTTTTGTTGCATATTTGGTGAAAATTTTACCTTCGCGATATTCCTTAAAGCCTTGGAATGCTTCTTGACAAAGTACCCCCATGCAGTTATAGAACGTCTTTTTCACCAAAGCAATCACAAGTAACCCCGAGGCCCCTTCAACATGAAATTGTAGCTTTTAACAATGTTGGAGATCATATACTTAATCTAATAGCAATTGTCATTAGCTAGTGTTCACATATCCAATGACATGTCGTCAAACTAGTTTAACACATCAGGCTTAATGATCCCTTTTACTCCATCACATAGTTCAACTTGCGAGATTGTGCTTGTAACTTGACATATGTAACCAACCTCTTGTATTGCATGTTTTTTATGTGCCGAGTTGAAGTTGTTTGTAAGGTGTCATAGACAAAACCGTAATATCGCAAATGAAAGGCACCATCCATTGGCTTCGTCTTTAACTGCCGACTTGATGCCCTTATGTCTATCTGATATGACGCAAATGATTTCATGACCTTCACGGTCACTAATAACATATTCCTTCAATTTCCTCAAAAACTAGCCTCATGTCTCAGCCATTTCCTAATTCACGAGAGCAAATGCTAGTGGAAATATATGGTTGTTGCCATCAGCGTTACAAGTAATTAGCAACTTGTGAGTATACTTCCCATACAAAGAAGTTGCGTCAATGGTAACAACTAGTCTAAGGAATCTCCATGCTGTAATGCATAACTTAAATGCTTAGAATACCCATTTTAGAGAAACACCCCGTGAGTAGTTGATCTACTCCACTCCTAATGAATTTGTGTTCAAAGATTTGCATTTTCTATTGCACTTAAAAGTTTAGGGAGTTCATTGTAAGACTTCTCCTAATTCTCGTACACATGCTCCATAGCTCGTTTCTTCCCCTCCTAAAGTTATTTCTTATGACCTTGTAGCCAAATTCTTGTTTGATAACAAAAGCTAGCTTTATTGCCTTCACATTAGGATTATCCCTAACAAGATTTACAAATCGACTAGTAAAAAGATTGCAATCCAGCTATGGGTGATCTTGATTAATTAACAGGTTATTGCATGTGTGTGAACCTTGAATCTTATCACTACGAACATGCCTCCAACTTCTTCTTTCGGCCTGAAGCCCCTATTTACAACCATTGTCTCTTCTCAAACAATAAACAGACTATAGTAAGGGACTAGACTTTACAATAGTGAAGTTACAATGGTTCTTTACATGGTAAATCTTCACTACTTAAATCACATTTGTTTTTGTTTTGAATCTCGTGCCCTTATAGAAACTGTCACTGCTGTTTGAACCACTACAAATATTAGTTTGGTCCTACTCAAAATAAATGTAACCATCATCACTACCATTGTTGTAGTATGGAAAAAGATCTTTAACTGTCATACTTAGTGGTTCAGCTTATTCTGATTGATATATTGCCTGTCTTGAGTACAAATATACGGTTAGAGAGTCTTTTTCAGGTACTTCATCTCCATCTTTTTCACTTTCCCCATTTTCCTCATCGAAATTCTCTTTTTTATCAATACTCTCCTCCTTAACACCCATTCTTACATCAATGTCGGTTGTAGTCCCCGCTCCTAAACAAACCATGTATGGATCATGTGTGTCTAATCATCGTAATACTTGAGTAATTGCTCTATCTATTTCATCTTCATCATTACCTTCCATTGGGTTGGAATTAAGGGTTCAAATGTCGATGGCTCAGGTTTCATTTCTGCAATGTTATGTGATGAATGTAGTTGATTGCTTGTATTGAATGTCTACCTTATAGAAGAGCCCCCAAATCGTGAGAAATTTTAATGCACAATTATTGTATGCTATTGTCTCTATATGGTTTAGCTATTTTAATGAAATTTTCAACATTTTCATCATTTCTAATTGCCATCAACACATAACATGTACCGTCCTCATGAAACACAAGATTCCTATAAATTATCTCAACCTTTACTTTGATTGGATTGATTCCAATGCTCTAGCATATCCAGTATAAGAATTCATTATAGTTAATATTTTTCTTCATTTTGCAACTACTTCACTAGATCTCTATCATATTCTAACCCCTAGTTACCAGTCACAATATTTCCAAATGCATAGATCATCAATTTCACGTAGTCATCCATTGTTTTCCTATCCATAATATATTTAAATTATGAGTTTTTTTTTTAAGAAAAATGACAATTTTTTATAACAACATTGTAAAAATTAGCAAAAAAAAAAAAATCTGTATCATTTTTAATTTTTATTTTTTCCCCATTATTTCCCAATAAAAATGTGCAACTTTAATTAACAATACTATAAAAATTATTTTGCAAACTAGATATTATAGATTTCTATCACAATATTTTTTTTATAATAACATAGATAATATTTTCAATGTAATATTTATAAATAATATTAAAATTTTCATTATAACAAAGTATTCTCATACTAATGCAAAAATTAATATCACATGTTATATAATACATGATCTACATAAATCATATCTAATACACTATAAACTAACAATAAGTAGTAATAATTTCTACAAAACATTAGCAAAATTTTTCTCAAATAATAATATCAAATACAGTAAAAAAAAAATGAAACTTCAACTTTTTCTAAAAAAAAATACCATAATTGATTAATCATTGGGGAAATATTAGATTTTAGTGTATTCATTCAAATTCCTCTTTTTTGCCCTACACAAACACTTCTTCTTCTTTTTGCAAATGAGAGGGAAAAAAAAGATGGAGCATGTAGATGTAATTAAAGCAAAGTCTTCCGTTTCTATATTTACATTATTAATTTTTTATACTATTGTCGCGTAAATTGCTTTTTATATTGACGGTGGATGTTAAAGTACAAAAAAAAAAAAAAGACGGTGATATTACTTGGGGTGGTAGAACTAAAGGTGCACATCGGGTCCACGCTTTCAATTTTGTAAATTTTCGTAAAACTGAAGTCGTAAATAGCGTTTGCGCTTTTAAAACCTATTTTTGAAATAATTATTTTAGATATAATATTTATGAAATTAAAAAAAATATATAATATTTTAGAGTGTTGCTTATGCATTATTGACCGAAACCAAAGAAGATTAAGCTTTTCAATATTCTATGTTCTTCTTATATATAGTCACTGTAGGGGCTTGTATCAAAAAATGGCCATGTAATATAATATATATTTTTTTCTTTTATCTTTTCAAGTTAATTAAAGGAAATAGATTAATAGTTAAAACCACTTCGTGGGCAAAACAGTATATGCAATTATTAAGAATATATAATAGATAAATATATCTTTGCGTGAAGAAAATAGATTACTTATAAATTTTAATAAATATCGTAAAATAATTTTATCCGTTTCTTTTCTAGGTGACTATATAGGATATATTGGATCGAGTCCTATTCTTCATTTGAGAATCGATCCTCTGGTTTTTTAATATTTTCTTAACTAACTTTTCTTATTCAAAAATTAAATCATTAGAAGTATAATAATTCTTCAAGTAAGAAGTATCTTATCAAACTAATATTAAAAAGAATAGTAGAGCATCTCTTTGTATTTTACGAAGTAAATGGGTCTAATTCCACGAGAAAAGGGAGCACCTCAACAATCGAGCAATAGGTATTGTAAATTAACAACACTTTATAAGAGATTGTTACAGTGGCCAATTTATAATAGCAGTTTTTTTATACTAATCTATTGTAGTAATTTTTTTTAAGGTATATTTTCTACATTAGCAATATTATTCAAAATTTGCAATATAAAAAATCATTATAAAATATACTTTACTATTGTTATATGACCAACACTTGTAAACAGCTACTAATTGCCAGTGGTTTAGAAATGGGCACGTTATAGTAACTAAAAACATTTTGTGAGGGTATTTTACATTGCAAATTTTGAAAAATATTAACTAGAACTAAAAAAAAAAAAAGTATCACCATAGATACTCACTAAAAATATAATGCTACTATGAAATTATAGCATTGCTCATACAATATAGTTCAGATTGCTCCATTTTTTTTTTTTAAATAGTGATACCCTATATATCAATGTTACAAGTGAGATATAGAATCTACATTATGTAAAATATTCTAAAAAATATAATGAAATATAGCATATATGAAACATTTAAGTAGCCAATCCATGTTAAATAGCTAGCCAATGACAAAAATTTCAGGTAATGCAGGTTTAAATGATTTAGAAATAAAATCTCATGGCAATAACACATGAATATTGGAAATTGAGCTAATTATTTTTAGTTGATGGTAAATGTCACACCTTGGATCCAAAGGCATAGTCAATCCATCGCATATTCTTGAATAGATATACGTAAGGCTCGTTTTCTATGCTCTTAAATCTTTATGTATGGTTATCCAGAGCCAATTGCCTACCATGTTTTCTCCAAACGAGAAGAGCAACTAGTTTAGCAAAATACTCTATTACAACATATGCACATACATAGTCATCAATTTTGCAACCAATGAAGCCACTTATAAACCCTAATTCATAAATTTATGTAATTTATAGATATTGAATTGCCATGATTCTTGGTTTTATAATCTATTCTAAATCAAAATTTAATCTAAGTCTTTATTATTCATCTAATTAAGAGTTTTGGGTTTAGGCTTATTTGATTTGTGGAAAATCCTTTTCCTCATTTTCTTCTCTTCCATATTGCAGCAAGAGAAAACTTGCTAGAGTGAGGGATAGAGAAAGGTTTATGTATTATTTATAAAGTTAGGTCATAAGAAATACCCTAATTAATTAAACTCATTATCTATAAAAATATCATTATTATATATTATTTTCCTTTCCATGCATGAAATTTATATTATTATTACTCTACTAAATTACAATTGATAGACATTGCCATGAGTTTTTGGTTCAAAACCACGAAGGAGCTCAATGGTTCAACGAGTTTCTTAGTGATGTGAAACTAAAATAAATTTTTATGTTTTAATTTTCTTTCACAAATTTTTATTCTATATTATTAAAATAACAACTTTATTTAGAAGTCATTTTATATAAATAAATACAAATCATTTTTAAGTATTTTCAACACGGGTTAAAAACTATTAAGTATTTTGGGTTCGTAGTTGTTTTTTTTTTTTTTAATTTTTTAAATTAAAAAAAAATTAAAACCAAATTCATGAAATCGAAACTAGTGAATCCTTAAACCCCGCTCAGGATTGGATCCCACAAATCTAAAGCCAATTCCTCGTTTTAAAGGAGGCAGTTTGGTCCTGTGATTGTGTCTACTACAATATGGCCCACTTTCTAAATTATTTTTTTAAGGCATTTCAGTAAACTAAAGTAGATCCGTTAATTTTGTGCATAAACCTAAGTAAAAGTATTCAAGCATCTTTTCCCCTCACGATGATAGTACTATATACTAAAAATAATAAAAGATTATATCAATGTCATTGCATTTGTAAGGTAGAGATTGGAGTTGGTTGGGTTTCAACTTGGAAAAAAACGAAAACCAGTGTGGACCCATCAAGTCAAAAAAATAAAAAATCAATTTGACGGTTGGTAAGCAGTCTGTCACTTGCTGTAATACGTGGCCATTCCGAATTATATATAATTCATCAACGCACTTTCGAATGGCCTTTTTTTTTTTTTTAAGTCTTATAAATAATCATTTAAGTCTTCAGCTTTAATTAAATATTCAAATTAATTATTTGTGTAAAATAAGGATTTTCCTTTTTATGGAATGTTATATAAAAATAAATGTACAAACCGTGTTTTAGTTGTATAAAATGTGTTTTAAATTATTGGTTTATTACTTAAATAAATTTTGTAAGTTGTATAGTAAAAAAGAAAAAAAAATAATACTTAAGTAAATTTAAGAAAAAAAATAAAAAAAGAGTTGATATCGAATGATTTATGGATGGAAGATTTGAAACCATAAAATACTGACTCTCATAACCGTTTCAACATCGACCTAGACATGAGCATGAGCCGGTTCGACTCATAAACTTGCTTAAATCGGCTTGATTGGTTCAATTCGTCACTAGACTCATAGGTTCATCGACCAGACTTGTCAAAAATTTTAAAGGTAAAAAAAAAAAAGGATCGATTCATGTAAACCCGTTTGACCCTTCTCACTAAGGATTGGTTTCGGTTCACCTTCATGCTAACTTGTGACTTGATAGGTTTGAGTTATTTTTGAATTGGTCCAATGTCTATACTGACCATGATTGAGTTGGTCCTGATTCTATAACTTTTAAAATTGAAATTGCCAATCCGAGTTTAGTTTTGGATCGATTCTAATTTGAGCTGAGGTTCATTGTTTCCCATAAACTTTGCAAGATATAAGTTATGGGATGGTTCTAAAAGGTAATTTTTCAATTCCACGTTATAAAAATTATAGGAGTGACATTTAGGCTTATCCATAGGTCATGTTATTTTATTTGACAAAGCTATACTATTCTTTATTTTTTTTTAAAAAAAAGAAAATACTAGTTATGACCTACAATTTCAAAAGTTTAAATAACTCCATGCTCTTGGCAGATCAAAGTGTGTAAATAAAAAATTAAGGCATCAAATTGTAATTTTTCCTAAATTAAATAAGTAAAGTCTAATATAAGTGAAATACATACCAAGAGGTAAGCTTTAGTGCGAAATTCTATTGAAATTTTGAACCTACTGTACCCCATATTATCGAGTAGTTGAATAGATACTAAATGTTATAAAGTATATTTTATTTTCAATTTTTAAAAACCTACTCTTACATAGTAAGATATGAGGTAGCACATTTCTATATTTTATATCTATTCAAAAAACCACGCTTTAAGCTATATATATGTACAAGTTACAAAATACTTAGTACCCATCATAGAAAATTCTTATTTGATAATATGGAATATTAAAACATATGATATTTCTAATTGAACTTATACTCGAAATTGTTTAAAAATTGTTTTTTTTTTTGTTTATTTTGTTTTATAAAGAAAGTTGTATTAATAAATATACTATAATGGTTTCGTGCTTTTATTTATTTTATAGAAATGGAGCTAGATCTTATGATAGATTGTGATTTTGTGAAAAGTATTTTATAATAAATTATTAAGAGTTATATTATAAGGTTCAAGATTTATGCCTTTGTAAGAAATATGTGATCGAAAAATATGTTATTAAATTATTGAAGATTACCATGTTGATAAATGTATATAGAAAAATTGATAAGTTTTTGGATAAAATATCTCAAAAAATTTATATTATATATAAAAATGTAATTAATAAATTCAACAAATTTATATTCTTAGATTTTATAAAGTACATATTTTACAATGATTGTAAAAAAGAATAGTTTATGATTTTGAATTCTAAAAACTACAAATCTATATATCTATAACGTAAGGTAATGGTAGAACCTTTGTCTTCTTCAGGCTGTATCCTAGCAGCTACATAAACCGATAAAGGATGTACGATTCCATGAAAAAGGTAAATTCATCGTCAAAGTACCATTTCCAGGATGGCGCTGGCAGGCTAAATCTTGACAAGATCATAATGACTGTTTTATGGTATAAATCGATTACCGGTGATTGGTGATTACATGCACAATGTGGCCCGAACGAAAAAGAAAGTGGAGAATGCGTGTTTTAGTCAATGACTTTATGGAGAAGGGCATCTCTTTCTGAAATTGTAGACAAAAAGATTGAGCTGGTTCAGTACAAAATAATACCATAATAAAGCAAGACTGCAAATAGATGCATCTAATATTGCAAATTCATGGCATGAACTTAAAGCCCCTTTCATCATTATGTTTTCATGCTTTCCTCCACAAGTTCAATCAAGATATTCGTAAGACCACTTTAAAGTGTGAAATTCAAATTCTATCTTGTCACCTGTACAACAGGGTCCACCTTACATACGTTCACTATCAAATTCGCATGAGACAATCTTTTACACTCTCTCCATGCAAAAACGTTTAGGCATATGTTCCGAAAAGTTTTCCGGATAAATTCGATCTACGTAAGCCTATGAATAGGGGTAAAGAGCCTTCATTTCATCTGTTATCTTTAAAATTTTAGATTTTCAAATCTTAAAAAAGAAAAAAAAAAAGAAAGAGTGTTTTTTATTCTCTAACGACCATTTTGCCAACCAACAACAAAATATCATTTATTGGTCATAATCTTCTTTCTTTTTTATGTTTTGTTATGAAAAAAAAAATTCATTAGATATCACATATAACATATAATAACCGATAAATCTTTCTCATGATATATTATACTATATTTATCAAAAAATAAATTTATTAGTATTAATATGTCAGGTGTTTAAATAAATTTATTCAACTAGCATTTATATTTTCAAGTATTAAAATTTTATTAATACTTATATATTACTAATCAATCCATATAATATATTGATATTATTGAAACTTTTTTTTGTTTATCCCTATCGTCCTTGGAAGAATATATCTCTATGGCATAAATGGGACTTTTTACTTATTACATATCGAATATATAGATAAATTAAACTCGTGTAAGAAATTAACCATATGGTTCAGTCCAAGCTGCGGGAAAAAAAAAAGAAAAAGTATGTGAGGCATACAATTTGAGGGCAGCCTCAATTGGAAGTTGCGGATCTATAAAATTTAGAGGAAAAAGAAAAGATGATTAACATGAAAAATTTCCGAGAAAATTTGATCTATGTAGACCAAATATATCACAACAACAAGTTAAAAGAAACTTTCTCTGGGTACATTTGGACTAAATAGACCAAATCATGTGCCAAAAAAAAAAAAAAAACCAAAACCTTACGGGTCGGTCCAAGCCGCGAAGAGGGGCATGTGTGGCATGGAAAATGGATGCTGCCTCAATTGAGCAGTCGTGGGGATCCATGAACTCACATTGCTAGATGAGCTGTCATAAAATTTGGTTGAAGAACTTGTCCTTCCGAAGGGCATATGCATGGTGGTTCTATTGGGACTGCCTTCTTTAGAGCTGTTCAAACTAGTCATCAATGAAGAATCATTTGACAAATGTGCCTGTGTTCCCATTTTGGAAGAACCATCCATTTCTTGTAACCCCGAGCCCATGGTGTGACTGTTCGGCATCAAACCATTATAGCCAAGCGAAAAGGGTCCTGTCTTGTTACTGTTTTGGACTACGTCTAGGTGGTTCTGAGCAAACTGGTGTGGGGGCTGACACGGGACTATTTTCCAACCTGATTCCATGGCAACGTTTTTCTCCCTGACAATGGCATGTCCATCGTTTTCATTGTAAATTATTGCAGGATTCTGATCATGAGAAGAAGCTTCACTGGGAAATCCGACTTCTTTTTCTCGCCGCGCAAGCTCCGGGGATAGAAGTTGGTTGCTTTCCATGATCTTTTCTACGTTGTAACGGGATACATCGAAGTTGGTCACTGCATTTGCCCCGCGAAATTTAATAGCAGCAATGTCATAGGCTTCCGCAGCTTCCTCTTGCGTGCCTAACAACAATCAATACAGAATAACCAAATCCTTTTAAACTTTCAGATGAGATAATTACAGTCTCAACTCTTAAGTATTTAATTGGATTTATTAAATGATAAATATAAGGCTGCACTATTATGATACGAAAACAATTATTATAAGAGGTTCATTTTACGATTTTTAATTCAATTCAAGTATCTTCCCATGAGCATGAAATGCATATTATTATGATATATGTATTTCACATAAGGTAGACGTAGAACTTTATGTATACAGATGTACGTACTGAATGTCCCAAGATAAAGATCCTTGTTCCCAGCAACTCTACCAATGCGAGCCTGCCAGCGTCCATGTTGATGATGTCTGAAAAAAAAAAAATGTAATTATATTTAGTTGGTTCTAAAATTGCAAAAAGAAAAAAAAGGTTTAAATTTTATTAGGGGTTGGACCTTGTTACTCCTCTGTAAATCGAAGCCCCTCTTGAAAATCCACTGCTTTTTCTGAAATTGAACGAAAAATGAAAAAGAAAAAAAAGATTAGACTGGAAAACATAATAGTGGAAATTTAGAAATATAAGCAAGGATAAACTAGTAAATGTATTTACCTCCTTAAGTGAGCAACATATTCCTGTCTACTCAAGTTCTTCATTTCTTCTAGTTCTTTTTGGTAGTTCTCCAACTAGAAAAATCACATTTTACAAACACATGCATTTGAAAATTAAAATAATATATTTTATTGCTTGGGAAATTAAAATACTTGGGTTGGAATTATTTACAGGAAAGTTGATATGTGTTGTCGGTCCCCAGTATTTCAAAGCTGCTAAATCATACGCCCTAGCAGCTTTTTCTTCCATGTCATATCCGCCTATCAGAATATTTTCCCAATAAATTTATCAGTAAATTACAAATATACCCTTTTATCTTTTCTTAATGCACACTTAAATACTTTATTTTTTAAATTAAACACTTAAATCTTCAAATATTTAAAAAATATGTTTCTACACTCATTTTTACTATAAAATAATTAAAAAAATAGTACAATTACTTTTGCAATTATTTTAAGTGACAAAATGTTTATTATGGAATCAAAAAGCAATTTTTTTCTTTTAACTTGCTTTTTCTTGTAAAAAATATATTATTTTTTACAATAAAAGATTAAGTGTATATAAAAAAAAATATAAAGCATATATATTCAATTTGTGAAAAATTAATTTAAAGAGCATAAATAAAGGTTATATTTTTTCCAGAAAAATAAAAATGCTTACCCAGATAAACTGAAATATCATCGAACCGTTGTTAAATTAGCCCAGCCAAGCAGAAAATTTAAATCAAGTTAGTAAACCAAGGAAAACCCAATATTTAATAGAAAACGTGACTAAGGAATTTAAGAATAAGAATGTACAAAAATTCTATGTTGTCGTGTTTCATGTAATTCTAACCTTGTCTTCCTTTCCTGCTTTGACCTTCTTTCTTACAACTATTATCCCAAAGATGTGCTTCATATCTGCCTGTCCATCTATGCCTAGAAGAACAAGGAAGCGAGAAGAAGTATCCAGAGCAGAAAAATCAAATATTTTGTTATCACGAAATATATGAAAGAAAATAAAACAAGAAAATTAGGAGAATGAAATGTAATAGCTAAAAAGTAAGTGACAACCTTGTAACACCTCTAAATTGAGATGTTCTCTGTCCAAATGTATCTAAAGATTTCCTATGAACAGTATGTCTCTGCTCGGGTTTCTCATTCATCCTTTTCTTCGTTTCGATGGACACAGAGTCTACACCATTATGTGCGATTTGTTGCGAGCAGGTGGTGCTGCAGCTAGATTGAGAGCCAGGACTCATTGACAAGCTCAAAGACTGTAAATCATGACATGCCATTTTATGAAAGATTTGAGTTGCAGGTTCAGTACTAATATTCAAGCTGGAGTGATATGGATACTGTTGTTGGATGTTATTATGGTTAAGAAAATTTTGGGAGTTGTTGGGTTGATAGTGATGTGTCATCCCCATTGTTGCGCTTGCATCTCCAAAAAAGTCCTCTAGTTTTGGGGCAGAACTTGTTACCATTGCTGCTACACAAAATAAGAAAAACAAAATCTTTAGTTTTAGATCAGCAATTTTATCTAAGACTGACATGGTAAACCCACATAACAACAAGGGGAAGAAAATGCATGAACTTTGTAACCAAATATTACAAATCGTATGAGAGTTCACCTTTTGAGACCACCTAATATGTGTAGGCCGCATGTTATTTTATTTAATGTTTGTTCGAGATAGCCGGTCTAACTAGAGTCATACCAACTTTAAAAGAAATGATAAAAGTAGGCATGGATATGACTTCTGACTTATGAGACAAACCTTGTGTTTGAGACCTCGTGAAGGCTTCCATTAAGCAAAGAGAACCATCAGATTTGAGAGGCATGACAGAGATTGGAGAGCATAGCATGCCATTAATATGTTGTTCGCCTCCATGATAGATTCCATAGTTAAGGTGTTGAGTAGAGGATTCAAAAGGACTTGTGACTGTTGAAAAACTAAAAGGACTAGTATTGACTTGGGTTTTGTCATGCTCTTGTTGCTGTTGCTGTTGTTGTTGTTGTTGTTGTTGTTGATGATGATGATGTCGGTGTGAAGAAATCACCTCCATGTTGGTGTTCATTTGCGAAGAAAGTGAGAAACCTAGCCAAGTGCTGTTACTGTTGTTGTCATCATTAGTGTTGATACACTTCATTTTCATGTGCGTGTGCGTGTTTTTGGTGTCTATACCTTTTCTAACACAAGAAGGGAGAGTGAGATTTTGGTTTGGGAAGGAAGGGATGTCAATGATTGAAGAACCAATATAGTAATCATTTTAACATCTATTGCTCATGATGCTCCATATTGTCCTTGCGTGGCTCAAAGAAGGCTGGTCTTTCTTTGTATTGTAGCATCAGTGAGCGAAGGCTTGACAGGGACAAGTCCAACCACTTCTCTGAGCAAAATCCAGCTCTTCAGTATCTCTCTCTCTCTCTCTCCGTCGGGAAAGCAAAACATCTCATTAGCTCGTGGTCTATGACATTCATTAATATTCTTGTGAGGTATATTGGAGAGAAGATACTATAAAGGCACAACTTTTATACTAGAAGGTTTTTATTCTTACTTTTTTAATAGATTGATTTAATATTTAATTTTATTATTAATTTATGTATTAATAGTAAAAATTTAATGATAAAAATTTAATATATATAATTTAATAATAAAATTAAAAATTAAATTAATTCTAATAAAATTATGAGCAAAACCATAAAAGGTCCTACAAAGCCTTTGCATTCATTAATATTCTTCCCTTGTACGTACTCTATATCAATGACAATGATCCATTGATCTAATGCCTTTTGGAACACATTGCATATATTAATCAATTAATTAGTCCTTAAGTGCCTATCATATCTATTTTGCATTTTTTTTAGAACCAATAAGCACTTACTGTATGTATTATAAGTTAATGAATGCCTTTTATGCATTTGTTAATTTTTATTAGCACCAAAAGGGAATATTGTGTTTTATACGACAAATCCATAAAATCTCTTTATATTAAATCCATATTTAAGATGAATGAATGGGATATTTTAAAAAAATAATAATAATAACAAAGAACAAACAAAAGAAGGTGGCTTTAATCTAAGCAAAAAGAATGATATCCAGCAGGCGATGCTGGGCATCCTTCCAGCATTCCATAGGGATCTGCGCATGAGAAACTCCACTTTTGTCTACTTTATTAGAATCTTTGTCCTACAGGTTACTATACTGCGCTCCCATGCACTTACTTTATTTCTTTTCTTTGATGAGACCTCATTGAAATTAAGTTGCATTAATAGGCCAGAGACTATAATACTATACAGTAATTCCTCCACCACAAGCATTCCAAGATCCTATTTCCTTTTCTTCTCAAAGTGGTCTTGCTGATGAGAATATTATAAACTTTTGTAAATTATAAAATATTCAAATTCAAAGTACTAATTTCACGCCACATAAGTACAAAGCAGCACATTCGAATATACAAAATTTCAATATCCCTATTTTTTTTAATAAGCGTTTAAGAACATTACTTAAAATCATTGATATACTATATTTATATAAAGTACTCTCAGAAATAAAAACAAAATCTAGGACAAAACGGATTATATGCTATAGAGTTTTCTTTTATAAGTACAAAGCTAATCTCTCTTATTCATTTAGAAAAAAAAAATCTAAAGAGACACACAAAGCTTCCCTATTATTTTCTTCTCTATCCTGATGTAAATCCTAGTCCGTTCACTCTGCCGCATGCATCTCTATATTCAATCTAAGCCTCCCTACTCTTTTCTTCTCTACCCTAATATAAGTCCTATCTCGTTCACTCTGCCACATGCATCTCTATCTTCAATCTCGAAATGGTACATGTGCGACCATTCTAAGGTAATTCTTAATCCTTTCTATTCCATTAATTCTTATCAATTAGGGCAATTGATAAAACTAATACTAAACTTATTGTATTATCATAAGGAAGTGGAATCTTAGTAAATACATGGAAAAAAGGACCGTTCGCTTTAAAATGATAAGAATTTTGCAATCCCTATGTAAATCTGGTGTTAGGTTGTTATTCACAATTTATGAAGATAAAACACAAATTGGGCATTAAATCATAATAAGTTCTATAACATCAAGAATTTGTTAAAGGAATACACCTCTTGCATAATTGGAGATATAACATGTCTAGGCACACTATTTTGCCCTTTTTAAAATAGTTTCTTACTAAAAAGTACAAAAGAAAAAAGAAAATTGAAAATACAAAGAAATTACAAAATTAAAAAGCCTTAAAAATGGAAAAATAGGAAAAATCCTCCAAAAAATAAGTGAAAATTGAAAAATGGAAACAAAAAAAAAATCTGAAAATTCAATAATCTCAAAAATAGGAATAAAGTTTCTTTAGATAAAAAAAATAGCATTTTGGGTGGAAAGTAATTTTGCATGGTTAGAAGGATTTTTTTAGAGTCAAAATATGTTTATACGAATTAATAGTTTTTGAGTATTCCATTAAAAAACAATCACTTTTATTAAAAATTAATTTTTCAGGCCTAGCCTAGCTTACTCACTCTTCATATCTTAAAACAAAATCAATTTAGGTGAAATGTAACTTTAGACAACATCTTATATGGACTTGAATTGATCGTTTGATGTAAAATCAATTTTAGTGAAAACGGGCTATGAACAAATTGAAGCTCAAAATTGTTAAGTTGGCTCAATTTTAAAAGTTTATTTTTACGGATGCATACTAAGTTTGTTTATGGTCTATGGTACAAAGTTAGAAATTTAGAAACCAACGGATTTGGACTGATTTTTAGCTTAAAATATCAAATTTGAGCTTAAAATCACCCCAATTATAAAGCTTAAATATTGTTGGTCCCAATTAGATTAATCAAGAGGGGGGTGAATTGATTAATTACTTAAAATTTCACTTTTTCGCAAATCAACTAAAACTCTTGACTAATAAAATTACGTGAATAACAATAATGAAGAACAATAATGTGCAGTAAATAAAAGTAGAGAAGAATAGAATGCTCAGATATTTATAGAGGTTCCGCCTCGAGCGTCAGTCCTCTCTTCCAGCTCCACACCAGGGTCTCGGTTGTCTATACCGGTTGTGTTTCACTATATCAACAAATTGAAGATATACAACATAAGCCTCTTCAAGGCAAAGTCTCACTATTGAGTCTTTCTAGCTTCTTCACTAAGCTAATCACTCAACTACAGTGATGAAACAACAAACAATTCCTTATTCACTAAAGGAATTTCAACAACATCAATGAGGAATATCAGATTTCCTCTAGATCACATGTATATGTAAAGATTTTTGCTTGAAGATGTATGAGTCTTTTCTTCTCGTGTGTCGTTTTTCTTTCAACAACGTTCTCTCTTTTTCTGTTGTTAATCAACGTTCTCCACACTCTTTTTTCATTTGAATTAAACACTTTATATATGGAGAAAACATAACGGCTACTTTCCACGTGATAATCTTGAATTTATTTTTGAATTTTCAATTCAAAAATAAGTTGGATCTGTTGGAGAAGATCTGCATTCCATGATATTCTTGATAAGGATAAGCTTGGATAATTAGTTTGACCAAGATCTTCTTTGGATATATCTCTTGGATCAAGTTTGTTGAAGATATCCCTCACATTGTGGAACCATATCTTGATATAACAACTATATCTCTTATCCTTATCTTTGTAATTGTTGGATCTCCCAAAATATAGTACAAGTATCCAACTTTAAATCTGGATAAAACTTGTAAATCTTATATGATCTCACTTTATCATAAAATGAAATCTTTGAATAAAATCTTGTAAAACTTTACGTAAATTAAAAAAAAAAACCCTTGATATAAAATCCAACCTTAGTAAAACACATCAAGTATGTTACCCAAAAATACTTGACACGTGGAGCTAGGCCTTGAAATTTATTAAAACTATTGATATAAAATTTAGAACGTAATCTGGAAAAATTCGTAACAGATATGAAAGGTTCTGAAAGTACTTCTGAAGCAAACCTGTTAACTGTCCTCCTGTTATGAAGGTTCTAAAGTGCTTCTGAAACAAACCTGTCAACTGTCTTCTTGTTATGAAGGTTCTGAAAGTGCTTCTGAAAGGTTAACACGATAACTACGATACACTACACAACTTCTGAAACACCTTATGTCAGAACAAAAATAGTTTATATAACACTTTTGAAGGTTCTGAACAAGCTTCTGTCTCCTTGTTCAACTTTAGAAAAATTACGTTGCTATCTTCTGAAACAGCTTCTGACAAGCTTAAACATTCGTTACACATTATTCCTCTTTTGTTAATATCAAAATTGAATTAGAGAACTTAACATTCTCCCCTAACATTAACATTCTCCCCCTTTTTGATGATAACAAAACACCATTAGATAATCAAAATATACACAACTTTCATGTTTAAGCATATATTCCTATAACAGAATCTCAAGATTCCTATAACAGAATCTCAAGCACAATAGAATCATTCATAAGCAGCAAGCAGTATTGATCATAATAGAATCATTCTCCTCCTTTTTGTTAACAGCAAAAGGGATATCTCCCCCTTAATCGATGCATAAAATATAAAAGAAGTCTTTTACAACTTGATTCGAAAACAAAATTTAAGATAAAGAACTAAGATTTTCTGGATCTTGTGACTTGAGAGGTAGAGGGGGTGGTGGAATGTTTGGTTGACAAAGGTTTCTCTGGTGAAGTATCCAAGTCGATGATATGAGCACCAGAGAGAACATAATCTGGAAATTTGTTGGATAAGAAGAGCTTGATTTCACCATGAAGACTTGTGACAGATTGGGAGGTTTTATCCGTCTTGGCGTCCAAAGTCTTGAAGGAGTTAGTAACTGAATCTCCAATCTTCCTCACTTGTGAGACAAATTTATCAAACACAATCACATTATTAGATAAATCTTGTTTGACTCTCGCACTAAATTCATCATAGAGAATTCTATAGTGATGGAGATCGGTAAGCATTTTCTCATAATTCTTCTTGATATCAGAAAGAATATCAGAAGTTTGTTTGACTTGTGATTCCATTGATTCTAGTCTCCTCAGATCAGTCTTTTGAAGAACTTCATTTCTCAAAGTTGTCTTAATGAAATCCGATAGTTCATGTTTCAAACTTTCTCGAACAACATTCTTTATTTGTTCCAGATCAACATTGGATATAACTTCTTTTGTTCCTCTCTTCCTAGCCTCATCAGCATATGATTTCTTCCCATGATCTGTTTCAACCTCTATTCTAGGTTCTGAACTGGGTTCTGAACCTCCTTCTTGAACAGATATTCCAAAAGGAACTATTCTTTTCATATGCTTTTGATGGACAAAATGTGCACCATCATTCGCATACCACAAACAATCCTTAACAAAGATGGACATGTGATGAAAAACTTCTTTACCTATCCTTTTTAACTTAATAGGTTCAGAAGAGCTGGTAGGCAAAACTATCCCTTTAAACTCAAATAATCGCATCAGTATATTCCCAAATACCAAACTTTCTTTATTCCTCCAAATTTGATCAATGACTCTAGAAGCCATGTCCACATTCTTTTTGTTAATCATTGCATAGATAATTTGAGCATGTTCTATGGACATTGAAGTAGAACTGCCCTTCCTTGGACATAGACATTCAACAATTATCTTATGTATGATTCGAGGAAACAACTCGAAATCAATGATCATTGCTTCTTTTCCATAATCCATTTGCAAGCCTCCATTTATAGCAGCAAACAGATCATTCCTAGGCATGTTCGTAATCTCTACATCATCATTTACATCATGTAGATGTAGACATTTAATTACATCTGCCTTAGAAATTGAAATGTCTTGATCACATACTCTGGAAACTAAAACATTCCCTGCCGCAAGACTTAAACTTCCATAAAATTCTTTGACACACTCGCCATAAACTAGAACTTGAGTAGAGCAAAGTTCCATGCATCCTATGGGTTTTAACAATTCATTCCAGTAAAATCCATTACTAGTAAAGAAATTAAAATCCACAAAACTACAAGAACACACCTCATTTTCTTCTTTCGAAGAGATTTTGAATTTGAGGGTTTCAGACTTGGTACATTCTCTTGTTTCGTTTGCTTCTTGGATGCTTTCTTGAGCGGAGAGGTTTCTTGAGTAGCCTTTTCTTTTCCTTTTGAAGACAATGTAGCTCGTTTTCTTTTGAAAATCTTCTTGGAACCTATGATAGATTCGGAATCAGGGGAACTCGGATTCTCCTCTATCGAAGGTTCTTGATATTTTTCCGAAGAATTTGAAGATTCATCATGAATCAAGGCTTGTTTGATGATTTTGTTTTGAATGATTTTTTTTTTTTGAGGCGTTCTAAAGATTTAGGCACCATTGGAGTTGCAATGAGAGAGAAGAAGAAAGAACAGATTTCGAAGGAAGAGAATTAGAGAAGGAAGAAAATGAATGAAAAGAAAAAATATTTTAAATGAATAAAGATTTTTCAATATTTTCGGGGGAAAAAATCAAAAGGGGTTACAAATTCCTAATTCATTTCTAATAAATTCAAATTTTACCTTTTCAAGAGGTTTAGTAAAAATATCTGCAAATTGATTATCAATTGACACAAATTCAACATTTATATCTCCATTATGCACATGATCTCTAATACAATGATGTCTAATTTCTATATACTTTGACCTAGAATGATGTACTGGATTTTTTGTCAAATTTATTGCACTCGTGTTGTCACATTTAATTGGCACAGTTTTAAAATTTATTCCATAATCATTCAATTGTTGTTTTATCCATAAAACTTGTGCACAACAATTTCCAATAGAAACATATTTAGCTTCAACTGTGGATAGAGCAACAGAATTTTGTTTTTTAGAAGACCAAGAAATTAATTTATCACCTAGGAATTGACAAGTACCATATGTGCTTTTTCTATCAATTTTACATCCAGCATAATCTGCATCAGAATATCCTATTAGATCAAAATTCTATTTCTAGGATACCATATGCCTAAATTAGAAGTATTAACTAGATATTTAAAAATTCGCTTTACAGCTGATAAATGAATTTCTATTGGTGCAGCTTGAAATCTAGCACACAAACACACACTGAACAAAATATCAGGTCTAGATGCAGTCAAATACAATAAAGAACCTATAAGACTCTTATAAAGTTTTTCACTTACCTTCTTTCATTTAAGTCAGAGTCTAACCTTGATGAAGTACTCATAGGTGTTGTAACCTTTTTGCATCAATCATATCCAAATTTCTTCAATATTTGTTTTGTGTATTTTTCTTGATGAACAAAAATTCCTTCCTTTGTTTGTTTTATTTGAAGTCCCAAAAAGAATGTCAACTCTCCCATCATTGACATTTCAAATTCTGCCTGCATGGTCTCAGCAAATTCTTGACACAACAATTCTTTAGTAGATCGAAAGATAATATCATCCACATATATTTGTACAACTAAGATATCATTATCAAAAGTTTTCAAGAATAAAGTAGTGTCAACTTTTCCTCTATGAAAACCTTTAGAGATAAAAAACATACTTAATCTTTCATACCAAGCTCTTGGAGCTTGTTTCAAACCATATAGAGCTTTATTTAATTTAAAAACATAGTCTGATCTGAAAGGATCTTCAAAACCAGGTGGTTGTTCCACATAAACTTCTTCCTTTATAAAACCATTTAAAAATGCACTTTTTACATCCATTTGAAAAACTTTAAAATCCTTATAAGATGCATATGCAAGCATTAACCATATTGCTTCTAGTCTAGCAACAGGTGCATATGTTTCATCAAAATCTATTCCTTCTTCTTGTGAATAACCTTTAGCTACTAATCTTGCTTTATTTCTTATAATTTTACCATCTTCATCTAATTTATTTTTAAACACCCATTTAGTTCCAATTATAAACTTCCCTCTAGGTTTAGGAACTAAATTCCATACATTGTTTATTTGAAATTGATTTAATTCTTCTTGCATAGATATAATCCAATTAACATCATTCAAAGCTTCTTCAATCTTACTAAGTTCAATTTCAGATAACAACACAAAATGATTTTCAAGATTTTGTAGTTTAGCTCTTGTTTTAACACCCGATTGTATATCACCTATTATTTGATCAGAAGGATGTGCAGACTTATACCTCCAAGCTTTAGAAGCCTCTTGTTCAGATCTTACAACTTCTGAAGTACCTTCTGTATTTGCCTCTGAAATAGGTTCTGGATGATCAGATCCTTGAATGTTAACAGCAGGTGCTTCTGACTTAGGTTCTGAACTAACTTCTACTTTAGAATTGGAGTCCTTTTCTTCATCAGAATCAACATCCTTTAAATCCTCAATAAACTTAACATTTATAGATTCTTCAATAGTTTTTGATGACTTATTGAAAACACGATAAGCACGACTATTTAGAGAATATCCTAAGAAAATAGCTTCTTTAGATCTTTCATCAAACTTACCAAGGTTAAGTGGATTCTTTTTCACAAAGCATTTAGATCCAAAGATATGAAAATATGAAACGTTAGGTTTCTTACCTCGAAACATCTCATAAGCAGTCTTTGATGTCATAGGTCGAATGAAAACTCTATTGATGATATAGCAAGCTGTAGAAACTGCTTCTGCCCAAAAATACTTAGCAATTCCACTCTCATTTAACATAGATCTAGTCATCTCTTGTAAAGTTCTATTCTTGCGTTCCACTACTCCATTTTGTTGAGGAGTGTATGGAGCTAAGAAATTATGAGATATACCATGTTCTTCACAAAAATTTAAAAAACTTGCATTTTGAAATTCTGTTCCATGATCAGTTCGAAGACTAATTATGGAAACTCTTTTTCATTTTGTATTTGTTTTGCAAACTTTTGAAAAGAATCAAAAGTATCTCTTTTGTGTCGCAAGAATATAACCCAAGTGTATCTTGAAAAATCATCAACAATAAAAAGTGCATATTTGCTTCCACCCATGCTTAAGACTCTAGTAGGTCCAAAAAGATCAAGATGCAATAATTCAAGTGGTCTCTTAGTTAAGATTACATTTTTACTTTTATGAGAAACAGAAACCATTTTATTCTTTAAGCAAGTATCACATTTCACATCTTGTTTAATATTTATCTTAGGCAATCCTTTAATAATATCCTTTTTAGATAATTTTTCTAGGTGATTAAAATTAATGTGTCCTAGTCGTTTATGCCAAGCAAAAACATGATCATTCAAAGAAATTAAGCAACAATCATTATTGATTTCATCTAGTTTTATAAGATAGATATTTCTTTTCCTAATTCCTTCAAATAATCTTTCATCATTTTCATTAAAAGCATAGCACTTGTTTTGATAAAAAATCATCCTATAACCTTTATCACATAATTGACTAATACTAAGTAAATTATGTTTTAAACCTTGCACAAGATATACATTTTCAATAAGAAACGTAGGCATACCAATCGTTCCAGTGGCAATTATTTTACCTCTACTATCATCTCCAAACTTTACATACCCTTTTTCTTCCCAAGTTATGCTATTGAACAATGAAGCATCTCCAGTCATATGTCTAGAACATCCACTATCCAAATACCAAGTTCCTCTTATTTTAGCTTCATGTCCTTGTACAAATGGAAAGAATTAAGTCCTTTTAGGAACCCAAGCAAGTTTGGGCCCTTTAAAAGATAAGCTCATTTGATTTCTTCGATTTACTTGTTGACTACTGAGCTTATTTCTTTTATAATAGCAAAATTTCTCAATATGACCAAATTTATTACCGAAGAAGCATGCATAAGAATTAACATTCCTATACCTGTCATTTACCTGTTTCTGGAAATTCTGGTTTGTATAACTTCTGTTATACCTTCTGGTATTGCTTCTGTAGTACCCATTGTGTGGATACTTCTTGTCAGAATAACTTCTGTAAAAGTCTCTAGTATTTCCTCTTTTAACAATATTTGTATTCGAAATGTACTCTTTACTTTTGAATTTATCAGTTAAGACTTGCTTAGCTTTAACAAAAAATGTATTTTGATTCAATTTTGAACTCGAACCATGCTCATATCCTAACCCATGTTTTTCATTCGAAACTCTTTGTGAAGAAATTAACATGGTCAATTTCTTATCACTTTCATCAAATTTCTTAAAGGTAGTTTTCAACGAATTTGACAGTTCATCAATCTTTACCTTCATGTTACTTGTTTCTGCTTCAAGTAGTTGATTTTCTTTTCTTAGTTTCTCTATACTCACATGCATGGATTCATTTTCTTGTTTCAAGATATCATTTTCATCCGCAAGTAACGAATTTGTTTGCTTTACTACCTCCTTTTCATTCTTAAGAGCTTTTATTTCATTTTCATACTTAGTTAATTTTGTATCAGCCCTTTTTAGTGCCTTTAGTAGCTTACTCATTTGTACTAGCATGTCAGTTTCAGTTACATCTTCATTAGATTCAGAATGTACCTTAGAACTAGCCATTAAACATAGATTTGCCTCATCCTCTTCTTCTTCTGAATCCTCTGAATTTGTCTATGTATCCTCTAAATCACTCCATGTTGCTAGCATTGCTCGGCTTTTCTTTTTATAATTTTCCATTTTCTTGATCAGTATTGGACATTTGTATTTGATGTGTCCTGGCTTTTTGCATTCATAACATTGAATCTCCCTTTTCTCTTTCTTCTTTTCTTTCTCTTTTTACACTTTTCCTGCATCATTATGCTTATATTCAGTACTTTTCTTGAAAACATTAAACTTCTTACCTCTTTGCTTCTTGAGCAGCCTGTTGAGTCTACGTGCTAGAAGACTGATGTCCTCTTCTTTCTCATCGTCGCTATCATCTGTTTCAGATTCATTTTGCTTTACTTCCTTGACTTTAAATGCAATTCCTTTGGTACCGTCTTCTCCTCTTTGCATGGTCTTTATGTGTGACTCATATGCCATAAGCTTTTCTCTCAATTGACTGTGAGTTAACTTGTTTAGGTCTTGAGCTTCCTCTATAGCAGTTTTCTTTGCATCCCAAGATGGTGGCAATATCCTCAACATTTTCCTCACAAGATCTGGATCTGGAAGTTTCTTTCCAAGTGATGCAAGCTCATTTGTGATAGCTGTAAACCTGTTAAAAGAATCTTTGACATCTTCATTAGATTTAAACTTAAATAATTCATACTGTTGAATTAAAGCATTTATCTTAGTTTCCTTGATGGTATCAGTCCCTTCATATGTATTGGATAGGATATCCTAAATCTCCTTTGCACTTGCACACGATGATATTAAATAGAACTCTGATGGAGCAATTATAAAGCTTAAATATTGTTGGTCCCAATTAGATTAATCAAGAGGAGGGTGAATTGATTAATTACTTAAAATTTCACTTTTTCGCAAATCAACTAAAACTCTTGACTAATAAAATCACGTGAATAACAATAATGTGCAGTAAATAAAAGTAGAGAAGAATAGAATGCTCAGATATTTATAGAGGTTCCGCCTCGAGCGTCAGTCCTCTCTTCCAGCTCCACGCCGGGGTCCCGGTTGTTTATATCGGTTGTGTTTCACTATATCAACAAATTGAAGATATACAACATAAGCCTCTTCAAGGAAAGTCTCACTGTTGAGTCTTTCTAGCTTCTTCACTAAGCTAATCACTTAACTACAGTGATGAAACAACAAACGATTCCTTATTCACGAAAGGAATTTCAACAACATCAATGAGGAATATCAGATTTCCTCTAGATCACATGTATATGTAAAGATTTTTGCTTGAAGATGTATGAGTCTTTTCTTCTCGTGTGTCGTTTTTCTTTCAACAACGTTCTCTCTTTTTTTGTTGTTAATCAACTTTCTCCACACTCTTTTTTCATTTGAATTAAACACTTTATATATGGAGAAAACATAACGGCTACTTTCCACGTGATAATCTTGAATTTATTTTTGAATTTTCAATTCAAAAATAAGTTGGATTTGTTGGAGAAGATCTGCATTCCATGATATTCTTGATAAGGATAAGCTTGGATAATTAGTTTGACCGAGATCTTCTTTAGATATATCTCTTGGATCAAGTTTGTTGAAGATATCTCTCACATTGTGGAACCATATCTTGATATAACAACCATATCTCTTATATTTTTGTAACTACTGGATCTCCCAAAATATAGTACAAGTATCCAACTTTAAATCTGGATAAAACTTGTAAATCTTATATGATCTCACTTTATCATAAAATGAAATCTTTGAATAAAATCTTGTAAAACTTTATGTAAATTAAAAAAAAAACCCTTGATATAAAATCCAACTTTAGTAAAACACATCAAGTATGTTACCCAAAAATACTTGACACGTGGAGCTAGGCCTTGAAATTTATTAAAACTATCGATATAAAATTTAGAACGTAATCTAGAAAAATTCGTAACAGATATGAAAGGTTCTGAAAGTGCTTCTGAAGCAAACCTGTTAACTGTCCTCCTGTTATGAAGGTTCTGAAAGTGCTTCTGAAACAAACCTGTAAACTGTCCTCTTGTTATGAAGGTTCTGAAAGTGCTTCTGAAAGGTTAACACGATAACTACGGATACACTACACAACTTCTGAAACACCTTATGTCAGAACAAAAATAGTTTATATAACACTTTTGAAGGTTCTGAACAAGCTTCTGTCTCCTTGTTCAACTTTAGAAAAATTACGTTGCTATCTTCTGAAACAGCTTCTGACAAGCTTAAACATTCGTTACACATTATTCCTCTTTTGTTAACATCAAAACTAAATTAGAGAACTTAACATTCTCCCCTAACATTAACAAATATAATTTTAGCCATTATTAAACATCTACACCAGCTTGAAGCACTTATAATGTCATTAAGGATATTTATGTTTTGAACCCTTTCTTTTCATCTTCTTACTTCAATTTAATAAATTGTAAAGTTAATAAGTATCTAAATTGAGTTTTATCTTAGGGTTGCAAGGAGATGAGCAATAATTATAGGGACTTATTTCCCCCGTCCTCTTTAAAAATTTTCCTTTTTCCTCATTGTGGTTGAAGGCCATTAGACTTGTTTGTGTATGCTTTAGTCGTTAATAAAAGCTTACTTTTAGCAAATAATAATAATAAAAAAGATTCCATGATTTCAAGTAGTGGAAAAATCTCAAATGTTATCAAAATATGTTGAGAGAGGGGGAACGAAGAGAGAGAGTGAAAAGAATAAAGAAAGAAAAAGGGAAATTTTAGTTAACATTTGCTACTTTTTCTATTTCATTCTTAAATATTTAATTTTTTGTATCTCAGTCTTATTGATAGAGCATTTTGGGCTTGGCCCCCCAAGTCCCATCTCAACCCACTTAGATTCCTTTCTAAGCTCCTCTTACCCATATTGACCTCTTTCAACATTGAACTGCGTGATCCAACTTGAAGTTCTGAGTTTTGACCTCCTCCTTTAGATCAAATTTATGCTTCTACCCCTACAATGGATAAGCACATAGGAGTGATATAAATAAGGAAAAGGGTTGGTCAAAGATACACCCTCACTATGTTAGGAGAGGATCTCATGAATTAGTATACTTCTGTAATTAAGATCATCTACAACACCTATAAATAAAGGAGAAGGGTGATCAGGTAAAGGACTTTTGAACTCTCCTATTTTTAATACTTTAAAGGCCTTCTCATTCTTCTTATGCTAACTTAAGAATTTACGTGGTCGTGTTGAAACAAAGTCTGACACCCCTATAGCCTAATTTGTTTCCATTTTGCAGGTGATTCAACCATCTTTTAGAAACCCAACACAATATTTGGCATTATCTTCATGATCTTACTTATGACCAAATAAACAACACCTCACTCTAAAACAACCAAATCAAAAGAAATTGTGGACACTCTAGCGATGGATCAAACCACCTAAGCCACTGTGTCCTAGAAACAACCTCATCCTTAAACTACAAACACACACTCCCATCCAATAGATGCTTAGCATTTTCTAGATTTAGAAAACCTTTATAAAATGCTAGCAACTCAAAATGAGATCATAAGGATTAGTAATGCTAAGCTCTAAGCTTAAGTAGTAGAATTGGAGCAACTTAACAGCATGCTAGAACTAGAGAATGTGTCCACGAATTCTCCAAAACCACTGCGCAATAATAACCTACCGTCTCAACTTTCACCATTTCTACAGGCAACTCAACAAGCTAGGTTTACAGACAACTGTAACCTTACTCTTACTTGCCAAATCCTACCTATAGCCTCTTAGGGTAGAGTACTTTCCCATATTACCTTACTAGCTGCATCGTGAGGCCACAATGCCAATCCTACTCAAAACAATGTGCTTTAGCCTTTAGATGCTCGTATATGGGCTAATAAGCAAGTTGATGATATAGACATTGACCAAATCGATGATTATATTAAGAAGCTCTTTGACTTAAAAGAGAGCAAGAAGGCTAATCCATTAGCTAGATTTTCCATAAGTTAGATCCCCTTCACTTAAGCAATCTAAGAAGAGGTCTTACCTCCAATCATTCGCCTCCCACAACTTGACACATATGATGAGACTATTAACCTAGACGATTACCTTTGCCATTTCAGAACAATGATCAGCTTGCATGGCCTCAACGATGTGATCGCTTGCAAAGCTTTTTTTAATAGCCTTTGCAAGGTCACTCATACATAGAATCACAATTTACCATAGAACTCCATCTTTTCATTCAATGAATTGGCCAACCAATTCCAACAACACTTCCTAGCCAGCAAGCTCCTTATCAAAGACTCATTAACCCTGAACTTGATTAAACAAAGTCATAATGAACTGATTAGGGATTATCTTGCTTGGTTTAACACTGCGATGTTGGAAATTCCCAAGGTTAATAAAGATGTTGCCCTTAATGCAATCATTCAAGGTTTTAAGCCTACTAAAGATTTATTCAAATCTCTAGTGGAGAATAAACCCAATGGCTTTAAAGAGTTTAAGGAAAAAGTGAAGAAGTACATCTAGCAAGAGGATTTTATCTTAATTAAGTAATAGTTCGAATAAAGCAGGTTGGATAGAAAGAAAGATAATAAAGGATCCATCAAAGACCACCTAGGTCCAAAGCATTGTGAAGGACCATTGCATGATGATGGTCCAAGAGACAGGAAGTGCTCCATCCCAAGCTTCTCCACATATACCCCATTAAACCGGCCAGTGGGGGACATTTTCATAGAAGTTTGCAACATAGGTGTTTTACTTAAGCCAACAAGACCATGGAGTAATACGAATAGGAAAAACTCTAACAAATATTGTAACTTCCACCGAGATGGAGATCACAATATAGATGAATGTTATCAACTTAAAAATGCCCTTGAAGATCTTGTCTAACGCATATATCTCCAAGAATATATTGTTGACCCTAATAACTTCATTGAACACTTACTTAAAGACAGTGGGAAGAGTAAGGTTATAATGAGCTAATAGAGGCCAACAATAACAATTGCCTCAACTTGAGCCCCCAACGGTGTTATTAACACTAATGTTCACTCCGTAACACCCCCCCACCCCTAAAAAGGAGGCCAACCGAGCTCCTCGAGCTCGACTAATGCTCTATCCAACTAGTAGGTGATGGGCTTGCATGACAAAAAAATGAGAGTGGATACATCCATATCCTTCTCTGATGATGACCTTAAGGGGATTCAAAGCCCTCATGATGATGCCTTAATGATCAATGTAAGAATCGCCAAATTTGATGTAAGAAAAATCCTAATGGACATAGGTAGTTCTATAGATATAATCTTTAAAC